>CM077095.1:110466975-111126726 GCA_039513925.1 Platanthera zijinensis | reverse complement strand
CCCCAAGGAGATAGTTTGGGGACAAACTAGCAGCGAAAGTGGTGGTGTGCCCATATGGGGGATCACATGTAAATTGTCCACTTTTATTGGTTTGAGTTGATTACTTACAATTGACTTTTTGTTACGCAGCGCCACCCAGCACCCAGCACACTACATAATAGGGCGGAGTCCAGCAGACTCTGAATGTTGCACCACCTCCCCCGGTCCCCACTCCTTCCTACAGTCGGAGATGGGGCAGACTCTACAGCCATACTGGAGGCTTTCAGGGCCCATCAGGTTTCGGCTCCGCAGCCAAACCCGGGGGCCAATTGGTTAAGTATCTTACGAGGACTTTCTCCCCCGACCTACTTGGGGATAGATTCGGCTGTTCGGACGGAGGAGTGGCTGGATATCATGTATGAGATGCTGACCGGGATACGGTGCCCTTGGGAGGAGAGGGTGCCTTTGGTGGTATTTTTCTTGAAGACCCATGCCAAGAGATGGTGGAAGACACTGCTTGACACGACATTTGCTGATTAAGAGGTTGCAAAGATTTCTTGGGAGGAGTTTAGGGTCGTACTATTGGAGCATTTTGTTCCGCAGTTGCTAGAGATGAGCTGGAAGACAGATTTCTACAGTTGAGGCAGGGCAATAAGACAGTGGTGGAGTATCACCGGGAGTTCAATCATCTAGCCCGGTATGCGGATTCTTATCAGTTTGATGAGGCAGGATACACCAAGAAGTTCTATAAGGGCCTGCGAGAGGATCTGAGAGAGGCTCTGCTGTTCGTATCAGACGAGCCTATTCCTCAGATATTGGAGATGACGAAGAAGATTGAGGCAGATTGGCACACCACTCGAGGCCGGAAGAGGCCAACTGATGATCAGGTCCGGGGAGCCAGAAATGATCAGCGACGGGGCCGCATTGCTGATGGGAGAGATGGGAGAAGAGCAGAGGACCAGCCTTGTCAGGAGGTGAGACAGGAGCCGAGGGAGCCGGTTGTAATGGCTCCTCAACCTCTCCAGATGCGGGAGATACAGAGACACGAAGGTATGGCATATCCCTCGCCAGAGTGCTTCAACTGTCATTAGGTAAGGCATATCCAGAGAAACTGCCCCATGAGGGGGCACCCCTACCAGCACCACAGGTTGCCCGCCTGCTCAGTATTTTTGAGGCCGAGGATGTGGCTGAGGATGTGGATACTAGGGTGGAGATCGCAAGCAGGAGATGGAGCAAGTGTATGCACTAGATCTTGCTCAACCACGGAACCCGGAGCAAGTGATCATAGGTACGCCAGTAAATTTTAAGTTCTTTCATTCCTAAATAATTAGACTCATGGATATAGAATTGACAGGCTAGGAAAGAAAACCATAACTAGATTTCTAAGATATTTAACTACCATAGGCATAGTCTTCTTCATCGGCAAGCACGCTTATACGTTGTTCAATACGGGTGCTTCACACTCATTTGTGTCTGAGGCATTTGTGGAAGGGTTGGAAGGCGTGGAGAGATTCACATGCTTGACGATGAGGTTATGACTACCCGACGGATTAGAGCTATTCACCTTTACCCACTGAAACATGGAGGAGGAGATCGGCGGAAAGGTATTAGAAGCACCAACAATGATCCTAAGGATGTCAGCCTATGATCTGATCCTAGGCATGATATGGTTGCATTAGAACCATGCCCATATCGACTGTCTGTCAAAGAGGATAACCGTAAGGCATGGGGATTCCCACATCATCATCGAAGGTATTAGACCTATTCCCCTCTCTTACTATCATCCGTGCAGGCATCAAGTCCCACTTGTAGGGAGAGGAAGTCTATGAAGTGTTGTTTGAAATGGCTGAGGCCAAGGATTCCATCTCTGGTATCCCGGTGATGCGGGATTTTGCAGATGTATTCCCAAAGAAGCTGACAGGACTACCCCCGCACCAGGAGCAGGATTTCCAGATACAGCTTGTCTCGGGGGCTAAGCCGGCATCTAGAGCTCCTTACCGGATGGCCCCGAAGGAGTTGACGGAGTTCGAAGCCAGCTACAGGAGCTAGTGAAAGCCGGATTTGTCCGGCCGATCTCTTCACCATGAGAAGCCCTAGTGCTGTTCTTCAAGAAGAAGGACGGGACACTCAGATTATGCATCGACTACCGAGCATTGAACAGACTGACAGTCCGGGATACCTATCCACTGCCAAGGATAGATGAGTTGTTTAACCAGCTGGAGGGGGTGCATTTCTTTTCGAAACTGGATTTTGAGGTCGGGCTACTATCATCTGCGGATTCGGGAGGAGGAAATTCTGAAGACTGCCTTTAGTAACAGATATGGGTTATTCAAGTTTACCGTGATGCCCTTCGGGTTCACAAATGCACCATCGGCGTTCATGAGCCTCATGAATTGGGTGTTCGAGGCTTATTGGATGTGTTCATCATCGTGTTTATTGACGACATCCTCATCTACTCGAGGACAGAGGAGGAGCACACAAGACATCTGACACTAACTTTAGATAGACTACGGGAGCACCACCTTTATGCGATGTTCAGCAAATGCCAGTTCTAGTTGAAGGAGGTGGTCTTCCTAGGCCATATTATCACTAGAGTCGGGTTAGCAGTGGACCTGGCCAAGATTAAGGCAGTTCAGGATTGGTCGCAGCTGAAGGCGGCCACAAACATACATAGTTTTCTGGGACTTACTGGTTATTACCAGAAGTTCGTGGAGGGATTCTCTCAAATTGCACTCCCACTCACATCTCTGACAAGGAAAGATGTGCCATTTGTCTGGACCTCGCAGTGTGAGACAGCTTTTCGGGAGCTGAAGGATCAACTCACCTCGGCTCTTATTTTTGCCCTTACTTCGGGATAGAAGCATTCTAGGTCAACACAGATGCTTCCTACCAGGGCATGGGTGCAGTGCTGATGCAGAAAGGCCAAGTGATTGCTTATTCTTCCCTCTAGCTGAAGAAGCATGAGTAGAACTATCATGTTCATGACTTAGAGATGGGAGCGTTCGTTTTTGCTCTGAAGGTCTGGCGACATTACTTGTACGGTGTCCAATGCAACATATACTCTGATCACAAAAATTTGAAGTATGTGGACACGCAGAAAGAGCTGAACATCAGGTAGAGGCGATGAGTGGAATTTCTAGCAGATTACTAGTATGAGATACATTACCACCTAGGGAAGGCTAACGTGGTAGCCGATGCGCTGAGTTGAAGAGCCTCCACCTCTAGAGCGGAGCCCCGGATTATGTCCATGGAGCTGGTGTAGAGATTAGAGGATATGCATATCACGTTGGTGTCATCTGATGACCCCGAGCTTTATGAGGAGTATTTAGCTGTGATGAGCACCACAGATGACATTCGAGACTGAGTCAGAGATGGGCAGAGGCAGGACACCAAGCTGGAGCCGATATTTCGGGCCTTGGAGGTAGGTACTGCGGGAGATTACACACTGACGGATGGCCTAGTGTGTTTCAGAGGACGGGTTTCTATACTAGAGGGAGGCCAGGTTTCCAAGAGGATATCAATGACGATAGGCCCACGACAGCCCGGTATTCGGATACCCGGGAGTTACGAAGATGACTGAGGATCTGAAGAAGACCATGTACTGGCCATGCATGAAGAAGGATATCACCTACTTTATGACCCACTGTGAGACATGTCAGCTGGTGAAGGCAGAGTGCAGAAACCCCGCAGGATTATTGCAACCACTCCCAATGCCGGAATGGAAGTTCGAGGATATCGCGATGGACTTCATACATGGGCTCCCCGATTGCGGACGTGAAATGATTCAATCTGGGTAATTGTCAACCGGCTGACGAAGGTAGCCAGATTTATCCCGATCAGGAAAGATGACTCGATTGGTGTGCTGGTTCAAAAATTTGTGGAGCAGTTCGTCCGTTATCATGGCGTACCAAGGACGATCATATCAGATCGAGATGGATGGTTTACGTCTAGGGATTGGAGATCAGTGCAGACTTACTTGGGCACTCGGCTGACATTCAGTATAGCTTTTCATCCCAAACTGACGGGCAGACGGAACACACAAATCAAACCTTAGAGGATCTACTGCGATTATGCATTCGGGATTGCGGAGAGCCTTGGAAGAAGTTGTTTGCACTGGTCGAGTTCTCATATAATAACATCTACCATACCAGCATAGGGATGGCTCCATATGAGGCCCTATAAGGACGAAGGTGTAGGACTCCATTGTCATGGATACAGGATGAGGATACAGAGGTTTTGGGCTCAGAGTTTGTTGAGGACACTGAGGCTCAGGTGAGGCTGATACAGGACAGGATGTTAGAGGCATAGAGCAGACAGGCTAAGTATTACGATGCTCGACATCATCAGGTGGAGTTTCAGGCGGGGGACTGGGTATTATTGAAGATCCAACTATGCATGGGGTTTCACGGGTGCGTGGTCGGAAGAAGAAGCTCAGCCCGAGATATATGAGGCCTTACAGGATCCTGGAGCAGATCAATCCCATAGAATATAGACTGCAGCTGCCACCGGAGCTGGAGGGTCTGCATGACGTGTTCCACGTATCCTCTCTTAGGAGGGCTCTACTATGCCTGGAGCAGCAGATTACGGCCACAGATGGGCCGGCATCATCTGATCGGTCAGTTCACCTAGAGCCGGTCAGGATTGATGACAAGGGGATACGAGTCTTGCACCGCAAGAAAGTTCCGTTGGTCAAGGTCCTGTGGAGGAATCATGGTCAGTAGGACTACACTTGGGAGCTGCAGGATCTGATGCAACAAAGGTACCCAGAGCTTTTCAGTCAGGTATTCCTCACAACCACTCGGGATGTTACATTTTACTTTTATATTGAAACCCCGTAGGCCTAAATAGAATTTCGATGACGAATTTTTTTATTTATGTATTGGGATTTGTAACATCCCTTAGGCAACTAGACCCCCATAGGAGTGGTTTTGTCATGACTAGGTCATGACAAAACCCTAGAAGCCCAAGAAGACCAAGTGGACTTAGGAATATTGGTGAGATCGCATGGTCTGCAAATAGTAGATTCCTAAACCCTAGTTTAGGATGATCATGAGACTCTAAGATCCCACCATGACCTCACCAATCTATTGAAAGGCCCTAAGGGTCCATTTGAGTCAACCCAGGGTGGCCAAGTTGACCTAGAATCATCCTAGGCCTAAATAGGGCAAGATGCCCTAGCTAAGGGAAATGTGCCCTAATGAGCCCAACTAACCCTACCAAGGTCTCCTAGACCTAGAGTGGGGTCAATGGGTCACCAAGATCCATTGGGGTCAACCTTAGAGCTTAAGTTGACCTAAGTCAACCCTAACCCTAAATGGGTCAAACTGACCTACATAGGGTCAATTGACCTTCCCTTAGCCAAGTGGACCCACCCATGCCTCCTAACCCTAGAGTGAGGTCAAAGGGTCACCGAGGACCCATTGGGGTCAACCCTAGTGGCTAAGTTGACCCAAGTCATCTCAAACCCCAAAATGGTCAAAGTGCCCTTAATAAGGGTCAGGTGACCTTCAAGGTGCCAAGTCAACCTACCCATCCATAACTAGACCCTAGGGGAGGCCAATAGGTCACCAAGGACCCATTTATGGTGACACAAATGGTCAATTTCACCAAAGTCAACCCTAGGCTAGGTCAAGTCAAACTTAGCTCAAAAAAGCTAACCAGAGCTTAAGACCTTAGCCACTTGGGCTAACCACCTCCTAACCACTTTATATTAGCTTAGTGGGCTGCATTTAGGCTAGTGCCATGAAATAATTCGCCAATGAAAGGCAGGAGAGAGAAAATTCCAAATTTCTCTTTAATGGAGGAGAGAGAAGGAGGAAGGAAGAAGCCATTAATGGCTTAGGGAGGCCAAGGGCCACCTTTAATGACTGGATTCAACTCCTCTGGGGAAGAAGAGAAGTTTCCAGTAATTTCCCGGCCACCCCAAGGCAGGATCACCCCCCCCCCCCACCACCACCACTTGGCTGAAAGCTTCATTGAAGACCATTAATGGCCATTGGTGCTTGGCCCCTCCCCTCCGCCATTTTATTATTTTAAAAGCTTCACTTTACTCAAGGATTCGTTTCCACCCTTGCCCCAACGATTCCGAGCAACTTCACTGTGCAACTGCAGAACTCCGGAGACTCCTTCACCACCAATGGCATCCCGCGATCGGTGCGCCTCCATCCCGCAAACATGGTCCTCCCCTTCTTCTTCTTTCATGGGTAGATCGTAGGACTAATTAGGGTCTACGTTCGGGCTCAACTGATACTGATCCAAACTTTCAAAACCATGGTTTTCGAGAAAATTACCGCTTGTCGGGATCGCTGGAAAATGCCCCTCCGGCGGCTGTGTCGCCGCCTGGCGATAGCCACCACCTCGACGGAGGTGGTGGTGGCGGTGGCCGGCCAGGGATGCGGCCGGATGTCCTGGAATTTGGCCGGGAAGTGGCTCCAGGACGGGATGATCCTAGCCATCGGCTGGAGCTTGAAGACGACCAGATGTTGCTGGATGCGCTTTAAGATTCGTGCTAGAGATGATTTAAACTGTAGGG
The DNA here is from genome assembly GCA_039513925.1 of Platanthera zijinensis. Classification (NCBI taxonomy): domain Eukaryota; kingdom Viridiplantae; phylum Streptophyta; class Magnoliopsida; order Asparagales; family Orchidaceae; genus Platanthera; species Platanthera zijinensis. The sequence goes on along the minus strand of CM077095.1, from coordinate 111,120,215 downwards.
TATATTTTAGTATTATTTCATTTTGTCACAGAAATTGTATTTAATGTATTCTATATTTATTAAAAATACCTAGGAACACCAACCGAAAAAGTGATAAATATAAAAGTTGTAGCCCTAGGAGTGTACCTTATTTTAAAATTGGTTTAAACCAATATGGGTGTCTGGTTTAACCAGGGCACTCTTTTTTGTGGGGTTTATATCTAGGGCTAAACAGAGATTAAAATGTGTACCCTCACTTTACCACAAGTCCAAATGACCTGAAATTTTGACAGGGAGTCACACTAAGCTATACCTAGGTCCTGTCCAAAAATGGGAATTTTTAGAGATAATTTTTCTATGGTTTTAGAAATTATTTAATAATCTTAGGGTAAATTAATTTAGGGACCTAAAGACCTCCAAACCCTCCCAAATTTTGGTGAGTGGTCTTTAGGATCATCATAAGGTTCTGTATAAAATTTTCACCTCATTTTGATTTGATTTGGTTGGGAAATTAGTAAACCCTAACTTTTCCCTAAAGGGGGTATTTAGGTCAAAAGTGCACCTTGTGGGATGGGTGGTCAAACCATCTCAACGGAGGCTGATATTTGGACCACTGGTTTGACATTATTTTAACACCCTCATATGGGTTATGGGGTGGTTTGGGGTAGGATTTCCCTAGGACCCAAGTTCAAACCCTAAGTTTGAACTTTGGGGGTTGAGAAGGGCAGGGTCAAATGCCCTTGTATAGACTTGATATTTGGTAGAAAGGACACTAGGGTAGCTAAGGTCCTCTTGTAAAAAATCTTAATGGATTTGGAGATGGATAAACCCCTCAAAACCCTAACCCTAGTTTAGTGCACAACCCCTATTCGTGTAAGATAGACCACCAAAACTTAATGAAAAGTTATGAAACTTAGGTAGTATGGTCATAGAGTTAGTATAAGTCTTTGCTAATTTTACTAAAAATTTTGGAACAATAATTTTAGTACCTCATTTGCAATCCATTTGTTAGCCCTTAATAATTATTTGTTTATTATGTCCTTTTTGTTCATTGGATGGTTATGAAATTGGTGCAGAGGGAGTTTTAGACCATTATGCTCATACATGAATTTTGATGTAATTTTTAAATGTAAATTACTAGTACTTACTTCACAAGTAGATAAATATGGGAATATGGTCAATAATAGATTTAGAGCCACACGCTCATTGAAAAAAATGTGAAACTTAATCAGTAGTGTTCCTAGGATAATATGCTCATGTGGGAATTTTATTGCAATTTTTAAAAATAAATAATTTCTGTATTTAGTTCATTAATTTATCAATTTGGATTATTGTGCAAAATTAAGATTAGAATTCACTACTCCCTAAAAAATTATGAAACTTGAGCTAAGGTGTTTATAGGTCATTATATACATGGTTGGATTTTCTCAGAATTTTTGGAAGTAATTTAGCAGTACTTGTCTCTTTAAAATGATTAATTTAGGTTATGTTCAAAATTAGGTTTAGAGGTCTTAACCTTGATGAAAAATTGGGAGACATTGAATTTAATATTAAATAGTCATCTTGTATTTATCTTAATTTTATGGAGCATTTTTCATGAAAATAAGAGCCACTTCATATTCAAACTAGGGCATTTGGATTTTTAGGAGAAATAAATAAAATGTCAGATAAATTAGTAAAATCCAAGTTTCTGGATTTAGTCTATAAGTGTCATGATAGGCCTCCATTAATTATCTTATTTTGTTTGGATGAGGTTTTAGTGAACCTCCTATCATGCACGTCATGTAGCATAAGATGATCTGCATTTAGTAAAACTGCGGAAATTGTGTTAACATGGGGAATGGTGTAGGGAGATGGGATTGTGGTTTATTAATTTTGGTATGTGGATTGGAGTATACCATTGAAGCCGGGGAGAGTAGGTAGTAAAGTTGTCTAAATTTAGGTGGTACTCGGGATCGATGAAAGATCGTCTATCCTATGAATGGAGAGAGAAAGTCAAAAACACATTAGGGTTAGAACCAGTGTAATATTAAAGGATTGGGAATTGGGTATTAACCAATAATAATAAGTGCCTTGCGAAAGGAGCTTTGGGATTCAGCCCATCGTAGTTCCTAATGCCCTTTGAGAGCTCTTCACGGGGTATGCCGGGGGCAGTCCTGGGTTAACCTAAACTGTAGGCAAAATAATCTGCATTAGTAACTTGTATAACTAGGGATTAACTTTCACTCACCTCGATGTCTCGGTATGTTAGGTTTTGGTGACAGATAGGATAGTCCGGGGAGCTTAGGCTCGGTTGTTGATTGTGACGTACGGGATGGTCCAGGGAGCTTTGGCTTGGTAGCTGATACATAAGGTTTCATGTGCATAAAGTATAAGGTGGTGGGTCTTCGGTATTGGAGGGTCGATGCACTGACGCCATACGTTGACTCAGCAAGTGTGGTTTTGCACTTTGCCAAAATTATTTCCGATGCGCCAACCGGCAAGAGTACGTAGGATCTCCGCTTAGTGCACCAGCGTCGAGGCGTACGATAGGTCTGAATGTAGTGCAATTTCAGGTTTAGAGGTGGGCGAGTCCCAACCCACCGCTTCCTTTTGCCACTACTGAGGTATTGGGATGTTAAGCTCCAAAAAGGGGGAACTAAAGGTCTGTGTGCACAGAGTCGAGTGGGTGAGTTGCACTTGCATGTTCAAATCATAGCATATTTTGCATGTAATATCATCATCATTGCATATAACCCACGACACCTATTGTATAAAGTGGTATGAAACGCTTTATACAATAGGCCATGCAAAACGACCCCTTAGCTTATAAGCTCGTGTGAGCGTGCTTATAAGTTGAAGGTTTTTACTCTGTAGATATATACATGCTGCTAGAAAACTGACACCCTATCGTATAAATTGGTATGAGACTTTTTATACGATAGGAGCCTTGCAAAAGATCCCTTAGCTTATGTGTTTTCATATAAGTTAAGGTTACATATTATATATTCAGTCAGTTTCAAACTTTCATTCCTGTCACATATACTCTTAGAACTGCTTGATTTGTTCCGCCGTCACCTGTTACTTTGTTATTATCCACCTTCATTACCTCTCCTTTCCTCCTCCCCGCTCGGTGCCTAGGAGCTATGGGGGAAGGGGTAGGGGATGATAGGACTTAGTCTTTTAGACTAACGGTTTTCGAACCACATCATTTTAGGGGACCGTGGAGCCCAGTATGGAGGAATAGCCCCGGAGGTTGGCACGCTTGGAGATGGGACAGTCTAGCACTCTAGTTCAGATAGTTAGGACTGTGAGTCCCGATCGTTAGCAGATCTTTAGCTTTTTTCTTCCGCGCTAAGGGATTTGTAGTGAGGATATTGATGTACCGGGCATGAGCCCTATTTTATATACCTTTATTATTTTTGTGGACTCTCCCTTCGTGGAGATTATTTATTATATATGTGATTTTTGTGGACTTGACTTTTACTATTTTGCTGCTTTTTTGTGATCGATTTGGCAAGCAGGATTGGAGTTTTCTAGTGGCGACCTGCCGGGCGTGAAGGTGTCACCGCAAAGCGGCGGTTCTAGGCCTAAGACCCCGGTGGCTTAAAAAGAAAAGGGGGGTGGGGGTCTTACATAGTCTAGGAGTGCTTATGCACGTTGACGTTTGTTGTATTTAATTGAGTTTTGGACTCTTAATTATTGTAAGGCCTTAAGGCCGTGTTGATACTCTTATGTATGTGGATAACTTCTAGTCTTATTTTTTGTTTCCGCTGTACTAGTCTGAGTTTTGAGTTGGGTAGTTTACATCATCTTATAATGCTTAAGCTATGGCGTCTGTATGTTGTGGGGCCCCGCTGGACCCATATTATATGGTCATTATAGGAGAGGTGTTACATGCTCCTTCTCACTACTCCTTGGCTTGCATGACCAATAATCTGGTGGCCTGGATGCTCCCTCAGATGTCTTATTGCTTGAGGTTATCTTGCTTCATCAACATGCTCTTCATGATGCAGATCTTCATCCACTTCCTGTGTGCCTTGTGCTTCCGCTGGAAAACACACACCCTCAACTTTGTCTTGAATTGTTGAAGCAGATTTCTTGAAAGTGAGCTTATCCAACACTAGTTTAGTACCTGCAGAACTAGAAGAAGAGCTTGACAGCTCATTGTTAATCATATTTGACTCATCAAATACTACATTAACTGACTCCTCTACAACTTGACTTGTCAAGTTGTAGATCCTATAAGCCTTACTATGATTGATATACCCAACAAAGATCCTCGTATAGGACTTGGATGTAAACTTAGTTATATAGGATATCTCATTGTTTGAGCACAAAGCACTTGCTCCCAAAGATTTTGAGATATGCAAGGTTTAGTTTTCTGCCCTTTAAGATCTCATAGAGAATCTTTTTGTGGCCCCTTGGTGATAGAAGCCCTGTTGAGGACATGATAAGCAGTGTTTGCTGCCTCAACCCAAAAATATTCTGGGGGAGATGTGTCATTTAGTAAAGTCCTTCTAGCTTCTATGAGAGCCCTATTCTTCCTCTCAGTAACCTCATTTTGTTTGCGTGCTCTTGGAGAGAAAAACTCTTGCTGAATCTCATATTCTTCATAGATTCTTGTTATGCATTCAGATTGAAATTCAGTCTCATGGTCACTTCTGATTTTGACCACAGTACTGTCCCAGCTCATTCTATATATGGCGTGACAAATTTCTTGAACACATAAGGGGTTTCAGACTTTTTCTTCAAAAAGATAACCCAAACAAATCTTAAAAAGTCATCAACAAACCACAAAGGTGTAGACTTTCCTACCTAGACTATGAACTGACATTAGACCAAATAAGTTCATATGCAAGAGGTATAAGCACCTCACAGAACCTTTACTCTCAATACTTTTGAAGGAAGCTTTGGTCTGCTTGCCCTTTTGTCATGCAGAGCAAATTTTCTTCCTTAGTACACTTCATGTTAGGACCATTCCTAACCAACTCTTTGCTATAAAGCTTACATATCGTCTTATAATTCAAATGAGCTAGCCTCTTGTGCCATTTAACATAGTGTGATGCTTTCTTATTTGCAACTAAGCAAATGGGAGAGTCTGAAGTTAGACAAAGAAAATTTATACAATAAACATTCTCACTCCTAGTTCCAGTCAAAATGACCTCTTGGTCACTTGATCTCCTAATATGGCACTTATCCTTGTGGAAAGAATTGATATAGCCAAGATCATATAATTGGCTTATGCTTATAATGTTGTGTTACAACCCTTCCACATAAGCCACTTTTGTGAAAGTGACTAAGGCATTAGTAATCTTACCATAACCCTTGGTGATCCCTCTGTCTGATCCACCAAATATCACTTTGGTTCCATCCTTTACTGGAATGAACTCCTTTAGATTGCTCTTTGTTCCAGTCATGTTCCTGGAATAACCACTGTCTAAGTACCATATATGGGTATGGATACTTGGACTAACCTGCAAAACATATTTATTTTACCTTAAGACCCCAATATTTATTGGGTCATAGGTGTATGTTGTCTGATAATTCCTACCTGTAGCTCTTTTGACAGGCAAGCTAACATTAGATTTCTGCATACTATGATTGTGCCAGCAATCAATAGCAAAGTGGCCTACCTTGCCATAGCACCAACACTCATGGATGTTGTATCTTCTTTTCTGAGCTGGTCTAGTGGTTGTGTTGATAACAGCTCTTGGTATAGAAGGTGTAGCAAAAGACCTATTCTCTTTGTTTCCCAGCCCCAGTGTGACTAGTGGTGGGTCTGGCAGTGGAAGTGCTTGGGATATCTTGAGCCCTACCAGTAGCTACCTTCTTTTCAGAAAGCACACTCTTGATGTCCTCTGAGATTCCCAAGTCTGGTCTACTGACAGACTTATCTTTGGCCTTAGAGTGGGTTGGAATATTCTGAGAATAGTTTGCAACTTTACCCTTGAGTGAAGGGGTTGGTACACCAAAAACAAATGGTCCAGGATAGTCCATTTGAATTTCCTCATGGACAGCCTTGAAGGCACTTGCGCCCCTGCTATATCTTCCACCATGGTTGAGAACACCTTTGTTCCCACTAGTGGACCTACCATTCATCCAGTGACCATGGATGATCTCTTGGTCATACCTGTTTGAGGGTAACAGTACTCTATTAAATTGAATAGGAGGCTTGGAGGCTTGTGGCTCCACTGGAGCTTTTGCCCTTTCCTTTGGGATTGGCAACTCTTATTCTTCCCTTGAAACCCAACCCCTTCTTACCCTTTTGGGAGGAGAAAGAGTCTATAAATGCTAGCACTGAACTTGGTATGAAGTAGCTAGCCACTATCCTCCTCTCCCTCCAAAGAAATTCTTCCAAGTCCCTTATTTGGTTCTCCTCGTACTCAATGGTGCCTATCTGAATGAAGGAAATGGGTTCTAGTTCACTGATGTCCTTCAGTTTTAGATCCAGCAATTCTACATGCTAGGGAAGCAGCAAGCTGAAGGGAAGATATTTCTTTAGCCTGCTTCTTGTCTAACGTCCTGCTTTTTTTGAAAGCATTCAGCAAGACACCATACTTTTTAATAATTAAATTGGCATTTTCCTCTGATTTAGTCTCATCTTAATCAAAGAATTAAGATGCATCTAAACTAGGACCAGTCTTATAATTAGACTTAGATGAAAAGCTGGATGTAGAGTGTACCTTAGATGGTCCAAGCTGATCCTGGTAGGATTCCTCATCTAATCTAGCCATTAGCCCAATGTAGGCTTCATCTTCATCATCTGATAATAACGAGGATGAGTTAGTCCAGCTTTTCTCCTTCTTAGCAATGAAGGTCTTCTCCTTCTTGACCATCTTATGGTGGTGATTTTTATCATCAGCCTCCTTCTTCACAGGACATGCATCTACAACATGCCCTGGCTTGCTACAGCAAAGACAGATAACCTTACTAGAAACTTGTTTACCAGGTTTTGGGTCATACCTACCCTCCTTGGAGGGTTTCTTCTTGATTCTGTAATAGTCCTCCTTGTGTTGAAAGGAAGAGGTAGGTTTGCTCCTCTACCCATTCTTCTTCATCATCTTCATAAACTGCCTTGAGAAAGCAGCAAATTCTTCATAGACATATTAAAGCCTAATGTCACTTGATCTGAACTTTCTGACTAAGCTGGACTTCTTTGTAACGCCCCGAAACTCAAAAGAGTGATGGGTGGTGTTTTGAGCCAAATCTGGGATTTGGTAGAGGTGACACGGCTTGGGACATGGGCGTGTCCCAGGGCGTGTCGTGCTTGGGTTCGTCGATGGTCGTGTGGTTGACGAAATTCTAGTCAGCGGTTGTCGGGGTAGTGAACACGGCCTGGGACACGGGCGTGTCCCAGGGGGTGTCTGTCACTCAAAGCTTTCCACTCAACGATTGTTGAGTGAGGGCACACGGCCTGACACATGGGCGTGTCAATGGTTGTGTGCTGCTCGAGAAGTTTGCGGGTTTGTGCTGAGGGAGATACACGGCCTGGGACACGGGCGTATCACATGGAGTGTCTAGCACACGGCAGGTAATACTGGCATATCACATAGTTGTGTCGTGCTCTGGATGTTTTGGACCTGTGTCGATGGAGGAACACGCCTAGCTACACTGGCGTGTACTGGATGACATGGGCATATCAAGCCTGACATGGGCATGTCGAGTGCCCATGTTCTTTTTGGGACGTGACGGTTTTGGTGTTGATTAAGGCACATGGCCTTGGACACGGGCGTGTCGCAAGTCGTGTTCGGCCCAGGAAGTTCATTTTAAGTGCGAATCGTGGCCGCCCGTTTCCTTATTTTGGGATCCAATGGTTCAGGGTTGTTCTTGCTGAGATATACCCGGGAATAGAGATTAGAAACCCTCATTCTATTTGGGTTTTATCTTTCTAATACTAGAGAGAAGGGAGAGAAAGGAGGAAGAAGGAAGAAGGAGATCCGGTCGCCGGAGGAGATTCAGAGCGCCAAATCACAAATCGAGCCCAGATCTGTGGAGGCAAGATCATCGCGGTGCTTTTCATCCGCATAGTTTTCCATGGCACCGAGGAGAAACGCTAGGGTAACGATTCTCATCTTGAGCATGTGAAGCTCTTCTTCTTTTACATAGGGAAAACCCTCTCCCGCGAGTGTGCGGTGAGTTGCGGTGTTCCTTGGGATAGATATGTAAAGTCCCCCTTGTTTAGAGTCCGGAATCGTAGTACAGACGTAGGCATGGTGTGTGAAGCCTACCCAGACATGTTGGTATGGATCGGTGATGATTTGCTATACATGTTTAGCTGGAGAAGACTCTGTGCCTTTGGTTGTTTTGGGGTTTCTACGTGGTATATTGCACCAGGGATCCTTGGGGATTAACCCCAAGGCGCACCCAGAAATCTGGGTAGAAGCGTGATTCTGCCATTGTTGGTAGCCCCGGAGCCATCATTGTACATAACTGGTTTATGTACGTTGGTTGATCGATTTACGGGTTATGGGAAACTTAGCTCGCGCCGATGATTTTTAGTGTCATGGCAGTGTGAGCTGCGGGTTGAGTGAAACCGTACCTGCTCTAGTGGTTCGGTTTTTAAAGGCCTACCAATGACATAGAGGGAGGGTCTTCGGCTCAAGCCATGAAGACTTTATTGCTCACGAGTTTGCCGTCCTGGGGGCAGTGGTGGACCGAGTTCACCGAGTAAGTGCCCTGAGAGCACGAGATGTATGGTCATGTGTGCGTGCACCTGTGATGTTGTGTTTATTCACTATATTACTTGTCTTGCTAACAACTACAGGGAAGGAGCTTTGCCGCCCCGGTTTGGGGGCGGAATCGTTATAATTTGGTTAGCTTTAGCTGACCGTTATTCCTTGTTTGCCACCATTGCGGTGATTTGTGCTTGCAGGTGCTGCGGAGCCGAGTGGCAAATAGTGGGCCAAAGACCAAGTTACTGAGCTGGCCCTCGAACGCATTTTTCTTTTACTTATTGTAATCATGTGTGGTTGGCCTGCGAGCCGAAGTTTGTAAGACACTATTTAATTATTGTGAACTCTTGTAAGGCCATAAGGTCAATACCTTTGTGTTTTCTGTAGTTCATTCCTACTGGGTTTTGTTAGTGGACATTCGTGCCTGTGGCTGGGTTCTTACTTGTGCAAATTAATAAATTGCTTCTTTTAGATGCTCTGTGTAGGATGTGTGTATTGGTTGAATGATTTCATTGAGTAACCCACTGGTCTGTCCGTGGTATATGGCGTCGGGCCCCGACTGGACCTACTGCTATATGCTATGCGACGGATAGGGGTGTTACAACTTGGTATCAGACTATCAGTTTCGGTCAGGCTTAAATGAATTCGCGGGCGAATTCACTTTAAGGGATAATGAGCACATGTGTGTGCGTTATCATTATAACATGACAAGAACCCATGAACGTACACTTAGGAATGAAAATACACATGTTTGAGGAACCTGCATGTTCCTATAATTGCTTTTGCAATGTTCTTTGGTCGCTTACCTGTGCTTTATATGATTATAGGTGACCAGGAGTGGTGATGGGCCGTCAAAACGTCCAGTTTGATAGGCAAGCAGCACACCAAATGATGCGCCGACAATACCTCCTTTTGTTGAGACCATTCGATTGGTAGCGGAGGAAGTGTTTGCAATGATTAATACGCAGCCTGCGAGACGGGTGTAGCAGCCTTCCCCTGTTGTGGAGCAAGTACCGCTCCAAGCAGTAGAGCCAAGGAGAGTGGAGCAGGTCATTGTGGAGCATGTGTATCCTAGGAGAGCAACGAAGAAATAGCTTAAGCACGTGATGGGCTTCAACCCTCCAGTGTTCTCGGGGACGGGAACCCCAACTCAAACAGAGGATTGGCTCTCCAGAATTAAGAGAGTGCTGATAGCTACTGAGACTGAAGAGTGGCAGAAGACCATAATTGCCACATTCTTGCTAGATGGTGACGCAAGACTATGGTGGGAAGTCTTGGAGCTACACCATCTGAGGGGTAGGCAGCTTACTGACGTTTCGATAGAGGAATTTTTGAGACTGTTCTTGGCTTGATACCTCCCCTCAGCTCAGATGATAGCAATGGAAAATGAGTTCTAGAACCAGGCACAAGGTGAGAGTAGTGTGGATGAATATCCCCACGAGTTTACTCGCTTAGGTCGGTATGCAAGGGATACCTTCGCCGATGAGGAGCGAAAGACAAACCGATTCTACAAAGGTCTAAGAGATGATTTGAGACTGCTACTTTCGAGGCTGATGACGCAGGGTTTCCTGACCTTGGTCAACATGGCCTGGTCTTTGGAGAAAGGCATGAAGAACATATAGGCTAAGAAGGACTATAATGAGAAGGGGTCGGAGTTCAAAAAGCCGAACTCCTCAAAATCGGTGTTCTGCAAATGGAATAAAAAGGCTAGGGCTTCGAGACCAGCCCCTTCTTCGAGTGCATCTGGGGCGATTACAGGTCGAACCCCGGGTGCATGTTATACTTGTGGAAAGCTGGGACACTATGCCCTAGATTGTCGGAGCGGGCGTGCAAAGTCTGAGAGGAAGCAGGGAGCAACCTATAAAGAAAAGTGCAAGGCGGTGGAGTCTACCGCATTCCATTATGCTCCGACTCAACCAAGAGTCTACAATCTGGGCCAACAGGACCCATCAAACAGGACGATGCGGTGATAGGTACGGTGTAAATTTATAGCAAGTTTTCTTTAAATACTGTTACCTAGTGCTTGTTAGCTTATTACTGCTGGTATAGGCTTTGTTCTGATTTGCGATAGTCCGGCAAGAGCACTATTCGATACGGGATCTTCACACTCCTTTTTGTCTGAAGGTTTCATATCGCGCATTGGAGTCCCTTCTTCGATGGCAAAGGACAAATTGGACGTGTTGCTGCTGAATGGGTGTTCTATGCGTGCGGACAGAGTATGTGCCATAAAGATCCGTATAGGAAGTCAGGAGTTCGACTTACTAGCATCGTTACTGCTGCTAGTAGAGTTCGACGTCATCTTTGCTATGGACTGGCTTCCGGAGTAGAAGGCATGCATAGATTGCAACCGTAAGGAAGTCAAGCTGGGTGTTGGGCAGGAAACAGTGTTTGCAGGACTGAAGGGGTCGAGCAAGACGCTAATGTCTGCTCTTCAGGTGGTCAAGGTAGTTCGTGCTGGCGCGGAGCTGTTCTTCACATTAGTGGAGGCTATAAAGCCTAAGCCCAGTTTGGCTAGTATCCTAGTGGTATGCGAGTACCCCGACGTGTTCCCAGATAATTTTCCCGGAGCCCCACCGCAGCGAGAGACTGATTTCACGATCGAGCTAGTGTCAGGTGAAAGACATGATTTCAAGAGCCTAGACACCTAGAGGGGGGTGAATAGGTTCTAATTTTCTTTAATAATTTAGGCAATTAACTAGTTCTTACTTAGCACAGAAAATGCAAATCACAGCACATAAATCACAACACAGCATACACCAGATTTATAGTGGTTCCCCAAGGTAGGGGTACATCCACTTTCCCCTTCACTTATCTAGTAGAGAACTGGATTCAGCCCAACTTCTTTCCACTTACTCAGATCCACAGATCTTACAACTCAGAACCAGATTGGTTCCTACAGCTCAGACTTATATAAGTCTTACCTCAGATTCTTCCCAAGAATCCTACCTAAGGCCTCAGCCCTACCTCAGCCTTTATCACTAGGCTTACAACTCGGACTTTTATAAGTCCTACACCTCAGGCACTCAGCCCTACTTCAGCTTTTATAATTACAGGATTACAACTCAGATCTTACAAAAGATCCTACAAGAAATTAATTGTTTAAGAGATACGAAGATATCACCAGATAGAACTCTCTATAGGTGTGAGCTTCTTGATCAGTTCTTGAATAAACTGAATCTTCAAATCCAACCTGACTTAGCTGTTTCAGAGCTTCTTGATAGAACAAAAAAAGGTTGAACTTTACTTGATGTAGAAGTTGATCTTCAGATAGTTCTTTCCTTAAATTCAGAATTAGATATAAATCTTTCTTACAGACTGTTCTGGATCTGCCTTCTTAAGGGTTTCCCCTTTCCTTATTGTCAAACTCTCTTTCCCGTAATTGCTTGATTACTTCCTTACTTCTTCGTTATTACTGTTGTCAAGGATCAGTCTCTTATATAGAGTTTTCTCACGATTACCGGCTGATCTGGTTTGTAATAACCTTCTGACAGTTCTGACAAAGATGTCAGACCCGTTAGTTATGATAGCTATCGAGTCACCAGTCATGACAACTGATTCCTTAAAGCCTTTACAACTCAGCATGAACCACTCAGCAAACTGCTTCACATGTGTCAAAACAAATTGACTAAGTGTCGACACAAATCTTGATGATGTCGACACAACACTCCATGTGTTGATATAGTCATTCTTCTGCTACTTGACACAGCTTCTATTTGTATTTGTTGACACAAGTCCTGTATGTTGACACAACTGCTCCTGGTCTCAGCACAACTGATGCTGACAGATGGCGTTGAGTGTATGTCTAGCTGTCGTTGAGTGTGTGTCGAGACGTCATTGAGTGTGTGTCAACACAGGTCCTGTGTGTCGACACAAGCCTTCAGACTCAGTATAACTGTTGTTGTTAGATGGCATTGAGTGTCGTCCAGATGTCGTTGAGTGTGTGTGTCATCACAAGTCCTGTGTGTCGACACAACTGCTTTTGTTCTTGACATGCCTGATGCAGACAAATGGCATTGAGTGTGTGTCGACACAAGTCCTGTGTGTCGACACAAACCTTCTTCAGGTGTCGACATAATTCCTGAGTTTCGACACATGCCTTTCTTCTGGTGTCGACATAACTCCTGGGTGTCGACACAACTTCTGTTTTAGGTATCGACACAGGCCTTGCTTCTAGTGTCGACACAACTTCTGGGTGTTGACAAAATTCTTCACAAGTGTCGACACTTATACTTAGTGAAATTTCTTGCAAACCTTACACCTGCACAATGAAACTCAAATATCCATCAAATATAAATTGATGTATATCAATGAGTAAGATGAGGCTTCTCCAAATCTGGTATATATTTTTAGGTGTACCCAATAATCTCCCCCTATTTGGATAAGTCATAACCCTTAGTCAAAGATATACATCACTCATAATAAAGCTCATAAAAATAAATGTACATACATTTCAGTGCATGATATCATACAAATAATGTAAACAACTAAAATCAATAGTGAAGCTGATTTTATTTATTAATCAAAAAATTCTGGGTTTACATGTTTTTCCTTAAAACAAAAGCAAAAAGTTACATTGTTCTATACATAAGACTATATATCCTATGATTGACTAGGCTCCATAATTACAATGCCTTTTCTTGATCAAATCTTTACCTGCACAGTAGGTTCTGTATCATTAGCAAGTTTCTTTCCTTTCTGATCCTTCTTCTTCAATTATTCAGCCTTTATCATTTGCCTTTCAAAATAGTGAAAAGGCTTTGGGAAGTACCTGCTAGGCTCCAGAGCATTAGAAGTTAACTTTCCAGCTTTTGCACTCCTTCTGTACTGAAGAATGGCTTCTTGCCTGGCTTGATACTTGTTCCACTCTTGATCAGAATACCATTTACCCCTATCATAGGTCTTATCCTTTACAGCCTTCCAGGCAGTCAAAATAATATTCCTAGAAGTAGGGTTCCATTGCTCAAAATCTGGCTTCAACTCAGCCTATTCTCTGAACCTTTTCTTGGATAGTTGTGCTTCCTTCTGAGCTTCCTTGGCAGCCTCTGACATGTCTACTTTTTTAATGATAATATTTTGTGCCTCTTGTGGAGGGTTGTACATTGTCTGTACTTCTTGTTGAACCATGTCAAAGTTAGCAGGAGGGTAAATAACTTGTTCAACTTCAGGCTGATCTCCTTCAATATAAGCAGGTTGCACTCCAGACTCAGCAATATTGTCATCATCACACAAAGGAGGAAAGCCAAGTGTAGCTCTAATGGTATTAGAGACCCATTTTGCATGATCAGATCCAGCTTTGACTAATAATCTCTCCCCCTTTATGACTTTTCTAGCTAAATGATCCCTCAGATCATTCTTTTGAAACCTTATTTGATCAGCTAGATATTCTGTACCTTCTTGATAGTAAGCTTTGAATTTAGTTAGGTAATCAGAAATGGTCTTTTGAGAGGCTCCAATGGCTGTTTGGACAGTAGCTAGATCTTCTTATATTTGCTTTGATATTTAAGTTTTCAAATAAGTTTAAATACTTCCCAATTTTTTGAGTATTTATTCATGGGAGTCTTTGAGATTTTCATTAGACCTGAATTGATTTTCTAAAACATACCCTTGCTCATCCAATTTGACTCATGGGAGTCTTCAAGACAGTCTTTATTTGACTCATCCACATATATCTCTAAGGACTGCCTTTGTTCATGCAATTTGACTTGCAGATGGACCAGTAAGGATTTGAAGTCCATGCTTGGATCAGGTGGTTTGGTGACTGTTTGTAAGGCCTTTTTATAGCCTATGCTCTTTTTCCTTATTGCAACCATCTTCCTCTACTTAGCCATAGAGGCTTCCTCATCATTAGAGGGTTGTGATGAGCTTTCTATATCAACTGTTTCCTTATTAGATGAGGCATTCAGTAGCTTCTCCCCCTCAGTTCCTGGCAGTTCCTTTTCAATCTGTGATTGCTCCCCCTTAGTCCTTGCAGCTGGTAGATCAGGAAATAACTCTTTCATAGTTACCTCTTGCTGCATCTGTACAGGAGGAACAAGATTAGTTTGGAAAACAAAAGGTTCTCCCTGGACATCCAGATTTTTGTCCAGGGCCTTCTCTATAAAGGAGTACTTACTTGCTCATCTTGAGCTGTATATTTTATCTGCACATCTTATGCTTCCTTCTCAGCAATGTCAAGTGCTTCTTTATTTATATCTGATACAATGTCCATCACTGTATCAGCAGCATACTCACTCTCTAGAGTAGCTTCAACAATGCCTCCCCCTTTGGCAGGCAGCTCAGATAATTCAGTGACTTGTACTGCTTGTTCCGGGTGTTCTCTCCCTTGAGTGGAGGCTATCTGTTGTTATGGGTGCTGACTGCTCTCTATTTGATCTTGTGCTTCCTTTTGTTGTTGGTCTTCATCTGAACTGAAGACTACCTCCTCCTCAGAATCATTATAGGATTCTTCTTGCTGAACAATTTCGTTCTTTTTCTTATTTTTCTTGACCTATTTCTTTGGAGTAGAAACCTCTTTGGTCAATACTCTATCCCATCTGGATAGAATCCATACATCTATTCTCCTCATATGGTCTATCTTGAATCCTTGCAGTTGGTTCATAACATCTGGTATTGTAGAAGCTAGACATAAGCTTAGGATCCTTCCCAGATTTGGTTTCTTTATTCCTTCTTGTATTTTGTCAAATACTATTGATGCCCAGTCTGTTTTTAGCCTGAATATTATTCTTGTCATTAGATTGAACATAGAGGTTGAAATTTTGTCATGTCCACCTGTTTTACACAGAATCACCTTGCCTATGATTTCAGACAGAAACTTTCCTTGTGAATTCATCCCTTTCCTAGTCATGGATGATCCAACTTTGGTATTAGGGTTTAGCCCGCACAAGCTTAATGCATCTTTTGTCATGGATGGACTTATGTCATCATCATCCTTAACCTTAGGAAGTTGGAGTGACTTCATGATCGTCTTCAGTGTAAGTTTCACTCGGGAATCCTGAATTGTGGCTTTGATTTTCTTCCCGTCAGTGTCCATAGTTGCTAATGAATAAAATTCCATTACTTCCTTTTTCCAAATCTTAGTTGGTTTCGAGACCAAGAACTATAACCCATTTTCTGAAATTAGGGTAATTACCCCTTGGATGTCTTGCGATGCTGTCATGAATCCACCATGAACCAGCTCATAACCTTCATTCACCTTGTCCTCTTGGTGGGCGCCATTGACGAGAGAGATAGAGAGAGAGAGAGAGAGAGAGAGAAGAGGAGAGAAGTGAATATCTATGTCGACACAAGGTCTAGAGTCGAGAAATCTGAAGGCGTAGTCGACCAGATTTTGTCTTCTCCTATTTATATTCTACTGGTAAAGGGTAGGTCAAAGGACGCACCTTACTTACTAAAAATACATGTCGACATAGTTGTACTTGTGTCGACATAAAAGACTTAGGTCACAACAAAACTTAATTTTAGTCGACATGTCTATGTGTCGATATATATATGTGTCGACATACTTGTGTTAGTGTCGACACGGGCAAGTCATGTCTCGACATAGTTGTATCGACACCTATTCTTCTGTCGACACAGATACTATTTCTGTGTCGACACATCCTTTTTCTTTGTCAACACAACATACTGAGTGTGTCGACACAATTTGCTTGTGTCGACAAAAACTTTGTACTTAAACAAATTTCCTGAGAAATATTTTGCTTACATATTCTACTTAGGAATGCTTGAGCTGACCTATTCTAGGTTCAACATACCTAATTCAATTTTAAAATGATTGAATTTAGTTTCATCAAGAGGTTTTGTAGAAATATGAGCAATTTGATTATTTGTGTTTACAAATTCTATAGTAATATCTTCCTTCTCCACATATTCTCTTATAAAATGAAACTTAATTTCTATATGTTTGGTTCTACTATGAGATACATGATTCTTAGCAATAGAAATATCACTAGTAGAATCACAGAATAGTGGAATTCTACTTACCTTGATGTCATAGTTTTCAAGTTGATGCTTTATCCACATCAACTATTCACAGCAGCTGCCTGCAGCTATATATTCTGACACAGCAGTTGAGATAGCTACAGTTGTTTGCTTTTTGATGCACCATGACACCAAACTTCCACCTAGGAATTGACAAGTTCCTGTAGTACTTTTCTTGTCTTCTTTGCATCCTGCAAAGTCTGTATCTGAGAAGCCTGTTAGTAAGAAATCTCTATTCTTATGGTACCAAAGATCTAGATTAGGTGTGCCCTTAAGATATCTCAAAATTCTTTTAACTGCAGTATAATGAGATTCCTTTTGGCAAGCTTGGTACCTAGCACAGACACATGTAGCATACATGATGTCAGGTGATAGTTTTACTTTCAAGACTACCTAAACACCTAGAGGGGGCGGGTGAATAGGTTCTAATTCTTGTTTTAAAATTAAGACAGAATAACACTCCAATGCTGTAATATAAAACAGAAAATTCTGCAGCAAACTCAGAACACACAATCACAGATTCTACAGCTACACATTTCACAGATTGCACACAGTATTTATAATGGTTCCCCAAGGTCTGGGTACATCCACTTTCCCACTTCACTTATCTAGCAGTATGCTAGATTCGGCCTAACTTCTTCCTTTATCTCAGATCCTCAAATCCTACAGCTCAGAATCCAGAAGGATTCATACAACTCAGAATATTTCCACATTCCTACAACTCAGGCTAACAAGCCTTACCTCAGCCTATCCACAAGGCCTACAACTCAAAGAATACCTTCTCTACAACTTATGCATAAACAGCCCTACCACTCAGAGAACAAATCTCATACACTCAGCCTTTATAAAATAGGCTTACAACTCAGATCTATAAATAGATCCTACAGAATTTGATAAGGAATTTTATAATTTCTTACCCCTGTTGAGAGAGAAGGGATAAGAACTTTCTTGATCGGCTTCTTGAAGAGGCTGATGGCTGAAATCAACTTGATCTTAGCTTTCTTCAAAGCTTCTTGAATCTGAACTTAGTTGGGTTGATTTCCTTTGAATATAACTGACTGGAAACTTCCTTCTTAGACTCCAGAAATAAATCTAAATCTTCTTGACAGATTAGTTCAGCATCTGCTTCTTGTGAGACCTGTGATTGTCTCCTTCTTGACTTCAAATAGCTGGATCTCTCTCTATCAAAACCTCTTGAAGAAACTTCTGAATTCTTGATTGAATTCAACTTAGACAAGAACTGAATAGAAAACTACTTCAGAACGTCTTCTTAGATCTCCTCACGAAGATCTTCTTCTTTGTGACTTGTACTTTCTTGACCAGAGATCAATTTCACAATAGGTGTATTAGTTGTGTGTGTTGTTCATTCTTCTTTCTTCTTCTTAATCCATCTATTTATAGACTTCATCCATGGTAACCAGTTGATCCAGTTTCTAACTAACTTCTTATAAGTCTGACAGCTTCAGAAAACCTGTTGTAACTCACAGCTGTCAAGTATTCAAACAGTTCTTGAGCCTTTGACTCTATCAGCAAAGCGTCGAGACTGACAGTCATAAAGTTTCGAGACAGTCTGTCAACATGTGTCGACACAAGTGACTTAAGTGTCGACACTGACTTTGGTGTTGTCGACATAGCTGCCGTGATGTCGACACAGCTTCTTGACACTGCATCTTGAGAATGTGTCGACACTAATTATTTGTGTCGACACAAACACATCACCATTCATCAGCAATCAACTTGTTGAAATTCTGCTGTGTGTCGACACAAGTCTTGTGTGTCGACACAGTTGATGTATTCTCAGAATTTGTGTGTCGACACTGCCTCCAGGTATCGACACAGTTGATGTCGACTCTGCTTCTGTGTGTCGACACTGCCTCCCGGTGTCGACAAATTTGATGTCGACTATAATCTTCTGTGTGTTGACACCGCCTCTCGGTGTCGACACGAACTCACTGAAGTGTCGACACAGCCATTTCCAAGTGTCGAGACAATCTTACTAAAGTGTCGACACAGCTTCTTTAGGTGTCGATATATGGACTTAGAATTTTTTTCTGCATTCTAGCACATTCTTAACCTGCACATATAAACTTAAAATAACATCAAATACACCTTGATGTATATCATTGAGCTAAGTGAGGCTTCTCCAAATCAAGTACATATTTTCCAATGTATCCAACAATCTCCCCCTATTTGGAGAAGTCATAACCCTTTAGCCAATGATATACACCACTTAGAAAATAAACATGATGATGTACATAAGCATTATATCATAGGGTACCTTATAACAAAACACATATCATTGTTACATCACAGAATAAAGACGTAAAAGAGAATGATCACAGAACAATGTTTTGTATATTAACTCAAAAATGTTTGTTACAAGTTTTTTACATTGATTTCTTTAACAAACTAACAATTACATAGTTCTTGGACAAAAACTAGTAAAACTTAGACTAAGGATGGACTGGCTCCTTGATGACAATCCCTTTGCCCAATTTAATCTGAGCCTGCACAATAGGTTATGTATCTTCAATAGGCTTCTTGCCTTTCAACTCAGCTTTCTTTTGTGCTTCAGCCTTGATCTTTTGCCTTTCAAAATAATGATAAGCCTTGGGGAAATACTTGCTAGGCTCCTGAGCATCAGGAGGTAGCTTCCCCATCTTAGCCTTTCTCCTGTATTGAACTATGGCCTCTTGCCTGGCTTCATACTTTTATCATTCTTGCTCATTGTACCATTTACCCCTTTCAGGTACTTGATATTTTACAGCTTTCCAGGAAGTTAATATGATATTCCTTGAAGTGGGGCTCCACTGCTCAAAGTCTGGCTTTAGTTCTGCTTACTCTCTTAATCTTTTCTTTGATAATAGAGCATCTTGCTGAGCTTTCAGACCAGCTTCTAGCATATCTACCTTTTCAATAATAACATTAGTAACTGGTAGAGGAGGGTTGTATATTGACTCAACTTGTTGATGTACCATGTCAATATCTGCAGGTGGGTAAATGACTTGGGCAACCTCAGGTAGATCACCTTCAAGTAGAGCTGTTTGCACACCTGACTCAGCCATATTATCATCATCACACAAGGGTGGTTATCCCAGAGTTGCTCTTATGCTGTTAGTTACCCATTTTGCATGATCAGACCCAACACAGACTAACACCCTCTTCCCCTTTATGACTTCTCTGGTCATATGATCTCTTAAGTCCTCTTTCTGAAATCTTATTTGCCCATCCAGGTAATTGATTCCATCTTTAAAGAATGGCTTTAACCTTTGAAGCTTGTCACTAATTATCTTCTTAGATGAAGTGATTGTAGATTTAACTGAATCTAGGGCAGCCTGTAGCTTCTTATCATAGTCTTCCAAATCTTTAGCCCTTGCAGCAGTCATTCCAGTAACAGCAGTTGTTACTCAGTGACTATGACATTTTGAGATTATGTTAGATTGTCATTCATTCTTATTTGATTTTCAAGGATATAGCATTGTTTAACAGCCATCTCATCCACTTGCTTCTTAATTTCAGCTTGTTGCTTTGCAAGAAATACCACAGCATTACCTCCCTTGTGGAAGCAATCTGTCATCTCTTTTTTGTTCTGGTTGACCTCAAATCTTATTGACTTTATGTTTTGGGGTAGATCAAATTGAAGAGTCTTTTGGCCTTCATCCACATATTTTTCTAGAAGCAATCTCTGCTCACCAAATTTTACTTGTAAGTCAACCAAGTACTTGCTGTAATCAATCTCAGGAGTAGAATGTGAAGTAGTTATTTGGAGAGCCTTCTTATAACTTTGACTTATTCTCTTAAAGACCATTTATTTTCTTTTCTTAGCCTTCCTTACTTTTTCATGCTCAGACTCTGAAGAACTTTTAATAGTAACTCTCTCTTGAGGAGTGGAAGAAATTTCTTTCTCAGCTCCATGTTACTCCTTATCCACATTAACCTGCTCCCCCTCAATTCTTACTTGCTCCATTGTATCTGCTACTCCTCCAAGATCAGGAAATAACTCTTCAAGAGTGAATTCTTGTTGTGTGAGAGCAGGAGATAATACTTTCTCAGCAGCAGCAACAACTCCAAGAAAAATCAAGATCAGATTGAGAAACTATGTCTTCTGATAAATTGATTCTTTATTCCTCCTGCACCTGTTCAGAATGTGGCTCCCCCTGCAACTGTGCAGATATAGTCTCTTCCTGGACTTGGGTAGTCCCAGTCTGATCCTTAACTTGTTCTCTAACTTGTGCTTCCTGTTCTTGTGCATCTTCATGACCATGCTCAGAAAGGTCATGTGCTGGTGTTTTTGCTGTTAGCTCTTGCCTGTCCACATCAGGCATCTCCTTTGAAAGAACTTTATCCCATCTCGAGAATAACCTTATGTCCATTCTCCTCATGTGATTTATCTTTGTTCTAGGAATTTGTTGCATTACCTCTGGAATTATTCTAGCCAGGTACAGACTCATGATCCTAGCCAAGTTTTGCTTCTTGATTCCTTCTTTTATCTTATCAAACAGTACTGCAGACCAATTGGTGTGAATCTTAAAGATTATTCTTGTCAGCAGGCTGAACATATAGGCTGATATCCTATCATGTCCACTTGGTTTACATAAGATGACTTTTCCTACTATTTCAGACAGGAATTTCCCTTGAGGATTCATGCCTTTCCTGTTGATGGCAGCTCCTATCTTTAAGGTTGGATCCAGTCCACAGAATTGAAGCGCCTCTCTTGTCCTTGAGGCTGGGACCTCGTCCTCATCATGTATTCTAGGAAGATGGAGAATCTTGCTCAACGTCTTCTGAGATAGCTTGACTTTTTCTCCATGTACAGAGGATTTGATTTTCAATCCTGTTGAGTCAATTGAGGCAGCAGTATAGAACTCGAATACTTCTTTCTTTCATATCTTAGTAGGTTCAAAGACAAGATATTCCAATCCGTTGTCTGCAAGAAGAGAAATGACCTGTTTGATCTCTGGCGCGGCATCGTCGAATGCATGCCTAACCAACTCATATCCTTCATTGATGTTTTCTTCAATCTTGGGCGCCATTGGAATGAAGAGAAAGCTTGGTTGGAGAGAAGAGAGATTATCGACACAAGGTTTTTTTCTCGAAACCCTGGTGAGCGTGTCGACAGAATAAGTTTCTTGACCTATTTATACCCTTCTAATCAAAAAAGGTCAAAAGGCGGGCAAAAACAGTCTAAATGTGTCGACACAGTTGGAATGTGTCGACACAAACTTCTATTGACTCGACCACGACACTGACTACTATGTGTCGACACCAATTGATGATATGTCGACACAGGAGATACTTAGTAGTTCATCAGAAATTCTATGTCGACTCTTAGTACAAATGTCGACACAAAATCTATAAGTGTCGACACCATTACTCTAGTTGTGTCGACACTACATTTCTCGATGTGTCGACTCTTTGTCCTTTAGGTGACGACACATTTTCTCTGTGTCGACACAATTTCCCTGAATTGTCGATATGACTTCTCTGTGTCGACACTTTATCACATAATGTGTCGATACCATTACTTAGCCAATTTCTTTTTGGTAAACTAACCTATGGTCAGCATTCCTAATTCAATTTTAAATTTATTTAATTTAGTTTCATCCAGAGGCTTAGTAAATACATCTGCAATTTGAAAATCAGTTTTAACAAATTCTAATGAGATGTCTTCTTTTTCTACATGTTCTCTTAGAAAATGGTATCTTATCTCTATATGCTTAGTCCTACTATGTGAAACAGAATTGTTTGCAATAGAAATAACACTTTTAGAATCACACAATAAAGGTGTTCTACTTACTTGAATATCATAGTCCCTTAGCTGATGCTGAATCCACAATAGCTGTGCACAGTAACTTCCTGCTGCCACATATTCAGAATCAGCTGTGGACATTGCCACACTATTCTGCTTCTTACTGCTCAAGGATATCAACCTTCCTCCCAAGAATTGGCATGTACCTGTAGTACTTTTTCTATCTTCTCTACAGCCTGTAAAATCTGCATTTACATAACTAGTTAGTAGAAAATCTTCATTCCTAGGGTACCAAAGGCCTAGATTAGGTATGCCCTTTAGATATCTCAAAATCCTCTTGACTGTAGTATAATATGATTCTTTAGGGCATTCTTGGTACCTAGCACAGACACATATAACATACATAATGTCTGGTCTACTAGCAGTGAGATATAATAAAGAGCCAATTATTCCTCTATACAAAGACTCATCTATAGGTTTACCTGCATCATCTTTGCATATAGGCATACTTGTTCCCATAGGAGTTCTCATGGTGGAGGATGATTCCATACCATACTTCTTAATTAACTCCTTGGTGAACTTATACTGGGATATGGACAAGCCATCTTCAGTCTTTCTTACTTGGAGTCCCAAGAAGAACTAAAGTTCCCCCATACTGCTCATTTCAAACTTCCCTTGCATCAGTTTGACAAACTTCTTGCAAAGGTTGTTCTCTGTAGACCAAAAAATTATGTCATCTACATAGATCTAAACTAAGATTATCTTACCTTTAGATTCCCTTAGGAATAGAGTTTTATCTATTTTACCTCTTGAGAATTTGTTCTCAATAAGGAAAGTAGACAGGGTTTCATATCAAGCCCTTGGGGCTTGCTTTAACCCATATAATGCTTTCCTAAGTCTATAGACATAACCAAGTTTAAGAGAATCTACAAAACCTGATGGCTGCTCTACATAGACTTCTTCTTTTAGATCACCATTCAGAAATGCTGATTTCACATCCATTTGGTATACCTTGAAGCCTTGATATACTGCATAGACAAGGAACATCCTGATTGCTTCCAGTCTTGCTACTGGAGCAAATGTTTGATCAAAGTCTATTCCCTCTTCCTGCATGTATCCTTTTGCAACCAATCTTTCTTTGTTCTTCACAATAACTCCATTCTCATCCAACTTGTTCCTAAAAATCCACTTTGTACCAATGATGTTGTGGTCTTCTGGTTTAGGAACTAACTCCCAGACCTTGCATCTTCTAAACTGATTAAGCTCCTCTTGCATAGCATTAATCCAGTGTTAGTCTTGGATAGCTTCTTCAAATTTCTTTGGCTCCAGTTGAGATAGAAAACTTGAGTGGAGGACTGTATTCAGATTTCTGCTTCTGGTTTTCACTCCTTGTCTTGGATCACCAATTATCTGATTTGCTGGATGATCCTTTAGATGTCTTACAGCTGGAGGTAAACTTCCTTCTGGCTGAACACCTCCAGTTACTTCATTATGATGTACCTCTTGGTTGTCATCAGCTTCTAGAGAGTCTTGTACTCCCCCTGGACAGTAGCCATCATTTTCCAATACTTCCTTTGTAGTTGAGCCTTCTACAATGGAAAGCTTGTCCATTCTATTGCTTATACATGTTGGACTGCATGAACTACAAGGCAACTCACTGTTGATTAATCTAGTTTCATCAAATACAACATGTACAGATTCTTCTACAACCTATGTAATCAAGTTGTAGACCCTATAAGCCTTACTATTGATGTTGTACCCAACAAATATCTCATCTTGGGATTTGGCAGCAAACTTAGTTAGATAAGACTTGCCATTGTTAAGGATATAACACTTGCAACCAAAGATTCTAAAATAGGATAAATTTCGTTTTCTACCTTCATGATCTCATAGGGTGTCTTTTTGTGGCTTTTGGTAATAGACGCCCTATTGATCACATGACATGCAGTACTAACTGCCTCAGCCCAGAAATATTCTGGGAGAGAAGTGTCACTCAATAGAGTTCTACCAGCCTCAATCAATGTCCTATTCTTTCTTTCAGCAATACCATTTTGTTGTGGTGTTCTAGGTGAGTAGAATTCTTGGAAAATCCCAAATTCTTCACATAATCTTGTCATACTTTCAGATTGAAATTCAGCTCCATGGTCACTTCTGATTTTGACCACTGTACTATTCAGTTCATTCTGAATTTGTTTGACAAAACTATGTAAAACACTTGGGGTTTCAGATTTCTGTCTCAGAAAGAACACCCAGGAATATCTAGAATAGTCATCTACAACCACAAAAGTGTAGACCTTCCTACCTAGACTATGAACTGGCATAGGACCAAATAAATCCATATGCAGTAGGTATAGACACCTGACTGAATCCTTGTTTTCAAGGCTATGAAAGGAGGATTTTGTCTTAACCTGAGGACCATTCCTCACTAACTCTTTGCTAAAGAGTTGGCCAATTGTCTTGTAGTTAAGATGAGCCAGCCTCTTATGCCATTTGACACAATGAGATGCTCTCTCATCAGCTACAAGACAAATAGGAGAAACCTTGTTCTCACACACAAAGTCAAGACAATAAACATTTCTTTTTCTATACCCAGTCAATATGACCTTTTGATCATTTGACCTTTTGATATGACATCCATTCTTAACAAATGAAATGTCATATCCTAGATCACTCAGCTAACTTATGCTTATCAGGCTGTGTTTCAAACCTTTTACATAAGCCACTTGAGTGATGGTAATTTGGTTTGAAGAAATGTTACCAAATCCTTGATGATTCCTCTTTCAGATCCACCAAATATTACTTTTGGCCCATCCTTAATAGGTGTGTACTCCTTCAACAGCCCCTTTGTTCCAGTCATGTGCCTGGAATATCTACTGTTCAAGTACCATATAGGGGAATGGCAACTTTGACTTTCCTGCAATACAGAATTACTTTCCCTTAGAACCCAAGTAAGTCTTGGGTCCTTGGTTCAAGTTAGCACCAATCATATCAAAACTACCAGCAGCTCTTCTAACTGGTAGACTGTTGTTCTTCCTAACACTTATGTTATGCCAGCAGTCTAAGGAAAAATGGCCTGTCTTGCCACAGCACCAGCATTCATACTTGTTGTATCTAGGTCTAGATACATTTTTGGCAGAAAAATTTCTGTCCTGTGCTGGTGCTGCTGCAGCTACACCTACTGATTTCTTATAACCTTGGGGTTTATTGACATAGGCTTACTTATTGGCATTAACACCCTTGTTATTCAGAACATCAGTCTTATTATGACCATGAATGTTTTCAAGATCATATTTGTTAGAGGGCACTTGTATCTTTCTAAACATTACAGGCACTTTAAAATTTACTGGCTGGACTGGTGTTTTGCCTTTTCACTTGAATTGGACAGCCCTGGGGTTACCTTTAAAGCCTAATCCTGTCTTACCCTTTTGAGCCACAAACTCATCTATTAAGGGTAAGACTGATTTTGGCTTAGAGTAACTAGCCACTAAATCTTTCTCCTTTTGAAGTCTGACTTCCAGATTTTTAATTAGATCATTTTTATATGTGATTGTACCCATCTGAATAATAGATATAGTTTTCATCTTGACAACCTCATTTAATTTTTGATCCAATTCTTTCTCTAAAATAGATGCAGTCATCTTAAGATCTGCAATTTTCTTAGCCTGAGTTTTGGCCAGGTTTTTGCTTTTCTTAAGTGCCTGCAATAAGTCCCCATATTTATCTATCAACTGATGAATATCTCCTTCAGATTCAGATCCAACCTCATCACTTGATGAAGATCAATCTGACTTTGAACTAGTACTGTAATCAGAAATTCTAGAATTACTTTGTACCTTACTGGGACCAGGCTGATCCTAGCACTTATTGTCTTCTGATTCAGCCATCAGTCCCATGCACTGATGGTCTTCTTGTTCATTGATGGAGTTCAACAGTTGCATAAACTCATCTTCTTAACTAGCTGCATACAGTCCAATGTATGCTTCAGCTTCAGATTCTGACTCTGAGGAGGATTGATCTGTAAGACTCTTCTCCTTCTTAGCAATAAAGGATTTCTCCCAAGAATTGGCATGTACCTGTAGTACTTTTTCTATCTTCTCTACAGCCTGTAAAATCTGCATTTACATAACTAGTTAGTAGAAAATCTCCATTCCTAGGGTACCAAAGGCCTAGATTAGGTATGCCCTTTAGATATCTCAAAATCTTCTTGACTGCAGTATAATATGATTCTTTAGGGCATTCTTGGTACCTAGCACAGACACATATAGCATACATAATGTCTGGTCTACTAGCAGTGAGATATAATAAAGAGCCAATTATTCCTCTATACAAAGACTCATCTATAGGTTTACCTGCATCATCTTTGCATTTAGGCATACTTGTTCCCATAGGAGTTCTCATGGTGGAGGATGATTCCATACCATACTTCTTAATTAACTCCTTGGTGAACTTATACTGGGATATGAACAAGCCATCTTCAGTCTTTCTTACTTGGAGTCCCAAGAAGAACTAAAGTTCCCCCATACTGCTCATTTCAAACTTCCCTTGCATCAGTTTGACAAACTTCTTGCAAAGGTTGTTCTCTGAAGACCAAAAAATTATGTCATCTACATAGATCTGAACTAAGATTATCTTACCTTTAGATTCCCTTAGGAATAGAGTTTTATCTATTTTATCTCTTGAGAATTTGTTCTCAATAAGGAAAGTAGACAGGGTTTCATATCAAGCCCTTGGGGCTTGCTTTAACCCATATAATGCTTTCCTAAGTCTATAGACATAACCAAGTTTAAGAGAATCTACAAAACCTGATGGCTGCTCTACATAGACTTCTTCTTTTAGATCACCATTCAGAAATGCTGATTTCACATCCATTTGGTATACCTTGAAGCCTTGATATGCTGCATAGGCAAGGAACATCCTGATTGCTTCCAATCTTGCTACTGGAGCAAATGTTTGATCAAAGTCTATTCCCTCTTCCTGCATGTATCCTTTTGCAACCAATCTTTCTTTGTTCTTCACAATAACTCCATTCTCATCCAACTTGTTCCTAAAAATCCACTTTGTACCAATGATGTTGTGGTCTTTTGGTTTAGGAACTAACTCCCAGACCTTGCATCTTCTAAACTGATTAAGCTCCTCTTGCATAGCATTAATCCAGTGTTAGTCTTGGATAGCTTCTTCAAATTTCTTTGGCTACAGTTGAGATAGAAAACTTGAGTGGAGGACTGTATTCAGATTTCTGCTTCTGGTTTTCACTCCTTGTCTTGGATCACCAATTATCTGATTTGCTGGATGATCCTTTAGATGTCTTACAGCTGGAGGTAAACTTCCTTCTGGCTGAACACCTCCAGTTACTTCATTATGATGTACCTCTTGGTTGTCATCAGCTTCTAGAGAGTCTTGTACTCCCCCTGGACAGTAGCCATCATTTTCCAATACTTCATTTGTAGTTGAGCCTTCTGCAATGGAAAGCTTGTCCATTCTATTGCTTATACATGTTGGACTGCATGAACTACAAGGCAACTCACTGTTGATTAATCTAGTTTCATCAAATACAACATGTACAGATTCTTCTACAACCTATGTAATCAAGTTGTAGACCCTATAAGCCTTACTATTGATGTTGTACCCAACAAATATCTCATCTTGGGATTTGGCAGCAAACTTAGTTAGATAAGACTTGCCATTGTTAAGGATATAACACTTGCAACCAAAGATTCTAAAATAGGATAAATTTCGTTTTCTACCTTCATGATCTCATAGGGTGTCTTTTTGTGGCTTTTGGTAATAGACGCCCTATTGATCACATGACATGCAGTACTAACTGCCTCAGCCCAGAAATATTCTGGGAGAGAAGTGTCACTCAATAGAGTTCTACCAGCCTCAATCAATGTCCTATTCTTTCTTTCAGCAATACCATTTTGTTGTGGTGTTCTAGGTGAGTAGAATTCTTGGAAAATCCCAAATTCTTCACATAATCTTGTCATACTTTCAGATTGAAATTCAGCTCCATGGTCACTTCTGATTTTGACCACTGTACTGTTCAGTTCATTCTGAATTTGTTTGACAAAACTATGTAAAACACTTGGGGTTTCAGATTTCTGTCTCAGGAAGAACACCCAGGAATATCTAGAATAGTCATCTACAACCACAAAAGTGTAGACCTTCCTACCTAGACTATGAACTGGCATAGGACCAAATAAATCCATATGCAGTAGGTATAGACACCTGACTGAATCCTTGTTTTCAAGGCTATGAAAGGAGGATTTTGTCTTAACCTGAGGACCATTCCTCACTAACTCTTTGCTAAAGAGTTGGCCAATTGTCTTGTAGTTAAGATGAGCCAGCCTCTTATACCATTTGACACAATGAGATGCTCTCTCATCAGCTACAAGACAAATAGGAGAAACCTTGTTCTCACACACAAAGTCAAGACAATAAACATTTCTTTTTCTATACCCAGTCAATATGACCTTTTGATCATTTGACCTTTTGATATGACATCCATTCTTAACAAATGAAATGTCATATCCTAGATCACTCAGCTGACTTATGCTTATCAGGTTGTGTTTCAAACCTTTTACATAAGCCACTTGAGTGATGGTAATTTGGTTTGAAGAAATGTTACCAAATCCTTGATGATTCCTCTTTCAGATCCACCAAATATTACTTTTGGCTCATCCTTAATAGGTGTGTACTCCTTCAACAGCCCCTTTGTTCCAGTCATGTGCCTGGAATATCTACTGTTCAAGTACCATATAGGGGAATGACAACTTTGACTTTCCTGCAATACAAAATTACTTTCCCTTAGAACCCAAGTAAGTCTTGGGTCTTTGGTTCAAGTTAGCACCATTCATATCAAAACTACCAGCAGCTCTTCTAACTGGTAGACTGTTGTTCTTCCTAACACTTATGTTATGCCAGCAGTCTAAGGAAAAATGGCATGTCTTGCCACAGCACCAGCATTCATACTTGTTGTATCTAGGTCTAGATACATTTTTGGCAGAAAAATTTCTGTCCTGTGCTGGTGCTGCTGCAACTACACCTACTGATTTCTTATAACCTTGGGGTTTATTGACATAGGCTTACTTATTGGCGTTAACACCCTTGTTATTCAGAACATCAGTCTTATTATGACCATGAATGTTTTCAAGATCATATTTGTTAGAGGGCACTTATATCTTTCTAAACATTACAGGCACTTTAAAATTTACTGGCTGGACTGGTGTTTTGCCTTTTCACTTGAATTGGATAGCCCTGGGGTTACCTTTAAAGCCTAATCCTGCCTTACCCTTTTGAGCCACAAACTCATCTATTAAGGGTAAGACTGATTTTGGCTTAGAGTAACTAGCCACTAAATCTTTCTCCTTTTGAAGTCTGACTTCCAGATTTTTAATTAGATCATTTTTATATGTGATTGTACCCATCTGAATAATAGATATAGTTTTCATCTTGACAACCTCATTCAATTTTTGATCCAATTCTTTCTCTAAAATAGATGCAGTCATCTTAAGATCTGCAATTTTCTTAGCCTGAGTTTTGGCCAGGTTTTTGCTTTTCTTAAGTGCCTGCAATAAGTCCCCATATTTATCTATCAACTGATGAATATCTCCTTCAGATTCAGATCCAACCTCATCACTTGATGAAGATCAATCTGACTTTGAACTAGTACTGTAATCAGAAATTCTAGAATTACTTTGTACCTTACTGGGACCAGGCTGATCCTAGCACTTATTGTCTTCTGATTCAGCCATCAGTCCCATGCACTGATGGTCTTCTTGTTCATTGATGGAGTTCAACAGTTGCATAAACTCATCTTCTTAACTAGCTGCATACAGTCCAATGTATGCTTAAGCTTCAGATTCTGACTCTGAGGAGGATTGATCTGTAAGACTCTTCTCCTTCTTAGCAATAAAGGATTTCTCCTTCTTGCCCTTTTGTTGAGTCTTCTTTCTGTCTGCTGACTCCTTCCTCTTTTCTGGACATTCTGCCACCACATGTCCAGGACTATTGCAGCAATAGCAAACAATTTTTGATGTTGTAGCTTTGCTGGGCTTAGACCTACTCCTTTCCTTTCTTGATGATTTTCTCTTTTAATAGTAATCATCAACTGGCTGTGATGTGGAGGGCCTTGACTTCCACTACTTCTTCTTCAAGAACCTCTGAAACTACCTTGTAAAGGCAGCAAAATCTGCATTTGAATCACTGCAATCTGAGTTTTGATTGTCTGAATTCTCTGACATAACTTTAGCAACTTCCTTAGGAGGTGATGGAGACATCCTCCTGCTCTTTCTAGTGGTTTCAACCTTGAAGGCCACTGACTTTTATCTATGCTCTCCTTTAGTATTTATTTCTTCCTCCTTCCTAGCCATTAGTTGCATTTCATATGATAGCAACTTTCCAAATAAGGTTGGAGGAGAAATGTCTGCTTGTTTGGCCACTTCTCTAATGGCACAAATCTTGGTATCCCAATCCTTTGTTATGGATCTTAGAAATTTGTCATTCAGCTCATATGTACTTAAGACCCTTCCATAGGACATCAGTTCATTCACTATCCTATAGAATTTCTTGTAGCATTCAGATATGCTATCAGACCTCCCTTGTCTGAAACTCTCATATTCTTGGTTTAGCATAGACTTTCTATCTTGTCTAACTTCTTCAGAACCCTCCATGTAGACAATCAAAGTGTCCCACATTTCCTTGGAGGTTTTGCAGTGAATCAAATTTTGGAAAGTAGAATCATCTATGGCACTCACTATGATATTTTGAGCTCTTTTATCCATAGTTGCCAGTATAATCTCATCCTTAGTCATTTCAGAAAAATCTTTAAGAGTTCTTTGATTTGCATCTAGAACAGACACATTCATTGGGATATATGGACCTTCTTTTACTGTGATATATATCCTTGGGTAAGAGGCCTCCATAAACAACCTAACCCTTTCTTTCAAGATTCCAAAAATCTCTTTCCTGCAGATGGGTAATTTCATTGACCCTAGTTCCTTGTGATTCTCTCCAAAACCCATTTTCTTGAATCTTGATTCTGCCTTAGAGATCTAACTCAGACTGTTAAGTACTTCTTTGAGTAACCTCCCTCTGATTCCACTTGATAGTTTTACTTTTAAGACTACCTAAACACCTACAGGGGGGGTGAATAGGTTCTAATTCTTATTTTAAAATTAAGACAGAATAACACTCCAATGCTGTAATATAAAACAGAAAATTCTGCAGCAAACTCAGAACACACAATCACAGATTCTACAGCTACACATTTAATAGATTGCACACAGTATTTATAGTGGTTCCCCAAGGTCTGGGTACATCCACTTTCCCCCTTCACCTATCTAGCAGTATGCTAGATTCAGCCTAACTTCTTCCTTTATCTCAGATCCTCAGATCTTACAGCTCAGAATCCAGAAGGATTCCTACAACTCAGAATGTTTCCACATTCCTACAACTCAGGCTAAGAATCCCTACCTCAGCCTTGCCACAAGGCCTATAACTTAGAGAATACCTTATCCTACAACTAAGGCATAAAAATCCCTACCACTCAGAGAACAAATCTCCTACACTCAGCCTTTATAAAATAGGCTTACAACTCAGATCAATGAATAGATCCTATAGAATTTGATAAGGAAATTTATAATTTCTTACCCCTGTTGAGAGAGAAGGGATAAGAACTTTCTTGATCAGCTTCTTGAAGAGGCTGATGGCTGAAATCAACTTGATCTTAGCTTTCTTCAAAGCTTCTTGAATCTGAAATTAGTTGGGTTAATTTCCTTTGAATATAACTGACTGGCAGCTTCCTTCTTAGACTCTAGAAATAGATCTGAATCTTCTTGACAGATTAGTTCAGCATCTGCTTCTTGTTAGACCTGTGATTGTCTCCTTCTTGACTTCAAATAGCTGGATCTCTCTTTATCCAAACCTCTTGAAGAAACTTCTGAATTCTTGATTGAATTCAACTTAGACAGAATCTGAATAGAAAACTACTTCAGAACGTCTTCTTAGATCTCCTCACGAAGATCTTCTTCTTTCTGACTTGTACCTTCTTGATTAGAGATCAATTTCACAATAGGTGTATTAGTTGTGTGTGTTGTTCACTCTTATTTCTTCTTCTGAATCCATCTATTTATAGACTTCATCCATGGTAACCGGTTGATCCGGTTTCTAACTAACTTTTGACAAGTCTGACAGCTTCAGAAAACCTGTTGTAACTCATAGCTGTCAAGTCTTCAAACAGTTCTTGTGCCTTTGACTCTGTCAGCAAAGCGTCGAGACTGACAGTCACAAAGTGTCGAGACAGTCTGTCAATATGTGTCGACACAAGTGACTTAAGTGTCGACACTGACTTTGGTGTTGTCGACATAGCTGCCTTGATGTCGACACAGCTTCTTGACACTGCATCTTGAGAATGTGTCGACACTGATTATTTGTGTCGACACAAACACTTCACCATTCATCAGTAATCAACTTGTTGAAATTTTGCTGTGTGTCGACACAAGTCCTGTGTGTCGACACAGTTGATGTATTCTCAGAATTTGTGTGTCGACACTGCCTCCAGGTGTCGACACAGTTGATGTCGACTCTTCTTCTGTGTATCGACACTGTCTCCCGGTGTCGACACATTTGATGTCGACTATAATTTTCTGTGTGTCGACACTGCCTACCGGTGTCGACACAAACTCACTAAAGTGTCGACACAGCCATTTCCAAGTGTCGACACAATCTTACTAAAGTGTCGACACAGCTTCCTCAGGTATCGACATATGGACTTAGAATTTTTTTCTGCATTCTAGCACATTCTTAACCTGCACATATAAACTCAAAATAACATCAAATACACCTTGATGTATATCATTGAGCTAAGTGAGGCTTCTCCAAATCAGGTACATATTTTCCAATGTACCCAACATAAGGTCTACTAACAGTCAAGTAGAGTAGGGAGCCAATTATCCCTCTATACAAAGACTCATCAACAGGTTTCCCTGTCTCATCTTTGCCTATAGACATACTTGTTGCCACTATAGTTTTCATGGTGGAGGCTGAGTCCATTCCATATTTCTTATTCAATTCCTTGGTGAACTTAGACTGGGATATGGACAATACATCATCAGTCTGTCTTACTTGAAGTCCCAAGAAGAGCTTCAGCTCACCCATACTGCACATCTCAAACTTCCCTTGCATAAGTTTGGCAAACTTTCTACAAAGGTTGTTTTCAGTAGATCCAAAGATAATGTCATCAACATATATCTGGACTAGGATTATCTTGCCTTTAGATTCGCTACGAAATAGAGTTTTGTCTATCTTTCCTCTAGAGAATTTATTCTCAATAAGAAAAGCATACAAGGTTTCAAACCAAGCCCTAGGGGCTTGTTTCAAACCATATAGAGATTTCCTAAGCCTATATATATAATCAGGATAATGAGAATCTACAAAACCTGAGGGTTGTTCAACATAGACTTCCTCTTTTAAGTCACCATTCAGAAATGCTGACTTTACATGCATCTGATATACCTTGAACCCTTGATAAGCAGTATAGGCCAAGAACAACCTTATAGCCTCAAACCATACCACTGGGGCAAAGGTTTGATCAAAGTCAATCCCTTCCTCTTGCCTGTAGCCTTTTACTACTAGTTTGGCCTTGTTCTTGATTATAGTGTCATTCTCATCAAGTTTGTTTCTATAGATCCACTTGGTTCCTATAATATTGTGATCCTTTGGTTTAGGAACCAGTTCCCAAACTTTACATCTTTTGAATTGATTCAGCTCTTCTTGCATAGCATCAATCCAGTTTGTGTCTAGCTTGGCTTCTTCAAACTTCCTGGGTTCTATCTATAACTAGAAATTTGAACATAAAACTATGTTCATGTTCTTGCTCTTTGTTAGTATACCTTGACTTGCATCACCAATTATTTGATGAGCTGGATGATCCTTTAGGTGTCTTCTTGTTGGAGGAAATCTGCCAACCTCTTGGCCTTCTTCATTTTCCTCAACCTGATGCTCCTCATTGTCTTCTTCATCAAGTGAGTCTTGTTCTCCCCCTGGACAGCATACATCCTTTTCTTCATCCATCCTAGCAGGTGCTTCTTCATTGATAGTCAGCTTGTCCAGCCTATCCTTTAAACCTGTAGAACTACCTGAAGAGCTAGACAATTCACTGTTAATCAACTTAGACTCATCAAATACTACATGGACAGATTCTTCTATAATGTGTGTAGTCAAGTTGTAGATCCTATATGCCCTACTATTATTACTATACCCAACAAATATCCCTTCTAGGGATTTGGCAGCAAACTTAGTTTGGTAGTGCTTACCATTAACTAGGAGATAACACTTGCTACCAAAGATTCTGAAGTAGAAAATATTTGGTTTTCTACCTTTCAAAATTTGATAGGGAGTCATCTTATGTTTCTTATTGATGGAGGCTCTATTGAGTACATGACATGCAGTATTTACTGCCTCTGCCCATAAATACTTAGGGAGAGTAATGTCATTAAGTAGTGTTCTACTTGCCTCAATTAGAGTCCTATTCTTTCTTTCAGCAACACCATTTTGTTGGGGTGTTCTAGGTGAGGAGAACTCCTGATGAATCCCAAGTTCTTTACAAAACTTTATCATACATTCAGACTGAAATTCAGTTCCATAGTCACTTCTGATTTTGACCACTGAATTGTAAAATTCATTCTGAATTTGTCTAACAAAGGTCTAGAAAACAGTAGGAGTTTCAGATTTCTTCCTTAAGAAGAAAACCCATGTGAATCTAAAATAGTCATCCACAATAACCAATGTGTATACTTTCCTACCAAGACTATGAATCGGCATAGGAACAAACAAATCCATATGCAAGATATATAAACATCTCATTGAATCTTTGGTATCAA
Organism: Platanthera zijinensis; assembly: GCA_039513925.1. Classification (NCBI taxonomy): domain Eukaryota; kingdom Viridiplantae; phylum Streptophyta; class Magnoliopsida; order Asparagales; family Orchidaceae; genus Platanthera; species Platanthera zijinensis. The sequence goes on along the minus strand of CM077095.1, from coordinate 111,084,978 downwards.
GTACATGAAAAGAGGACTTGGTCTGTTTGCCCTTTTGGCAAATGAACACACTCCCTCTTTAATGCACTTGACTTGAGGACCATTCCTCTCTAATCCCATGCTAAACAGCGGTCCTATAGACTTATAGTTCAGATGAGCTAGCCTCTTATGCCATTTGACACATTATGAACTTTCTCACTTGCAACTAGGCAAATGGGTGAGTTGTTAAACTCACAATCTAGGTTAAGACAATATACATTCCCTTTCCTAGTGCCAGTCAAAATGATCTCTTGATTACTTGACCTCTTTATTTGGCACTCCCCTATGTGGAAAGAGATGTCATAACCTAGATCACTAAGTTGACTTATGCTAATCATTTTATGTTTTAGACCCTTCACATAAGCCACTTTAGTGATAGTAATTGAATCACTAGAAATGTTACCAAATCCTTTAATGTTTCCTTTTTCTGATCCACCAAAGATTACTTTGGGTCCATTCTCTATGGGTATATAGTCCCTCAATATTCTTTTTGTTCCAGTCATGTGTATGGAACATCCACTATCCAAGTACCATATATGGGTATGGTCACTTGGATTCACCTACATCAAATAAAATTTACTTATCCTTAGAACCCAAATTAGTTTTGGGTCCTAGGTTCTTGTTAGTTTGAAAATTATCATGTTTACCTACAGCTTTTCGGATAGGTAAACTATTCTTGGTTTTAACACTTGTGTTAAACCAGCAATCCATAAAAAAGTGGCCTACCTTGCCACAACACCAACACTCAAAAATGTTGTACCTTCTCTTAGGTACAGACTTCACAACCTTGTTGTCAGCAGTCCTTTTAAGTGAAGGTGTTGGAGCAGCAAACCCCAAGAATTCCTTTTGAACCTGATGGGCTTGCCCATAAAGTTGCCTACTGGCATTTGCACACTTGCCAATGTGATCTCCATACTCACAGTGACCATGAGTAATTTCATGATCATACATGTTTGTAGGTTGCATCACCTTCCTAAAGAAAATAGGGGGCTTAGAGGCTAGTGGCTGAACTGGGGCCTTACCTTTTCCATGTGAATTGGTGGCCCTTATTCTTCCCTTAAAGCCTAGACCAGTCTTTCCTTTATGAGAAATGAAGTTGTCTATTAAATTCAATACTTATTTTGGCTTAGAGAATTTAGCCACTAACTCTTTTTCTTTCAAAAGTTTTGCCTCCAGATTCTTGATATGATTTTCTTTGAAAGAGATTGTTCCCCTCTGAATGACAGTTATGTTCTTCAGTTTGGCAACCTCTTTCAGTTTCAAATCCATCAACATAGCTGATTCTGATGTAGCCTGCTTAAGTGATTCAATTTCCTTGGCCTGCTCCTTGATAAGAAACTTGCTCCTCTTTAGAGCTTGCAACAACCCACCATACTAATTAATGAGTTGATGTACATCCCCCTCAGAATCAGAACCATCCACTTCTCTTAAAGTTGATGCTACTGATTCTGATCTAGTAAAATAATCATACTCTAAGGGAGAATTATATACCTTGCTTAGACCAGGAAGATCCTAGCACTGATCATTTTCTGATAGAGCCATCAGCCCTCTACAGTAATGATCTTCCCCTCCATTTATAGAGTTTAGCACTTGTAGGAATTCTAGTTCCCTAGAATCCTCTTCTATTGAGAATAGCCCAACATATGCTTCTACATCATCTTCTTCTCCTGATCCTGATGATGAACATTCTGTCCAACTCTTCTGCTTTTGAGTAACAAAGGATTTCTCCTTCTTATCTTTAACTTGATGCTTCTTCTTGTCCTTAGATTCAGTCCTCTTGTCTGGACAGTCAGCTATGACATGTCCAGGCCTGTTGCAATAATAGCAACTATCTTAAAATTAGTTTGTTTACTAAGTTTTGAGGCATACCTGTCCTCCTTGGGAGTCTTATTTTTATTGTAATACTCATCCTTGGAAAAGGATGTTGATGGTCTGGTTCTCCACTTCTTCTTTTTCATGAACCTTTGGAACTGCCTTGTAAAGGCAGCAAAGTCCTCATCAGAGGTGTGGTTGTCTGATGAGGTATTATCAGGAATTCTTTCTTCTACCTCAGCACTTCTTCTAGGTGGAGAAGGAGATTTTCTCCTTCCCTTTCTTGTGCCTTCAGCCTTGAAGGCAACTGACTTATCCTTGTACTCAGACCTGCTACTCTTCTCTTCCTCCTTTCTGGCAGTGAGCTGAATTTCATATGATAGCAGCTTTCCAAACTGTGTGGGAGGAGGTGTATCAACAAGCTTAACCACCTCTCTGATGGCACAAATCTTTGTGTCCCAGTCCTTTGTCAGAGACCTGAGAAACTTGTCATTCTGTTCATATGTGCTGAAGACTATTCCATATGTCATCAGCTCATTAACTATCCTGAAGAACTTTTTGTAACATTCAGCAATGCTGTCAGTCTTGACTTGTCTAAAGCTCTCATATTTTTGATTCAGCATAGATTTCCTGTCCTCTCTAACTTCTTATGTTCCCTCCATGTAGACAATCAGGGTGTCCCATATTTCCGTGGAGGTTTTACAATGCACCAGATTTTGAAATATGGCATCATCTATAACACTTACAATAATGTTCTGTGCTCTTTTGTCTAGTGTTGTCAGGATGATCTCATCCTTTGTCATTTCAGAATAGTTCTTAGGGGTTTTAACATTTGCATCCAGAGCTAATACCTTTATTGGAATGAAGGATCCTTCTTGTACTGTGATGTAGATTCTTGGATCAGAAGCTTCCATAAACAATCTAACCCTTCCCTTCAATATGCCAAAATATTCTTTCCTGCAGATAGGCAGTTTCATAGAGCCAAACTCCTTTTGATTCTTATTTGAACCCATTCTTGAAATCTGTTAATTGCCTTGGAGATTCACTCAGACTGTTAGGTCAATCTTTGAGCAACCTCCCTCTGATACCACTTGAAAGACCTGATTTTAAGAGCCTAGACACCTAGAGGGGGGTGAATAGGTTCTAATTTTCTTTAATAATTTAGGCAATTAACTAGTTCTTACTTACCATAGAAAATGCAAATCACAGCACAGAAATCACAGCACAGCATACACCAGATTTATAGTGGTTCCCCAAGGTATGGGTACATCCACTTTCCCCCTTCGCTTATCCAGAAGAGAACTGGATTCAGCCAAACTTCCTTTCACTTACTCAGATCCACAGATCTTACAACTCAGAACCAAATTGTTTCCTACAGCTCAGACTTATACAAGTCTTACCTCAGATTCTTCCTAAGAATCCTACCTCAGGCCTCAGCCCTACCTCAGCCTTTATCACTAGGCTTATAACTCAGACTTTTATAATTCCTACACCTCAGGCACTCAGCCCTACCTCAGCCTTTATAATTACAGGCTTACAACTCAGATCTTACAAAAGATCCTACAAGAAATTAATTGTTTAAGAGATATGAAGATATCACCAGATAGAACTCTCTATAGGTGTGAGCTTCTTGATCAGTTCTTGAATAAATTGAATCTTCAGATCCAACCTGACGTAGTTGTTTTAAAGCTTCTTGATAGAACAAAATAAGGTTGAACTTTACTTGATGTAGAAGTTGATCTTCAGATAGCTCCTTCCTTAAATTCAAAATTAGATCTGAAACTTTCTTACAGGCTGTTCAGGATCTGCCTTCTTAAGGGTTTCCCCTTTCCTTGTTGTCAAACTCTCTTTCCCGTAATTTCTTAATTACTTCCTTAGTTCTTCGTTATTGCTGGTTGTCAAGGATCAGTCCCTTATATAGAGTTTCCTCATGATTACCGGCTGATCCGGTTTGTAAAAACCTCTTGACAGTTATGACAAAGGTGTCAGACCAGTTGGTTATGATAGTTGTCGAGTCACCAGTCATGACAGCTGATTCCTTAAAGACTTTACAACTCAGCATGAACCACTCAACAAATTGCTCCACATGTTTCTACACAAATAGACTAAGTGTCGACACAAGTCTTGATGAAGTTGAAACAACACTCCAAGTGTTGACATAGTCATTCTTCTGCTACTCGACACAGCTTCTGTTTGTATGTGTCGACACAAGTCCTGTGTGTCAACACAACTGCTCCTGGTCTCGACATAACTGATGCTGACAGATGGCGTTGAGTGTATGTCCAGCTATCTTTGAGTATGTGTCGAGACGTCGTTGAGTGTGTGTCAACACAAGTCCTGTGTGTCGACACAAGCCTTCAGACTCAGTATAGCTATTGCTGTTAAATGGCGTTGAGTGTCGTCTAGATGTCGTTGAGTGTGTGTGTCGACATAAGTCCTGTGTGTCGACACAACTGCTTCTAGTCTTGACATAGCTGATGCTGACAAATGGCATTGAGTTTGTGTCGACACAAGTCCTGTGTGTCGACACAAACCTTCTTCAGGTGTCGACACAATTCCTGAGTGTCGACACATGCATTTCTTCTGGTGTCGACATAACTCCTGGGTGTCGACACAACTTCTGCTTTAGGTGTCTACACAGCTTCTTCTTTAGGTGTCGACACAATGCCTGGGTGTCGACACAGGCCTTGCTTCTAGTGTCGACACAACTTCTGGGTGTCAACACAATTCTTCACAAGTGTCGACACTTGTACTTAGTGAAATTTCTTGCAAACCTTACACCTGCACAATGAAACTCAAACATCCATCAAATACAAATTGATGTATATCAATGAGTAAAATGAGGCTTCTCCAAATCTTGTACATATTTTTCTGTGTACCCAACATCAGGTGACAAACCTGTGTCACGCTTTCTTTATAGGTTGGTGCCTAAGGAGATGGCGGAGCTAAAGGTTCAACTAGAAGAGTTGGTGGAACAAGTTTATGTGCGTCCAAGTTCGTCTCCTTGGAGCGCACCGATCCTCTTTGTTAATAAGAAGGATGGAAGTTTGCAGCTGTGTATCGACTACAGAGAACTGAACAAGTTAACGGAAAAGAATAAATACCCGATCCCAAGGATTGATGATCTTTTCGATCAATTAGTCGGGTCATCGGTATATTCAAAATTGGATCTGAAGTCCGATTACTATCAGCTGAGAATAAGGGAGAGTGATATCCCAAAGACAGCATTCAACACAAGGTATGGGCATTTTGAGTTTACAGTCATGCCGTTCGGGCTGACTAATGCACCATCAGTGTTTATGGATCTGATGAACAGAGCGTTCAGGGAGTACTTAGACCATTTTTTGATCGTCTTTATCGATGACATATTGGTGTACTCGCAGTGCGAAGAAGATCACTTCAAACATCTGCATTTGGTTTTGGAGGCGCTGAGGAGGAACGAACTATATGCAAAGTTCTCCAAATACGAGTTCTGGTTGTCCACAGTGGCGTTCCTTGGTCACATAGTCAGTGGTGAAGGGATTGCGGTAGATCCGGTGAAGATTGTTGCGATATGGGAGTGGCCTGTGTTATCTTCGGTAGCGGAAGTCCGGAGTTTTCTGGGGCTTGCTGGCTATTATAGGTGCTTCATAGAGAACTTCTCGCTGATAGCGTTACCTCTCACGACGTTGACAAGGAAAGATCAGAAGTTTGTATGGACGTAAGAGTGCGCACAAGTGTTCAAAGAGTTGAAGTCGGTTGACCACGACGCCAGTGCTAAGTTCGCCGAATGGGACCGAAGGTTTTGAGATATACAGCGATGCCTCAAGCAGTGGTTTGGGCTGCGTGCTACTACAGCATGGTAGTGTTATTGCGTATGGCTCGCATCAGCTGAAAGTGCATGAAAGGAATTATCCGGTCCACGACTTGGAGTTAGCGGCCGTGATTTTCGCGCTAAAGCTATGGAGGCACTATTTGTACGGCGTAAAGGTAGATATGTATACCAACCACAAGAGCCTGAAATACCTGTTGGATTAGAAGGATCTGAACATGAGATAGCGGAGATGGATGGAGTTCCTGGGGGACTATACGTATAAAATTCATTATGTGCCCTGGAAAGGCAATGCAGTTGCGGATGCGTTGAGTCGCAGGGCTCCCGCCCAAGCCAACTGGTTGTGGGTTCATGATGAGAGGTTGATTCGGGAGTTGGAGGCGTTAGACATCTGTTGTGTTGACAAGCAGACTAGCGCCAAAGCGCTATTGAACTGGACAGAAGTTCAGTATAACCTGGCTGATCGGATTTGGCAGGCTATGGAATTGGATAGCAGCATGAAGGAGATCATGGATGCAGCTTCGGATGGGTCAAATTCCTAGTTTTCAGCTGAAAATGGACTGCTAAGGAAGGAAAGTCATTTGTGCATCCCAAATGTTGGAAATCTACGGGTGAAAGTGATGTACGAGGCTCATCATACCAAGTACTCAATTCACCCAGGAAGCAAGAAGATGTACCGAGAGAGTCAACAGGACTATGGAGGACATGCTTCGCATGTGCGTTCTGGACTTCGGAAAGCAGTGGGAAGACCATCTGTATTTGGTGGAGTTTGCGTACAATAATAGCTACCAAGCGAGCATACAAATGGCGCCCTTCGAGGCCTTATATGGTAGAAAGTGCCGCACGTCGTTGTCATAGCTTGAAATGGGTGAGGAAAGGTTGTACAAAAAGCAAGAGGTGTAAAACGCTACTTCATTGGTGCGAACCATTCGGGAGCGTTTGTTGATCGCTCAGGATAGACAAGCTAAATACTACAATGCCAAGCACCGGAACGTGGAGTTCGCGGTTGGCGATTGGGTGTATTTGAAGATGTTGGTACCCTAGTTTGATTTGAGTTTAGTCTTGCCTTTTTAGTCCCTTGACCCAAGAAATATCTATGGTCATTGGTTAGTGGTCTAGCTGTAGTGCCCTCACTTTTCCAGATGAAGAATTTGGTTAAGTAGGTTTTTCGTTCGACTATAGTCGAACGCCGCTCGACTATCGTCTATCGGCTGATCGACGATCGTCTATCAGTTGGTCGACGCTCTGTCCGCGTTGATAGTTCGACTATCTGTTGATAGGTCGACTATCTGCTTGGCTTGGTAGTTCGACTATCTGTCCTGATAGATCGACTATCTGATAGTTCGACTATCTGTTGATAGATCGACTATCTGGTCTGCTTTGATAGGTCGACTATCTGTTGATAGATCGACTATCTGTTTTCTGAGGTAGGTCGACTATCTGCTTGATAGATCGACTATCTGTTTGTGCTTGATAGTTCGACTATCTGTCCAGATAGATCGACTATCTGATAGTTCGACTATCTGCTCTGATAGGTCGACTATCTGCCGGGGTAGTTCGACTATCTTCTTCGATAGGTCGACTATCTGGATCGTTCGACTATCTGCCCGATAGCTCGACGATCTCCGTGCGTCGGTCGATGATCTCCGAGGGTCGTTCGACGCTTTCTGTCTGCCTTTATATTTTGTATTTATTTATTATATTTAATTAATTAATACATTTTCTGGCACGTTGTTTTAGTTGTTTTATGATAAAATTTCCAGGCAATATTTGCTCCATCCCTTTTGCCTGAGTCAAATCTTTTTAGATAAAGTTGTTTGTCTTATTAGCTGACATTATATTTTACTTTATCTGCTGTCAGCCCTTTATAGCCGTTAGACTGAAAAGTCTTCTTTTTGCTATAAAGAGTTTGTTTCTGATATGTCTTTATTTAGTACTTTATTATCAGATTGCTTCCTACAGCTTCCTAGAAAAAGGTTTATTCCTTTTATAGAATGTTTCTGCTGCAGAGATTGTTTTGTCTTCTTGATATTTACAGCCCAGGTCTCAAGTTTCAGAAGAAGACAAGTAATTCAAATTGAAGAGAGCCGTTGCTTGTTGTTGCTATAAAAAGGATTCTTTGAAGAAGGATTCAAGCTAGCTAACTAGTTACCCAGTTATTCATTTAAGCATTCAAGCCTTCATCAAGATCAAGTTTTCTGCTCTCAGAAATTTCCATCCAACTGAGAAGTGTTAAGCTCTTCTACTCTTCTTCAACCTGAGTTCTCCTGCTTCCAGGAAGTTCAAACTCAGAGTTCTTTTGAAGAAAAAGAAGAAGAAGACAGCTGCTTGAAGATTGCTAATTTTATTATTTATTATCTTCTTGTAGTTTTTCCTTCAGATCTTTCTGAAGAGTTTTCTGCACTGAAGCAAGACTTCACCTGGACATCTTTGAGCCAGGGGGAGCCTTGATTCTTTAAGAGCTCTCTAGCTCAGTGCAAGTCTTTGTGCTTCTCTAATCTTTGTAAAATAGAGAAGACATCTTAACCTTCTTCCCCCTCCTGTACAGTGTTATTACTCCCTTCAAAAGTATCCCTTGGTGGCAGGGCACCTGATCAAAAACCTGTGCTTGGTTTTTAGACACCTGATCAAAAGTCTAAAGGGTTTCTGGATCTACCTGAAGTAGATCCTGTTGGTGGCAGGGCACCTGATCAAAAACCTGAGTGGATTCCTACCGTGTGGGTAGAAGAGTGGACGTACCCAAGTTGTTTGGGGAACCACTATAAATTTCCTTGTGTCGTCTGGATTCCCTTGTTTAATTCTTGCATTGTGGCTGTGAATAGATATAACTAGGATTGCTAGTTGCTGATTTGGTTTTCCAAGCCTTAACTGTAATTACAGTTAGCTTGACTTTGTGCACATCACTCATGTTAGGCTATAGGGTTAATTCTATATCTATAATCTTTTCATTCCGCACTTCACTCCAAGGGAGTTGGGTAGACCATTAAGTTTTGTCTAGTGCAAAATTTGATAACTCTATTCACCCCCCCCCCCTCTAGAGTAGTATCTATCCCTTCACTTTCAATTGGTATCAGAGGGAGGTTGACTGACTGAATAGGCTAACACCTAAGTCACAAGATCCTGATAGATACCAAAGCTTATAGATATTCACTATCAAGGCCCAGTCCAAGGATTATTCTAGCACCAGACCTCCAGCATGCAACTTAGCTAAGTTTGGCATCTGGAAGGCAAGGATAAAATTATATATGAATTCTATTGATGAAAGCATCTTTGCTTCTATTTTGTCAGGACCCCCAAGAGCACCTGCTGCTGCTACTGCCTCATCATCTGATATGAGTGCAGTGCCTCCTCCAGATTACAACGATGAGTACAAGAAGGCAAAGATAGCAGATGCCAAGGCGATGAACATTCTGGCTCAGACAATGTCTGATGAGGTATTCCAGAAGGTTGCTGACTGCTCCTTAGCAAAAGCCATGTGGGATACACTGAACCAGATTATAGCTGGTTCAGCTGATGAAAGGAAGGACAAAAGGTCCAACCTGATCTCACAGTATGAGAACTTCAAGAAAACTGATGCTGAATCAGTTGAAGCCATGTACACCAGGCTCAGCTCAATCATCAATGAGCTGAGGACCCTGGACAAGGACATATCATTGACAGAGGTCAATGATAAGATTCTTATGTGCTTCCCTAGCACATGGGATCTAAGGATCTGGCCCATCAAGGAAGCCAGAAGTACAAATGAGATTTCAACAGAGGCCCTTCTCGGCAAGCTCAAGTCTTTTGAGCAAGTGTTGAAGACAAGGGAAGCAGAAGCTGAAGCAAAGACCCCCACTCCAACAAGAAAAGAGCAATCTCTAGCTCTTAAGGCTGATGATGCTTCTGAAGGCAGCCAATCAAATGAGGAACTAATGGCATTGTTTGCCAAGAGGTTTCTCAAGATGGGGAGAAAGGAGTTCAGAAAGAAGTCTTCACGCTATGAAGATAAACCAAGGTATGATCGTTCTCTTGCTAAAGAAATTATTTGTTATGGTTGCAGGAAGCCTGGACATATCTTGCCAGAGTGTCCAGAGGAGAAAAACAAAGAAAAGAGGAAAGAAAAAGAACAACACAGGAAGCACTCCAAGCCATCCTCCTACAAGAACAAGAAAAAGGAGAGAGGTTTCATTGCTGAAACCTGGAGTGATTCTGATGAAGAATCCTCCTCCTCAAGCTCTAGTGAGGATGAGGAAGAGAAGAAGGCAAAAGAAGTTTGCCTCATGGCAATAGATGCCTGCAGCAACCACTCAGCTGCAGAGAGTTCAGATTCAGATGAAGAGATGCCAACAGAAGATGAGGTACTCTCTTCTTATGACTTCACGTCAGAAGAATTTAAATTAGATTTTAAATCTTTATGCTTAGATTTGATTAGCTCAGAAAAGGAGATAAAAGAACTTAGAAATAAGTTAGCTGACTCAGAAGTAATTGCTACAGAAAATATTAGGTTAAAGGAAGATCTTACTACTTGTAGTGAAGAAATTAAATTTCTTAAAATAGAGTTAGCTAAGTCTAAGAGGTTAGAAGAGTCACTTAATGGTAGAAGCCTTAAGTTGTTAGAAATTACCAGCATGACTAACACTAGGTCAGCTAATAACAAACTAGGCTTAAGAGCTTCTCCCAGTGAACCCCCAGTTCTTCTTAAAAATAATCTTTCAACTCCAGTGAACTTCATTTCAGCTAGTGGAATGAAGAACACTGAGCAAGAAAATCTAGTTAATAAAACCTTAAATAAAGCTAAGAGAGAAAAGAGAAAGAATTTTTTTAAAGAAATGCAAAGAGCGTCGAACGCCGCTCGACGATCGGAAGCTCAATGGTCGAACGAAGCTCGACGATCTGAGTACCCATCGTCGAACGTCGATCGACGTTTTCAATATGATTTTCAAAATCATAATCAGTACCATAGAAACCTAAATGGAAATAGAAACCCTAGGTTTGTTGACCCATCATCTGCATGGAGAATCCCACCTAGGAGATCTCACCCACTAGGTTATCATCCTCAGCCTGCATTTTCATATATTTCCAGTTTTTCTTATGTGAAAAACAAGGGACCCAAGGTTACCTGGGTCCACACTGTCTAAATAAATGTCTTGCAGGTGAAGGCCTATCCAATCACTCAAAATAAGTGGTATTTGGATAGTGGATGCTCCAAGCATATGACAGGAAATAAAAATCATCTGTCAAAATTCAAAGCTAAGCTCGGCCCAAAGGTTATCTTTGGAGATTCCAGCTGTGGTCAAACAGAAGGCTATGGCAGGATCACAATTGGAGATGTCAATTTTAAGAGAGTTGCATATGTGACAGGACTGAAGCATAATTTGATCTCAGTCAGCCAGCTATGTGATGCTGGCTACCAGGTTTCATTTTCTAACTCCACTTGCAATATTACCTTAAATAATAATATTGTTTTAGTAGGCATTAGAATAGGTAATATTTATTTAGTAGATTTCAATTCAACTCATTCTGAAATCTGCCTGTTTAATGAAGTAACACTCAATAATAATTCTTTGTGGCATAAGAGGCTTAGTCATGTTAACCTTAAAAATATATCTAGGTTATCTAAACACAACCTTGTTAGAGGTTTACCTTCTTGCCCCTATAAGAAGGAGAGCCTATGCAAGGCTTGTCAGCTAGGCAAGCAAACCAAAAATTCTTTTAAATCTGTAAATAAAAGTGATTCTCCTAGAATCCTGTATCTATTACATTTGGACCTTTTTGGCCCAATAAATGTACAGAGTTTAGGAGGGAAGTATTACACCTTAGTAATTGTAGATGACTTCTCTAGGTTCAGTTGGGTTTTCTTTTTGAGAACTAAGTCTGATAACTTCAAAGCCCTTACAGACTTTCTACTATGTGTGCAGACTGAGTACTCTACTCATGTGGCCTTGATCAGAAGTGATCATGGTACTGAGTTTGACTCTCTTCTCATGCAAGAATTCTGTGAGAGAGAAGGTATCAAACATAGTTTCTCAGCTCCTAGAACTCCCCAACAAAATGGGGTAGTTGAAAGGAAGAATAGAACACTCATTGAAGCTGCTAGTACATTGTTGGCAGATGCTAACATGCCTCTCTCCTATTGGGCAGAAGCTGTTAGTACAGCCAATTATGTCCTGAATAGAAGTTTGATACCCAAGCTTAAGTGTAAAACTCCTTATGAGTTGCTTAAGGGAAAGAAAACTAAAATTAATTATTTTAGAGTATTTGGTTGTATTGTTTATATTCATAATAATAATAAAGAATATATTAGAAAATTTGAAGCAAAAGCTTCAATGGGAATCATGCTTGGATATTCCCAAGTAAGCAAAGCTTATAGGGTTTATAACAAATCTTCCTATAAAATTGAAGAATCTGTGCATGTGTCTTTTGATGAGTCTCAGATGTTTTACAAGGAGAAGGAAAATTCTCCTTCCTCCAGTTCATTGCAGGTACCTGATGCCCCTCAAGAAATTCTTCAACTATCAACTCTTCAGATCACTGAATCAGACAGTGATGAAGACATTGCTGAAGCTGTTGTTGTTCCACCAACAGTAGATCAAATTCCTCCTGAGGAATTAATCCCAACTGTTGCTGAAGATCACATCCCACCTGCTGATATTGTCACACTTAGAGATCACCCGACATCTCAAGTGATTGGAGACATATCAGCTGGTGTGCAAACAAGACATCAATTAAGACAGGATGTAATGCACGCTTGTTTCCTCTCACAGGTTGAGCCCCTCACCTTTAAAGATGCAGAGCTAGATCCCCACTGGATCATTGCAATGCAAGAGGAACTCAATCAGTTTGAGAGATGTAAAGTCTGGACTTTGGTTCCAAGACCTAAAGGCCAACTTTTAGTCATAGGCACCAAGTGGGTGTATAGAAACAAGTTGGATGCAAATGGAATTATAGTAAGGAATAAAGCTAGGCTTGTAGCTCAGGGGTACAGACAGGAGGAAGGTATAGACTATGACCAAACCTTTGCTCCTGTTGCAAGGCTAGAAGCAATAAGGATCTTCTTGGCCTATGCAGCCTTCATGAAGTTTAAGGTGTTCCAAATGGATGTCAAAAGTGCATTCCTAAATGGTGAGCTTAAGGAAGAGGTGTTTGTTGAACAACCACCAGGGTTTGTTTCTTCAACTCAGCCTTCATTTGTGTTTAAGTTGCAGAAAGCTCTTTATGGACTAAAGCAAGCTCCTAGAGCCTAGTATGAGACCTTAGCTAGTTTCCTGTTAGAGCACAACTTTACTAGGGGAGTAGTTGATAGAACCCTTTTCGTCAAGCAACACAAGGACACAATCCTGTTAGTTCAGGTGTATGTAGATGATATTATTTTTGGCTCCACTGATCCCAAACTGTGCAAAAAGTTTTCCAACTTAATGCATTCCAAGTTTGAGATGAGTAGTATGGGTGTGCTGTCTTACTTTCTTGGTCTCCAAGTTAAGCAAGATACTGATGGTATCTTCATCTCCCAATCCAAATATGCCAAGGAATTGGTAAAGAAATTTGGGATGGCTGATGCTTCAGCAATGCCTACACCCATGGCTACTAATGTAGTTATTGATTCTGATGATCACGACAAGCCAGTTGATCAAAAGAATTTTAGGGCCATTGTTGGTTCCCTATTGTATCTAACTGCAAGTAGGCCAGATATAATGTTTGCTACATGCCTTTGTGCTAGATTCCAGGTCAACCCCAAGGAATCTCATCTGATTCTTCTAAAGAGAATCCTGAGATACCTGAAGGGATGCCCAAATCTAGGACTTTGGTACCCAGCTGAGTCAGAATTTGAATTAATTGGATATTCTGATTCTGATTATGCTGGTTGCAGAGTTGACAGGAAGAGCACCTCAGGAACTTGCCAGTTCCTGGGAGAGAGATTGGTCTCTTGGTTCTGTAAGAAGCAGGCTTCTGTCTCAACTTCAACTGCAGAGGCTGAATATATAGCAGCTGCCAGTTGTTGTTCACAGATCCTGTGGATTCAAAACCAGCTTGTGGATTATGGTTACTCACACAAGAACACCAAAATCATGTGTGATAGTACCAGTGCTATCTCAATTGCACAAAATCCAGTGCACCACTCTAGAACGAAGCACATTGAGATTCGGCACCATTTCCTGAGAGATTGTGTGGAAAAGAACAAGATTTGTCTTGAGTTCATATCCACTGAGCTTCAGAGAGGTGATATATTCACCAAGCCCTTAGATGAATAGAAGCATCTGTTCTTTTTAGTTCAACTAGGCATGATCAATGGACGAGACTAAGTGTGACTATATCTGCCAAAGTTGAAACTTGTTTGAAGATAGTCGAACGACGTTCGAAGATAGTCGATCGGGTCAAGCCCATCGTCGACCTATGGTTGATGAAAGTTTGTCTGATTGAAGATCGTCGACCGGCGTTCGACCATAGTCGATCAAGTTGAGCTCATCGTCGATCTCTGGATGATGACAGCTTGTTGTTTGAGAAGCCAGAAATAGTCGAACGATTGTCCGACTACTCTGCTTCTGGACCGATCGTCGAACGACCGTTCGACCATCGGGTCTAGTATCTTTTTAATAGATCGACTATCTCCGGTCCAATATAAAGCCGATAGTCGACCTAGGTTAAAAGATCTTTTGTTTTATCGTCGACGGAGCGTGACTTTTCGCATTCTGTCTTCCCGCTTGCGATTTTCTGCCGCTTCGTCTCCTTTGTCTTCTCCGTCTTTCTCGCGCATTCTCCAGCAATTCCATGGCAGTTTCTCCAGCAGTACTAGCTGTCGTGAAGTTCGATGCAGGCTTCAGCGTCGATTTTGACGCCTTCAGTAGCTGTGAAGCAGGAGTTGTAGAAATTCTTCAGTTATGCCGGGACCAAGGTCTAGAAAGATTAATGTCGACAAGGATAAAGTTAAATATTCCCGAGATCAAGGAATGGGCTTTCACTTCGTCATCTTCTGACGATTCGATGACTGGCACCATCGGCGGAGAAGAGGTAATTTTAACTCCGGCCGTTCTGACTGATATTTTTGGATTAGTTAATGGTGAAGATGATTATGAGCAAGATGCTCAAGAGTTTGGAAGGATGCTGACTGAGCTGGGACATGCGGAGGGCATTCCCACGAAGCTGCTCAAGGTCAATTTTCCCTTTAAGATTAAATTTCTCGCTGAGTTAGTCGGAAAAGTGCTCCTTGGAAAGCACTCTGCTCATGACAATATCACAAGGCAACAATTTGCACTGATGTGTGCAATTGTTAATCGGAAAAAGATTGATTGGGCAGGAGTAATGTTTGATTTGATAAGGAAAAAGAATAGTAAGAAGGAAGTTACCCTCGGAAGGGTTATTGGAATTTTCCTGAAGGAAAAGTATCCTCAGCTGCTGGTCTCCATTGCAACAACCATAAATGCGAGCAAGAAGATGGACCCAAATCTGTTCTCCAAGTGGAAGAGAATTTTTGTGAAACCCGCTCTCACAGGGGTTGCTCCAGCGACATCAGAGAGCACCAGGACTGATTCGGTCACTCCTCACCCTCAAGAAGCTGGCTCAGCTCCTTCCCTTCCCTCATCTTCTTCTGCTTTGCAGTCTGCTTCAGTTGAAGTTCCATCAACTTCAGCTGAAGTACGACTTTCTTCTTCTCCTGTTAGAGAAACAACCATGGTTGTTCTTCCTTCCCCTCCAGCATCTCCTCTTCCTTCTCATCTGGCTAGGATATCTGCTCCTAGTTTTGATCTGTTAGGATCTGAGAGGATTCCAACACCTCCTCAGTCCCCTATTCATTCTCCAGTTAACACTCCTGTTAACTCTCCAGCTCCATCTCCCGTTCGATCTCCAGTTAACACTACAACCATCTCTGCTGCATCTCCATCCACTACACTTCCATCATCTTTTGAGATCACCCCAGCATTCATTTCTGGCATTCTGGAGTTGATTACCCCTTCAATCAAAATCATGATTGAAGAGGCAATTGCTCCACTTGCCTCCTCCATTGCCTCCTTGACTGATTCCATCCAATCTCTTTCTAAATCTGCTGAGCCCTCTTCTTCAAGGGGCCTGGTTTCAGTTTCCACTGAAATCAGGCAGGGGGAGATGTTCTGTGAAGATGCCTCAGAGCCTCCAGCCTCCCTTCCAGCAGTTCAAGAAAAGTCTGATGCAGTTCAAGCTCAAGATCAATTAGGTTCAGTGTTGTCTGACAAAGATATATCTGATGCTATTATGCTATCTGAATTTGCTGTGAAAGTTTGCTTAGAAGATCTTACCACTCCCGTGGTTGCCCATTTCCTAGAAGGGATTATTAAATCCTACCTAGATGAATCTTGGGAGTTGGTCAAGTATGAAGGTAATTCACTCATCCGCTTTGTTGACGAGTCAATTAATTTGCTAGCTTGTGAATTCCTAGAAGGAATGATTTTTGCTTATTTAGCAGATCTGTGTTCATAATTCTACAGATTATATTAAAGAAGATTTAGCTGCCCAGATTATAGTAGATGTTCAAGTAGATCCAGAATTGGATTCTTTGTGTCTGAAATTCAAGAAAAGAAAGCAAGAGATGCTTGGAATCAAAGAGTTCAATATTTGTTAGAGGAAAAAGAAAAAGATTTGCAAGTTGAAAAGTCAACTATCTGGGATGATTCCCCAGGTCTTGATTTGGACTTCCTTCTGGCTCAGGATGCTATAGAAGAGGAAAAAGAGAAAGCTGATCTGAAATTAAAGGAAAAGGCTGTTTCTGAAGCCTATGATCCATATGATAATCCTCCATCATCTCACTCTGATGATGAAGATGATTCTGATTTGTCTGAAAATTCAAAGAGAAAGAAAGCTGCTCAAAAGAAAAGAAAAGTCGTTGCTCCTCCTCCTCCTAATCGAGAAAATGATACTCCATATTACATTCTTAAAGGAATTGACCCCAAATCAAAAGAATTTCAGCATTGGATGTGTGATGGTGATTTTCTAGAAGTTAAATTACAACCAAACTAGAATCTCGAATAGGCAAGCGTACCTATCGAAATGTAGTATAGGAAGTGTCGTATTGCGATTCGGGGCCTATTGAGTACTTGTACTCACAAGGAAGAGCTATTATTTTATCAAACGGAAAAGTTGGTTTGATTATACTAGATAATAAAACTAAAGCTGAAGCTAAAGAGAAATTCAAATATGAGGAAGCTAGCACTTGATCTAGAATCCCCTTAGACTAAAATAAATCTTCTTGAAAAATAATAAAATGCGAGTTCTTAATTATACTCACTCGACCGTGGAGTTTCCTAAAATATAGAAGCGTCTCTCTCGAGCTCATGCTTCTAACTAACCTTAGGTTGATCGATTAAGACCTCTCGGCCAGTCGAAACCCCTAAGCTTGCTTTATGCGGTGAACCCCACTATTGGATTTGACTCCAATCCGGAAGATTTACGTCGTCCTCTCTCGAGGAGTGCGTTCAACTCCTTTTATCTTTGAGTGATCTCCTCATATCCGCAACCTCTCGGTCATTTAGGATACGGATCTTAGATCGAAGATCATATTCGCGTAATATGAATTCGATGAAATAAAAATCAAAGATAAATCTTAGCAAGAACAATTAAGAACAAGACATTTAATAAGAAGGAGAAAGATCTATTTTATTCTAAGGTTCATCATGATCAAGTGCTAAAAGAAGATTAGCTACTCATCATGATTGGTAAAATACAAAATAAAATAGGAAAAGACATGATTGAAATGAAAATAACTAAAATTAAAGTTATAACAAAGGTAAATCTAACTTAGAAATGAGAAAATACAGCAAAAGAAACAGAAAATTACAAGACTCCAACTCCCAAAATTCTTCCCTTCAGCATCTGAAGCTGTCTGGAATTTATAGAAAAATTTCTGTTTAGTCACGCCCTAGGTCACGCCCGTGACCTAGGGCGTGTCAGGCTCGGAACCGTCGTCTTGAAACCCCGGGAACGTTGGAAGAAAAACCGTCAAAATTGGTTAACTGATGGGTCACGCCCATTGGTCACGCCCGTGACCTAGGGCGTGTCACGGCTGTTTCTGGAAACGGCGGGAAGCTGAAAACGGCGGGAGTAAAATTGGTCTTCAAGGAGGTGTCACGCCCCCTAGTCACGCCCGTGACTAGGGGCGTGTCAAGCAGGAACGGAAATCTGGTTGCAACGGCTGGAACGGCGTGTTAATGCCTGGAAACTTCCTCGACACGCCCTGGGTCACGCCCGTGACCCAGGCGTGTAATCTTAATCCGACGTGGCAGCGGTCAATGGTTCATCCACGGCCCGTCACGCCCCGTGTAAGTGGTGCACGGGCGTGTCGTTACCCGACACGGGCGTGTCAAGTCCGGTCGACGATCTTTGGGCGCGGGTCGACGGCTCTGGCTACAGCTTACATTTGCGTGTCACGCCCCTTTGTCACGCCCTGGTAGGGCATGACACAGGGCGTGTCTAGGCAGAAAACGAGAAAATCCAGTTTTGCTCCAAAAAAATATATATATCAGCCCTGCAAGATTAAAAATCAATTTGTTAGAACATATAAATATAAAATGTAGAAAATTGTTACTTATAAACTTAATATTATAAAATTGATATAAAATATCTATTATTAATATAAAATAGTGAATAAAAATATAGAAATAATTAGAGTTATCAAATACCCCCATACTTATCCGTTTGCTAGTCCCGAGCAAACAACTTACTATAGAGGGTAGAGAAATTTTAAATGTTAGAAAAGAAAATTGAACCTAAGGAGTAAAATGCGAAGTCTTATGCCTATGCTTGTAGATATTTTGTAGAAAGACTTACTCAGCATACAAATTAGGTTTTTATTTTTCTTAAAATGCGTTTTCACTATTATTTTTACTTTTAAGATGAAAAATCCGGTAAATCTTAAAATTATCTTTAAGGAGAGTGTAGCGTGCGTACTAAGATAACATTGCACAAACAAAGATTAAAATACCCTCCAAAGAAATCCATCAATGTCGATGGCCATAGGCTTGCCCTTTCACACTCTCGCCACGGCACTAGTCTAACTTATAAACATAAATCAATAGGGCTTAATTAGGTTGAAATGTGGGCTTAGGTTTTTGGTGAGGGTGATCAAAGATAAACACGATGGCTAGTCACACCAAAACCTAGAGAAGCTTGTACATAAAGATTTGCTATGGCTCTAAAGAACGTAGCCAATTCCTAAATTCCTTTGTTTCCTTTCTTATTTTTTTTTTAACTTTCTCATCATTTTTTTTTTCTACCTCTTCATTTTTTTTTTAATGATAATTTTTTTATTATTATTTTGAAAAGGAGAGAAAAATAAATCAACTCTTTTTTTTTTATAAGAAAAGAGCCATCAAAAATGAAAAGGCTCCTAATCACTCACAAAAATTTTCTACATTTGTTTTTTCAAGCTCGGTTTTAGGTGTGTAATTAGGATGCTTTTTAGGCTTTGGTAAATCATTTGGTGGAGCTAAAACAAAAGGAAAAGGTAATAGGCTCAAATTGGCTAAGCAAAGTTAAAGTTTCAGGTGCGGGTACAAAAGCTCAAACTTGCCAAAAGAAGTGCCTAAATCATATTTATGCTAATGAGTATAACTTATGCAAAGTCTTGAGAATAGTTAGAGAGCAAGTTCTAGACATCGAAAAAGAATATCTCTCTCTTGGTCTGCGAAATATCTCTCTAGCAAACTTCTACTTACTCACCTAAATTATTTTAGAGTTTTACCGGTTTTCAAAATTAAAGTAAAATAAGTTGTTTCTACGCATTTAGAAAAATGAAAATCTAATTATATGCTGAATATTTAGATCTACTAAAAATTCTACTTACACGTGCACTTAACTAGAAACACAGCATGGCCAACAGTTCTACTCCAAAATTCAACATTCAATTAAAGCATTAAAATTCTCTAAACACTATAAAGAAATTGAATTACTAGGAATTTTGCATGTGAATAAATATAGAAATAAAGACTTCTTTAATTTAATTTTTGATTTTCTATATATATATTTTTTTTTTTAAATTTTAAATTTTGGAAGAACAAAATGTTAAGACGAAATAAAAAAAAATTTTGAGTTTTTAAATATGTTTTTTTTTTTTTTTTTTTAAGGAAAAAAAAAAATTTTTTTATGGTTTTTGTTTTTTTTAAATTTTTTTGGAAAATTTTTTTATATGTTTTGCTTGCGAAATATCCCTCCCCCATACTGAAGCAATACATTGTCCCCAATGTAAAAATAAAGAAAAAAAACAAGAAGAGGAAACTTCCCTGAGAAGCGCAAACCAGCATCAAAAGATACCTGTAAGAGAGTAGCAAAGCAAAACATAATATTTTATAGATATTTTTTTTTCATAATAAAAAAACAGATACATGAAAGTAAAATAAAGATACAGATACAAAGAGGCGACCGCCTACAAGTCCAAAGAAATAAAAAAAAAACAGCTACTCCTTGTCCGAAACGTCCTCGTGCTCCTGATAGAAAGTCCGCATATTCGCGAACTCGCGAGTAATATGTGTTATGGAGGAAGTATGGTTTTGCTCGAGCACGGTGAAGCGCGCATCAAAAGAAGCGAAGCGACCGTCAAAATGGGTTTGCATCTGGTCTATGCGAGTATGGAGCAACCCAAATTGTCGGTCCCAATAATTTGCAGGATCGGGCACTAGAGCGGAGTGCAGCGGGGGTGGCGGAATCTGCGGGGAATGATGAGTACCGCTGGGACCGGCACCATGATCAAGATCAAGATCACCACCACCAACGAACGGGGGAATAGCCTCAAACTCGCCGTCGCGTCGGCGAGCTAAACCAAGCGCCTGAAGGGTCGGGAACTGAAGAGGCTGCGGCGTTTGCATGCAAGTGAGCCGCGGAAGAGCAGCCCACACGCCGATCTGCTTGGCGAGGAAAGTGATGAAATTCCCGCCGTGCACCGCTCCCAATCTCACATTTTCGGCCTGGTGCCGAAAGAAAATGGCGAGCATGTAACCAAGGTTGAGTGGGACCCGGTAAAACATACTATACAAGTACAGTAAGTCCGCCCGAGTCACCACGTCGTGGCTATCGCCGCGCCCGGAAATGGTAAAAGAGAGAAGGTTGTGTAGAATACGTAAGGCGGGGGAGATGAGGTGGCTACCCTTAGATTTCTTTGGAGTGTAGGGGGCGACGTCATTACTAATTTCCGACCAAAATGTAGGGAGACTGAAGTCGGGAGGGAAATCAGTTTTTAGGTCGGGGTAGGAGGGGGAAGTGGAAAAAGCCTCCGAGCAAAAGCCCATGGCAACATTGAGCTGGCGGATGGTGAGCTGGTGCATCATCCCGCCCAGGCGAAAGACGATGAAATCATCTTGCGCCGCCCAACGGAACTCAAATGAGGCCAAGAACTCAATGGTGAGCTCGAGGAAAGCGGGCTCAGAAATGGAGAAGAGGGGCTCCCACCCTTGGGTAGAGATGAGCTCCCGAACTAGCTCCGCTGCTCCGAATTGGGCGAGGATGGCCCAATCCAAGATCCGGAACACGCCAAAGGGTTTGGCGCGCAGTCTCTCGCTTCGATCTTGTTGGGTTGCATTCTCGAAAAGAAGCATGGCCTCCGCCGAGGCTGGATCAGCGGGGTGCTCGAAGGAGGAAGCGGTGGATCGAGCGTGGTGGCGAGGCATGGTGAGAAATGTGGAAGAAATTTCGGGCAAAGGGAGGAGAGAAGAGAAGGGTTCAAGGGCGGAGGTGTGAAGAGAAGAGGGAAGGAAAAAGCCTATTTATAGAGTTTTTCGGGTGGGTCACGCCCCCCTGTCACGCCCGTGACAGGGGGCGTGACAAGCTCGGGTCAAAGAAAAAAAAAATCCGAGGCGGACTGCCTCGGATTCGGGGGTCATGCCTCAGAGTCACGCCCGTGACTCTGAGCGACACGCCCGTGACGTCGGGCGTGTAAGGGAATCCGAAGAGCATCCAATGCGGCGGCATCGGATTCTTCAGTCACGCCCCAGAGTCACGCCCGTGACTCGGGGCGTGTTAGTCAAATCTGACTGACTAAGAAAGAATCCGAGGCGTGACTGGTCAACGCCTCGGATACCCGCGACACGGGCTCGACACGCCCGTGACAAAAAAATGTCACGCCCGTGTCATGTCCGAATGACGTGCGGGAAAACCGAGGGAGGAGGAAACTCCCGCAGTCTTGGCAAATCACGCCCGGGACACGCCCGTGACCAATTGGTCACGGGCGTGACAAACACGTGTACGATAAAAAAAAATTATTATTTTTTTTTATTTTGCTTTTTTTTTTTTTGTAAATTTTTTTTGTTTATTTTTTTATATAAATATACTATTTTTTTTAAATTTTTCTGTTTTTTTTTGTTTTTTTATAACATCATTATGTTAAAGGGCCTAATAAATTAAAATTTACCGACTCGTAGAAATACGAAAATTCGACGTTCGTCTCGACCCGATCGTCATGCAGCGATGTCCTTCAAGCCTGTAAAAATAAACTTAAAAAGAAAATTAGAAAAAAAAATAATAATAATAATAATAAAAGAAAGAAAAGATAAACGTGGGGTGCCTCCCACGAGCGCTTTGTTTATGGTCGGTGAGCTCGACTATAGTTACGCGCGCTTATTATGGGTTTGACAACATTATGTTGTCTAATTTTTCGTTAATATTATCACCGGCAAAAAATAATTTTAGCCGGTGCCCATTAACTTTAAAGTTGCCTTTTTCCGGGTGTGAAATAAGAACCGTCCCGTAAGGCCAAACCTCCTTTACGACAAAGGGGCCGGACCAACGGGACTTAAGTTTACCTGGAAATAAGCGTAAGCGCGAGTTATATAAAAGGACTTGGTCTCCCGGTTTAAAGTCCTTTGGGTGCTTAATTTTCTTATCATGATAAAATTTGGTGCGCTCCTTATAGAGTTTATTACTCTCATAAGCGAGGGAGCGCCACTCATCGAGCTCGTTAAGTTGGAATTTACGGAGCTCGGAGGACAAATTTTCATCAAGATTTAAAAATTTAAGTGCCCAAAAGGCACGATGCTCAAGCTCAACCGGTAAGTGGCATGCTTTCCCATAGACCAATCGATACGGCGTACAACCGATAGCGGTCTTGTACGCGGTCCGATAAGCCCATAGAGCATCATCAAGCTTGACCGACCAATCCTTTCTATTAGTAGAAACCGTTTTTTCTAAAATTCGTTTAATTTCTCGGTTAACTACTTCTACCTGGCCACTAGTTTGAGAGTGATAGGGGGTGGCTAACCTATGTGTAACGCCGTATTTAGATAATACTTTAGCGAATTGTGCGTTACAAAAGTGGGTGCCCCTATCACTAACTATTGCCCGCGGTGCTCTAAATCGTGAAAATAGTTGTTTAAGAAATCGGGTCACGACTCGGGCGTCATTGGTGGGGAGAGCTTGCGCTTCCGCCCACCGTGACACGTAGTCAACCGCTACCAAAATATATTTATTTCCAAAGGAAGTTGGTAGCGGGCCAACAAAGTCGATTCCCCATAAATCAAAAATTTCAATTTCTATAAATAAATTTAAGGGCATTTCATCTCGGCGGGAAATATTACCTGAGCGTTGGCATTGTTCACAACGACTTACATGTGCGTGAGCGTCCTTGAAGATGCTCGGCCAATAGAAGCCCGCTTCAAGTACTTTCCGAGCCGTCCGATTAGCTTTATAATGCCCACCGGCGGGTCCCTCGTGACAATGTTTTAAAATTTCTGCGCCCTCCTCATGAGAAACACACCTCCGCACTACTTGGTCCGCACAAACTCGGAAGAGAAATGGATCCTCCCAAAAATAATTTTTCAAATCTGAAAAGAATTTCTTCTTTTCTTGATAAGAAAAACCATTCGGGAGGAATCTTGCAACAAGAAAGTTTGCAAAATCGGCGAACCAAGGAGTGGGGAGAGTGATTACCTTATGCATAGCGAGGAGGCGCTCCTCAGGAAATGTATCATCGATGTCCTCCTCTTTGAGCTCCTCTGAATTGGGGTTCTCCAACCGAGAAAGATGATCCGCCGCAAGATTTTCCGCTCCTCTTTTATCCCGAATCTCCAAGTCAAATTCTTGGAGAAGCAATACCCACCTAATCAATCGAGGCTTTGCATCTGTTTTGGTTAGTAAATAACGCAAAGCCGAATGATCGGTAAAAACAATAACTTTGGATAAAGTAAGGTAAGAACGAAATTTATCAAATGCAAAAATTACGGCAAGAAGTTCTTTTTCGGTGGTTGTATAATTTTCTTGTGCGGTGGTTAGTGTTTTGCTCGCATAATATATCGGATGAAAATTTTTATTGATGCGTTGTCCTAAGACCGCACCAACGGCAAAACTACTAGCATCGCACATAATTTCAAAAGGAAGTTCCCAATTGGGAGCTATCACGATTGGTGCGTTTATCAATTTTTCTTTAATAAGAGAAAAAGCGCGCAAACAATTTTCATCAAAAATAAAAGGCGCGTCTTTTTCTAATAAGTGGGTAAGGGGCTTAGTGATTTTAGAAAAATCTTTAATAAACCGGCGATAGAAACCGGCGTGCCCCAAAAAACTACGAACGGCCTTAACATTTGAGGGTGGAGGTAATTTTTCTATAATTTCAATTTTTGCTTTATCTACCTCTATACCCTTGCTAGAAATTTTATGGCCTAAGACCAAACCTTCCCGCACCATAAAATGGCACTTTTCCCAGTTCAAGACTAGGTTCGTGTCCTCACATCTTTGGAGTACACGGGAAAGATTTGTTAAACATAAATCAAAAGAGTCTCCAAAGACGGAGAAATCGTCCATGAAGACCTCCATGATATCCTCCACTAGTTCATCAAAGATCGCTAGCATACACCTTTGGAAGGTTGCCGGCGCATTGCATAAACCAAAAGGCATCCTTCGATAGGCGAAGGTGCCAAACGGACAAGTGAAGGTTGTTTCTCTTGGTCTTCGGGCGCGATTGGGATTTGGAAATATCCCGAGAGACCGTCAAGAAAACAATAAAACGAGTGCCCGGATAATCGTTCAAGGATTTGGTCAATGAACGGCAAAGGAAAATGATCCTTTCGGGTTGCATCATTTAATTTACGGTAGTCGATGCAAACCCGCCATCCGGTAACGGTTCGGGTAGGAATTAATTCATTTTTATCATTAGGAACTACCGTTAAGCCTCCTTTCTTAGGCACCACTTGGACCGGACTCACCCAAGAGCTATCCGAAATCGGATAGATGATGCCCGCATCTAATAATTTAATCACCTCGGCCTTGACTACCTCCTTCATGTTAGGATTTAGCCGGCGTTGAGGTTGAATTGTTTTGTGGGCTTTTTCTTCCAATAAAATTTTATGGGTGCAAAAGGAGGGATTAATTCCCCTCAAATCCGTGATCTTCCACGCAATTGCGCGGCGATGACGTTTTAAAATATTAGATAATTTAAATTTTTCATCATCGGTCAAGTAGGCCGACACAATTACAGGAAGTTTAGAATCCTCCGCTAAAAATAAGTATTCTAAATGATCAGGCAATTGTTTTAGTTCAAGCGTGGGAGGTTCATCATAAGAAGTTTTCAAACGATCACTACTAATTTCCAAAATTTCAAAAGTAGGTGTGCGAGTGATCGAATCCTTATCCCTATTTTCATAAGTATTTAAATCTAAATTTTCAAAATAAGCGTTATGATCAATAGACGATAAAGAATGTTCAGAAAAAGGAATGAAGTCTTCTTCGGGAGAAGCTTCTAAATAGTAACATGAGTCGTCATTGGAGAGCGAATTTTTCATAGACGTGTCAATAGTAAAGGTAACTTCTTCATCTCCGACTCTAAGGAGAAGTTTACCGTTACTAACGTCTATAACGGCGCGCGAGGTGGCAATAAATGGGCGACCGAGAATGAGTGGTACCTCGGTGTCCTCTTCGATGTCAGAGATGACAAAATCTACCGGAAAGATAAATTTGTCAACTTTGACAAGCACATCCTCAATAATACCCATCGGATATCTTATAGACCGATCCGCCAATTGAATGCTCATTCTTGTGGGTTTAGGTTCTCCTAAACCCAATTTTTTAACTAAAGAATAAGGCATTAAATTTATTGAGGCACCTAAATCGGCTAACGCACGTTTTACCAATAAATCGCCAAATGAACAAGGTATAGAGAAACTACCCGGATCAGGTAATTTCTTAGGCAATTTATTAAGTAAAACCGCCGAGCACTCCGTGTTCAATTGAACCGTGCAGATATCCTCAAGTTTCTTTTTATTTGATAAAAGATCCTTGAGGTACTTAGCATATTTCGGCGTTTGTGCTATCACTTCGCATAACGGTAAATTTATTTGGATTTGTTTAAACATATCTAAAAATTTATCGTGATGCTCATCTATCCGGTCTTTTTGCATTCTAGACGGATAGGGAAGAGGTGGTTGATAAGGTTTTGGTTTAATATAACTAGAAGACTTAATCGGAGGAGAAGATGAAGAAATTGTTACCTCCGTATCAACCGGAATTGGAGAAGTTTCAACTGGAATTGTAGAAGTGGTTACCTCCTTCCCACTCTGTAAAGTGATGGCTTTGGCTTGCTCCCTTGGGTTGGTCTCTGTATTGCCCGATAGCGCTCCTTGTTGTCGATCGGAGAGCATCTTTGCAATTTGCCCAATTTGAGTCTCCAAACTACGAAGAGATCCGGTAAGATTCCGGATATTGGCATCATTTGTACTTGTATATTTGGAGAACAACTCCTCGAGATTGGGAGCTTTTGGAGCTTGTGGTGGAAAATATCCTGGTGGGATTGTGTTTGGTGGGCGAGCCGTGTTCCCCGGATTACTCCAAGAGAAGTTGGGGTGGTTCCTTATACCCGGGTGATAAGTATTACCATAATTAGTATTACCCGGATTAAAGGGTGGCCGATTCGGATTTCCCATATAATCCACATGCTCGGCCAACGTAGTGGGAGAGGGGGAAGAAGTAGGATCCCAGGTAGGTATAGAAGAGGTAGCAGACATCTCTTCTAATCTTTTGTTTAGCATCTCAACCTGGAGAGATAGATTGGAGACCGTATCAATTTCATACATCCCGGCCGGTTTAGGTGATTTAGACCGTGGTGTACTCCATTGATAGGTATTCAAAGCCATACCTTCTATAAGCTCTTGGGCGGCCGCCGGTGTTTTGTTATTAAGCGTTCCACCGGCGGCGGCATCGATATGTTGCCTAGTTTGAGAATTTAGGCCGTTATAGAAGGTTTGGATTTGTAACCAATCCGGAATTGCATGATGAGGACATCGACGAAGCAATTCCTTGAAACGCTCCCAAGTATCATATAACGTTTCCGAATCAAGTTGGGAGAAATAAGTAATATCATTGCGCAATTTAGCCGTTTTAGCCGGCGGAAAGTATTTCGTAAGAAATCTTTCCGTCATTTCAGCCCATGTTGTGATTGATCCTCTTGGTAGAGAACTCAACCATTGCTTGGCTTTGGTGCGCAATGTAAATGGAAATAACCTTAGCCGGATGGCATCATCGGATACACCATTAATTTTAAAAGTATCGCATATTTCTAAGAAATTAGAAATATGCGCATTTGGATCTTCATCTTGAAGCCCATCAAATTGTACATATTGTTGTACCATTTGGATGATGCTTGGCTTCAACTCAAAATTATTGGGGGCAATAGCGGGACGAACAATACTAGATTGAGCCTCGTCCAAGTTTGGACGGGCATAATAGGACATAGTCCGTTGTTCGACCACATTTGGCTCACCCATATTGGAAGAAGAAGAAGAAAGGGATCTAGGAGAATGAGAAGAAGAACTAAATGAAGAAGGAGGAGAAGAAGAGGGTGACGGAGATAGAATTAAAGAAGGATTAGGAGTGTCTCCTAAGGATTCCGTATCTTGAAAATTCGGAACTCGAAATTGTAAGCGGTGCCGAAGGGTTCGCTCGATTTCCGGATCCAAATCAAAAAGAGGTGACGGATTCCCTCGGGTCATACACTAGAAAAAAAAAACAAAAGATAAAAGTTTTAAGGTTTTTAAAAATTTATAAAATAGAATTTCCCGGACTTCCCAAGGGCTACCCAGTGACGGGTTCGCAAGGTACTAGGCGGTATTGCGGGATGAAAACCCGACACGGCCCTTTCGCAAGAAATTTTAAATATAAAAATTTAAAGATAAAACTTTTTAAAGAAAAAGTTTGTTTTTTTTTTTTTTGAAAAAAAATAAAAAAATAAAAAAAAATGATAAAATTAATAGATCCTTGCTTTCGAAATATCAACAAAGAAAAGGTCCCCGGCAATGGCGCCAAAAACTTGATGGTGATTTTCTAGAAGTTAAATTACAACCAAACTAGAATCTCGAATAGGCAAGCGTACCTATCGAAATGTAGTATAGGAAGTGTCGTATTGCGATTCGGGGCCTGTTGAGTACTTGTACTCACAAGGAAGAGCTATTATTTTATCAAACGGAAAAGTTGGTTTGATTATACTAGATAATAAAACTAAAGCTGAAGCTAAAGAGAAATTCAAATATGAGGAAGCTAGCACTTGATCTAGAATCCCCTTAGACTAAAATAAATCTTCTTGAAAAATAATAAAATGCGAGTTCTTAATTATACTCACTCGACCGTGGAGGTTCCTAAAATATAGAAGCGTCTCTCTCGAGCTCATGCTTCTAACTAACCTTAGGTTGATCGATTAAGACCTCTCGGCCAGTCGAAACCCCTAAGCTTGCTTTATGCGGTGAACCCCACTATTGGATTTGACTCCAATCCGGAAGATTTACGTCGTCCTCTCTCGAGGAGTGCGTTCAACTCCTTTTATCTTTGAGTGATCTCCTCATATCCGCAACCTCTCGGTCATTTAGGATACGGATCTTAGATCGAAGATCATATCCGCGTAATATGAATTCGATGAAATAAAAATCAAAGATAAATCTTAGCAAGAACAATTAAGAACAAGACATTTAATAAGAAGGAGAAAGATCTATTTTATTCTAAGGTTCATCATGATCAAGTGCTAAAAGAAGATTAGCTACTCATCATGATTGGTAAAATACAAAATAAAATAGGAAAAGACATGATTGAAATGAAAATAACTAAAATTAAAGTTATAACAAAGGTAAATCTAACTTAGAAATGAGAAAATACAGCAAAAGAAACAGAAAATTACAAGACTCCAACTCCCAAAATTCTTCCCTTCAGCATCTGAAGCTGTCTGGAATTTATAGAAAAATTTCTGTTTGGTCACGCCCTAGGTCACGCCCGTGACCTAGGGCGTGTCAGGCTCGGAACCATCGTCTTGAAACCCCGGGAACGTTGGAAGAAAAACCGCCAAAATTGGTTAACTGACGGGTCACGCCCATTGGTCACGCCCATTGGTCACGCCCGTGACCTAGGGCGTGTCACGGCTGTTTCTGGAAACGGCAGGAAGCTGAAAACGGCGGGAGTAAAATTGGTCTTCAAGGAGGTGTCACGCCCCCTAGTCACGCCCGTGACTAGGGGCGTGTCAAGCAGGAACGGAAATCTGGTTGCAACGGCTGGAACGGCGTGTTAATGCCTGGAAACTTCCTCGACACGCCCTGGGTCACGCCCGTGACCCAGGCGTGTAATCTTAATCCGACGTGGCAGCGGTCAATGGTTCATCCACGGCCCGTCACGCCCCGTGTAAGTGGTGCACGGGCGTGTCGTTACCCGACACGGGCGTGTCAAGTCCGGTCGACGATCTTTGGGCGCGGGTCGACGGCTCTGGCTACAGCTTACATTTGCGTGTCACGCCCCTTTGTCACGCCCTGGTAGGGCGTGACACAGGGCGTGTCTAGGCAGAAAACGAGAAAATCCAGTTTTGCCACAAAAAAATATATATATCAGCCCTGCAAGATTAAAAATCAATTTGTTAGAACATATAAATATAAAATGTAGAAAATTGTTACTTATAAACTTAATATTATAAAATTGATATAAAATATCTATTATTAATATAAAATAGTGAATAAAAATATAGAAATAATTAGAGTTATCAATGTGGTTCTCCAAGAACCAGCAGAAAGAGAGAAAGAGAACTAAGAGATATGACTCTCCTGCTTCCAGATGGACACCCAGAGGTCCTCCTCCACCTCCCAGTGCAGGAGCCTCTAGCAATCTCTCTGCTAATCCTTCTGCATCTTCTGGAAAATCTGGACCTCATCAGCCTCAGCCAAGGAAAAGCTATCAAAGTTCCCAAGGCAGATCGTATTCTGGTTCTCAAAGACAAGTGAAGGAGGTTGTGTTTCAAAGACCAACTTTTTCCCCTCCTCCTTCTCCAAAGAAAAGAGTTCCATCTCCAATACCAGTACAGTCTGAAAAAGTTGTTTCAAAAAGTAAGTAGTTTATTTTGTTTTAAAATTCTAGCAAGAACTTTTGCTAAGTCTGCTCCCATGTCTTATCTAGTTAATCAAGATAAAGAATCTGATGCTACTCCTCCTGAGTCTGTTTATGAAAGTCCTGAGCTTGATCCTAACTTTAGGATGGCTCGCTTTCACGAATTGGTTGGAGCAGCTCAAATAAGAAAAGCAAAAGCTGAAGGAAAAGATACTACTGGTTTAACCACCATGTCTTCATTCAGAAAGAAAGAGTCCGAAAAGTTCCAGGTTAATCCTGATGTATTTGACCCCTCAAAGTACATGGAAAAGCACCTTGGAGCAGTTGTTCCAAGGGCTGCAGAATTGAAGATCATTGGTGTGCAGGACTTAAAGTTGTCAAAGAAAGAGGCTGATGATCCTCTGAGGAAAATTTCTTTTGTTCCTAGTTCCTCTGACCCTTTGGCAGATTCTGTAGACTCTTAATAGTTTGATTGACTGCTGTGTTATATTTGTCTATTATCTATCTGTTTGATAACTACTAGTTAATTGTTAACTATTTCCTGTATAAATTTTATTGCTCTTTAGCTAGATTTATGTGTTAGTTTTTTAGAGACTTAACTCAAATAGGGGGAGATTGTTGGTACCCTAGTTTGATTTGTGTTTAGTCTTGCCTTTTTAGTCCCTTGACCCAAGAAATATCTATGGTCATTGGTTAGTGTTCTAGCTGTAGTGCCCTCACTTTTCCAGATGAAGAATTTGGTTAAGTAGGTTTTTCGTTCGAATATAGTCGAACGCCGCTCGACTATCGTCTATCGGCTGATCGACGATCGTCTATCAGTTGGTCGACGCTCTGTCCGCATTGATAGTTCGACTATCTGTTGATAGGTCGACTATCTGCTTGGCTTGGTAGTTCGA
Organism: Platanthera zijinensis; assembly: GCA_039513925.1. NCBI lineage: Eukaryota > Viridiplantae > Streptophyta > Magnoliopsida > Asparagales > Orchidaceae > Platanthera > Platanthera zijinensis. The sequence continues at coordinate 111,054,174 of CM077095.1, read as the reverse complement.
CTATCTGTCCTAATAGATCGACTATCTGATAGTTCGACTATCTGTTGATAGATCGATTATCTGGTCTGCTTTGATAGGTCGACTATCTGTTGATAGAGCGACTATCTGTTTTCTGAGGTAGGTCGACTATCTGCTTGATAGATCGACTATCTGTTTGTGCTTGATAGTTCGACTATCTGTCCAGATAGATCGACTATCTGATAGTTCGACTATCTGCTCTGATAGGTCGACTATCTGCCGGGGTAGTTCGACTATCTTCTTCGATAGGTCGACTATCTGGATCGTTCGACTATCTGCCCGATAGCTCGACGATCTCCGTGCGTCGGTCGACGATCTCTGAGGGTCGTTCGACGCTTTCTGTCTGCCTTTATATTTTGTATTTATTTATTATATTTAATTAATTAATACATTTTCTGGCACGTTGTTTTAGTTGTTTTATGATAAAATTTCCAGGCAATATTTGCTCCATCGCTTTTGCCTGAGTCAAATCTTTTTAGATAAAGTTGTTTGTCTTATTAGCTGACATTATATTTTACTTTATCTGCTGTCAGCCCTTTATAGCCGTTAGACTGAAAAGTCTTCTTTTTGCTATAAAGAGTTTGTTTCTGATATGACTTTATTTAGTACTTTATTATCAGATTGCTTCCTGCAGCTTTCTAGAAAAAGGTTTATTCCTTTTATAGAATGTTTCTGCTGTAGAGATTGTTTTGTCTTCTTGATATTTACAGCCCAGGTCTCAAGTTTCAGAAGAAGACAAGTAATTCAAATTGAATAGAGCCGTTGCTTGTTGCTGCTATAAAAAGGATTCTTTGAAGAAGGATTCAAGCTAGCTAACTAGTTACCCAGTTATTCATTTAAGCATTCAAGCCTTCATCAAGATCAAGTTTTCTGCTCTCAGAAATTTCCATCCAACTGAGAAGTGTTAAGCTCTTCTACTCTTCTTCAACCTGAGTTCTCCTGCTTCCAGGAAGTTCAAACTCAGAGTTCTTTTGAAGAAAAAGAAGAAGAAGACAGCTACTTGAAGATTGCTAATTTTATTATTTATTATCTTCTTGTAGTTTTTCCTTAAGATCTTTCTGAAGAGTTTTCTGCACTGAAGCAAGACTTCACCTGGATATCTTTGAGCCAGGGGGAGCCTTGATTCTTTAAGAGCTCTCTAGATCAGTGCAAGTCTTTGTGCTTCTCTAATCTTTGTAAAATAGAGAAGACATCTTAACCTTCTTCCCCCTCCTATACAGGGTTATTACTCCCTTCAAAAGTATCCCTTGGTGGCAGGGCACCTGATCAAAAACCTGTGCTTGGTTTTTAGACACCTGATCAAAAGTCTAAAGGGTTTCTGGATCTACCTGAAGCAGATCCTGTTGGTGGCATGGCACCTGATCAAAAACCTGAGTGGATTCCTACCGTGTGGGTAGAAGAGTGGACGTACCCAAGTTGTTTGGGGAACCACTATAAATTTCCTTATGTCATCTGGATTCCCTTGTTTAATTCCTGCATTGTGGCTGTGAATAGATATAACTAGGATTGCTAGTTGCTGATTAGGTTTTCCAAGCCTTAACTGTAATTACAGTTAGCTTGAGTTTGTGCACATCACTCGTGTTAGGCTATAGGGTTAATTCTATATCTATAATCTTTTCATTCCGCACTTCACTCCAAGGGAGTTGGGTAGACCATTAAGTTTTGTCTAGTGCAAAATTTGATAACTCTATTCACCCCCCCCCCTCTAGAGTAGTATCTATCCCTTCACTTTCAGAATATAAAGCCGTTGAAGGGTATTTCACGGGTACGACGCTTGAAGAAGCTGAGCCCGAGGTACCTTGGACCATTTGAGGTCCTGGAGCGGATCGGCGAAGCGGCTTACCGTCTAACGCTATCGGTGGAGTTAAGTGGTCTACACGACGTATTCCACATATCAGTGTTGTGGAAGGCGGTGCAAGAGCCTTTATAGGTGATCACTGTTGATCAAGTACCGGTGGACGAAGGGTTGACGACTAGGGTCAAGCCCGTTCGTATTGAAGAATCTGAAGTCAAGCAAATTCGTAATAAGGAGATCAGGATGGTCAAGGTCCGTTGGGATAATTGCGGTCGTGAGGAGCTCTCTTGGGAATGGGAGTATACCATGCTTGAGGAGTACCCAGAGTTATTCCACTCAGGTACCGCTTTTGGTTTTGTATATCTTTTCCTTTGATAATTTCGTGGATGAAATTCTTTTAAGAGGGAGAGAGTTGTAATGCCCCGAAACTCAAAAGAGTGACGGGTGGTGTTTTGATCCAAATCTGGGATTTGGTAGAGGTGACATAGCCTGGGACACGGGCGTGTCCTAGGGCGTGTCATGCTCGGGTTCGTCGATGGTCGTGTGGCCGACAAAATTTCAGTCAGCGGTCGTCGGGGCAGTGAACACGGCCTGGGACACGGGCATGTCCCAGGGCGTGTTAGCCACTCAAAGCTTTCCACTCAATGATCGTTGAGTGAGGGCACATGGCCTGATACACGGGCGTGTCAGTGGTCGTGTGCTGTTCGGGAAGTTTGTGGGTTTGTGCTGAGGGAGATACACGGACTGGGACACGGGCGTGTCCCAGGGCGTGTCTAGCACACGGCATGTGACACGGGCGTGTCACATCGCCGTGTCATGCTCTGGACGTTTTGGACCTGTGTCGATGGAGGAACACGCCCAGCTACACGGGCTTGTATTAGATGACATCGACGTGTCAAGCCTGACACGGGCGAGTCGAGTGCCCGTGTTCTTTTTGGGACGTGACGGTTTTGGTGTCGATTGAGGCACATGGCCTTGGACACGGGCGTGTCTCAAGCCGTGTTCGGCCCAGGAAGTTCATTTTAAGTGCGAATCATGGCCGTCCGTTTCCTTATTTTGGGATCCAATGGTTCAGGGCTGTTCTTGCTGAGATATACCCGAGAATAGGGCTTAGAAACCCTCATTCTATTTTGGTTTTCTCTTTCTAAATCCTAGAGAGAAGGGAGAGTAAGGAGGAAGAAGTAAGAGGGAGATTCGGTCACCGGAGGAGATTAGGAGCGCCAAATCACAAACCAAGCCCAGATCTGCAGAGGCAAGATCATCGCGGTGCTTTTCATCCGCATAGTTTTCCATGGCGCCGATGAGAAATGCTAGGGTAATGATTCACATCTTGAGCAAGTGAAGCTCTTCTTCTTTTCCATAGGGAAAACCCTCTCCCGTGAGTGTGCGGTGAGTTGCGGTATTCCTTGGGGTAGATATGTAAAGTCCCCCTTATTTAGAGTCCGGAATTGTAGTACGGACGTAGGCATGGTGTGTGAAGCCTACCCGGACATGTTGGTCTGGATCGGTAATGATTTGCTATGCATGTTTAGCTGGAGAAGACTTCGTGCCTTTGGTTTTTTTCGGGTTTCTACGAGGTAGATTGCATCAGGGATCCTTGGGGATTAACCCCAAGGCGCACCCAGAAATCTGCTCAGAAGCATGATTCTGCCATTGTTGGTGGCCCAGGAGCCATCATTATACATAACCGGGTTATGTACATTGGTTGATCGATTTACGGGTTACGGGGAAACTTAGCTTGCGCCGATGATTTTTAGTGTCGTGGCAGTGTGAGCAGTGAGTTGAGTGAAACCGTACCTGCTCTATGTCATTCGGTTTTTAAAGGCCTACTGATGGCATATAGGGAGGGTCTTCGACTCAGGCCATGAAGACTTTATTGTTCACGAGTGTGTCGTCCTGGGGGCGGTGGTGTACCGAGTTCACCAGGTAAGTGCCATGAGAGCATGGGGTGTATGGTCATGTGTGCGTGCACCTGTGATGTTGTGTTTATTCACTATATTACTTGTCTTGCTAACAAGTGTAGGGAAGGAGCTTTGCCGCCCCAGTTTGGGGGCGGAATCGTTATAATTTGGTCAGCTTTAGCTGACAGTTATTCCTTGTTTGCCACCGTTGCGGTGATTTGTGCTTGCAAGTGCTGCAAAGCCGAGCGGCAAATAGCGGGCCAAAGCCCAAGTTGCTGAGCCGGCCCTCGAAGGCCTTGCTTGTTTACTTATTTAAATTATGTGTCGCCGGCCTGCGAGCCGAAGTTTGTATGACATTGTTTAATTATTGTGAACTCTTGTAAGGTTATAAGGCTAGTACTTTTGTGTATTATGTAGTTCATTCATACTGGGTTTTGTTAGTGGACATTTGTGCCTGTGGCTGGGTTCTTACTTGTGCAACTTAATAAATTACTTCCGCTAGATGCTTTGTGTAGGACGTGTGTATTAGTTGAATGGTTTCATTGAGTAACCCACCAGTCTGTCCGTGGTATATGGCATCGAGCCCCGGCCGGACCTACTGCTATATGTTATGTGACAGATAGGGGTGTTATATTCTTGGGGGAGAATGATTCTTCTCCTTGCTCCTCTTGTAGCGATCAGCCTGGATGGCTACAGTAGATTCTTTGGCCTGGACTTTGCTGATCTTCGCTTCCTCCATCCTTGTAGTCAGATACATCTCATATGATAATAACTTACCAAACAGTGTGGATGGTGGAGTATCTGCCAACTTTGTCACTTCTCTAATGGCATATATCTTAGTATCTCAGTCTCCAGTAAGAGACCTAAGGAACTTATCATTTATCTCATTATTGTTAAAGACCCGGCCATAGGTCCTTAACTCATTAATAGTTCTGAAAAATCTTCCATAGCAGCTGTCTATGGTCTCTTCCCTGATCTGTCTGAAAGCTTCATACTCTTAATTGAGCAGTAACTTTCTATCATCTTTGACTTCGTCAGTACCTTCCATGTAAATTACCAAAGTGTCCCACATTTCCTTAGAGGTCTTGCAGTGCACCAAGTTTTGAAAGGTGGAATCATATATGACACAAACTATAATGTTGTGTGTCCTCTTATCCATTGTAGCTAAAATGACTTCATCCTTAGTCATTTCAGTATACTTCTTTGGAGTCTGAATGTTTGCATCAAGGACAGATACCTTCATAGGGATGAAGGGTCCTTTCTGAACTATTATGTATATCCTAGGATCAGATGCCTCCATGGACAATCTGACCCTTTCCTTCCATATACCAAAATTCTCCTTCCTGCAGAGAGGAAGTTTCATGGATCCTAGCTCTTTGTGATTCTCTCCTGAACCCATCTAAACCTTCTGACAGCTACCCTAGAGATCTACTTAGTCTGTTAAGCCTTTCTTGAGTAACCTCCCTCCAATACAACTTGAAAGTATTTGAATACAAGGGTAGATAATCACATGGAGGGGGTGAATATGTTATTAAGGTCTTTTTAAGTTCTTTAAAACCTTTTACTATTTTAGGTCCTACTGTGTTTGCTTAGTTCTGCTTTCAATAAAATATCATACAGCACACTAGAAATTTATAGAGGCTCCACAGTATATGGGTACATCCATTATACCTCCCGCCTTTCTAACAGAATGTTAGACAAGCCACTTCTCCAATAACTTGGCTCCTTAGAGATTACAACACGATCTCACTGGATCACTTAGTCTCCACTGAGACTTACAGCATAGGAACTCAGCCCCACCACACAGTAATCACTTGATCATCTCACACAGGCACAAATTCCCTTCAACATAGGCTGGGAGATTAGCCCTAACACACAGATCCTACACTAGATCCTACTCTAAGTCTTTATAACTTAGGCTTTACAGCACTGATCTCATAGATCTACACACAGCCTTTATAATATAGGCCTTACAACACAGATCTTGAATAGATCCACATAATTTGAAAGATTAATATAAATTTGACTCAAGAGATTTTGTTCTCTGAATCAACTATTTCCTGAGTCGAGTGAATCTCAGCTCTATCTTCTTCTCAGCAACGAAAAAGACAATCTTCAATGATCTACTGCTTGTGCTGGAAGTTACTCACAATCTTGATTATGATCTTGCTGATGAAGGAGGAAAGAATGTGAATGATTGTCTTCGATCAGCTAACCTGTAAGGCAGAATTCAATTGCTCTACCTTTCCCCTGTCCTGAGGAAAACCCAGATCAGATTTCTTCTTCATTGATCGAGAGATTGATCTTCTGATTTGGCTCTGCTTGAATCGAGAAGCAACTACAGCTAGGACTTTCCTAGACTAATTCTTCTTCCCCAGAGTAACCCTCTGATCTTGATGTAGCAGGTGTTGATTTTCGTAGCTAACTTAGAGACTCTTCAGATTTGTCAAATTTAAGTTCTTGTCTCTACAACAATGGCGGGGGAAAAAGACGAAGTTCTGCTCCTCTATTTCGAAATGAATTGATCTCTCAGAATGTTATCTCGATCTCGATTTCACCTTCTATTTATAATCCCAACATCCAGCGAGATGATTGACATGTGTCTCTGCTTTAATGGCTGATTATATCCTTAGTTTCGCAGAATGTAACTAACGGTGTCGTTAATAATGGATAATAGCTCTTTCTTAGTCATTTTGAAATTTGTTGCCTTTTTGTTGACTTTGCTGATGTCAGCCATTCTGGACTTAGAAAATTTCAGAAAAGTACCCAGGCGTCGAGTGCTTTGAGTGAATAAGCATTACTCAACGAATCTGGACTTAGAAAAGTTTCAGCTCTGCTAAGCGTTGAGTGAGTAAGCTTCACTCAATGCATTTTATCTTAGTCAACTCTTCAGCTTGTCCAGGCATTAAGAGCGTTGAGTGTATAAGCTTCACTCAACGCTTTTTGCCTTAGCTTAATCTTCAACCCTTTCTGTAACTATGGCGTTGAATGTGTTGACTATACTCGACGATTCTTGACTTAGAATAATTTTGTTCTGCCTGATGGCGTTGAGTGTGTTGATTACACTCAATGATTCTGGACTTAGAATAATTCTGTTCTGCCTGATGGCATTGACAACAATAGCATGACTCAACGATATCTGTCATATAGCAATGAGTGAGCTGGTCCACTCAACGCTTTTGTACTTAGACAGATTTTCTTATCTTTCTTCCAAGGCTTTCACTGAAACAGCATGGCGTTGAGTGTATAAGCTTCACTCAATGCTTCTGGACTTAACTAATTTTCTGTGACATATTTGTTTTGGATTTGATAGAACTAGCATGGCGTTGAGTGACCAAGCTTCACTCAACGCTTTTGGACTTAGTATATTTTTCTTTTCCAGAATTTTTGGGGCTTTGACTTAGACAACAATACTCGACGAATTATGCTACATGGAGTTGAGAGAGTTAACATCACTCAACGCCCGTGGACTTAGCTACATTTCTTCATCCAACTTCCTTTAGCTGACTTAATCTTCAAGGTGTCGAGATAACTGAATTGTCTCGACATAGCTGCTTGAATTGTCGGGTGAAGTGTTGTGTGTTGACACTACGATCTTGTATCTTTCTTATCTCGACACTTCTCCTATAAAGGTGTCGACATAGTTGTGAAGTGTGTCGACACTTTTGTACTTGCTTCAAGTCTATACTCAACACTTCTCTTATAAATTATAGACATAGTTGTGAAGTGTGTCGACACTTATGTACTTAGTCATTTCTTCAAATTTTCACCCTGCATATGAAACTTAACCATACATCAAATACAAACTTGTGTATATCATTGACTTGTTTGACTTCTTACAAATCAAAATCATTGGGATCAATGAACCCAACAAGTATCTTCTGATCTTGATGTTAGAAATCAGCTGAGCAGGGAACAATCTAAAGATGTTCCAGACCATGATGTCGACTTTCCATTAGCTAAGGATGATGAGCAAGTAGCTGAAGATATTATCAACAGAACTCTGTTAGGATGGAGGGGGAGATTCCCAGGCCTGATGCAGCTGCTGTCAACATTCATGTGCCATATTCTATTGATGTAACCAGCCCTTAGAGTGAGGGGGAGAAACTCCAGAAATAAGTAATGCAGGATGCATTTACTGAGGGGGAGCAGTTTCAAAATTCACCAAGGATAAATCAGGATGCTGAGAAAATTGGTTATGTTGCTGATGTTATACTGTATGCCAAAGAGGGCATGACAGATATTATGGGGGAGATTCAATCTGAACTCCCTACTCAGGTTAAAGTTCACAATATAGATTCTTCTATGTTAGAAAAAGGACAAGATGCTCCCGAGGATCCACCAAGAACTCATTCTTCTAAATTCACACTGGTTGACTCTACCAATAGGGAAGAGGTGAGGACAGTCCAAGAACCCACTGATGAAGGCACCTCTGTAAGGATGGATCAAATTCCTTCTATATTTTTGGCCCAACTAAAGGGCCTATTGGATGAGCTGAGGAGAACCCTAGAAACCTTTGTGGATGGTTATCTTAAAGAAGTCAGGCAGGAGATATCTACAGAAATTAAGTTAATCAGATTTTAAGTGAATCTTCTGAAGGGTGAAACCATCAAATTCTTCAAAAGGGCAGCACTAGCTGTGGATTACACTTTGAACAAGCTAGATGTAGCAGACTCAAATGTTACTATAATGATAGTAAATCAAACAATTCAGAATAAAAACATGCTGGCTATTCATAATGTTGATAATGTTCTGAGGGAACAACAGAATAAAGCAATCTTTACCAAGATGGATGGTTGTACCAAGCTGCTAGATGATCATATGCTGGAGGTCAAAAATCAAGTAACAGTAAGGGTAAACTATCTAGAAACTGAAAGGAGCAAGGCCTGTCTCTCCCAGACCAAAGAGCTTATTGAAGAAGTCAAAAAGGGGAAGAGTAATGCCATAAGAATAAATACTAAAAATGTGGTATGGGCTACCAATGTGATGAGGGGATCTTTTAGGATTGAACCTGTCCAGTATGACAACATCCCTATATTTCATGCTCAAGTACAAGAAGCATTGAATCCTGAAATGACTGCTTAGCTAGAAGGCCAACTACAAGATGATCAGAATAGAGAAGATGGTACTCAATGGGGAGATTCAAATGTTGCTCCTGAGTTCATCCCCAATGTAGAACAGCTACAAATTTCAAAGGGAAATTCAGGATATGAAGAAGAAAAAACTCATTTAAGTAAGAATAGGTTCAGGGAAGAGATGGAAAAGAGACCTGATTTCGAGAAATAGAGCCCTAAATTAAGTACAATCATTCTGGTAGCCTGGGAGCAAATCTAGTTAAAAAAGGACTGATAGAGGAAAACTCTATAGTTCTCTAGAATGGAAGAAAATAAAAGAAAGGGAAAATGAAAGGAAAAAAATTCAAAAGGGAAAGGAATGCAGGCATTTTGCCTACAGATTCTATTGAACCTATAAAATACATTCCCAAGCCTTACAATTATTCTGAAAGGCTAGAAGTTAAGAGAACTGAAGCAGACAGGGCAGACAATAAAGGGAAGAAGATAGCTAGTGCTGAAGATAAAACTGTTAAGAAACCTAAGGGCAGTGGCAATGAGATAACGGAACCTGAAACTTGAAATGTTTCTTGTTCTACTAAAGGGGCTTAAGGAATATGTCATGTTTTGTACTATGCACAAAAATATTTGTTCCTTCTAAGATAAATGAAAATCATTTTTGATTATCTTCATTATTTTCTCTAAGTTATGCGATGTGTCTTTTACTATATATGTTGCATATTTTTGTAAGTGTATATTATTGTCTTAGGTTTTGACTTCTTCAAATAGGGGAAGATTATTGGGTCCATTGATCCCAATATCTTAGATTTGAAGAAGGCCTTGTAGACAATGGTATACACATGATGTGATCTATCTAGTGTCAAAAGTTCTTTGTATGCAGGATAGTTTTGCATATTGATTGGACAGATAGCCTAGGATTGGATATATAGCTTAAGTGGCTAGGACAGGTGATGCCTAGGCAAGCTTGTGGAAAGACAAAAAATCTAATAAAGTCCACAGGCGTTGAGTGAAGTTAGCTCACTCAATGCCAGATGACTAAAATTTATGAGTACAACATGCATAGTCAAAGCCAAGCTATTGGCAAGCTGAAAATGTGGTTAAGTCCACAGGCGTTGAGTGAAGTCTACTCACTCAATGACATACAGCAAAAAGCTGTGAGACGGGTTAAAGGAGTAAAAGCCTAAGAATAAACATGCAGAAATATGGTTAAGTCCACAGGCGTTGAGTGAACTCTATTCACTCAACGTCATAACTTCATATTCATTGAGTATTGCTCAAACAGTCTAAGCCACGGGAAATCTGTGTGGATATTGTATAAGTCAATAATTATAGTTATTTAAATATAATTTTTATCTAATAAATAGTTATATTTTATTTTGTTTTTATGAATATTGTTATTAATTACTTTTTTTTTCTAATTTTAGGTATAATTTGGCTCCAAATATCAATTTCAAGTCCATGGCCATGATCTGAAAACATTTTGGAGAAAATTAACATTTTTGGTCGCGGATAGCTGAACTTTAAATGGTCATGACTTTCAAACCAGGAAGAGTTATGAGACGTGTAACAAGTCAACGGAAAGAGGACGACATCCTCTATAAATTTGGATAATTCCACAAGTACACACCCCCAAGTCATGGTCGTCACCAGGGCATGAACACAAGCAGTTCTAGGTCAAAAAAGCGATTTTCTCAAGAAATCTTCCCGGGACAATTCTAGAAGTTTTTCTAAGTACATGCCCCTATGTAACGGGCATGACCTAGGGCGTGAACTACCCGAAACTGCTGATTTGATGCCAGATTGTGCCATTTCCAGCCATTAGCTGACCCAGTCAGTACACGCCCCCCATTTCACGGGCGTGACTAAGGGGCATCACCCGCAATTTAACAGATTTTAGCGGTTTCCTGCCAACGTTCCTGGGCTTTAAAGACAACGGTTTTCGAGCCTTACATGTCACAACCCGCATTTTCCCAACAATTTAATTATATCAGAGTACGGGAAAATACGCGCCGTGATGCACGCCGTGCAGGGGTTAACTGCAGATGCTCAGGCAAGACTCCAAACTCTATAGTTTAAAAGAAAACATAAGTTATTATGACTGAAATCCAGTTTAAATTAAGAAGGTAGCCGTATCCCTCAGCTCAGTGGATCATCTAGTCCACGATTCAAAAATATAATTTATACGCTTACGGAAAATACTTGTTTTAAATTGACTCTAACATCCTACATGAGTATAAATGTCCCCGAGGAATAACTCATGCTAAGCAGACTCTAGATTTATAATAAGTATAAGAAAAAGTCTTTACGCTAACAAGGAAAATAGTGACTTAGTTTTAAAAGAGGTTGCATGGATGCTTTACTAATAATAAGTTTTTATAAGCTTAAAAATATCTAACATGCAGTCCTAGCAATAAATCATCCCAGAGAGCAAGTAATCCAAATCAAAGAAGAAGAAAACCACATCAGTTAGCAAGTGGAAAAATCAACAACTCTGTGGGCATCAACAATCTGACACGAACCCACAGTATAACAGTATGCCTGAACTAGTAAAAGAAAACTGAACGACAACTATCTCGCTACAGCGAGGTGCAAAACCACAACTACCTGCTACGGCTCTGAACCTAAGGCATTCCAAAAAAAATAGAACGCCTCAGCAAGTTGGTACAAATGGTTGCAGAAAATTAAGCAAAAGTAAACAAAGGTCATAAGGGGTACTAACCCAAGACCAAAACAATACTGATATAGAGTACGAAGTAAGCATCAAACAGGAAAAGAACACTTACGTGAATCGTCGCGTACATCATATACACACCATATGCACAATGCAATAAGGTGACGAACATGAGTAAATCATAAGAAAGAAAATCCATAACCTTAATTTATTATCCACTTGATGTCACTCTACATAAAAACACTAGCGAGATGGTCACTTAGCTAGACACACCTCTCATGAAGATTAAATCTGTTTAACTGCATGAGAGATTCATACACTCCACCATACACCACATATGCCCAAAACACCGGTAGAGTTCCAAAAGATACTAATAAAGGAAACAACCTTGCGGAGATGGTTACGCCCACTAACTCCCGAAACCAAGGAAAAACCAAAGAAACCACAACACCAACATCTCGGGACTTGGCACATCGGATTCTACATGACATTTCTAGGTTAAAGACATAGTTGATCAACCTTTAGAAATGATTTACAATCCTATATAGACACTAACACATCCAACAACGATAGACGAAATGATTTAATTCACCGATAAAACATTCTAAGGACGATTATACGCACCTAGTCAAGATCGAAATTATCATGACCAGATTTTATAACTTTGAGTGATCTTCAAGAAGGATTAAACATAACCATAGTTTGGAAAGACAACACAAAAAAGGCAAGAAAATTAAGGAACAAAGGCATAACGGTTACCATCAAACCGGATAAGGAACAACGAAGGAAAACCACCACTTGCCTTGGTTGTACCGGAAAAGTTCTCTGAATCGCTCCGCGTCGTTGATCGGGGCAAAAGAACACGGGAGAAGTTGAGATCTAAAAAAAAGGGCGGAAAAAGGGGTTAGGGCCGAAAAACCCTAACGAGAAAACTCAAGGAATGGGGAAAATTTTACCACGATAGCGTAGCTCTCGGCGAGAGCTTTCTGGATCTATATTCGGTTGAAGATTACGAGCACCGGAGCACCGTCGGCGGCCACCGGAAGTTTCATGAAAAAAGAACTCTCTCTCTCGCTCGCTGCTCTGGTTCAGAAGAATAATATCGTAAAAGATGAAGTTCGGTTTTAAAACATAAGTTTAAGAATATATATATATATATATATATATATATATATATATATATATATATATATATATATATATGTTTATAAAAAGTTTTGTCAAAAACGGGTGATTACGAGAAGTTTTTGTGGGAACCAAAAATAGAAGTTTAGGATGACTCCAAATTGAAAAGTGTCCAACATGAAAATTGTTGATCTCATCGAGACGAACATATTTTATGTTGACCATTTTTTTGTACGACACTGTTTGGACCCTCAAAACAGTGCCCGAACTCTGACTACACAGAACCACTCGAGTGAAATAGGTCTACTCGAGATGGAGAAGTCTACTCGAGATGGAGACTCGAGAGGGAGGTATCTACTCGAGATGAAGACTTGGTAACTCTAGATAATCATCTATAACTCGAGAGGATAGGTATAGAACTCGAGTGGATTACTTCTACTCGAGATAAAAGACTTAGAACTCGAGTGGATCAAGTCTACTCGAGTTGGACATGAGCTGCTTCGGGAAAATCACTAATAGGGGTCTAAGATGGCTTCAAATAGAAAGATTATCAACATGAAAGTTGTATATCTTGTCGATACGAAGAAATTTTATGTTGACCAGTTTTTCGTACGACACCGTTTTGACCCTCAAAACGGTGCCCGAACGCAGATAGGCACGGACTACTCGAGTGGCAGCATGAACCACTCGAGTTCCAACATGACCTACTCGAGTAACAACATATTACTCGAGTTCCAACTTGCATTGCTCGAGTATTAGCTCAATTTACTCGAGTAGCAGCTCATTACTCGAGTTCCAACATGAATTACTCGAGTGGTAGCTCGACATACTCAAGTAGCAGCTCATCACTCGAGTTCCAGCAGAAAAAATGAAAATAGGGGCTCAATATGACTTTAAATTAAAAAGTGGTCAACATAAAAGTTGTAGATCTCGTCAAGAACAACAAATTTTATGTTGACCATTTTTTCGTTAGACGTCGTCCTTAAACCCAAAAATGCACCCGAACATAGACTAAACAGGACAACTCGAGATGTAAACAGTAATTTACTCGAGAGAACAGAAATCACTCGAGTACTTCAAAGCAGAACATCAAATAAAGAACAGTGCTGGAATAGTGAATTTTACAAATATACCAAAAATCGAATTATAGAGATGAATAACAGCTTTCATTTTTGAATAGTACTTTAATATTAAATTATACATATTTATATAATTTTTACAAAGAATACGAGTTCAATACGGAGGCCCAAACGCGCGCTGAATTAAACGAAACTCACGCCGTAGGCGAACACTGACGCTACGATTCCAACGGCGAAGCCAAAAACTAAATCTGACAAGCCATTCCCGAGATATAAATTTTCCAAGTATGCGATGAACATCAATTAATCAAAACTTCAATCGCGCGCCGAGACTCCAAAAATATTCGGATTGCGATGAAACTTGACGTGCAAGTCCAAAATTACTCAACTTAAATCTCAAATGCAAAAATTGCTTATTACAACAGAAATAGAAGAAATCGGCCGACTCGGCCGGACAGACGCGAAAATGTTTTAACGGCGTTGCGTCGTCAACTCGACGTTAAAAGTAACGATAAGACGTCATAAATATGATGATACCAAATCCAATAAAATCATCGACAAAATCAGGGGCGTTACAGTCACTCCTCCTAAAAGTAAGTTTCGTCCTTAAACTTATCACAACTCCAAAACCAAACTAAAAACGGGAAATTCAAACACAAACTAAAACATAGAGACATGCCAGAACTAGGAGAAGAGGTGCGGATGAGATTCTCTCATCGCTGATTCCAATTCCCACGTCGCGCTCTCGACGTCCTGGTTTCTCCAAAGAACCTTGACCATAGGAATGGTCTTCCCAAGCAACACTTGATCTAGAGATTCAAAAATGCCGACAGGCTCTTCCACATACAAAAGATTGGGTTGAATCTGGGGCACCGAGTCAAGAACTTCACGATCATTACGAACACACTTCCGCAACTAGCTCACATGGAACACATTGTGGACACCAGGGAAGGTAGCAGGTAATTCCAGTCGATAAGCTGACACTCCGATGCGCTCCAGAATCTAAAATGGTCCCACATATCGGGGGTCTAACTTGTGGTTCCTTCCAAATCTTTTCACACCTGGCATCGGGGAAACTTTCAGAAAAATGAAGTCCCCAACGGCAAACTCTAGATCGACCCTTCGTCGATTAGCATATTTCTCATAACGCTCTTGTGCTACACGGAGCTTCTCTCGAATATGAGTCACGACACAATTCATCTCCTCAAGGGCTTCCAGACTTAGCAATGGTCTCTCACCAACCTCAGCCTAAAATAAGGGAGTCCTACAACGCCTCCCATACAAGGCCTCAAACGGGGCCATCTGCAGACTCTCTTGATAACAATTATTGCAAGCAAATTCCATGAGTCTGATACGTTCATCCCAAGCACCACCATGATCCAAAATATAACACCTGATCATATCCTCCACGATCTGATTAACTCGCTCTGTTTGACCATTCGTCTGCGGATGATAGGCGGTGGAATACCTTAAATCGGTACCCAACCCCTCTTGTAAACTCTTCCAAAAACGAGATATATATCTGGAGTCTCGATCTGATATGATGCTGACAGGTACTCCATGTAATCTGATGACCTCTTCAAGATACAGCTCAGCTATCTTCTTCATGGAATACCCAATCTTAAAGGGCACAAAGTGAGCACACTTTGTCAATCTATCGACTATTACCCAAACAGAGTCGTGCCCACGGGGATATTTTGGTAGACCTGTGATGAAATCCATTGAAATACTCTCCTACTTCCACTATAAAATATCTAGCAGTGTCAGTTTACCACCAGGCCTTCTATGATATGTTTTAACATGCTGACACGTGTAGCACTCTAACACAAACCTTGTTATATCATTCTTCATTCCTGACCACCAAACAATTTGCTTTAAATCTTTATGCATCTTGGTGGAACCAGGATGGTAGGAAACACTTGAGTCATGAGCTTCTTTACAAATCTTAGACTGAATGTCACCAATGGCAGGAATACAAAATCTACTCCGATATTTCAGAGTACCTAACTCGTCCAAAGAGAAATCAAGTAACTCTCCTATCTCAGTTCTCTTCCAGAGGTGCAACAAATCAGGATCCTCCTTCTCGTGCACTCTAGTAAGGGAAATCCAAGAGGGCTCTTCTGCTTCCAAACTAGCAGGCACATAACTACTCCCAACCTCAATGTCCATCAATAAGAATTCTTCCACCGGGGATTGTACAGACAGATTGAAGATTTCATCCATCTTTCTAATCAAAGCATCAGCTACTACGTTAGCCTTTCCCGGGTGATAAAGGATCTCTACTTCATAATCAGCTACATACTCCAACCATCTACGTTGACGCTGATTTAATTCCTTTTGAGTGAAGACGTACTTCAAACTCTTATGATATGTGTAGATCTTGCATAGCGTGCCATACAATAAATGTCTCCAAAGCTTCAACGCATAAATTACCGCAGCAAACTCTAAATCATGCGTAGGATAGTTTCTTTCATGAACTTTTAATTTCCTTGATCCATACGCAATCACCTTTCCTTCTTGCATCAGAACACAACCAAGTCCAATGTGTGATGCATCCATATATACAGCATACTCAATTCCTTCAGTAGGCAGAGTTAAAACTGGAGCAGAACACAATTTCTTTTTCAGCTCTTGAAAGGCTTCTTCACACTTATCGCTCCAAATAAACGCGGTGTTCTTCTGTGTTAGTCTAGTTAGAGGGGCAGACAACACAGAGAACCCTTCCACGAACCTTCTATAGTAACCGGCCAGACCTAAAAAGCTCTTAATCTCCTTAGGAGTAGAAGTTCTCTTCCATTCCATCACAGCAGAAATCTTTGTTGGGTCTTCGGAAATACCGTCCTTACTCACAACATGACACAAAAAGGACACCTGGGGTAACCAAAATTCAGACTTACTCAACTTAGCATAGAGCTTGTGCTCCCTCAGGATTTCCAAAACCAAACACAAGTGTTGAGTATGCTCCTCAATACTACGAGAATACACTAGGACGTCATCTATGAACACAATAACAAAATGGTCCAAGAAATCTTTGAACAACCTATTCATTAAATCCATGAATGCAGAGGGTGACTTAGTCATTCCAAAGAATATCACCAAGAACTCAAAATGCCCGTGCCAGGAACGAAAAGCCGTCCGGGGTACATCAGCCTCACGAACTCTCAAATGGTGGTAGCCTGAACGAAGATCAATCTTCAAAAACACAGCGCATCCCCACAACTGATCAAATAGGTCATCAATCTGAGGCAACAGATATCGGTTCTTAATGGTTACCTTATTTAATTCTCGATAATCTATGCAGAGCCTCATAGAACCATCTTTCTTCTTAACGAATAAAACCGGAGCACCCCACAGAGAAGAACTTGGCCTAATAAAACCACACTGCAGCAACTCATCCAGCAGAGTGCGCAATTCTTCTAACTCACGTGGAGCCATACGGTATTGTGCCTTAGAAATTGGACGAGTACCTGGCTCGAGGTCTATCACAAACTCCACCTCTCTTTCAGGAGTAAGTTCTGGAAGACTATCCGGAAATACATCTGGAAACTCTCGCACCACCGAGACATCCTCAAGACGTGGTGTAACAAAAGTTGTTTCCAAAGCTGACAGAGAAACAAGATACGCCTCGCAACCCAACTCTAAGGATCGGCAAGCACGCACTGCAGAAAAAAGGAGGGAACCTTTACCTAGAAAACCATAGACACTCATAGGTTGACCATTGTCCATCTTGAAATCAAACCGCTTAGCCTTGCATTGGATGACTGCATCATACTTGGACAACCAGTCCATGCCCAAAATCACGTCAAAGTCTGCCAGATGCAATACCATTAGATCCGTAAAAGCTATGAAATTGCCTAGACAAATAGGGCATCTCTGAATTCCTTGATTTGATATCACCAGATCTCCAGAAGGAAGCTTGACGTTGAAGGAGTCCTCTAACTGAACCGCCTCCAAACAATGTCTATCTATGAAACTCTGTGCCACAAAAGAATGGGTGGCACCCGAATAAAAAAGGATGCACGCCCACCTATTCCGCACCTTAAACTCCCCTAAAACGTAACACACATAACTTAACGAACGAAACTAAAGCAAACAATGTAGGGTAAAAGTAAAACTAGAATCTGACCTGATATCACCTGGGAAGAGGTATGAGCTTCATCTCTAGTAACCATATTTAGCTTTCCTTTTCCCTTGTCCTGGGCTGGTGGCGGTGGCAGAGCTCGAAGTGGGGTAGGCTGCAGTGGAGACAGAGCCTGAGGGCACGAAGACTTCATGTGTCCCTTCTGCCCGCACTAGAAGCAAGTCTTTTCTTTCATCCAACAACGATTCATATCATGCCTCTTCTTTTAACATAATAAGCACACCAGCTCTCCCTTGGGTGCGCCTTGGATAACGAGCACCTGCTGCTGCTTCAGGGCGGCGGTCCTCTTGAAATACCTTTTGTAAGAGTTTCCGGGTCGACAACAGAAGCTACAAATTCCCCCACCTTTCTTTTTCGAAGGAGGGCCGGATTCCCTAGAACTTCCATCCTCAACACCTTTCCTCTTATCTTTTCTTGCCGCAGCACCTCGATTCTTTGCATTTTCAATCGCCTCAACCTTCAGTGCGGCCTCCACTGCCTCAGCTTAAACTTCTGCTCGATAAGCGCATGCCAACTACTGGACATCGCTTCTTAGTCCTCAAAGAAAACGTTTCACTCTTCCCTCCTTTGAAGCTACCAAATCGGGAGCAAATCTACTCAACTTGCTAAACTCAATCTCGTACTCGCTCACCGTGAGCTGTCTCTGCTTCAGATGCAGGAAATTATTCATGAGACGGTCCTGCTCGACCGAGGGCATAAACTTTTTCAGCAGCATCTTCTTAAAAGAGTCCCAGGAACAGCCTTTCTTCAGACTCTCCTTTTCACGAATCCACCAACTCTTTGCTAGGCCTTTTAACTGATAGGCTGCAATCATAAAATTTTGGGCTTCTAGAATCCCGGAATATGAAAACATCTCTTCGATTGAGATGATCCAATCATCCAAAATCATAAAGTCATCACTCCCGTCGTAGGTGGGAGGTCCCAATCGTTGGAAGTGCGATATGAAATTCATTTTTGGTGGTATTTCCACTGGGGCCACTAGAGGGGTAGGAGTATCGGGAACAGCTTGACCCAAGACAAGATCTTGCACTGAAGATTGCTGCACTGGAGTGGCAGACAACAATGACTGAATTTGCGATTGCATTGCAACTAATTGTCTCGACAGAGCCTCATTGCTCTGACACAGACTCTCGATAATCGCATCACTTTGCGCTCCCGACGACTCACCCTCTGACTGGGGAGTTGACCTCGTCGCAATACGCTTAAGAGGCATTTCTAAACAAAAACAAACGAATAACTCAATTAAAATCTTAGATTACAGCTAGGGAAAACAAAACTAATTCAGACCATACTTGAAAGACACTTGTTTAAGCTGTGACTTGCTCTGGGATTTTATAATGATAATATGTCCTACTTAGGATGATATCCTATCATCCTATTGACTCATGTGCCTATGATATGAATGTATGGATACTTTACTCTTATTTAAAATCATGTGTGTACATGTGTTATCGTGTAAATCTTTAGTTTGGCATGTTGTGCTTATGTTATGTTATGTTATGCATGTGGTGCTATGAATTCTATAAAAGGCCTTAATGCATGTTATGAGCGGCGTACACATGCAATGTTATGCATACCATACTACATAATATTGCATGAAATAAAAATAAAACGTGCTAATGGGCATTCATGTGGTGAGGTTATGCATCCCAACTACATAACCCTGACATGTTGCCACCTATGGTGAATGCATATACAAACACATATTACGTATCCCATACTACATAATATGCCCCATATACCTCTAATCATGCTTATGAGTGTAGTGTTCATGCTTTAGCCAAGACGTACTGATGACACATCAGTGTGTGTATGATATGACACTAAACAACTAACACTAATAAGGGAAGGTTTCCTGAACAATTGTTAAGCAACCTCCCTTTGATACCAACTGTCATAACCCGCATTTTCCCAACAATTTAATTATATCAGAGTACGAGAAAATACGCATCGTGATTCCACGCCATGCAGGGGATAATTGCAGACGCTCAGACAAGACTCCAAACTCTACAGTTTAAAAGAAAACATAAGTTATTATGACTAAAATCCAGTTTAAATTAAGAAGATAGTCGTATCCCTCGGCTCAGTGGATCATCTAGTCTACGATTCAAAAATATAATTTATACGCTTGCGGAAGATACTTGTTTTAAATTGACTCTAACATCCTACATGAGTATAAATGTCCCCGAGGAACAACACATGCTAAGCAGACTCTAGATTTATAGTAAGTATAAGAAAAAGTCTTTACGCTAACTAGGAAAATAGTGACTTAGTTTTAAAAGAGGTTGCATGGATGCTTTACTAATAATAAGTTTTTATAAGCTTAAAAATATCTAACATACAGTCCCAGCAATAAATCATCACAGAGAGCAAGTAATCCAAATCAAAGAAGAAGAAAACCACATCAGTTAGCAAGTGGCAAAATCAAGAACTCTGTAGGTGTTAACAATCTGACACGAACCCACAGTATAATAGTATGACTGAACTAGGAAAAGAAAACTAAACGACAACTACCTCGCTACGGTGAGGTGCAAAACCACAACTGACACTGCCGCTAAGAGAGTCCAAAACTAGCTCCACTACATGCTATGACTCTGAACCTAAGGCATTCAAAAAAAAAATAGAACGCATCAGCAAGTAGGTACAAATGGTGGCAAAAAATTAAGCAAAAGTAAACAAAGGTCATAAGGGGTACCAACCCAAGACCAAAATAATACTGACAGAAAGTACGAAGTAAGCATCAAACAGGAAAAGAACACTTACGTGAATCGTCACGTAAATTGCATACACACCATATTAGCCACTTGTGGTCACTCAACCTAAAAACACGGGCGAGATGGTCACTTAGCTGGACACACCCCTCACGAAGATTAAATCTGTTTAACTGCGGGAGAGATTCATACACTCCACCATACACCGCAGATGCCCAAAACACCAGTAGAGTTCCAAAAGGTACTAATAAAGGAAACAACCTTGCGGTGGTGGTTACGCCCACTAACTCCCAAAACCAAGGAAAAACCAAAGAAACCACAACACCAATTTCTCGGGACTTGGCACATCAGATTCTACATGATATTTCTAGATTAAAGACACGGTTCATCAACCTTTAGAAATGATTTACAATCCTATATAGATACTAACACGTCCAACAACGATAGACGAAATGATTTAATTCACCGATAAAACATTCTAAGGATGATTATATGCACCTATTCAAGATCGAAATTACCATAATAAGATTTTATAATTTTGAGTGATCTTCAAGAAGGATTAAACATAACCATAGTTTGGAAAGACAACACAAAAAAGGCAAGAAAATTAAGGAACAAAGGCATAACGGTTACCATCAAACCGGAAAAGGAACAACGAAGGAAAACCACCACTTGCCTTGGTTGTACCGGAAAAGTTCTCTGAATCGCTCCGCGTCGTAGATTGGGGCAAAAGAACACGGGAGAAGTTGAGATCTAGACAAAAAAGGCGGAAAAAGGGGTTAGGGCCGAAAAACCCTAATGAGAAAACTCAAGGAATGGGGAAAAATTTACCACGATAGCGTAGCTCTCGGCGAGAGCTTTCCGGATCTATGTTCGGTTGAAGATTACAAGCACCGGAGCACCATCAGCGGCCACTGGAAGTTTCATGAGAAAAGAACTCTCTCTCTCTCTCTCTCTCTCGCTCGCTGCTCTGGTTCGAAAGAATAATTTCGGAGAAGATGAAGTTTGGTTCTAAAACCTAAGTCTAAGAATATATATATATATATATATATATATATATATATATATATATATATATATATATTTATAAAAAGTTTTGTCAAAAATGGGTTATTACGAGCAGTTTCGCGGGAATCAAACATAGATGTCTAGAATGGCTCCAAATCGAAAAGTGTCCGACATGAAAGTTTTATATCTCGTCGAGACGAACAAATTTTATGTTGACCATTTTTTCATAAGACACAGTTTGACCCTCAAAACGATGCCCGAACTCTGACTGCACAGAATCACTCGAGTGAAATAGGTCTACTCGAGATGGAGAAGTCTACTCGACATGGAGACTCGAGAGGGAGGTATCAACTCAATATGGAGACTTGGGAACTCGAGATAATTATCTATAACTCGAGAGGATAGGTATATAACTCGAGTGGATTACTTAGAACTCGAGATAATCAAGTCTACTCGAGTTGGACATGAGTTGCTTCGGGAAAATCGTAAATAGGGGTCTAAGATTGCTTCAAATCAAAAGGAAATCAACATGAAAGTTGTATATATCGTCGAGACGAACAAATTTAATGTTTACCATTTTTTCGTACGACACCGTTTTGATCCTCAAAACGGTGCCCGAACGCAGATAGGCACAGACTACTCGAGTGGCAGCATGAACCACTCGAGTTCGAACATGACCTACTCGAGTAACAGCATATTACTCGAGTTCCAGCATCCATTACTCGAGTAGTAGCTCAATTTACTCGAGTAGCAGCTCATTACTCGAGTTCCAACATGAATTACCCGAGTTGTAGCTCGACATACTCGAGTAGCAGCTCATCACTCGAGTTTCAGCAGAAAAAATGAAAATAGGGGCTCAATATGGCTTTAAATTAAAAAGTGTTCAACAAAAAAGTTGTAGATATCGTCGAGATGAACAAATTTCATGTTGATAATTTTTTCTTTAGACGCTCTCTTGACCCCCAAAAAGGCATCTGAACGTATACTGAACAGGACAACTCGAGATTTAAACAGTATTTTACTCTAGAGAACAGAAATCACTCGAGTACTTCAAAGCAGAACATCAAGAAAAAAATACTATTGGAATAGTGAATTTTACAAATATAGCAGAAATTGAACTATAGAGATGAATAGTAGCTTTCATTTTTGAATAGTACTTTAATATTAAATTATACATATTTATATATTTTTGAACAAAGAATACGAGTTCAAAACGGAGGCCCAAACGCACGCCGAATTAAACGAAAATCACGTCGTAGGCGAACACTGACGCTACGATTCCAATGGCGAAGCCAAAACCTAAATTCGACGAGCCATTCCCGAGATATAAATTTTCCAAGTATGCAATGAACATAAATTAATCAAAACATCAATCGCGCGCCGAGACTCCAAAAATGCTCGGATTGCGATGAAACTTGACGTGCAAGTCCAAAATTACTCAACTTAAATCTTAAATGCAAAAATTGCTGATTATAGTAGAAATTCAAGAAATCAGCCGACTCGACCGGACAGACGTGAAAATTTCTTAACGACGTTGCGCTGTCAGCTCAACGTTAAAAGTAACGCCAAAACGTCATAAATATGACGATACCAAATCCAATAAAATCATCGAAAAAATCAGGGGCGTTACATTACACGCCCTAGGTCATGGGCGTGACCTAGGGCGTGAAAACCAGCAACTTTGCCTATGAATTTAAGAAAAATTCAGAGCACAAGGAAAAAGATTTGGAGAGCTTTTTGTAGTTTAGTTTAGTTTTATTCTACTAGTTTATGTAACTTTCATTTCCTAACTTAGCTTTTGTTTTAGTTATTTTCAATTCAAGTCTTCTTCCTTTTCCAAACATGTTTCTCTTTTCTTTCTTTTGTAGTTCTTTTATTATGAGGAGTAGCTAAATTTTATTTAACACTTGATAATGATGAACGTTGGATGAAATAAAGTTTTCTATATTTTTATTTAAATGTTCAAGTTCTCTATTTTGCTCGCTATCGATTTATCTTTGAATTATTTTGTATTGAATTCATATTTCGCAGATATGTTCTTCGATCCTAGGTCCGTATCTTAAATGACTGAGAGGTTGCGGATACGAGTAGACTGCTCAAAGATAAAATGAGTGCATGCACTCCTCGAGAGAGGATGACATAAATCTTCCGGATTGGAATCAAATCCAATAGTGGAGTTCGCCGCTTAAAGCATGCTTAGGGGTTTGGCTGGCCGAAGAGTCTTAATCGATCAACCTAAGTTTAGTCAAAAGCATGAACTCGAGAGAGATGCTTTTGTATTTTGGGAAGCTCCACGATCGAAGTAAGTAATTAGGAGCTTGTATCTTTTTTCATACCATGAAAGTTTATGTAAATCCAAAGGGATTCTAGATCAAGTGCTAGCATTTTCCTTTTAAAAATTTCTCTTTTTAGTTTATTTATACACTATTTTTAATATTCGATAAAACAATATAAATTCGTGTGAGTAGAAGTACTCAACAGACCCAAAAGAATACGACACTTGATATTCTTAAATATCCTATACTATGAACGATAGGTGCTCTTGCCTATAGTTTGTAGTATTTAGAGGTATATTTAATCCTAAATTTTAACCATCAATATTTGACTAAGTCCACATACATTGAGTGAGGCCTATTCACTCAATGCCTTGTGATAAAAAACGTAGAATTTTATCTAAGGACAATAGCGTTGAGTGAAGATTTCTCACTCAACGCCATGTCAATATATTTGATAGATGCTAAAAGCGTTGAGTGAAGAAGCTATACTCAATGCTTCCCCAGCAGGAGCATTGGCTAACTCCAATAGCATTGAGTGATGATCATTCACTCAATGCCTTATGACAGAAAACTGTCTAAGTGCTTTGGTATTGAGTGATGGTCACTCACTCAACGCCTAATGATAGAAATCTTTTCTAAATGTTTTAACGTTGAGTGAAGCTTATTCACTATATTCACTCAACGCGTAGTGACAGAAAAATTGTCTAAGTGGTAAGCTCAACGCCTAGTGATAGAAAAATTGTCTAAGTGGTTTGGCGTTGAGTGATGCTTACTCACTCAATGCCTAGTGACAAGAAATCTGTCTAAGTGTTTTTGTATTGAGTGAATCTTACTCACTCAACGTTTATACTTAAGATGTTTGATTTTGGCTAAGTCCACAGATGGTGACATCAGCAAAGTCAACAAGTCAACATAATTTGAATTCGTTGTAGGAAAGCAACATTACGCGACAAATGTTGTCTCTTGCCTTCAGTACAGCAATTAATGCAAAAGCTAGGTACCCACACAACCAATTCTAAGTGGGGCCCACTGCTCAAAGATCCGTTGATGGGAAAATAATAAAAGGCAGAGATCAATGAAGGAAATTGAGCTTTTTGAAAACACACAGCTGTACTTCATCTTCCTGCTCGCCATTATTGTAGAGCTTGGAGAACTAGTTCAAAGTGCTGATCTATGAGCAAAAAGCAAGTTAGTTTGTGACTCACAGACAGTTAACTATTGAAGAAGCTATTTACTGAAGAATCAAATTATCTTCAATAGTAAGATCAGAAAGTCCACTTTTTGACTTAAGTTGCAGCAAAGGACCAACCCTAGGTGCAGTTACTTCACAGGTCCAGCAGAGCATTTCTTGAAGATAAATTTCCAGATCTGTGAAGAAGAGAGGACTGAGTTTCTAGTTCAGTTCAGAAAGGTGCAGAGCAGCAGAACTGCAAAGTTGCTTCCAGCTCAAGATTCTTATTGCTGTGAAGAAGTTAGGGCTGAGGACATCTCAGCTTAGGAAGAAGAAGGCTCAGAGAAATTTCTCTATTGTCAGAATCATCAACACCCACATACACCTTGTAGGATCTTAACAGATCTGAGTTGTAGGCCTAAATAT
Source organism: Platanthera zijinensis (assembly GCA_039513925.1). Taxonomy (NCBI): domain Eukaryota; kingdom Viridiplantae; phylum Streptophyta; class Magnoliopsida; order Asparagales; family Orchidaceae; genus Platanthera; species Platanthera zijinensis. Next base: position 111,028,780 of record CM077095.1, on the reverse strand, counting down.
ATAAAGTTCGAGTGTAGGATCCAAGTGTGGATCTGAGGTAGGATTCTGTTGAGAATCTGAGTGTAGGGCTTTGGCCTGAGTAGTAGGATTCATGTTTGAATCTAAGCTGTAGGATCCAGTTTGGATATAAAGTAGGTGATCAGTTGATAACTAAGCTGTAGGGATTTTGAGCTTGAGGTAGGAGAGTCATTCTCTCTAAGTTATATGGCACTTGTGCCTGAGTTGTAGAATCCTTTGGATCTATGGTAGGGCCTTTGTGCATGAGCTATAGGAGAGTCATTCTCTCTGAGGTAGGATCCTTTGTGGATCTGAGGTAGGGTTGTCCTCCCAGCCTGAGTTATAAGGCCTTTGGCCTGAGGTAGGTGATCAGTTGATCACTGAGTTGTAGGGCTTAGTGCCTGAGTTATAGGGCTTAGATAAGACTGAGAGATCCTGAGAGATCTGAGGTGTAAGCTCTTAGGAGCTGAGATTGGAGAAGTGTCTTGTCTAACAAGTTATTAGAAAGGTGGGAGGGAAAGTGGATGTACCCATAATTTAGCGAACCACTATAAATTTGTTGTTTTGTCTGTGTGATTGCCTTGAAAGCACAACTAACATAATCACTTCACTTACATAAGTAATTAAGTTAAAAATATAGCAAAAGAGACCAATAACCTATGCACCCCCCCCCCCTCTAGGTAATTTAGCTATCCTTGAAAATAAAGACTAGGTTTGTTTTCAAGGATAGCTAAATTACCTAGAGTGTAGGGCCTTATATGTATATCAATACATATACCATCAAGGAAAGTCCTTTATAACTAAGTTTGCTGCCAAATCCTAGGAAGGGATCTTTGTTGGGTACAACAACCACAGTAGGGCATATAGAATCTATAACTTGACAAGTCAAGTTGTAGAAGAGTCAGTTCATGTTGTCTTTGATGAATCAAACATGATAACAGTGAGCTGCCTAGCTCTTCTTCTAGTTCTGCAGGCATAGAGAAGTTGATGGACAAGCTCACCATCAAGGAAGATGATCTGATAGTCTAGTATAAGGATGAGGATATGTGTTATCCAGAGGGTGCACAAGATACAGAAATTGTGGATGAATTTCATCCAGATGGAGCCACTAATGCTCAAGAAGGTGAAGTAAGGTTGCCTCCAGCTGTCAGGTATCTAAGGGACCATCCACCACACCAAACCATTGGTGAGGCAAGCTAAGGAGTCCAAACCAGAAGCAAGAGTTTCAACACAACACTCTACTTAAGTTTTCTATCACAAGTAGAGCCAAAGAAATTTGAAGAGGCCAATATAGACCAATCTGGATTGGAGCAATGCAAGAGGAACTGAACCAATTCAAGAGATGTAAGGTCTGGAAGCTGGTTCCCAGACAAAAAGAACATAATATCATTAGATTCAAGTGGATCTACAGGAATAAACTTGATGAAAATGGCATTATCGTGAAGAACAAGGCTAGATTGGTAGCTAAAGGATACAGGAAAGAAGAAGGGATCGATTTTGATCAAACATTTGCGCCAATAGACAGATTGGAAGCTACAAGACACTTCCTTGCATTTACTGTCTACCAAGGATTCAAAGTTTACCAGATGGATGTGAAGTCAGCATTCTTGAATGGGGACTTAAAAGAAGAGGTCTATGTTGAACAACCCTCAGGTTTTGTTTACTCTAACTCTCCTAATTTTGTTTATAGACTTAGGAAAGCTCTATATATGTTGAAGCAAGCCCCTAAAGCATGGTATGAGACCTTATTTAGTTTCCTCATTGAGAACAAATTCTCAAGGGGGAAGATAGACAAGACCCTAATTTTAAGGGAATCAAAGGGCAAGATCATCCTTGTCCAGATATATATTGATGACATTATCTTTGGATCTACTAATGACAACCTTTGCAGAAAGTTTGCTAAAATTATGCAAGGAAAGTTTGAGATGAGCAGAGTGGGTGAGCTCAAGTTCTTCTTCGGACTCCAAGTTAGACAGACTGATGATGGCTTGTCCATATCCCAGTCCAAGTTCACCAGGGAGTTCATTAAAAAATATGGTATGGAGAATGCCTCCACCATGAAAACTCCCATGGGGTCAAGTATGCATTTAGGCAAAGATGAAGTAGGAAAACTAGTTGATGAGACTTTGTATAGAGGGATAATTAGTTCCCTTATATATCTTACTACTAGTAGGCCTGACATCATGTATGCTACATGTGTTTGTGCTAGGTATCAGGCTTGCCCTAAAGAATCTCATTACTCTATTACAAAGAGAATCTTGAGGTATCTTAAGGGCACACTAGATCTTGGCCTATGGTACCTAGAAATATGGATTTTGAACTAATAGGCTACTCAGATAAAGATTTTATAGGCTACAAAGAGGACAGGAAAAGCACTTTCGGATCCTATCAATTCTTAGGTGGGAGACTAATATCTTGGAGCTGCAAGAAGCAAAACAGTATTGTAATATTAACTGTAGAGTCAGAGTACATTTCAGCAGATAGCTACTGTGCTCAGTTATTATGGATCTAGCATCAGCTTTAGGATTATAACCTCCATATAAGTAGAACTCCTCTTTATTGTGATTCTACTAGTGTTATTTCTATTGCTAGGAATACTGTCTCACACAACATGACTAAGAACATAAAAATTAGGTATCATTTTATTAGGGAGCATGTGGAAAAGGAGGAAATCAGTCTAGAGTTTGTCCCCACAGACAAGCGAGTGGCGGATATATTTACTAAGTCACTAGATGAAGCAAAGTTCAACACCTTCAAGTTTGAGTTGGGTATATTGAACTTAGCATAGCTTCTGTTACTCCCTAGGATATTTTTGGTACAAGATTTTTTCTTCTTGCAGGTGATGAAGACTTAAAGTGGCAATGGAGACAAAAGTGTCTACCAGGAACATGATGATAGAAGATGCTCTTATTGAGGGGGAGCAATTCCAACTGCTGTAGAAGCAAATTTAGCCTCGTATAGAGAGGAAGCTGGTAGCTGCACTAGTTGTATCATTTGCAATCAGCTAGGGGGAGAAGACAGTCAAGGTAGACCAGCTCCTCCCTAATTATTTAGAAGTCAAAAAGGGGGAGAGAAGAGATTGATTAAGTAACATCAGATCTTGATCAAGTAATCAAATGAAGGGAGAGGAAAAGATGTCCCCATATAGGGTAATGGGATGAAGATAATCAAGGTAGGTAATCAAGGCCTTCAGGTGGTATCACATACCTTGAAGCAATTCAGGGGGAGTAGGTGATGTTCACCATACAGGCAGGGAATGTGGTAATCTACCTAGATCTGTTCTATCATTATAGTATATTTTATTATTGCATATGTTATGAATGTCACTGAATTAGAAATTTGATCAAAGGTTTTGACTTCTTCAAATAGGGGGAGATTGTTGGGTACATTGATCATAATATCCCAGATTTGTAAGAAGTCAAACAAGTCAATGACATATACATAGTTTTATTTGATGTGTGTTTAAGTTCATACATGCAGGATAGTTCTTTTCACATTGATTGGATAGGTGGACACAAAGAAGGATGATGAAAAGGCAGGAAATTGTCTAAGTCCACGGGCATTGAGTAAAGCTAATTCACTCAATGCCAGAGGTCAAGGAGAATGCTAACAACGGGAAAGATTCTGGTTAAGTCCATAAGAATTGAGTGAGGACAGCTCACTCAAGGCCAGATGATCTAAAGTGCTGAGTCAGGTGTGGATAATCAAAGACAAGCTTCTATAAGCAGAAAGATCGACTAAGTCCACATGCATTGAGTGATGTCAACTCGCTCAACGCCATGCAATAAATTCGTTGAGTAAAGCTACCTCAGTCAAAGCCAGAGAGATTCTGTCAAAGGAAAAGTTTCTAAGTCTAAAAGCATTGAGTGAAGTCAGTTCACTCATTGCCATGCTGATTCAGTCAAAGCCAAAGAAGATAGATAGAAAAATCTGTCTAAGTCCAGAAGCATTGAGTGAAACTATTTCACTCAACGCCATATGACAAAAGCATTGAGATAAGCTAAAGTAGTCAAAGCCAGAAGAAGTGACAGGATTTGACTAATTCTAGAAGTATTGAGTGAATCCAGTTCACTCAATGCCTAGTCAAAAGATGAGGCTGAGGCAGGAAGCATTGAGTGAAGTCAACACACTCAACACCTCCATTAAGAAGATAAGTTTCTAAGTATAGAAGCGTTGAGTGAAGCCAATTCACTCAATGCCTCAGTAGTTGGCAGAGTTTAGAAGGAGCCAAGGCAAATGGCGTTGAGTGAAGTTCATCCACTCAACGCTCTCAATGCCATGGATACAGAAAGAGCTGAAGAATAAGCTAAGTCCAGAATCGTTGAGTGAAAGCAGTCCACTCAACACACTCAATGCCTGGAGTGATTCTGTGAATTTGGCTAAGTCCAGAATGGCTGATGTCAGCAAAAGTCAACAAAGTCAACGCAGTTCAAATTCTTTACGGGAAAGCTGCAGTATGCCTCTAATGGCACTGACGGACAGCTGTTGTCATTTTCTGTAAATGGAAGGTGGTAACTCGTCCTTTTTAGGATGGGCCTACAGTACAAAGAGCCGTTGATCAGCTGACTATAAAAGGAAAAGATTGGCTAAAAGGAATGAAAGAATTAGGAATTTCTGATTACGCATAGCAGCGGAACTTCGTCTTCTTCCTCACCATTAACATCGAGCCTGAAGCACAAGTTCTGATCAGTTGACCTGAAAGCAAAAATAGATAGTTGTTGCGATTCTCATCAGCGACAGCAAGTTCAGAATTGATTTCTGATTGAGAAGAGAAGCAGATCCTTCAGAGTTTGCTAGTCCGGTAGCTGTTTGAAGAAGATATAAAACGTTCAGATCCATTATCATCAACAGTAGATATGAATCTTGATTCTGAGTTACTTCCAGCACAAGCAGCCCAGTACTGAAGATCTTTTCAACTTGTTGATGTGAAGAAGATATGGATGAAATCTACTCAGACCAGGAAGATAGACACAGAGAAAACTCTCTGGTATCTAACTATTTTACAACATTTCTATTCTCTGTAAGATCCATTCTTGGATCTGAGTGTAAAATTCCTGTGAGAATTTGAGTTGTAAGCCTGTGTTATAAAGGTTGAGGTAGGATCCATTTTAGATCTGAGTGTAGGTATGTCCTACCAGCCTGAGTTGTAGGGTCATTGTCCTGAGGTAGGTGGTTTTCTAATCACTGAGTTGTAGGGCCTTGTGCCTGAGCAGTAGGTCTTGGAGGAGACTGAGTGGTCCTACGGGATCGTGTTGTAAGCTCTTAAGGAGCCGTGTATTAGGAAAGAGCCTTGTCTAATACACCGTTAGAAAGGCGTAGAGGGACAGTGGATGTATACATAATTTGGGGAACCACTATAAAACAACTGTGTCGTCTGTGATTATTCTTGAAAGCTAAATAACCTAATCACTAAGTACAACACAATCGGGTAAAGGTCTAAAACTCAAAGAAAGACCAAAAACCTATTCACCCCCCCAGGTATTTAGCTGACCTTGAAAACAAAGACTTTCAACACATCCAAAATATTTAAACATAAACATGTTTCACATGTAGATCAACATTGCATGCACACAATTTAAACATAAACATGTTTAACATCAAAATAATAAAATGTCAAATAGTAACTACTTAGATCCTCGATATCATCTCCAGTAGATCACGATCAGTCCCTAAGATCAACAAACATTTCTTCTCACCTATATATCAACATTGTAATGAGTAAATAACAACAAAATAATACACCATGCAATGAGTAAGTAACAACAAAATAGCATTTCTTCTCACCTGCATATCAGCATTTCTTCCCTTGTAACTCTTCCTCCTCCTTTCTTCTAGCATGCTTAGATAATCTTCCTGCCTTATTTTAACATTATATCATGGAACAATAAGATTTAAATTTGCTAACGATCACTCATTAGCTGAATTTATTGGATTGAACATGTGTTCATAAGCCCTCATGACATGTCCTTTCTATACCAATGTCCAACATAGTCTTCAACCTTTTCTCTCCGATAAAAAATGCATGATGTTGCATGCACACAGGGAGTACCTGTTAAATCTCATCTCCTACAACTTCAACTCCATGTATTCAGATCAATAGTTCATTTGCCTCCTCCCCATCCTCCAACTTCAAATTTATGGTGCCCATTCCATACTAAAATAAAGTTATGTGCATTTTTTGTTACTTTCCAACAAGCGTTGTATGGAATGATATATATCTCCACTGAACTTTGATATTTTATCTCTTTTTGTGTGTAGTCTCTTCATTAATAACACTCTTATGGTCTCCAACATGGTTATTATGGGTTTATCCCTTCCTTTTAGAATGAATTTGTTGAAAGCCTCGCAAAAATTATTTAATATGTCACATTTAGGACAAGTGTTAACATGAGACCTAGCCCAATGTCTTTCATTTTTTTCTTTAACCCATTAATAAGTCTTCTAATCACCCAATTTCAACTTTTCCATTTCATTGTTGAAATCAATTAGCCTACTTGTCAATGCTGCCTTCCATAGCAAGTCTTTTAAATATAATCCTCTATATTTTCATTTGAAGTTGTTATATATATACCGCAAACAAAACCAATGCTCAGCATTGGGGAGTAGTCCATTAATTGCTTTAATCAACCCTTTCTGCTTATCTGAAATAAAAGACCATGTATGTGTGTTTTCGATACACAAATCTTTTATAAGAAGATTAAAAAAACCATGTCCAGGTCTTTGTATTCTACTTTATACAATGACATTCGCAATTGGATGCATGTTATTATTGTCATAAATGTCTACAACACAGAGTAAAACACCACCAGTAGATGTTTTCAAATGAGTCTCATCTAACCCTATAATAGGTCTACATCCTGCCATGAAACCCTTCTTTAATGCATCCCAACATATATATAGCCTTTTTAAAATGCATGTTTGTGAATCCAAATCATGCTTACATTTAACTTTGATTATAGTGTTAGGGTTGGTCCTATAAATTTCCTCAAAGTAATCTCAAAGTTTGTTATATTGCTCTATCTCTGTTCCACTGATTGCTTTAAAGGCGTGTTTCTTTACTCTATACATCTTCCATAAACTTAAAAAAGTTTGTTATCATTTTGCATTATTTCCTGCATTGAACCAGCGGGTCATTCTGGGTTACTCCTAATATTATTCTCATACCTCTTCACGAGAAACTTGGATGTATAATGTTGAGAATTTGAAACCCTATAACATGTATGTTCTCCTTTGAAAGTCTTCGCTTGAAATATTTTTTCACACTTTGACATGAAAGAAGCATACATAAGCCAATCACAATCACATGTTACTTTAATTTTGTCACTACAATTTTTAGTGAACTTCAGTGGTTTACCTTGTTGAGTAGCATGGAACCATACATCATCTCTAAAATCAGTAGCACTATTAAAACACAAGCCAACTTCAATCTCAAAATCAGAATTGTTTTCATCTTCTTGATAAACATTTATTTGTCTACATCTCACTATTCGTGACTGAGCTGAAGATTGACTATCGGGCTGCCTTATATGTATTCCAACATTCGTTTTTACAGAATCATTTAGCTTTGTTCTTTCACCAACCAATTGAATTTCTCCTTCGATGTCATCATCAAACAACACATCGTCAACTTCAAATTCACTATCAATCAAGCCATCACTAAACGATGAATTATCTTGGTCTGGCCCCTCTTCCATGTATGATAAATCACTACTACTATCGACGCCATCTCCTTGTTCAAAACAATTTTCATCAATCAAAATAATTTGTCAATCAACATCTTCACTTGAAGACATTTCTTTAGAAAACCATAAAAAATTCAAAAAAAATTGTAAAAATAATATAGAGTGTTTTCATGAAAACAAAATACAAAAAATAGAGACATTACACTTTGCAAACAAAATACAAAAATCTAAGACTAACAATAAACCCTTTTTATATCTTCAGACAGATCTTAGATGGATCCGGGATGCGAGATACAGTAACTTCAGTGAGATCTCTAATGGGATGCTCCCTTCCGATGGGATGGAGGCCTTCCGGCGAGTTGCACTTGAAATCTTCGATGGGATGTAGGAAGGATGCGGGCCTTCCGACGAGCTGCGGGAAATCTCCGACGGGATGTAGGCGAGATGAGGGGCGAGTTGTAGGAAATCTCCAATGGGAAGCAGGCGGAATGCGGGCCCTCTGACGGGATGCAGGCTGGATGCAGGAAATCTTCAACCCTCCGACAAAATTGGGAGAGAAAATAGTGACGGCTAGGGCTTGACGGCTTGATAGAGAAATAAAGAGACTATAATGCCTCCGTTTGGACCAAATTGCCCTTCATGAAAGTACCCTAGGGTGCAAAGTGCCAAAAAATATCAAATGGGGGGGGTGCAAAGTGCAATATTTATGATTTGGTGGTGCAAAGTACCAAAGATGGTGATTTGGGGGGTGCAATCTACCAAAAAGCCTTAATAGGTATTAGTGAAATCCATACCAAGCAGACGACTGTTCATATGTAGAAAATTGAACCATATTCAAGAGAATTGACTCGGAATAGTTTTTTGGAGAAGCAAGTTAATGTTATTATATTTACAATGTTAAAAGGGAAAAGTTTTCTTTGGTGAAATATTCAAAAGGGCACTGATGTCCACACCGCAATTTTAGCTATCCGCACTAGCCACTATTCGCAAGCACTTTTTGAGACAATGTCTATCCGCAAGCAAAACACCATTAGTGTTTAACCCGTAATTTGTTGAGATCAGATGCAACCGATGATGGCCTAGAGGTTCTCGCCCACTTAGGAGGAGTGCAGCCCCCCAAGGGCGAGATCAGGCTCCTTGGGGGGCAAGTGTAGCCCCCCAGGGGCAAGCTCAGGCTCCCTGGTGCGAGTAAAGCCCCCCAGGGGAGAGTTCAGGCTCCCTGGGGCGAGGGGAACCCAGTCAGGGGCGAGATCCAGACTCCCTAGGGCGAGTGTAGTCCCCCTTAGGGGCAAGGTCTAGGTTCGGGGCGAGTGGCGAGTCGCAGCTTCATCGGTCACTCGTCCACCCCAGGATACCTCTTTAGGTCTTCTAGTACCCCTCCAAACAGCGGAGTTATGCTGTTGGCAGACCGTTTTGGGCTGTATTTAGTAAAAACCAAAAGGCGGGATTCAGCTATTTGCAGGTCAAACTTGGAAAACTATAAATAGACCCACATGGGCACCTTCGGGAGGGGACTGCCTCCTCCCCGCCCCCCCCCCCCCCAAAGGCTGACTTCGGTGGGCGAGTGCTCTCAAGGCCCACCAAGGTGCCCAACTCAACATTGGTTAGGGAAGGGAAGCTCTCTTTGATCTTCTGTGTGTGTGGCGGGACCTCCTTGCTATAGTTTGGAGTCTATCTCTTAGTTCCAAGCAGCTGACCAGGTGCTCTCGTTTGAGAAAAGTAGGTGCAAACTACCCCTGGGTCTGAACTCCACAAGAAGTCAAGTTTTGGTTTCAATAATTAGCATCGTATTTTTTAACGTGAAAAAAATTTATTAAACGTTGTTTCATTGCAAAGACACCTGTTGATATTCTATAACATCAACTACAATCTTTACACATACTTATATGTACGCAAAGTGTCTAATGTTTGCTCCTTCACGTGAAGTTCTGCCTTATCAAATGTGGAAGACACGTGTTGATATTCTATAACAATGAATCTTCACGTACTCGAAGTTCATCTTGTAAAAAAAGCTTGAAAACATTAAATGTAGAAGACCAGTGCAGAGATGGAGAATCTCTGCTAGAGATCCAAATTACTTTTCAATTTGTTTCATAACTTCTTTCAAATTAAAGCAAATTTGAACATCTTCAAAGTTAATACAAGAAATAAAAAGCAGAGATCAAAATCACGGAGAAAAGAAAAACTGCGGGCTTGTTCCATCTTCAGATCTTGAGACATGTAGCCACTGATGAGGAGTCTTAGGGAGAAGGATTCGCAAGCGGTAGGGAGTGGCGACAGAAGCCTTCTCCACGATCTGTGCAAATCCAAAACAGCGAAATCCCCCTTTTTTTCATGTTGAGCGCCGCAGCGACGCAGATGCAGAATCACAGATCTTCGTGGAAGGGACGGTCGGCACAGTTACCGTGGTTCACGAGAGAAGAAGGGCCGAGCGGATTCTTTGGGATGACCTAGCAGTGTGAGTTAGAGTTATGAGTGCGGATAAAATACAGAAAAAGCTAAAATTACATTGATTTGTAGTGCAAATAGCTATGTGGTGCGGTTAGTAGCGCTCTATTCAAAAATGTCAACTAGACGTCTAGACCTCATGTTTATTCAAAAAATAAAATGCACTGTCCATTCAAGTAATTACACTTATCTCTAAATTAAAAGTAATGATGGAAATCCATAAAATAAAAAAAATAGTGAGGCTCTTATACCTAATATGGTAGGTTGTCATTAAGTATATCAACAGTATTTTTCAGGATAATGTTATTATACATGTTAGCGATATTTTCAAAGAGTTATGATTAAAATTATCAATTTTATTAAAGTTGATTTACATTAATTTATGAGTATGAAGATTTTTGTAACAAATATTGAAAAGTGATGTATTACAATTTTTCATTAATTAATTAATATCGTCTGTCTCGATTAATGTACGTTCGCGGTTTGTCGTAGAGGCGGAGCCCCATATCTGTCACTCGTATATCTATACTATATTAAAAGGGAAAACAATCATTTGTTTAAACATTTTTTTTTCGATTTTACCCATCTTAATTACAAAAAGTTCAATCTCATTAATTTATGTATTATTTAATTTTAAAATATGTATTTTTTTAATTTTAAAATACGGACGGAGTATAGTGTTTGAAGGTTTGTGAGCTCTGGGAACGTCGTCATGTCGGGAATAATGGCTTGGTCGAAGTACTGTCGCATGGGACATTAGGGGCAAGGCATGTGTAGTGTCGCAAATTGGGTACTATTGTGATTGGTCGTAGGGGTGGAGCTCCGTACCTGTCACTTGTATAATAAAAGAAAAAATAGAGCGTTGATTTTCCATATTAGTAATAAGGAGTGGATACAGGACAAACTTTTACCCATATTTTTATTAAAATTAAAGATGGAAATTTGAAAAATTAGAGCATATCAAGTCCAAACATAAAGATTGAATGAGACCAATTATGCTTAATTTTCCTGTATGCTTATAGAAAATCTTGAGCGCATCTAATCCTATAATTTTGAATTATTTTATTTTTTGCCCATAATAATTTGATCCATATTTATAATTTTTAATTCTGCACAAAAAATTGGTCTACACATATATTTAAAGTTGATTTGCACATAACAATTATTTATTGTCCGCTTAAAGATGAGGAAGGGGGAGTCGGGGTTCAAAATTTTTTATTACATTATTTATAAATAAATAAAAAAGAGAAAGAGAAAATTAAATAAATAAATCAATATTTTTATCCGCAATATCCAATTTGATAATGCGAAGGGGTCGACGTGGACAGCAAAGGGAATGGCGTCGAAGCAGCCGTAGGCCCGTAGAAGGGGACACAGATACGTTGCTTTAAAGGGCAAAACTGGAATTATGTATTACACTATGACGGACAAAACTCTGCTCATCCGAATAAGTTTCATTATTTAAAAAATTATCTTACTTGATCTACGTACCAAAGATTATCGTACGTTATACGCTATCAGACCGTCGCTTTTTGCAAGCACTATTTTTCAATCATGAATTTCAAATACGATCATATTTCAATACAATCATACCATCTATGTGTAGGGTTGTATTTTATCCCGCATGGTGAGAACTGTGTTGCCCGTACCTAGTGACGGATGCAGGATTTTTTTTTGTGGGCGGACCTAAAAAACTTGAAAAAAATTGCAATGCAGATAATGATCAGACATTTTTACAACTAATACACATCTATAAATGATACACACATGACATATCAATAACAACATGTACTTCACAATAAGAACATACATAAAAGAAAATATCTTTGCTTACAAAACACCATACAGAAAAGAAGAGCCCACAATAGGATTCCAAAATAAAGCAGTAATATCCTAAAAAATCAGCCCACAATAGAAAAAAAACTGCAAAATCTCATGCATTGCACTCATATGAAATGCATAGCTCTCAAAATGTGATATCCGCAACAAAACTCAAATTCATTATTAACTCAATCAAAAAAATCATGAAATTTTAAATAGAACACCTAGATAAAAATTTATCCATTCCAAATTTCAAACTATCATTACTTGCTCCAAATGGTGTCATACATTTCTAACTCCAAAATCCAAATACAAGAATAGTGTAAATCAAGTGTAAAGTCATGTGTAGGAAGATCCAAATGACAACAAGAACTTGCAGAGCAGCCAAATGCAGTTTATCTCACAAGAAGAACCGAAGAAGCCCAAAATCAAGTGTAGAATCAAGGTAGGGTGACTTGCAAAATGCAGTTTATCTCACAAGAATAGTGTAATCTGGCACAATCAGACAATCTTGAACGCAACCTGAAAGCAAAAATGCGAAGACAGAAGAGGGGTTTTAGCCTTTTAGGAACGCAGAAGTGCAGAAATGCTCGAAATCTTGAACGCAACCTAAAAGTAGAAATGTGAAGCAACCTGAAAGCTGAAATGCTCGAAATCTTGAATGCAACCTAAAAGAAAAGGGGTTTTAAACTTTTAGGAACCCTGCTTCATGAATCATGAAGGATATTCCATACCTGGAAGCAGAAATGGCAACTTGCAGAGGGTTTGAAAGAGGGGTTCGGGCCATTCGGCGAAGACAGAAATGACAACTTGCAGAACAGCAGAGTTGCAGTTGCAGTCATCCAGAGGATCGACAGCACAGCACGATGATGACGACGCCTGAGTTCAAACGGGAGCCCGGCGATTCGGCGAAGAGATGAAATTTTTTGGCGCTCGCTCCTTGTCTCCCGCTCGCTGCGAAATGCGAAGACATAATAACCCTATTTTTGCGATTTCTGTTTTCTCAGTGTGGGAGGCCGCCCACTCTCGCCCCTTAATAGGTCCGCCCCTGCCCGTACCAAATTATATCTCTTGTCGTGTAAAATCCCTCCTCCTGGGAATTGGGCACGGCCGAGGAGAGATTTTATGTTCAGGACCGTCGCCTTACAATGACACCAACAACAAGTTAGTTGTGTAACACCTCCCCTGTAAAGACCATATAATATGGGTCCGGCCGGGGCCCCACAACATATGGACGCCACAGCTTAGGTATTAAAAGATGATATAAAACTACCCAAACTCAAAACTCCAGACAAACACAGCGGAAACAGAACACTAACAGGCAGAAGTTATCCACTAACAGAAGAGTATCAAATGGCCTTAAGGCCTTACATAATATAAGTCCAAATATAAAAGTGCCAAGCACCCCTAGGATAGTTCGGCATGCAAGCCGGACATAGCCAAACAACAACAGCAAAACACGGAAAAGAAAATAGCCAAGCACAGCAACACTTCATGAGGCTTAGGGCTTTTCGCCCAGCGCGCTAGCTCCTGCATGTGATCCTTGCCCTGTAAGGATTTGAAGTAACGTGGGTCAGCAAAGGCTGACCTCTACTGTGTAACAAACACATCTCCTCCCGGTCGTCCCTAACGGACCCCGGGGTACCACTCCACCTGCAAGTTAGCACTTCGTATACCAAAAGAGTATATATAATAAAGCGGTAAAACAGGCTTGGATGTCTCATACAGCATACATGTTCTCTATGTTTTGTACAAAGTGAAAGGGGCCTACTATGCAACATGAATGCAAACCCGGGTTTCACCCAAGGCGCCCTAGCTCGTATGCATCTAGCACAGCATCAAACACTGGGTACTTCCGTTTCCCCATTAGCTTAAAGCCGCAAATACAAGGGAACCACCATGTCCCTAACGGCACACACGCCGTCACACGGAACCTCGCAAAGGCCCCGCCCACACAAGGGTCATATACCCCGGGCTTGCCCGCACATTCTGACTTCGCACGTCAGGGTTCCGTCTCACACTGACCGATTCTAAGAAGCCTTGCTGGACCCCACCCGCTCATGGCCATATTGCCCGGGCTTGCCCTCCGCTCGGCATTCTCGTCAGTCCCACACAAGGGGCTAGTCTCGCCGGGACACTTTCCCCACATGACTTGCGCGTCACGGGATAGCCAGCCGACCACGGAGACATAGCTGCGCCTTTGCACTGCACAAACAAAGGTTTCCCCACCCCAATCACCATTCGCACCGTGTCTTTCCCGTGCTCCAAGGAAACCATCTACCACACAACGCGGAGCTAACCTTGTCCGGTTCCGACCACGAGTACTCACTCAAATATAAGGGGGAAAACACATACATACAATGGCGTATTGACGCAACGGATTTCTACCGAATCCCCGAAGCTCGCTATGCAACATCATCGGGTCGGACTAATGGTCGCGACCACGGCTTCACCCACAATGCCTAATCCGCTAACGGAGCGGATCTCTAATGCAAAGCATGTCGGGATGAACATACTCAACTCGGAGGTTCCTCTTGAACCTAGGCTACACGAATCCCTCTCATTTGAGAGATTCGGTGCTCAAAATACGAAAGGAAGGGGATGCTATTCATGCATCCTAAATCCTAAAAATCGAGAGGTGAAGTGTCGTTACCTTCCGTCCCCTCTTCCTAGCCATGGAGAAGATTTGCTCGGTTGAAAACCACCGCAACGCTCCCACCTTCGCGGATCTGAACTCTGCTCGCGAAACGGACCTCCGAAGCTTCGCCGGCGGCCGGATCTTGGCCTTCTTCCTCCTCCTTGCTCTCCCTTCTCTCTAGAATCAAGAGAGATAAAGATAGGAGAGAAGTGAGGGTTTCAAACCCTATTCCCGAGTTTAATCCCTCAGATCTAGCCCCCAGCCATTGGATCTCATCCCAAAGAAACGGACGGCCACGATTCGGCCGAAAATTACAAAAACTGGGCCGAACACGGGTTGCAACACGACCGTGTTCTAGGACGTGTTACCCATTCGCCGTCTCGACCGATTCGAAAACCAGCACACAGCCTTTGACACGGCCTCCGACACGCCCGTGTCACCTACGACACGCCCGTGTCGGGACCCGTGTCACGCCCCCCGTGTGCAATCGACCATCATTTCGCAGTCAGAGAGGTACACGGCCTTGTGACACGGCATCAGACACGCCCGTGTCAAATTTGACACGCCCGTGTTTGTGCCCGTGTCACGACCCATGTACCACACTTGCAGAATCCCTGGAGTGACACGGCCTGGGACACGCCTGTGTCCTAGGCCGTGTTCTACAACTCGACTAGTGTCGACCGCCAAAGCGTCGATCGCATGACCCGAGGCCGAACACGCCTGTGTCACGCCCGTGACACGCCCGTGACACGCCCGTGACACGCCCGTGACATGCCCGTGACACGCCCGTGACACGCCCGTGACACGCCCGTGACACGCCCGTGATACGCCCGTGACACGCCCGTGACACGCCCGTGACACCTGCTCCAAAAACCAAACTGGGCTTAAAACATCACCCGTCCCTCTTTTGAGTTTCGGGGTGTTACAACTCTCTCCCCCTTAAAAGAATTTCGTCCCGAAATTTAAAACATGGAAGGTAAACAAAACTAAACAGTACCTGAGGAGAAAAGCTCGGGGTACTCCTCCAGCATGGCCTGCTCTCGCTCCCATGAGAGCTCCTCGCAACCACAGTTGTCCCAACGGACCTTTACGAGTCTGACCTCCTTATTCCGCAATTGCCGAACCTCTGAGTCTTCTATCTCGATTGGACGAACTCGCGTCCTCAAGTCTTCCTCTACCGGCACCGCCGTCGGCTCAATCACCACGCTGGCTTCTAACAACGCTTTCCTCAGGACGGAGACGTGAAAAACGTCATGCAATCCACTTAGCTCTGTGGACAACGCCATTCGGTACGCTGCCTCTCCCACTCGCTCGATGACCTTGAATGGTCCCAAAAATCTCGGACTCAGCTTCTTGTGTCGGAGAATTCGCGAAACACCTTTGAACGGCTTGATCTTAAGATACACCCAGTCGCCCACAGCGAATTCCACATGCCTATGGCGAGCATTGAAATACTTCGACTGCCGATCTTGAGCCACCTTCATGCGCTCTTGGATGGTCCGCACTAGCTCACTAGCGTCGGCTACCACTTCTTTCCCCTAAAGCTTGGTGTCTCCCGCCTCTGTCCAAGACATCGATGTTCGACACCGCCTCCCATACAGAGCTTCGTATAGCGCCATCTTGATACTAGCTTGGTAACTATTGTTATACGCAAACTCCACCATGAAGAGGTGATCCTCCCACTTCTTGTCGAAGTCGAGAGTACACATCCTTAGCATATCTTCCAAAGTACGGTTCGTTCTCTCAGTTTGCCCATCTGTTTGAGGATGAAAAGCCGTACTGAACTTGAGTTTTGTGCCCAAGCTCTTCTGCACCAACCGCCAATCCTTAGACGTGAAACGTCCATCTCGGTCGCTGACTATACTCTTCGGAATCCCATGGAGTCATACAATATTGCGGACGTACAACTCCACCAACTTTTCCACACCGTCCTCCTTCCGGTATGGGATGAAATGTGCCACTTTGGTCAAGCGGTCCACAATCACCCAAATGGCATCATTACCCTGCTGCGATCTAGGCAACCCATGCACAAAATCCATGGAGATTTCATCAAATTTCCATTCGGGGATTGGAAGAGGCTTCAAGAACCCGCCCGGCTTCTGACATTTGGCCTTCACCAAGGCATATGTTTGGCACCGACTCACACACAACGCTATGTCCCGCTTCATCCCAGGCCACCAATAGGACTTCTTCAAATCCAAGTACATCTTTGTACTACCTGGGTGAATGGAGTACTTAGTGAAGTGGGCCTCAAACATCAATTCCTCGTGGAGCTTGCCGAACTGCGGTACACAAATCCTTCCGCCCTTCCTCAGAATCCCATCAACCATCTCCCAGGCGCTACCCTCGCCCTTTAGAGCTTCCTCCACGAAAGGTTGGAACTCCGCATCTACACGGGTCGCTTCCCGAATACGATCGCATAAGTCACTCTGCATCTCAATCCAATTTAGTCGAGCCACGCTAGACTCGCCTCTTGCCATACATTCCAAACCAAGGGACTCCCAGTCCCGCCTTAACCGCTCATCATGAGCTTCAATCCAATTTCCTTGCCCTGAGTATTTCCTACTCAAAGCATCTGCCACCACATTGGCTTTCCCTGGCGTGTACTGAATCACCACCTCGTAGTCCCCAAGGAACTCGATCCACCTACGCTGCCGCATATTTAGGTCCTTCTGATCTAGGAGATACTTCAGACTCTTGTGATCCGTGAAGATCTCTACCTTTGCACCATAAACGTAGTGCCTCCACAACTTCAAAGCAAAAATTACCGCCGCCAACTCCAAATCATGGACGGGGTAATTTCTCTCATGAGGCTTCAGCTGCCTCGACCCAAAAGCTATCACACTACCATGCTGTACCAACACGTACCCTAAACCGCATCCGGATGCGTCGCTGAAAATCTGGAACCCTTCGGTCCCCTTTGGTAGACTTAGGATCGGCGCCGTCATTAGCCTTTCCTTCAGGGTTTCAAACGCCTCATTGCACTCTTGAGTCCATACAAACTTCTGATCCTTGCGAGTTAGTGAAGTGAGGGGTAGAGCTATCCGCAAAAAGTTTTCCACAAACCTTCGGTAGTACCCGGCTAGTCCAAGAAAACTTCGGACTTCCGCAACGGTCCTCAAAACTGGCCACTCTCTGATGGCTTCTACTTTCGTTAGATCTACCGCCACCCCATCCCCACTAATCACATGGCCTAGAAATGCCACTTTCTCCAACCAAAACTCGCACTTGGAGAACTTCGCATAAAGCTGGTTCTCTCTCAGTACTCGCAATACTGTCCGTAAGTGTGACTCGTGCTCCGCTTCCGACTTGGAATACACCAATATGTCATCGATAAAGACGACTACGAACCAGTCCAAATATTCGCGAAACACTCGGTTCATCAAGTTCATGAACACGGACGGCGCGTTCGTCAGCCCGAACGGCATCACCGAGAACTCAAAATGACCATACCTCGTACCAAACGTGGTCTTGGGTATGTATTCGTCACGAATCCGCAACTGATAATATCCGGACTTCAAGTCCAACTTGGAGTACACCACCGATCCCACCAACTGGTCGAAGAGATCGTCTATCCGAGGAATCAGATACTTATTCTTGACAGTCAATTTGTTCAACTCTCGGTAGTCTATGCACAGACGCATACTACCGTCCTTCTTCTTTACAAATAACACCGGCGCACTCCACGGTGAAGAGCTGGGCCTGATATACCCTTGCTCCAAAAGCTCCTGTAACTGAACCTTGAGCTCGGCCAACTCCTTTGGTGCCATCCTAAAGGGTGGTCGTGACACCGGTCTAGCCTCGGGCACTAACTCGATGGAGAAATCAATCTCCCGCCGAGGAGGTGCTCCCGGTAGCTCCTCAGGGAAAACATCTCCAAACTCCGCCACCACGGGCACTTCTCCAAGAGACAGCTTGGAAAGGCTAACCTCCAACAACGCTACTAGAGCTACACCCCCTTGGTTAACAGCTCACACTAGTTGAAGTGCCGAAACTAGGGAACAGGCCACTCCATGCAGGCCCTCAAACTTGACTTCTGCTTGCCCCACGCCCCTCAGGGTTACCACCTTGGACAAACAGTCGATACTGGCACGCTGCTCCGCTAGCCAATCCATCCCCAAAATCACATCGAACTCGGACAACAGCAAGATCGCCGCTACCAAAATGAAGTCGACTCCCTCAAGACTCCAACAAACCCGCCCTTTAGCCATGGTTGTCATAGACGACCCATTGGGCATGCGCACTTTCAACTCTAAGTCCGTTGCAAAGGACTCAACTCCAATCCTCTGGGTGAAACTTTCCGCAAGGAAGGAGTGCGACGCTCCCGTATCAAAAAGTACTCTAGCGGGGTACCCAGATACCACTACAAAGCCTACACACATGCAACAAACATAAAGGTTTGAAAGACAGGAATCTAAGGTGCAGGTTGAACTCTCGTACCTGTCACCACATCAGGTTGACGGATTGCTTCTTGTTGCCCAAGGTTGTAGGCCCTTGGCTGCACTGGTTGAAACCGAGAAGCACTCGACTCCGCCATTTTCCCCTTCTCTGCTGCACTGGGTCCGGAGCGTACGGTTTGCTCCTGCCTTGGCTCTTGCTCAACGCCCCCTTGATAGTTTAACTTTCAAGGCAGCCTAAACACCTAGAGGGGGGGGGGGTGAATAGGTTCTGCTTTACTTATAAAAACTTCTAGGCAGAATTCAATTCAATAGCTAACACAATTTACACAGCAATCACAGAAAATAAAACATCACAGATTGCACAATGTTTTATAGTGGTTCCCCAAGGTTTGGGTACATCCACTTTCCCCCTTCACCTATCTAGCAGTATGCTAGATTCGGCCAAACTTCCACTTATCTCAGATCAACAGATCCTACAACTCAGAACCCAACTGGTTCCTACAACTCAGGCACAACTGCCCTACCTCAGCCTTGCCCCAAGGCCTACAACTCAGAGAATATCCTTCTCCTATACTCAGGCAAACTGCCCTACCACTCAGAGTTCAACACTCCTACACTCAGCCTTTATAACATAGGCTTACAACTCAGATCTGTGTAAACAAATCCTACAGAAATATAGAAAAGATTATTAATCTGTCTTGCCAAAGTTGAGAGAGAAAAGGCTAAGACAATTCTTGATCAGCTGATGCAATCAACTGTATCTGAGCCTTCTTCAAGGCTTCTTGAAAATGAACTTAGCTGAGTTGATTCCAAACAGCTTCTTGAGAATCCACTGGTGGTTTCTTTCTTCTTCTTCTAATTCAGGCTTGATCTCTCTCTATCCAGCACTTTGAAAGATTCTTCTGAATTCTGATTAGAACTCTTCTTAGATCTATCCTTAGATAGTCTTCTTAGATCTCCCGGAGAAGATCTTCTTAAGTTCCTAGCACTTTCTTGAAATGAATTGGATCGTAATCCTTCTCAACTTTTTGATTCTCAACAATGTTTTTCAACAGTTGCTTTCTCCTTCTGAATCCATCCATTTATAGACATTCTTCATGGTAACCGGCTGATCCGGTTTCTAACCGTTTTCTGACAAGTCTGACAGCTTCAGTTAACCGGTGGTAACCCACAGATGTCAAGTCCTCAAACAAGTCCTGTGCCTTAGTCTTGAACCACAAGTTGTTGACACAGTCTGTCAGAAAGTGTCGAGACCATCTGTCTAACTGTGTCGACACAATTGACTTTGGTGTCGACACAGTCTTCAGTGATGTCGACTAAGTTGCCTTTGAGTCGACACAGCTTCTTCTGAAAATAACTTGGTCTTGACTCTTCAGTGTGTCGACACAAGTCCTGTGTGTCGACACAGTTGTTGTAGAATCATAACTTAGTAAGTGTCGACACAGTCTTCAGGTGTCGACAAATTCATTTCTTAAATCTGCTTTAATGTGTCGACTTAATCACAATGTGTCGACACATTCTGCTGGTGTCGACAAACTTGAGGTCGACTATTTTCTTTTGTGTCGACACATTCAGCTGATGTCGACAATCTTGAGATCGACTATATTCTTCTGTGTCGACACATTCTCCCAATGTTGAGGTCGACGCTTTTCTTCTGTGTCGACTCTTTTCTTCTGTGTCGACACAAATTCCCAGTGATGTGTCGACTTACTTCTTCTGTGTCGACACTTTTTCCCAGTGTAGTTGTAGACTAACTGCTATGTGTCGACACTGCTTTCCAGTGTTGTGTCGACTCTTTTCTCCTGTGTGTCGACACTGCTTCCTCTGTGTCGACACTTGGACTTAGAATTTTTCTGCATACTTTATCACTTCTTCACCTGCACATGTCAACTTAAAACAACATCAAATACACCTTGATGTATATCATTGAGCTAGGTTGGGCTTCTTCAAATCAGGTACACATTTTCCAATCTACCCAACAATCTCCCCCTATTTGGAGAAGTCATAACCCCTATAGCCAATGATATACACCATTTATAAACAGTACTAAATGATGATTAATGACATAACAGGAATACTTAATATAAATAACACATAAAAAAAATTCACCACAGAATGCACATTATAATATGCCAAACAACATTTTGTTTATAACTGGGTAATGTTTGATTACAATGTTTTACATTTAATGATTACATCACAACATTACAAAACACTATAAAAGAACTTAAAACATAATCAGGATTGATCAGGCTCTCTAATTATAATCCCTTTGCCAGATTGAATTGTAGCTGTCACAGGAGCTTCTGATTCTTCAGCTATCTTCTTTCCTTTAAGATCAGCTTTCTTCTGAGCTTCTTCCTTGATCCTTTGCCTTTCAAAATAATGAAAAGGCTTTGGGAAGTATTTGCTTGGCTCCTTAGCATCTGATGGCAGTCTTCCCATCTTGGCTTTCCTTCTGAATTGAACTATTGCTTCTTGTCTTGCCTCATACTTCTGCCATTCTATTTCATTGTACCACTTGCCTCTCTCATGAACTTTATCTTGTACAGCTTTCCATGCAGTGAGTATTATGTTCCTTGAAGTAGGACTCCACTGCTCATAATCTGGCTTCAGTACAGCCTGCTCTCTGAATTTCTTCTTTGCTACTAGAGCATCTTGCTGTTCTTTTAGAGTAGCCTCAGGCTTATCAACCTTTCCAAAGACAATATTAGTAACCTCCTTTGGAGGACTATACATTCCTTGAACCTTCTGATCAATCATGTCAAAATCTGGAGGGGGGTAAATGACTTGGGCAACCTCAGGTTGAGTGCCTTCAAGTAGATTTGATTGTATTCCTGATTCAGCTACCATAGCATCATCACACAATGGGGGATATCCCAAAGTGGCTCGAATGCTATTGGTCACCCATTTGGAGTGCTCTGAGCCTGCATGTATTAGCATCCTCTCCCCCTTTATGGCTTCTCTAGATACATGATCTCTTAGATCTTCCTTTTGAAATCGGATTTGGCCATCCAAATAATTTACACCGTCTTTAAAAAATGGTTTTAACTTGTTAAGCTTTTCAGATATTTCTTTTTGAGAGGTTGTGATGGCAGTCTTAACAGATGCAATGGCAGCTTGAAAATTCTTATCAAAATCTTCCCTTTCTTTGGCTCTATCTGCAGGCAGACCTGGAACAATCTTCTTTACCTCCTTAATGATCTCATTATGAGATTCAGTTAAATTATCATTCATTCTGATCTGATTTTCCAAAACATAACTTTGCTTCAAAGCAATGTCATCCACCTTTGTAGTGATAGCCTCCTGTTGTTTAGCTAGATAAACCACAGCATTGCCACCCTTGTGGAAGCAATCTGTCATTTCAGTTTTTTGCAAGTTGACCTGAAACTGGATGGACTTGATATCCTGAGCTAAGTCAAACTGAAGTGACTTGCTATTCTCATCAACATACTTTTCCATAGCCAACCTTTGTTCATCCAATTTTACTTGTAGATCTATCATAAATTTGTTGTAATCAAAGGCTGGAGATACTTGTAGAGGTGTGGTCTGTAAAGCCTGCTTATAATTCTTGCTTCTTCTCTTGAAGACAACAAGTTTTCTTTTCTTTGCCACCCTGACATCTTCAGTTTCTGTTTCAGATGAAGTATCTACATGAATTCTTTCTTGAGGATGATGAATTGTATCTGTTCCAGGGGTCTGTTGCTCAGCTTCAACATCCACTGGCTCACCCTCAACCTGTGGCTCAACTTCAGCTTCCTGCTCAATGTCCATACCTATGGACTTCTCAATATCTGGTCCACCTCCTACTTTATCAGCAGTAGTATCAATATCAGGGAATAACTCCTCCATAGTAAATTCCAGTTGAGCTGTAACTTCTGCATCAGTTAAATCTTGAGACAAGTTTAACTGTGCTTCCTCTTGTACTTGCACTTCAGTACTTGTAGTATCTGGAGTAGGAGTGGACACTAGCTCCCCCTGAACCTGTGCAGTAATAAGAATATGAGCAATGTCTTTTATAGTAAAATACATTAGCTCCCCCTATACCTGAGCAGGAGTAGATACCTTTGGAGCAAGAGTGGAAACTGGCTCCCCCTGCATCTGTTCAGGTGTTGACACTTCCTGGACAACAGTTGTGTCTGGCTGATCTTCAACCTGTGTCCTTAGGGGGTCTTCTTGTAATTGTTCAGATTCTTGATTCTATGTAGGGGTTTTCACAGGGGTGTCTGGCCTGCTCTCTTCAGGCACATCCTTGGATAGTACCCTATCCCACCTTGAGAACAATCTCATATCCATTCTTCTCATATGATTAATCTTACTCCCTTGCAATTGCTGCAGCACTTCAGGAATCACTCCAGTGAGGTACAGGCTCATGATCCTAGCCATGTTAGGCTTCTTGATTCCTTCTTTGATCTTGTCAAAGATCACCCCTGACCAATCAGTAGGAATAGTAAAAACAATCCTGGTCATCAGGCTGAACATATAGGCAGAAATCCTATCATGTCCACCTGTCTTGCAGAGGATTACTTTCCCAACTACTTCTGACAAGAACTTCCCTTGCTGATTCATACCCTTCCTGTTGAATGCAGCTCCAATCTTCAATCCTGAGTCCAGTCCACACCATTGAAGGGCTTCCCTTGTCTTAGATATAGGAACTTCCTCTTCATTCTCAACTACTTGCAATTGAAAGATCTTTCTTATACTTCTTTGATTAATCTTCACCTTAGTCCCTTGAACAGTGGACTTAATCTTGAGGCCAGTAGAGTGGACTGATGCAGAGATAAAGAACTCGTGCACCTCCTTCTTCCAGATTTTAGTAGGTTGTGAGATGAGAAATTCTAACCCTGACTCAGAGAGGAGGGTGAAATCTCCTTGGACATCTGGCGGCGCCTCTGCAAAGGCCTGGCGCACCAACTCATACCCTTCATTGATGTTATCTTCAATCTTTGGCGCCATCGTTTTGTCGAGAAAGCTTGAGAGAAGAGAGAAAGATAGACTGTCGACACAGGGTTTTAGTCTCGAAAACCTTGGAAGCGTGTCGACAGAATGAGATTTTGACCTATTTATAGCCGCAGTTGAAAGAAGTTCAAAAGGCGCCAAAAACAGTCAAAATGTGTCGACACAGACGGAATGTGTCGACACAAACTTCTACCGTCTCGACATTACTTCAGCCTACTATGTGTCGACACCAATTTGTGGTTATGTCGACACCTTAGATAAACAGAAATTCTGTGTCGACTCTAAGGATAAGTGTCGACACATATTCTGTAAGTGTCGACACCATTTTCCTGGTTGAGTCGACATTATATTTCTGGTTAAGTCGACAATATAACTCGTCGACACAATATTTCTGACTTGTCGACATAATTTCTCTGAGTCGACACATTACTACTGAATGTGTCGACACATTCTTACTTAGTCAATTTCTGTAACTTCAATGTGTCCTTTTTAACACTTGATTATGTTGTTGTTATTACCTTTACTTATTTATATGCCACTTCAATTGCATTGTTAATGATTTTGTTAATACATTAATCAATGGTTAACATACCTAATTTATTGAATTTGGTTTCATCTAAAGGCTTAGTAAACATATCTGCTATTTGATAATCTGTTTTTACAAATTCCAATGAGATGTCTCCTCTTTCTACATGTTCTCTAAGAAAATGGTATTTGATTTCTATATGCTTAGTTCTACTATGAGAAACTGGGTTATTAGCAATAGAAATAGCACTCTTTGAATCACATAAAAGGGGTGTTCTACTTACCTGAATACCATAATCCTTAAGCTGATGCTGCATCCACAATAGCTGTGCACAGCAGCTTCCAGCAGCAACATACTCTGACTCAGCTGTGGAAATTGCCACACTGGTCTGCTTCTTACTACTCCAAGATATTAGTCTTCCCCCCAGGAATTGACAAGTACCTGTAGTACTCTTTCTATCCTCTCTACATCCTGCAAAATCTGCATCTGAATAGCCTGTTAGTAGAAAATCTCTATTCCTAGGGTACCAAAGACCTAGAGTAGGAGTGCCCTTTAGATATCTCAGAATCCTTTTGACTGCAGTATAATGAGATTCTTTAGGGCAGGCTTGGTACCTAGCACAGACACATGTAGCATACATAATGTCAGGTCTACTAGCAGTGAGATATAGTAGAGACCAAACTATTCCTCTATACAATGATTCATCAACAGGTTTACCTGCCTCATCTTTGCATATAGGCATACTTATTCCCATAGGAGTTCTCATGGAGGAGGATGACTCCATACCATATTTCTTAATTAATTCTTTGGTGAACTTAGACTGGGATATGGACAATCCATCATCAGTCTGTCTTACTTGGAGTCCCAAGAAGAACTTAAGTTCTCCCATACTGCTCATCTCAAATTTCCCTTGCATAAGTTTGGCAAACTTTTTACAAAGGTTGTTTTCAGTAGATCCAAAGATTATGTCATCAACATAGATCTGGACTAAGATGATCTTTCCTTTGGATTCCCTAAGGAATAGAGTTTTGTCTATCTTTCCTCTTGAGAATTTATTCTCAATGAGGAAGGTAGACAGGGTTTCATACCAAGCCCTTGGAGCTTGTTTTAACCCATACAAAGCTTTCCTAAGCTTATACACAGAATCAGGTTTAAGAGGATCTACAAAACCTGATGGCTGCTCTACATATACTTCTTCTTTAAGATCACCATTCAGAAATGCTGACTTCACATCCATCTGGTATACTTTGAAGTCTTGGTAGGCTGCATAGGCAAGGAACATTCTGATTGCCTCCAGCCTTGCTACTGGAGCAAAGGTTTGATCAAAGTCAATCCCTTCTTCCTGCCTGTATCCTTTTGCAACCAATCTTGCTTTATTCTTTACTATTATTCCACTTTCATCTAGCTTGTTCCTATAGATCCACTTAGTGCCAATTATGTTGTGGCCTCTTGGTTTAGGAACAAGCTCCCAGACTTTGCACCTTCTGAATTGATTCAGCTCCTCTTGCATAGCATCAATCCAGTGCTGGTCTTGGATAGCTTCTTCAAACTTCTTAGGTTCCATTTGGGACAAGAAACTAGAATGCAAAACTGTGCTTTGATTTCTGCTTCTAGTTTGAACTCCTTGTCTTGGATCACCAATTATCTGATCAGTAGGATGATCTCTTAGATATCTTATAGCTGGAGGTAGATTCCCTTCAGGTTGAGCATCTCCAGCTTCTTCATTCTGCTGTTCCTCTTGGTTTTCATCAACTTCCATTATCTCTTGTACTCCCCCTGGACAGCAGCCTTCATTTTCCAATGCTCCATCTTCCTTTGAAGGTTCAGCAATGGAGAGCTTGTCCATCTTCTTGCTTATACCTGTTGAGTCATTTGATCTACAAGACAACTCACAATTGATTAATCTTGTTTCATCAAATACAACATGCACTGATTCTTCAACAACTTGTGTAGTTAAGTTGAAGACTTTATAGGCCTTACTATTTGTGCTGTACCCAACAAATATCCCATCCTGGGATTTGGCAGCAAACTTAGTCAAATATGACTTGCCATTGTTAAGTATATAGCACTTGCAACCAAAAATCCTAAAATAGGATAGATTTGGTTTTCTGCCTTTCACAATCTCATAGGGAGTCTTTCTATGGCTTTTGGTGATAGAAGCCCTATTGATGACATGACAAGCAGTGTTAACTGCCTCAGCCCAAAAATATTCTAGGAGAGAGGTGTCACTCAATAGAGTTCTACCAGCTTCAATTAATGTTCTATTCTTTCTTTCAGCAATTCCATTTTGCTGAGGTGTTCTAGGTGAGGAGAACTCTTGGAAAATCCCAAAGTCTATACACAAGTTTGTTATGCTTTCAGATTGAAACTCAGTACCATGGTTACTTCTGATTTTGACCACTGTACTATTCAGTTCATTCTGAATTTGCTTTACAAAATTAAGTAATACACTTGGGGTTTCAGATTTTTGTCTCAGAAAGAACACCCATGTAAATCTAGAATAGTCATCTACAACCACTAGAGTGTAGACCTTCCTACCTAGACTGTGAACTGGCATAGGACCAAAAAGATCCATATGCAAGAGGTATAAGCACCTCACAGAATGCTTGTTTTCAAGGCTTTGAAATGAGGTTTTTGTCTGCTTGCCCTTTTGACAAGCTGAGCATACCCCTTCCTTTATACACTTAACTTGAGGCCCATTCCTCACTAGTTCTTTACTAAAGAGTTGGCCAATTGTCTTGTAGTTTAGATGAGCCAATCTCTTGTGCCACTTAACACAATGAGAAGCATTGTCATCAGCTACAAGACAAATGGGGGAAGCCTTATTCTCACATTCAAAATTAAGGCAATACACATTTCTCTTCCTATACCCAGTCAATATGATCTCTTGATCACTTGACCTTTTGATATGACATCCATCCTTACCAAATGAAATGTCATATCCTAGATCACTCAGCTGGCTTATGCTTATTAGATTATGTTTCAAACCTTTTACATAGGCCACTTGGGTGATAGTAATTAGGTTAGAAGAAATGTTATCAAACCCTTTGATGACTCCTTTTTCAGATCCACCAAAGATCACTTTATGTCCATCTTTGACAGATGAATACTCCTTCAGCAGCCCCTTTGTTCCAGTCATGTGCCTGGAACAACCACTATCCAAGTACCATATAGGGGCATGGTTACTTGGATTCACCTGCAATACAGAATTACTTACCCTTAGAACCCAAGTAAGTCTTGGGTCCTTGGTTCAGGTTAGCATTAATAAAGTTATCATAACCTCTTCTAACAGGTAGACTCTTATTCTTTATAACACTTGTGTTATACCAGCAGTCCAATGCAAAATGGCCCCTCTTGCCACAGCACCAACATTCAAACTTATTGTATCTAGATCTAGATATATCCTTGTCAGAAGAATTTCTGTTCATTGCTGGTGCTGTTGCAACTTCACCTACTGATTTCTTAAAACCATTGGGTTTATGACCATAGGTAGGCCTGCTTGCCTTAACACCCTTGTTCTTCAGAACATTTGTCTTAATATGACCTTGAATGTCTTCATGATCATATATGTTAGAAGGCACTTTCTCCTTACTAAACTTTATGGGGACTGAAAGGTTTAGTGGCTGAATAGGGGCTTTGCCTTTCCTCTTGAATCTGCCAGCCCTGGAGTTACCTTTAAATCCTAATCCAGCCTTACCCTTCTGAGTGACAAATTCATCTATCAAGGGTAAGACAGATTTTGGCTTAGAGTAACTAGCCACTAAATCCCTTTCAATTCTAAGTCTGGTCTCCAGACTCTTTACTTGATCATTAGTATAATTAATTGTGCCCATCTGAATAATAGTTATATTCTTCAGCTTGGCAATTTCATTTAATTTTTGATCAAGGACTTTTTCTAACTCAGTTGTTGCTACCCTTAGTTCAGCAATTTCCTGAGCCTGTGTTTTAACCAGGTTCTTGCTTTTCTTAAGGGCCTGCAACAAGTCCCCATACTTGTCTATCAATTGATAGACATCTCCTTCAGATCCAGATGCATCTTCATCACTTGATGCAGATGTAGCTGATTCTTCATTTGTACTACAAACAGATGTACAGGAGGGACAGTTTACCTCATTAGGACCAGACTGATTCTGGCATATGTCCTCTTCTGATCTTGTCATCAAACCCATGCATTGATGTTCATTGATGGAGTCTAGCAATTGCATAAACTCTTCTTCCTCAGATGCAGCATATAGTCCAATATATGCTTCAGCTTCAGATCCTGATTCTGAAGTTGACTGGTCTGACAGACTTTTATCTTTCTTTGCTACAAAGGATTTCTCCTTCTTGCCTTTCTGATAAGTCTTCTTCTTTTCTGAAGATTCCTTCCTTTTGTCAGGACAATCAGCCACTACATGTCCAGGCCTATTGCAATAATAGCAGACAATCTTTGAAGTCGTGGCTTTGCTGGGCTTTGATCTACTTTTCTCTTTCCTTGATGACCTTCTCTTCTGATAATAGTCATCAACTTGCTGTGATGTGGAAGGCCTAGACTTCCATTGCTTCTTTTTCAAGAACCTTTGGAATTGCCTAGTGAATGCAGCAAAGTCTGCATCTGACTCACAGCTAACTGAACCCTTATCTGAATTTTCAGAACTATCTTCTTCAACTTCCTTAGGAGGAGATGGTGATTTCCTCCTATTCTTTCTGGTGGCTTCAGCATTAAATGCCACAGTCTTTTCTCTATGCTCTCCTCTTGAGTTTCTTTCCTCCTCCTTCCTTACCATAAGTTGCATTTCATAGGATAGCAACTTTCCAAACAGGGTTGGAGGAGATATCTCTGCCAATTTAGCCACTTCTCTTATGGCACAGATCTTTGTATCCCAATCCTTTGATAAGGATCTTAAGAATTTGTCATTCAGTTCATAGGTACTGAAGACTCTTCCATAGGATATTAGCTCATTCACAATTCTATAGAATTTCTTATAGCACTCAGTTATGCTATCAGATTTTCCTTGTCTAAAGCTTTCATACTCCTGATTTAGCATAGACTTTCTATCCAGCCTTACTTCTTCAGATCCCTCCATGTAGACAATCAATGTGTCCCACATCTCCTTGGAGGTCTTGCAGTGAATCAGATTCTGAAATGTTGAATCATCTATGGCACTGACAATGATGTTCTGTGCCCTTTTATCCATGGTTGCCAAGATGATTTCATCCTTGGTCATTTCTGAATAAGTCTTTGGTATTTGGATATTTGCATCAAGAACAGATATCTTCATTGGAGTGAAGGGCCCTTCCTGTACTGTGATGTAAATCCTTGGGTCAGATGCTTCCATAAACAATTTGACTCTCTCTTTCCAGATCCCAAAGATTTCCTTCTTGCATATGGGTAATTTCATAGACCCTAGCTCCTTATGATTCTCTCCAGAACCCATCTTCTTGAATCTTGAATCTGCCTTTCAGATCTACCTCAGACTGTTAAGTCCTTTTTGAGGAACCTGGCTCTGATACCACTTGATAGTTTAACTTTCAAGGTAGCCTAAACACCTAGAGGGGGGGGGGGGTGAATAGGTTCTGCTTTACTTATAAAAACTTCTAGGCAGAATTCAATTCAATAGCTAACACAATTTACACAGCAATCACAGAAAATAAAACATCACAGATTGCACAATGTTTTATAGTGGTTCCCCAAGGTTTGGGTACATCCACTTTCCCCCTTCACCTATCTAGCAGTATGCTAGATTCGGCCAAACTTCCACTTATCTCAGATCAACAGATCCTACAACTCAGAACCCAACTGGTTCCTATAACTCAGGCACAACTGCCCTACCTGAGCCTTGCCCCAAGGCCTACAACTCAGAGAATATCCTTCTCCTATACTCAGGCAAACTGCCCTACCACTCAGAGTTCAACACTCCTACACTCAGCCTTTATAACATAGGCTTACAACTCAAATCTGTGTAAACAAATCCTACAGAAATATAGAAAAGATTATTAATCTGTCTTGCCAAAGTTGAGAGAGAAAAGGCTAAGACAATTCTTGATCAGCTGATGCAATCAACTGTATCTGAGCCTTCTTCAAGGCTTCTTGAAAATGAACTTAGCTGAGTTGATTCCAAACAGCTTCTTGAGAATCCACTGGTGGTTTCTTTCTTCTTCTTCTAATTCAGGCTTGATCTCTCTCTATCCAGCACTTTGAAAGATTCTTCTGAATTCTGATTAGAACTCTTCTTAGATCTATCCTTAGATAGTCTTCTTAGATCTCCCGGAGAAGATCTTCTTAAGTGCCTAGCACTTTCTTGAAATGAATTGGATCGTAATCCTTCTCAACTTTTTGATTCTCAACAATGTTTTTCAACAGTTGCTTTCTCCTTCTGAATCCATCCATTTATAGACATTCTTCATGGTAACCGGCTGATCCGGTTTCTAACCGTTTTCTGACAAGTCTGACAGCTTCAGTTAACCGGTGGTAACCCACAGATGTCAAGTCCTCAAACAAGTCCTGTGCCTTAGTCTTGAACCACAAGTTGTTGACACAGTCTGTCATAATGTGTCGAGACCATCTGTCTAACTGTGTCGACACAATTGACTTTGGTGTCGACACAGTCTTCAGTGATGTCGACTAAGTTGCCTTTGAGTCGACACAGCTTCTTCTGAAAATAACTTGGTCTTGACTCTTCAGTGTGTCGACACAAGTCCTGTGTGTCGACACAGTTGTTGTAGAATCATAACTTAGTAAGTGTCGACACAGTCTTCAGGTGTCGACAAATTCATTTCTTAAATCTGCTTTAATGTGTCGACTTAATCACAATGTGTCGACACATTCTGCTGGTGTCGACAAACTTGAGGTCGACTATTTTCTTTTGTGTCGACACATTCAGCTGATGTCGACAATCTTGAGATCGACTATATTCTTCTGTGTCGACACATTCTCCCAATGTTGAGGTCGACGCTTTTCTTCTGTGTCGACTCTTTTCTTCTGTGTCGACACAAATTCCCAGTGATGTGTCGACTTACTTCTTCTGTGTCGACACTTTTTCCCAGTGTAGTTGTAGACTAACTGCTATGTGTCGACACTGCTTCCCAGTGTTGTGTCGACTCTTTTCTCCTGTGTGTCGACACTGCTTCCTCTGTGTCGACACTTGGACTTAGAATTTTTCTGCATACTTTATCACTTCTTCACCTGCACATGTCAACTTAAAACAACATCAAATACACCTTGATGTATATCATTGAGCTAGGTTGGGCTTCTTCAAATCAGGTACACATTTTCCAATGTACCCAACACCCCTTGGGTGCAAAATCTTGCTATGTGGCCTGGCTTGCCACAACTATAACACGTCTGTGGTCCCTTAGAGCGTGACCCTCCGGACGTCCAATTACTTTTCTCACCCGACTTATATGGGGAAGGCTTCTTCTTCCATCGGCTCCCTTCCGTCTTTCCATGGGACTGAGCAGGCTTCTTCTCCTCCCCCTACTTGGGTGTGAAACCCTTGCGACGCTAGGATCGCTCCATGTCACTCTCCAAAATTCAGGCCGCCTCCACCAATTCGTTGAAACCCGCACGTTTCATCGATATGAGGGGTTGTCTTAGATTCTCCCTCAATCCATGATATAAGAGATTGTCCCTCTCTTCATCGTCCGCCATGGTCGTCCCTACATAACGACCCAAGCGAGTAAATTCCTGAACATACTCATCCACTGACTTGTCTCGCTGCACCAGATGTAGAAACTGCCTCTAGAGGGCTAGCCTCGTTGAGGCGGGAATGCACTTCTTCAGGAAGGCATTCCCAAATTCCTCGATGGACGGTGTGCGTCCTAGAAACTGCCGGCCACTGTGGCTCACCCACCATAACTTGGAATCTCCCTCCAACATAAAGGCTGCGAACTCTGCCTTTTTCTCATCTGGCGCCTCTGCTGCCCTCAGAAGCTCCTGAATTCTAGCCCACCAATCCTCTGCATCGGTGGGCGTGCCGATTCCCTTGAAGGTTGGAGGGTGGAAACTCAGAATGTACTTCATTAGCCGGTCCCCATGCCCGACAACCACTCTCTCGGCCCGCGGCTCTGCCCGCCTGGCTTCCTCAACCGGCACGGTCGCTGCCGTGACCGGGGTAGCATGAGTTGCTACTTGAGCAACGGGAGCTGCTACCTGTGCTGTCGCTGCAGCTTGGGCCGCCACCATCGCTTCTGCAAGCATACGGCAGAAGTCGGCCGGTGTGACCCCCATCCCTACCGGACCTTGCGCAGTCGCACTACTTGCCGAGAGCTCTTCTCTTGGCCTCGAGGTCCCAGCCTCGTTGCTTGCACTCTAAACACAAGCAAGAAAACGCAAATCAGTCTCTAATTGTAAGACTCGAACACAAGGACACTCATGGTCCCGCGATACTCCTATGTGGATAACTTCTTATACGCGACTCGACTTATACTTTCGACCGCGAAACTTCTCATTGGAACGCTAACCTCCCTCTGATACCAAATTGTAACACCTCCCCTGTAAAGACCATATAATATGGGTCCGGCCGGGGCCCCACAACATACGGACGCCACAGCTTAGGTATTAAAAGATGATATAAAACTACCCAAACTCAAAACTCCAGACAAACACAGCGGAAACAGAACACTAACAGGCAGAAGTTATCCACTAACAGAAGAGTATCAAATTGCCTTAAGGCCTTACACAATATAAGTCCAAATATAAAAGTGTCAAGCACCACTAGGCTACCTCGGCATGCAAGCCGGACATAGTCAAACAACAGCAGCAAAACACGGAAAAGAAAATAGCCAAGCACAGCAACACTTCATGAGGCTTAGGGCTTTTCGCCCGGCGCGCTAGCTCCTGCATGCGATCCTTGCCCTGTAAGGATTTGAAGTAACGTGGGTCAGCAAAGGCTGATCTCTACTGTGTAACAAACACATCTCCTCCCGGTCGTCCCTAACGGACCCCGGGGTACCACTCCACCTGCAAGTTAGCACTTCGTATACCAAAAGAGTATATATAATAAAGCGGTAAAACAGGCTTGGATGTCTCATACAGCATACATGTTCTCTATGTTTTGTACAAAGTGAAAGGGGCCTACTATGCAACATGAATGCAAACCCGGGTTTCACCCAAGGCACCCTAGCTCGTATGCATCTAGCACAGCATCAAACACTGGGTACTTCCGTTTCCCCATTGGCTTAAGGCCGCAAATACAAGGGAACCACCATGTCCCTAACGGCACACACGCCGTCACACGGAACCTCGCAAAGGCCCCGCCCACACAAGGGTCATATACCCCGGGCTTGCCCGCACATTCTGACTTCGCACGTCAGGGTTCTGTCTCACACTGACCGATTCTAAGAAGCCTTGCTGGACCCCACCCGCTCATGGCCACATTACCCGGGCTTGCCCTTCGCTCGGCATTCTCGTCAGTCCCACACAAGGGGCTAGTCTCGCCGGGACACTTTCCCCGCATGACTTGCGCGTCACGGGATAGCCAGCCGACCACGGAGACATAGTTGCGCCTTTGCACTGCACAAACAAAGGTTTCCCCACCCCAATCACCATTCGCACCGTGTCTTTCCCGTGCTCCAAGGAAACCATCTACCGCACAACGCGGAGCTAACCTTGTCCGGTTCCGACCACGAGTACTCACTCAAATATATGGGGGAAAACACATACATACAATGGCGTATTGCCGCAACGGATTTCTACCGAATCCCCGAAGCTCGCTATGCAACATCACCGGGTCGGACTAACGGTCGCGACCACGGCTTCACCCACAATGCCTAATCCGCTAACGGAGCGGATCTCTAATGCAAAGCATGCCGGGATGAACATACTCAACCCGGAGGTTCCTCTTGAACCTAGGCTACACGAATCCCTCTCATTTGAGAGATTCGGTGCTCAAAATACGAAAGGAAGGGGATGCTATTCATGCATCCTAAATCCTAAAAACCGAGAGGAGAAGTGTCGTTACCTTCCGTCCCCTCTTCCTAGCCATGGAGAAGATTTGCTCGGTTGAAAACCACCGCAATGCTCCCACCTTCATGGATCTGAACTCCGCTCGCGAAACGGACCTTCGAAGCTTCGCCGGCGGCCGGATCTTGGCCTTCTTCCTCCTCCTTGCTCTCCCTTCTCTCTAGAATCAAGAGAGATAAAGATAGGAGAGAAGTGAGGGTTTCAAACCCTATTCTCGAGTTTAATCCCTCAGATCTAGCCCCCAGCCGTTGGATCTCATCCCAAAGAAACAGACGGCCACGATTCGGCCTAAAATTACAAAAACTGGGCCGAACACGGGTTGCAACACGGCCGTGTTCCAGGCCGTGTTACCCATTCGCCATCTCGACCGATTCGAAAACCAGCACACGGCCTTTGACACGGCCTCCGACACGCCCGTGTCACCTGCGACACGCCCGTGTCAGGACCCGTGTCACGCCCCCCATGTGCAATCGACCATCATTTCGCAGTCAGAGAGGTACACGGCCTTGTGACACGGCATCAGACACGCCCGTGTCAAATTTGACACGCCCGTGTTTTTGTCCATGTCACGGCCCGTGTACCACACTTGCAGAATCCCTGGAGTGACACGGCCTGGGACACGCCCGTGTCCTAGGCCGTGTTCTACAACTCGACTAGCGTCGACCGCCAAAGCGTCGACCGCACGACCCGAGACCGAACACGCCTGTGTCACGCCCGTGACACGCCCGTGACACGCCCGTGACACGCCCGTGACACGCCCGTGACACCTGCTCCAAAAACCAAACTGGGCTTAAAACATCACCCGTCCCTCTTTTGAGTTTCGGGGTGTTACAAGTTACCACCACAAGACAGCGACCCTGGCGGCAAACACGATCATTCACAATCAATGAAGGAAGAAGTAAAACAAGTCCTCATATCACAACAAAGATATATAAATATCTAAGAAAAGGTCCGCATGAGATAATAAAAGAGTACAAGAAATAGGGAATATGCCTAACACATCAACATCATAAATATCACTCTCTCTCAACTAATAACGTGGAAGCTAAACCATATGATCATCAACCTGACGTCGGGTAATTGTATTGGTAGTGCGCGTCTCCGGCTCCTCAAATCCTAGTGTCTCAAACTCTGGCTCCCCCCGGTCGAACTGCGGCGGCGTCTCCACGTGTCCCTAAAATGATGTGGTCAAATGACCGTTAGTCAAACTAGACTCAGCTGCTTCGTCCCCTCCTCACCCCCGCGACTCCTAGGTACCGCGCGGGAGGAAGAAAACAGAGGACCAATAATAGCAGAATGTGCAAGCAGGCGATAGTGGTATATATAGGTAATTCTCTAGCTGTTCTATATCAGTATGAGCAGTAAAAAGGAGCAACAACTAATACAGTATAAAAGTACAGTAAGACGATGTAAGTAAAACTAGTAAAGTAAAACAACTACACTATCATCATAGAAGTGTACCCTAACATATATGAATGCTCATACAAATATATAAGTTAAGATATGATGAGTATCTGCAAGTGTATATGATATGTCATGCTATGCAATATAATGTTTATTATGTAACTCACATACATGACTCTGTGCACAGACCTTTCATGCATCCAAACTTTTTGGAGGTGGCCAACCTATTAGGTACTAACCGTTGTGGCTAACGGTGGTAGTGGAGCGGGTGTCTCCACTTCTAGGCTGGCTGGCACACTACCAGGCCTAGACCTCTCGTATGCCTCAACGCTAAGAACACAACAGCAGAGCCCCTGCGTACTCTTGTTGGCGACTACCCGTCTTCCATGGTCGGGTGCGCTCTTAGGGGACATAGTATTTCAGACCTCAGTATAAACATCCTACCGGTCTCTTCAAATGTCTACACACCGCACCAGAGTCATCGTACTTCCATCGGTATGCCGACTGAACCAGTACCGAGTGACCCATCACAGAATCACAAACCAGGTACAACAACACCCTCTTGAGCCTCCAGCTCGCAGGACCAACCCGTCCTGATATTGACCAACGACCCGAGCCACCAACTCGTATGACTAGCAAGCCCTATATCACTCCAACCCACACATGAGTGAGATCGCTATAACATTCCTTAATTATATCAGATTACTCTTGTCTAACTTCTGGATTACTTAGTGATTTATGGTTAACCTTGGACTTCCCGAGGTCTACCTTGTGGAGGGCTCGCAGCGATATTAGGAACTATGATGAGCTTAAGCCCATCACTCCATTTCTCAAGACACTTAGTAATGTTATGCTACCTTTAATCAAATCCACTCTCAGGGTCACTAAGTGTGTGACCTCTTCAAAGTATAAATTGCTGAAAACACTAATTTTCCATTGTTAATTGCAGAGCTTATGATTTTATATGTGTGTATGAATAGAAATCCTCCAAATATTTGACCTAAAGATCTAAGATTATTTCCTGAGGCCTATCATGACATCTTAGACCTATTTTCAGAGATTTATAATTTTCTTAAACTAATCAACAATTATTATAATTTCCCCAA
Organism: Platanthera zijinensis; assembly: GCA_039513925.1. Taxonomy (NCBI): domain Eukaryota; kingdom Viridiplantae; phylum Streptophyta; class Magnoliopsida; order Asparagales; family Orchidaceae; genus Platanthera; species Platanthera zijinensis. The sequence goes on along the minus strand of CM077095.1, from coordinate 110,991,856 downwards.
ATTATTGCTACATGTGATTTTGAACATGAAGTGACACTTTTTTTTATCAAACCAGCAAGATAAAATTATTCTAACATCATATTAAGTAATAATGGCTCTGGATAAAATTTGACATCATTCCAATAATATTTGATATTTAATTTCTAATTACAAAAAACTGATCCACTAGATTAAGCTACACATGAAGTACTATAAATATTAATAAATAATTCCAGAAATATTACTGGAGGTTACAAATGGTAGACAATTATTTATTCCAAAAATTTATAATTGTATAACTCAATTTTAGCATAATTATCTCAATAATATAGAAGAGATAAAAATGATAATTATAACTATAACCCTAAGATTCTGACTTTCAAAAATTCCAACTAATTCAACCAGTATTTATAATATTAAATAATTGCTATTGGAAAGATTTCATAATTTTTTGCAACTATTTTAGCCGTCATAATTTCACTAATATATTTGCGTAACAAAAATACTAATTAATGCATTTGCTAAGCAAATCAACTCCAAATATTCTAAAACTTTTTGAGGAGGTGTACTTTCACTAAATAATTACATGCATAAAATTTAATTGGATTTTACCAAGCCAATCCTGTTAAATTCACAAGATACACCTTTTTGGCTAAATGCACACCACTTAACATACAACACGACAAATTGCAAGTGAGATTCATCATCCTACAGGGGTCCCAAGGATCTGAAAGTTTTAGCAGGGCCTTATACCTTCCTATTGAAACTCTCAGCAAAATTTGTGATTAAAATAATAATTATTATTCAAAATATTCCATTTATATGAAAAATCATATTTTTCCTAAAATCGTAGGGAAATGTTGTCCAAAAATTTCCATTTTTGGACTGTAGGTTTATCTATGGTATATTCTTACATGGTTCAAATTTCAAGTCAATCGTCTTAACCAATTAAAAGTTATTAAGGAAATAGTGGTTGTCCTACCCTAAGAATTAGTCCCACAAGAATTGCTCCACATGGAGCTACAATATTCCAAATGACTTACTTTTAATTTTTAATTAAAGTAGACTCACAATACTACCTTTTTCGTGTTTGGCACTTTTAATGTTTCAGCACCTAAATGCCTCATTTGTCAGCATCAAAAGATGCATATTAAAGGGGGCAATATATATATAATAATTAATACTAATCCAAATCAACGGTAGTGATTTCGTCTTCCTCCTCTAGGCAAAGGACGGGATCCACCCGACCTGTAGATTTTCTACAGCCATTTACCGACAACCCGGCTACTTCCCCGGCCGGCCACCGCCACCCCCACCTCCGTTGAGGTGGTGGCTATCGCCCGACCATGGTTTGGCCGCCGGAAGTGGTGGTTTCCGGCAAACCCGCCACCATGGAATTTTTTAAAAATCACCATTTTTTCACATTGGATCGGGCTTTGTTGAGCCTGATTTCTCTCGTATTGGATCTAAGATACTAGCACAAGGAGTGAGGAGGAGAAACATGCCTGATTTCGAGCTTGGATGCGGCTACTCCGACGGGTGGCCATGATTTTTGGTGTTTTCCGGCGAACCTCTCCCAATCTCGATTCTCCACCGAAAGCTTTGATGTAAGAGTCGATTTCGACTGCCAAGAAGCTTTTGAAGGTGATGAAAGGGTCGAATTGAGTTTTTGGGGCCTTTTATAAAGGAGATCCAAGTTTATGGGGTTATGGTCATGGCCATTAAAGGCCCTCCTTGATGGTGGTCATCCTATAACTATTGGAAACCTCTTCCTCTTCATTAGGGAAGATGAAAGGAGGGGTTGGGGAAGAAGAATGGAGTGTCACTTGGTCTCCCTCCATTATTTCCTCTCCAAATGAAAGTTTCCTCCTAATTACTCCCATTAAATCCCCTAATTAAAATAATAAATTAGATTAAATAAATCTGAAAAATTAGTGGGCCTTAGGATTGGTCTTGGGCAAGGCCTTAGCCCACTTGAATTGGCTTGTACTCTCATTTTGCCTTTATGGTTAATTTGACCATGGTTGACCTTGGGGTTGACTTTGGTTTATTCGACCCACTAGATTGACGTAGCCTTGAGTTTATCGCTCAATTGCCTCTCTTTTAGAGTTAGAGAAGTGTTAGTGAGCCTACATTGAGGTGATGAGTTCATGTGAGTGTGAACTGGCCTTGGTAGACTTGTGAACATTGGGGGTGCATATAACAGTTTCCCTAAGTTCAAGCTGAGCTAGGGTCACACTAGGGTCTCCATACACCGCTCAATCCCTAACCCTAACTTTAGGGGATCTAGAAGTGTGCGGGATGTTACATGTCAGGGGGCATATGTAGTCGTGTGCAAAAAGTTCGGGCCCAGAAAAGCCCACCCGAGCCCGTCCCGGGAAAAGCCCGGCTAGGCCCGGCTCCGGAAATGCTCGGCCTGGGCCAAGGCCGGGCTTGGGAGCCTTACTGGGCCCCCATTTTAGCCGGTTGCTCGGCCCGATGCCCGGGCCTGGCAAAAGCCGGGCGCCGGGCTAGTATGGGCCCGACACCCGGGTTGGCGGAAAATCTCGCCAATTAGGCGGGATTTTAATCCCGCTTATTTAGGCTGGATTAAAATCCCGCCTGGAAATCATGCCAGCCGGGCTGGCCTGGACGGCCTTATTGGGCCCCCTCTTTGAGAGGGAGCCCAAGCCTGGCCCGGTAGGCAAAAAGCCCGAGCCTGACCGGCAAGGTCCAAGCCCGGCCCGGTGGGACTTTTTGTGCACGAGTCACGACTAGGCGTATGAGGTGAATCCACATTGGATGCTTTTGGAAATTGGGTTCATGTGATGTTAGAAGGCTCAGAAAATTCGTTTGGGTGGGGTTGAGGCAACACCCTGTAGGGTCTCCTGGGGTCACAGCAGCCTTTAAAGCCCGGCAAAAATAAGTTGAGCACATGGATTTATCAGAAACTCCAAATTAATATGAAATTCGCTTGAAATTTTCAGCCACCCAAAGGCCCCAAAGGCCAAATTCATGTGCTGGGTGGATACTTGCTGTTCCTTTTTTTTTTCTTTTGCCAGCTACAGAGACCGACACACCATACCATATATGCACTGGATGGCTGTCAGTTCTCGCTGAACGTAAATGTTATTTATAATAATTAAAATTGTATATTTTGGATATATATGTGTAAAGTAAACGATAATTGTTTTATATTTTTTGGAAGAAAATAGATATTGTCCATCTGAAGTTGTTCTTACATTTATTATTTTGTAGTTTTTTTTATAAATTCAAGAAAGATTATTGTTGTGGGTCGTTTGGTTTTCCTCCGGTCAAGGAAAAACGGATCGCCCATGCTCTGAGTTAGACCGAGCACGCAAACAGTCAATAAAAATCAAGGAGCTATGACAAGATGTTTTTTTACTTTGAAAAGCCCCAAAATGGTGAGAAAGCACATGGTCGGATCTGTACCAGGCCGAAATGTACAATTTAGTTTGGAGTTCCTTGGGTGGGGGGGGGGGGGGGTGACTTGTCGCCTCTTCGTTACAGGCTTTGAGTACTAAGCAAGCAGAAAAGAAGCTAAGTTCACGAAGCTTGGAGTGGAGCGTTCCTGTACGCCTTCTTCTGGGCTCGCTGATGCGTTCACGGGAGCGTTGAGCGTTGCGCGAAATAGAGAGGGAGTACGAGTAGACTGAATTCCAAGCAGTAGAACGTTATAAGTCTCACGTTCTTAACGAAAAACCACAGAGCTCTCTTTAGTCTCTTGAGTTGTTTGACTACACATGAAGGTCTGAATGTTTTTTTTTATAGTTTTCTGAAAGTATGTGTTAGTAATTGCGTTGCGCTGAATCTTGAGTTGGCGAATGACGTTGCGGTCACAAGCATCACCGATTTTATGAAACGACGGACATGCCCCCGCCCCCGGGTATGTAGCGCTTGCGCAAGGAAGCATGCGCGCTGCGCAAGCGCGCAAGGGAGGTGTGTTGCACGAGCGCGCAAGGAAGCGTTGGCGCTGTGCACGCAAGGAGGGCGCATTCCGCGTGCGCGCTGTCGCGCGTGTACCATCCCCGCGTGCGGGCCATGCGTGCGGGTTGTGCATGCATGTTCATGATTTGCTCCGACCCTTCTTTCATGGTGGTTTTGGTCTCTTCAAGCGACCGTGACTTACGTGTGTGTCTTGCTCGGTTGGGTCGGCTCTCTTGAGAGTTTCGGTGGAAGTCCTATCAGTTTGACTTGGAAATTTTCTAAGAACCCCATCAAATGCCCTCAAATTTTTGCGAGTCGTGATCTGCAAAACAACGAGCTCAAAATTTTTTAACCTCGATAATTTTGCCTTGTGGGCCACGGACTTACAGTTATTTTAGCATGCACGCATCACAAGTTAATTTTTTTTGTGGCATGAAATGTTCCTTTGGTTATGTCTTGGCGTTACTCTGTGTCAGCCTTGCGAGGTGAAGATCTTGTAGTTGACAGTAGGCGAGAAATCTTGGCAGCTTCTAATTTGTGCATTGCTTTTGTCCTTGTAGTGGTAAGAGCGACTTAGCGTCGTAACGTGCTTTTGTGCATTTAGTGGGCCTTGCGGCGCTTTGCAGGAAAGCTTTCCTGTTTTGCGTTTTGTGCACTGTGATGGCTTGAAAGTGTTTTGTTTTTCACATTCCTCTTCACCTGAACACGCGAGTTTGACATGGCGTGTTGAGTTGCACCTAGGCGTGAGTGCCAGGGGTTGATGCTTGAATGTGACATAAAGGGAAATTTTGCCTCCCTTATCTTGGTTATGCGGAAGAACTAGTGGTTAAACGAGCAATGAAATGCCCGGAGGCAATTTGACAATTTTTGAAGCAAGCGTTCTGCCCGGAGGCAGTTGCTGTAGTTGAGCGTGCTGTCTAGAAGTAGATGTTGTAAACGAGCGCGATGTAACATCCCAACTTTTATTGGGTCGCTAGAACTCTAGTGGACCCAATAAAAGTGAATCGAACCTCTACCTAAGGCCCATAAGTGTACAACCCATATTCGCTGGGTAGGACACGGAGGCATCAACAGTCGGGGTTTGACCAGCCTCGGGCTAGCTTGGGCTAGAAGACCAGAAGAGCTCTCGCGTCGGAGGAGCTCCCGCCCAGAAGCGGGCGAGAAGGCATTGAGTGGTCTCAACGCCGCGCTGAGTGAGCTCCACTCACTCACTGTCGCGTACAGCGGCGACAGTGTCAAGGTTAGAGGAGCTCCCGCCTGGAAAAGGGCGAGAGCGTTCACCATCGGTCAGCCGGGACCCACTTCCGGCAGAGTCGGCGAGAAGGATTGCGTCTCGCAAAAGGCGGGGCTGGCTCAGCTTGAGGCTTTCGACACTCCTTTTTAGATCCCGCCAAATGAAGGCGAGAGGGTTCCCGACATAGAGTTCTCGCCGAGTGGGGCCCAGGGTAAAAAAACTTAATTTCCCTCGGGTAAAATTACCCTTATACCCCCAGGGGCTGCATTTAACACTTCTCAAACAGCGGGATTTGGCTATTGGCCGACCAGCCAGGGGTATTTCAGTATCTTCAGGTCAGCAAAAGGTTATAAATAGACCCATAAGGGCTCCTTAGAAAGCAGACTCTCATTTTTCTCTGAATCTCTAGTTCTTTCTGAGGAGCTTCTAGCTCAGCTTTTGGCTTTGGTGGGGAAGCTCTCAAAGATCTTCCGTGTGTGAGGTGAGACCTCCCTACTGAGGCTTTGGGTCAGTCCTAGGTCGTTAGCAACCAGTCAAGGGGCGGGGCTTGAGAGAAGTAGGTGTTGGCTGCACCCCTGTTTTGAACATTCGTTGAGGTCAATTTTGGCTCCAACAGTTCTGATGCGGTGAGCGTGGAAGGAAGCCGGTACAAGAAAGCCCGAGGTAGGAAGCGACGAGGAAGATGTTGGAGGACTTTAGGCGAGAGGTCCTACAGATTATCAGCCTGGCCTTCTCGACAAGAGTGAGTGGGAGACGCCTCAGGTTCTGGTGGAGGCGGTCCCGCTTCTGGGCGAGAACGCCCCTGGGCAGCGCCCTGGGAAGGAGGTCCCGACGGAAGTTGGCGAGAGGGACGTGGCCGCGCGGGAACTCTTCTCAGGCCAGCGCTACGGAAAGGAGGTTCTAGCATAAGTTGGCGAGAGGGAGGCGGCAGTGCGAGATCTCTTCCCTGGGCACGGTACCGCGGATCAGGCAAGCCAACTGAGGCCGCGAGACGTGCCCTCTTGCCAGGCGGGAGGCGAGAGTCCCTTTTGCGAGCTTATCATCTCGGATCTGGTGCCGGAAGGGTTCCGTGAGCCCGATATGTCTTACTACTCAGGGAAGGATGATCTGGTGCAACATGTTCAGTGGTTCGAGGATGTAGTCTCGATCAGGCAGATGACGGATGCCTTCAAGTGTCGGCTTCTTGCCATCACGTTGAAGGAGAAGGCCCGGGACTGGTTCCATTAGTTGCTGGCAAGTTCCATATACAGCTTTGAAGATCTGCGCAGGGGGTTCCTATTGAGATTCTCGACATCGAAGAAGCGGAAGAAGGAGGCAGAGTGCCTATTTGCGGTAAGGAAGAAGTAGGATGAGACGCTGGGTCATTACGTTGACCGGTTCCAGGAAGAAATCCTCCTAGTCTAAGAAGTTCCGGGGTATGCGCTGATGCTCGCCTTTACCATAGGGCTGAGACGAGGTTTCTTTAGCATGGAGCTGAAGAGAGTTCCCCCTCTCTCCTTTGAAGAGCTAATGGAGAGGGCGGCAAAAGAGATCGATTTCGAAAGACCCAACCCGTCTTTCTCTAGGAAGTTGGCCCGGTTGGCGGAGGACGATGTGAAGGAACCAGCATTAGGGAAGCAGAGGGAGCAGAGGGAGCTGAGGGAGGAAAGGAGAAGAGAAGAACCCCGGAGGCAGGGGAAGAACCAAGGTTGGGGGGCTCGGGAGACACACAACCGGTTGGGTTGGAGGCCTCAGGAGGGTCGCCCCCAGGGTCAAGGAGGAGGTCTGCAGGGAAGGGATAACCTTCAGGAGCCGAGGAGGTTCGATCAGCAGGCGTGGAGACAGGGACCGAGAGACCACGTCTCGCCGCCGCAAGAAGCGATGGAGGTTGGTAGAGGAAGAGGAGGATGAAGAGGAGTTCGAGGGGCTGGAAGAAGAGGATGTGGAGAAGGAAGAGAAGGCAGGGTGGCGTTGCCCTTCTGCGACTTCCACTAGGAGGAGGGTCACGTGACGGCCACCTGCTCAGAGTTCTTGGAGATGTGGGAAGCAAGAGGAATGGGGAGACAGGATCCGCCGGTAAGGATCGTGGAAGTGCAGTAGGGAGGGGAGGAAGATAGATGCGAGGACCGGGTGGACGTGGGGACCCGAGGAGGGATCAGAGTGATCCACGGAGGGGTCGGGATTGAGGCAACTCGCAAGGGGAGCTTTCAAACCTTGTTTCGCAGAGGGCTCGCCTCGACCTCCTTAGCTCCCCCTCCGGAAGAAAAAATCATCTTTTCATCCACGGATATGCCGGACTACGAGGATCCATTCTGCGATGCCCTGGTGATTCAGACAGCAATGGAGAACTTACGGTCTCCAGGATACTGGTGGACAATGGGAGCTCGGTGAATGTCATCTTCAAGAGAGCCTTCGATGAGATGAAGGTTGAGGGGAAGAGGGTCCTAGCCTCAGATGGGCCGTTGTTCGGGTTTTCTGGAGAAAGGAAAGAGGTAGAGGGAGGAGTAGGACTGCATGTAAAGCTGGGTGGCGTGTCACGGAACTGTAGGTTCGTGATAGTGGACGCCCCAAGTAGTTACAACGCCATCTTTGGGCATCCCCTCATCAGCGCCTTTCACTGCGTCCCCTCCTCGTTTCATCAATGTCTCAAGTTCAATAACGGAGGGGTGCAGGTCATAATTAGGGGGGATCCAAAGGTGGCAAGACAATGCTATGTGACGGCAGTTAACACTGTGTCTTGGATGGCGGAGGCAGAAGAGCTGGAAAGGGAGCTAACAGAGCAAGAGGAGGAGAGCCTGGAGGAGGCAATGGAGGTAGAAGAGAAGCTAGCCGCTGGAATCGAACAAGAGGGCTTGGAGGAAGTGATGGATGAAGAGGAGGGTCAAGTGGCGAGAGTTGAGCAGGAAGCCCCGAGGGGTGTAGAGGTTTAGCAGCTCCAGGAGGAGAAGCCGGAGGAGGAAATGGAGGATGAAGGAGGGGAGGAGTTGGAGTTTGAGGAAGAAGCAAGGGTCGGCTGGGAGCAATCGCGATTGGAGCTGGCCGAAGAAGTGGTGGAGATGGAGGTCTCCACCAGAGTAGGGCAGGTGTAGAGGGCGCGAGTCAGCGGGGGCTTAGATCCTGAGGACCAGGAGTGGGTGAGGGCTTGCATCAAGAGCAACGTCGACATCTTCGCTTGGACCGCGGCAGACAAGCCGGGCATTGACGCGGACGTGGCTTTCCATCGTATGAACCTGGATCCCAGTACTCGCCCCATACGCCAAAAGATGAGGACCATCACCACCAAGCTAGAGGAGCCCATCCGCGAGGAGGTCAGAAAGCTCCTAGAGGTAGGCTTCATCTCAAAGGTTCAGTACCCGGGTTGGATTTCCAATGTGGTAATGGTTAAGAAAGGGGGTGGGAAGTGGCGCATGTATATTGATTTCTCTTTATTAAATAAATCGTGCCCCAAGGATTGCTACCCTCTGCCTCGAATCGACGCGCTGGTTGACTCAGTTGTCGGTTTTTCTATTCTGAGTTTTCTTGATGCTTTTTTAGGTTATCACCAGATTCGCATGCACCCCCCCCCCCCCACCCCGATGTCAAAGACGTCTCCTTCATCACTAGGGAGGGATGCTTCAGCTATAAGATGATGCCCTTTGGGCTGAAAAACGCAGGAGCCACATACCAACGCATGATGGATCGAGTCTTTAAGGGGCAGAGAGGGAGAAACTTGGAAGTCTATGTCGATGACCTGGGTGTGAAAATCAAATGTGTGAGCTCACACCTGCGGGACCTAGAAGAGACCTTTGCCACCCTCCGGAGGTTCAAGATGAGGCTGAATCCCTTGAAGTGTGTCTTCGGGGCCAGCCGCGGGAAGTTCCTTGTACATCTTTTGACTCCGGCAGGGGTGGAGCCCAACCCGGATAAGGTGAAGGTCATCCTAGACCTGGAATCACCTCGCAATGCCAAGGAGGTCCAGCGCTTGACAGGTAAGCTGGCTGGACTTAGCAGGTTCCTTTCTCGGTCTGGAGACAAGTGTTCATCATTCTTCAAGGTGTTGAGGGGTAACCATAGGTTTGAGTGGACAGCCGAGTGTGAGGAAGCCTTCCAAGGGCTGAAGAGACAACTCTCCCAGGCTCCCCTACTTCATATCCCAAAAGAAGGGGAGGACCTAGCCCTGTATCTCAGGGTGGGAGCGGAAGCCATGAGCTCTGCTCTAGTTAGGGAAGAGGGGAAGAAGCAGCTACCCACCTACTACGTAAGCCGGATCTTGAGGAAGGCGGAGCTCCGTTACCCCATCCTCGAAAAGCTAGCGTATGCTTTGATCGTTTCGGCAAGGAAGCTTCAGCCATATTTCCAAGCGCACACGATTAGGGTGGTAACCGACCATCCTCTTCGCAAGTTCTTTGAAGGGGTGGAGCACTCTGGGAGACTGGCCAAGTGGTCCATTGAGCTGAGCAAGTTCAACATCTCTTTTGTCCCAAGACTCTCCATTAAGGCGCAAACAGTGGCGGATTTCTTGGTAGACTATGTTGTTGAAGTCGGGGAAGAGGAGCCGCGACAGTAGGGGGTGTGGAAGGTGATGGTTAATGGGGCCTCAGGAAAGCATTCCATGGGGGGAGGAGTGGTGTTGGTAAGCCCCCAGAGGGTAGCTATAGAACAGGCGGTGGCCTATCACTTTCCGGTGACCAATAATCAGGCAGAGTACGAAGCCATGATAGCTGGTCTTCATTTGGCAAAGGAGCTTGAGATCCAGGATATGGAGGTCTTCACAGACTCGATGATAGTGGCATCACAGATTCGAGGAGAGTTTGAAGCTCGGGAACCTACCCTCATAAAGTACCTATCCAAGGTAAGGGCAATCATCGGAGACTTCTGATCATTCTCAATCCAGCACGTCCCCCAGGAGGAGAGTGTGGCTGCCGACTGATTGGCGATGTTCGGACCTCGGGGAGGAGGGACCCTAACTGAACTGTTCCGACCAGCGATCGAGGAAGGGGAGCTGATGGAGATAGGTCGACAACCCTCATGGGTGGACCCACTGATAACCTTCCTGTCAACCGATGAACTGACAGAAGAGGTAAAGGATGCAAGGAATTTCAAGCGCAAGGAAGCTCACTACCTGATGTTGGAAGGGAGGTTACATCGTAAGATGTCGTCAGGATTCCTAGCCAGGTGTGTGACCGAGGAAGAAATCCCGAAGATACTTGGGGAGATAAACTCAGGCGAGTGCGACAATCACTCAGGGGGAAGGCCTTTAGAGGCAAGGGTAGTCAGGCATGGGTACTTCTGACAGACCCTGAGGAAGGATGCGACAAAATTTGCAAGGAGATGTAAAAAGTGCCAGCTGTACGCCCCCTCCAGCTCTTGCCCGCTCAAATACTAAGGAGCATAACGTCACCATGAACTTTCGCCATTTGGGGAATGGACTTGGTCGGGCCTTTTCCTCTGGCTAGTGGACAGAGAAGGTTCCTCCTGGTCATGATCGATTACTGATGGATATTTTCTCCACGCTAGCGCGTGTTTCCAATTGATGAGGCAAGTATACCTATCGTTCGGTGTATAGAATCAAGTGTCATATTTAAACTCGGGGCTGTCGAGTACTTGTACTCACAAGGGAAACTATTATCTTATCGGAAGGAAAGTTGATTTATGTTTAAAAATGGAAAAGGAAAAACTAAGCGTTAAACTAAGAAAGAGAAATACGATTTGGGGAAGCTAGCACTCGATCTAGAATCCCCTTGGACTAAAATAAATCTTCTTGAAAAATAAAGTAATGCAAGTTCTTATCTACTCACTCGAACGTGGAGGTTCCTAAAGTACAAAAGCGTCTCTGTCGAGCTCATGCTTCTGACTAAACTTAGGTTGATCGATTAAGACCTTTCGGCCAGTCGAAACCCCTAAGCTTGCTTTAGGCGGTGAACCCTTCTATTGGATTTGACTCCAATCCAGAAGATTTACATCGTCCTCTTTCGAGGAGTGCATTCAACTCCTTTTATCTTTGAGTGATCTCCTCGTATACGCAACCTATCGGTCATTTAGGATACGGATCTTAGATCGAAACCCATATCCGCGTAATATGAATTCAATGAAATGGAAATCAAAGATAAATCATAGCGAGTAAGATGAAGAACAAGACAATTGATAAAAGGAGAAGATTTTATTTTATTCCAAGGTTCATCATGATCTAGTGCTAAAAGGAAGTTAGCTACTCATCATGATTAGAGAATTACAAAATAAAGTAGGGAAAGACATGCTTGAATTGAAGACAAATAAAATTAAAACTAACAACAATAGTAATTTATACTAGTATTGGAAATACAGCAAAAGAAAACAAAAAATTAGAAGACTCCAACTCCAAAAATTCGACTCCTCGTATCTCTGAAGTTATCTGGAATTTATAGGAAAAATTTCTGTTTGGTCACGCCCTAGGTCACGCCCGTGACCTAGGGCGTGTCAGGCTCAGAACCGTCATCTTGAAACCCCAGGAACGTTGGAGGAGAAACCGCCAAAATCTGTTAACTGACGGGTCACGCCCCTAGGTCACACCCGTGACCTAGGGCGTGTCAAGGCTGTTTCTTGAAAACAGAGGGAAACTCAAAACGGTGGGAGTAAAATTGGTCTTCAAGGAGGTGTCACGCCCCCTAGTCAAGCCCGTGACTAGGGGCGTGTCAAGCTAGAACGGCTTCTGGCGGCAACGGCTAGAACGACAGAGTAATTGGCTGGAAACGCCCGTGACACGCCCTGGTTCACGGGCGTGTGAATTTAATCTGATGTGGCAAGTTCAACGGTCATTCCTCTGGCTGACACGCCCCATGTAAGGGTGTCACGCCTATCTGACACGCCCAAATAGGGCGTGTCGGAGGGCGTGTTAAGCTTCTTCGACCGCTATTCAACGATTTGCGCTGAATGACTTTGACCGTGTGTGTCACGCCCCTGGTCACACCCCTGGAGGGCATGTCATAGGGCGTGTCTAGGCAGAAAACAGGGAAATTCCTGTTTTGCTCCAAAAATTCTACAGTTTAGCCCCGCAAGATTGAAAATCATTTTGTTAGATTAAATAAATATAAAATATAAAAACTAGTTAATTATAAACTTAATATTATAAAATAGATATATAATATCTAACTATCAATATAAAATAATAAATAAAAAGATAGAAATAATTAGAGTTATCAAATACTTCCATACTTATCCGTTTGCTAGTCCCGTGCAAACAACTTCCTATAGGAGTAGAAAAATTTTAAATGCTAGAAAAGAAAATTGAACCTAAGGAGTAAAATGCGAAATCTTATGCCTATGCTTGTAGATATTTTTGTAGAAAGACTTACTCAGCATACAAATTAGGTTTTTATTTTTCTTAAAAATGTGTTTCCACTTTTATTTTTACTTTTAAAATGAAAATCCGGTAAATCATAAAATTAAATTCAGGGAGAGTGTAGCGTGCGTACTAAGATAACATTGCACGAAAGAAGATTGAGATACTCTCCAAAGAAATCCACCAATGTCGATGGCCATAAGTTTGCCCTTTCACACTCTCGCCACGATACTAGTTTAACTTAAAATCATAAATCAATAGGACTTAATTAGGTTGAAATGTAGGCTTAGATTTTTGGTGAGCATGGTCAAAGATATAAACGATGGCTAGTCACACCAAAACCTAGAGAGAGCTTGAACACAAATTTTTGTTATGGCTTTAAGAACATAGCAAAATTTCTAATCCTTTTTTTTCTATTTTTTCAACTCTCTCATCATGTTGAAAATTTTCTTCTACCTCTTCATTTTTTTTCATAATAAAATTTTTTCTCTTTTTTTTTGTTTTGAAAAGGATAGAAGAATAAATCAATTCTTTTTTTATAAGAAAAGAGCCACCAAAAATGAAAAGGCTCCTAATCACTCACAAGCCCTGTTTGAATAACTATGCTCAAGCTCGGTCTTAGGTGTGCAATTAGGTTGCTTTTTAGGCCTTGGTAAAATGCTTGGTGGAGCTAAAACAAAGGAATAGGGAAATAGGCTCAAAATGGCTTACAAAGATAAAAATTTTAGGTACGGGTACAAAAGCTCAAACTCGCTAAAAGAAGTGCCTAAATCATATTTATGCTAATTAGTCTAATTTATGCAAAGTCTTGAGAATAGCTAGAGGGCAAGTTCTAGACATCGAGAAAGAATACCTCTTTCTTGATCCGCGAAATATCTCTCTAGCAAACTTCTACCTACTCACCTAAAGTATTTTAGATTTTACCGGTTTTCAAAGTGAAAGTAAAATAAAACATTTCCACGCATTTAGAAAAACAAAACTTTAATTGTATGCTGAATATTTAATTCTAGTTAAATGTGCATTTAACTAGAAACACAGCATGACCAATAGTTCTACTCAAAAATTCAAAATTCAATTAAAACATTAAAATTCTCTAAACACTATAAACAAGTTGAATTATTAGGAATTTTGCGTGTGAATAAATATAGAAATAACAACTTTTCTATTTAAAAACCTAATTTTTTTACTTCTTAGACTTCCCGAGATATACCCTGTGAAGGCCTCTCAACGGTACTAGGAGGTAAGATGGGGTGATATCCCAAACGTCCATTTCTAAGAAATTTAATTTTCGATTTTCTATTTTTTTTGTATTTTTTATAATAAAAAGAAAACAAATTTTTTTTAAAATTTATAAAGTTTTATATATATATATTTTTTGATTTTTAAATAAAAACAATAACTAAGAATCCACCCTCATACTTAAAAATAAACATTGTCCCTAATGTTTATAAGTCAAGTACAAGGGGGGAAAGAAAAACAATTTGAAAAATTTTAGAAGAAAAGAAAATAAATGCATAAAAATTAAAGATAAGCAAGGGGTGTCTCCGAAGAACATTTTTTTTTCCCGCCTTTAAGCTAGACAGTATTGGTTAGGAAAAAGGGAAATAAAAATTAAAATGTAAGGGCAACTCCCTTAGTTTCTGCTTGGGTGAATACACCGAAGACGCTCGCCAAGCTACTCCTCCGCTTGCTTCTTGATTTTTCTTCTTTGAATGGTGCTCTTGAGAATAGCTAGAGGGCAAGTTCTAGATTTGAATTTTTGAAGATGAGCGGCAAAGGGATCGTTGACATCATTGGATTGCAACGTCTTATCGTCTACATGAAAATCATTAGAGTAAGAAAAATAAAAAATAAACGTGTTAGAAACAATTTCACACGGAGGAGGGTCGTGCGAAAGAAATTGATCAAGGTCCGGTTATTTATTTTCTAAAATTAGTTTTTCTTCCGTAGATTGATTTAAAATTAAATCATCGGACGCATCAGGTTCATAAATTTTTGCTCCTAAATAATTAGAAATTGTATTTGGAAATTCATAAAGAAGAGAAAAATTTGAAGTACTAGGAGAAGAAACATATTCTTCTTCTACTCCCCCAGCGCGTCCGTACACTTAACAAATTCTTAAAATAAAAGTCTTTCACCTTCTTCGGAATAAGCGACAACGGGGGTACATGAAGAGTTATGTTCCGCATTAGCAACATTATCCGAAGAGGGAGAAAAGTCACTAAAATTAATAAAAGTCTCATCCAAATTTTGGGGAGAAGAATCAAACGGAAATTGAGAAGAATTCTCAAAATTAGGAGAGAAAGCTGACGGTGCGGAAAAAGAAGAACAAGAAGTCGGATCTAAATAAATATCCTTATTACTCGGGAATCTTTCCAGGTGATCATGCCGGAAAGAAACATTCGAGGAAGAAGAAAAATTACTAAAATCAGAAAAATTGTTCTCATTGAAGCTTGAAAAAGAATTTTCATGAAAATTATTTTCATTAAAATTTGAAGAATTAATTTCATTAAAATTGGAAAAATTATTAGAAAAGTTATTTTCATGAAAATTCGATAAAGGGTTCTTATTAAAGTAGGAATAATTATTTTCATAATTATTGTGAAATTATAAGAAAAATTTTGATGATAAAAATAATAACATTCCTCACTTCGATGAGGGGCACCACAAAAATTGCACAAAACTTGGCGTTGTCTTGCGGCTTGCAAAAGATTAACTTTGTGTTGGAGCTCGGCAATTTTAGCGGCCAATTGTGATAACATATTTTTTTATTTTAAGAAGAAAAGAAAACAACCGGTACTTAATAGAATGGAATAAGAAATAAAAAAATGAATAGGGGTTAAGAAAGAGAATGATAAAATAAAAGTTTAAAAATTAAAAATTTATAAAATAAAATTTCCCGGACTTCCCAAGGGCTACCCAATGACGGGTTCGCAAGGTACTAGGCGGTATTGCGGGATGAAAACCCGGCACGGCCCTTTCGCAAGAAATTTTAATTATAAAAACTTAAAGTTAAAACTTTGAAAGAAAACAAACAAAATAAATAAATAAAAAAAAGAATAAGATTAATAGATTCTTGCTTTCAAAATATCGACAAAGAAAATTCCCCGGCAACGATGCTAAAAACTTGATGGATATTTTCTCCACGCTAGCGCGTGTTTCCAATTGATGAGGCAAGTATACCTATCGTTCAGAGTATAGAATCAAGTGTCGTATTTAAACTCGGGGTTGTCGAGTACTTGTACTCACAAGGGAAACTATTATCTTATTGAAAGGAAAGTTGATTTATGTTTAAAAACGGAAAAGGAAAAACTAAGCGTTAAACTAAGATAGAGAAATACGATTTGGGGAAGCTAGCACTTGATCTAGAATCCCCTTGGACTAAAATAAATTTTCTTGAAAAATAAAGTAATGCAAGTTCTTATCTACTCACTCGACCGTGGAGGTTCTTAAAGTACAAAAGCATTTCTGTCGAGCTCATGCTTCTGACTAACCTTAGGTTGATCGATTAAGACCTTCCGGCCAGTCGAAACTCCTAAGCTTGCTTTAGGCGGTGAACCCCTCTATTGGATTTGACTCCAATCCGGAAGATTTACGTCGTCCTCTCTCGAGGAGTGCATTCAACTCCTGTTATCTTTGAGTGATCTCCTCGTATACGCAACCTCTCGATCATTTAGGATACGGATCTTAGATCGAAACCTATATCCACGTAATATGAATTCGATGAAATGGAAATAAAAGATAAATCATAGCGAGTAAGATTAAGAACGAGACAATTGATAAAAGAAGGAGAAAATTTTATTTTATTCCAAGATTCATCATGATCTAGTGCTAAAAGGAAGTTAGCTACTCATCATGATTAGGGAATTACAAAATAAAGTAGGGAAAGACATGCTTGAATTGAAGAAAAATAAAATTAAAACTAACAACAATAGTAATCTATACTTGTAATGGAAATACAGCAAAAGAAAACAGAAAATTACAAGAGTACTCCAACTCCCAAAATTCGACTCCTCGTATCTCTGAAGTTGTCTGGAATTTATAGGAAAAATTTCTGTTTGGTCACGCCCTAGGTCACGCCCGTGACCTAGGGCGTGTCAGGCTCGGAACCATCGTCTTGAAACCCCGGGAATGTTGGAGGAGAAACCGCCAAAATCTGTTAACTGACGGGTCACGCCCCTAGGTCACGCCCCTAGGTTACGCCCGTGACCTAGGGCGTGTCAAGGATGTTTCTTGAAAACGGCGGGAAGCTCAAAACGGCGGGAGTAAAATTGGTCTTCAAGTAGGTGGCATGCCCCCTAGTCACGCCCGTGACTAGGGGCGTATCAAGCTGGAACGGCTTCTGGCGGCAACGGCTAGAACGACAGAGTAATTGGCTGGAAACGCCCGTGACATGCCCTGGGTCACGGGCGTATGAATTTAATCTGATGTGGCAAGTTCAACGGTCATTCCTCTGGCTGACATGCCCCATGTAAGGGTGTCATGCCTATCTGACACGCCCAAATAGGGCGTGTCGGAGGGCGTGTCAAGCTTCTTCGACCGCTGTTCGACGATTTACGTGGAATGACTTTGACCGTGTGTGTCACGCCCCTGGTCACACCCCTGGAGGGCGTGTCACAGGGCGTGTCTAGGCAGAAAAAAGGAAAATTCCTGTTTTGCTCCAAAAATTCTAGAGTTTAGCCCTGCAAGATTGAAAATCATTTTATTAGATTAAATAAATATAAAATATAAAAACTAGTTTATTATAAACTTAATATTATAAAATAGATATATAATATCTCACTATCAATATAAAATAATAAATAAAAAGATAGAAATAATTAGAGTTATCAATTACTTCTCAAAGTGGCTGGAGGTTAAGGCCTTGGCTAAAGTCACCTTGCAGGTCATAAGGAACTTCGTCTGGGGGGAGATCATATGCAAGCACGGGAAGCCTCAAGCGATAGTAATAGACAATGGTCCTCAGTTCGCCAGTGAAGAGTTCATCAGCTTCTGCGCCCAGCTGGGGATAAATCTCAGATTTGCCTCTGTCCACCACCCCCGGAGCAACGACCAGGTGGAAGCAACAAACAAAATTATCGTAAACCTGCTCAAGAAAAAATTGGAGAACCTGAGGGGAAATTGGGTGGAACAGCTCCCCTCGGTTCTATAGGCCTTGAGAACGACTCCGAACACGACCACCAGCGAGACCCCCTTCAAGCTCTCTCACGGGTGCGAGGCGGTCCTGCCAGTGGAATTCGAAGTTCGGTCCCCTCGGGTCGCAGCGGCAGGGGAAGGAGATGAGACTTGGAGGTTGGAAAATGAGGAAGGGTTGCACCTCTTGCTGGACATGATGGAAGAAGCACGAGATGTCGCAATCATCAGGCAAGAAGAGATCAAGCGACGCATGACAATATACTTCGACAAGCATGTCAGGATCAGGAAGTTTGTCGAAGGGGAACTTGTGTTGAAAAAGGTTGACGCGGCGGGATGGTTAGCCCCCGTGGGCAAGCTCGACCCGAACTGGGAAGGGACTTACATAGTAAAAGAGGTCCTTAGAATGGGAAGTTATTACCTCCAGGATGTGGAAGGGAGGACCTTGAGGCACACTTAGAGCGGTGATGATCTAAGACGCTTCTACCCGTGAGGGGGAGGAGGTGATTGTAATTTTATTTCCAAATGTTATCATGTGTTACCATAATACATCCCATACTTTAATCCGCTGTCAACTCTTTTCATTTTAAAGGATAGGATAAGAATAGGTCTTGGTTATGAAATCTTTATCAACACCCCAAGCTCAGCTCGACCCCAGGTAGACCCACTGTGCAGGATCTCATCTAGCTGGCAGGTCCGAAGGCTCGCCTGTGGGGGAGAGGTTGGATATGAAATCTTCATCAACACCCTGAGATCGACTCGGCCCCAGGTAGACCCGCTGTGCTGGCTCTCATGTAGCTGGTAGGTCTGAAGGCTCGCCTATGGGGGAGAGGTTTGGTTGTGAAATCTTCATCAACACCCCGAGCTTGGCTCAGCCACAGGTAGACCCGTTGCACAGGCTCTCATCAAGCTGGCAGGTCTGAAGGCTCGCCTGTGGGGGAGAGGTTGGATATGAAATCTTCATCAACACCCCAAGCTCAGCTCGGCCCTAGGTAGACCCGCTGTGCAGGCTCTCATCTAGCTGGCAAGTCCGAAGGCTCGACTGTGGGGAAGAGGTTGGATATGAAATCTTTATCAACACCCCAAGCTCGGCTCGGCCCCAGGTAGACCCGCTGCGCAGGCTCTCATCTAGCTGGCAGGTCCGAAGGCTCGCCTGTGGGGGAGAGGTTGGATATGAAATCTTAATCAACACCCCGAGCTCGGCTCGGCCGAAGGTAGACCCGCTGCGCAGGCTCTCATTTAGCTGGCATGTCCGAATGCTCGCCTGTAGGGGAAAGGTTTGGTTGTGAAATCTTCATCAACACCCCGAGCTCGGCTCGGCCCTAGGTAGACCCGCTGCGCAAGCTCTCATCTAGCTGGCAGATACGAAGGCTCGCCTGTGGGGGAGAGGTTTGGTTTTGAAATCTTCATCAACACCCCGTGCTCGACCCCAGGTAGACCCGCTGCGCAGGCTCTCATCTAGCTGGCAGGTCTGAAGGCTCGCCTGTGGGGGAGAGGTTGGATATGAAATCATCATCAACACCCCGAGCTCGGTTCAGCCCCAGGTAGACCCGCTGCACAGGCTCTCATCTAGCTGGTAGGTCCGAAGGCTCGACTGTGGGGGAGAGGTTGGATATGAAATCTTCATCAATACCCCGAGCTCGGCTCGGCCCTAGGTAGACCCGTTGCGCAGGCTATCATCTAGCTGGCAGGTCCGAAGGCTTGCATGTGGGGGAGAGGTTGGATATGAAATCTTCATCAACACCCCGAGCTCAGCTCGGTCCCAGGTAGACCCGCTACACAGACTCTCATCTAGCTGGCAGGTCCAAAGGCTTGCCTGTGGGGGAGAGGTTTGGTTGTGAAATCTTCATCAAAACCCCGAGCTCGGCTCGGCCCCAGGTAGACCCGCTGCGCAAGCTCTCATCTAGCTGGCAGGTCCGAAGGCTCGCCTGTGGGGGAGAGTTTGGATATGAAATCTTCATCAACACCCTGAGCTCGGCTCGACCCGAAGTAGACTTGCTGTGCAGGCTCTCATCTAGCTGGCAGGTCCGAAGGCTCATTTGTGGGGGAGAGGTTTGGTTGTGAAATCTTCATCAACACCCCGAGCTCGGCTCGGCCCCTAGTAGACCCGCTGCGCAGGCTCTCATCTAGCTGGAAGGTCTGAAGGCTTGCTTGTGGGGGAGAGGTTTGGTTGTGAAATCTTCATCAACACCCCGAGCTCGGCTCGGCCCCAGGTAGACCTGCTGCACAGGCTCTCATCTAGCTGGCAGGTCCGAAGGCTCGCCTGTGGGGGGAGAGGTTTGGTTGTGAAATCTTCATCAAAACCCCGAGCTCGGCTCGACCCCAGGTAGACCCGCTGCGTAGGCTCTCATCTAGCTGGCAGGTCCGAAGGCTCGCCTTTGGGGAAGAGGTTGGATATGAAATCCTCATCAATACCCTGAGCTCGACTCGTCCCCAGGTAGACCCGCTGCGCAGGCTCTCATTTAGCTGACAGGTCCGAAGGCTCTCCTGTGAGGGAGAGGCTTGGTTCTTGGTCCTTAGTTCTTGGTCCTTGGTCCTTTGGTTCTTGGTTCTTAATCTTTGGTTACTTTCACACAACTCCGAGCTCGGCTCGGTCCCAGGTAGACCATGTTGAAACCAAAAACTTGGTCTCTGTGGAGTTCGACCCTTGGGGAAGGGGTGACCTCACACCTACTACACTCGGAGGAACGTCACAGACCAAAGACTTGGGAAACTAGGAACAGACCCTCGGCTCTAGCGCGGAGGTCCCACCGCACATCCGGAAGGTCACAAAAACACTTCCCCTCCCTTACCAATGAGAGCTGGGTACCTTGGAGAGTTCTCTCGACTCTACCAAGAAGAGAACTAGGGAGGAGGAAGCTAAAAGCCAATGCCTCTCCAAAGGTACCCAAGGGGGTCTATTTATAGTTTTTCCAAGTCCTGAGTTTGAAAAGTCCAAAATGCCCTTAGGGAAAAAACATGGCAACAAGATGTCCAAAGAGGGGGAGGTGGAGGCTGAACCATGCTCCTCCCCTTTACCCCACTTCAGACATCCGAAGCGAACTCGCCCAAAGGCTGGGCGCCCGGGCGAGCTCCAGGCCGCCGGCCGAGCTTGCCCAAGGGGCTGGGCGCCCGGGCGAGCTCCAGGCCGCCGGCCGAGCTCGCCCAAAGGCTGGGAGCCCGGGCGAGCTCCAGGCTGCCGGCCGAGCTCGCCCAAGGGGCTGGGCGCCCGGGTGAGCTCCAGGCCGCCGGCCGAGCTCGCCCAAAGGCTGGGCGCCCGGGCGAGCTCCAGGCCGCCAGCCGAGCTCGCCCAAGGGGCTGGGCGCCCGAGCGAGCTTCAGGCCGCCGGTCGAGCTCGCCCAAGGGGCTGGGCGCCCGGGCGAGCTCCAGGCCGCCGGCCGAGCTCGCCCAAAGGGCTGGGCGCCCGGGCGAGCTCCAGGCCGCCGGCCGAGCTCGCCCAAAGGCTGGGTGCCCGGGAGAGCTCCAGGCCGCCGGCCGAGCTCGCCCAAGGGCTGGGCGCCCGGGCGAGCTCCAGGCCGCCGACCAAGCTCGCCCAAGGGCTGGGCGCCCGGGCGAGCTCCAGGCCGCCGGCCGAGCTCGCCCAAGGGGCTGGGCGCCCGGGCGATCTCCAGGCCGCCGGCCGAGCTCGCTCAAGGGGCTGGGCGCCCGGGCGAGCGCCAGGCCGCCGGCCGAGCTCGCCCAAAGGCTGGGCGCCCGGGCGAGCTCCAGGCCGCCGGCCGAGCTCGCCCAAGGGCTGGGTGCCCGGGCGAGCTCCAGGCCGCCGGCTGAGCTCGCCCAAGGGGCTGGGCGCCCGGGCGAGCTCCAGGCTGCCGGTCGAGCTCGCCCAACGGGCTGGGCGCCCGGGCGAGCTCCAGGCCGCCGGTCGAGCTCGCCCAACGGCTAGGTGCCCGGGAGAGCTCCAGGCCTCCGACCGAGCTCGCCCAAGGGGCTGGGGTTCAGGGGGGTGAGGCCTTGGCCTCCGTCCGGAGTACCGCTTTTACCTCGCTCATAGCAAGCCCGGGGGGGTTTAGATTTTTCCTCCCCCTACTAGTATATTTCCAAGGCCAAGCAAAAATGGGCCACCAAGAGTCCCAAATCTCTAAAAAGCTTAAAAACATAAAACTGGCCCAGCGCTTGCCAGATGGACCCTACTCTACGAATACGGGGTTGTACACAATCCCCGCTCTTTTCGAGGTTGGCACAAGCTCGGAAAGAAACATCCAACCCAACATATTCGCTGAGTGGCCTTCATGGGGCCGAAAATACTCGGTCTCTCCGAGGGGTCAACCTGTCGTGCCAGCTAATGGGAGCCTGGGTGACGAGACGGCCTCGTGGTGAAAATACTGAACCTCCTGAGGGGTCAACCTGCCATGCCAACTAATGGGAGCCTGGGTGGCGAGACAGCCTCAGGGTGAAAGGTCAACCTCCACGAGAGATCAACCTGCCCTGCCAGCTAATGAGAGCCTGACAGCGGAATCATCTCAGAGCAAAGGGACTTGGGCTCCACGGGAGATCAACCTGCCCTGCCAGCTAGTGAGAGCTTGACAGCGGAATCATCCCGGAGCAAAAGGACTTAGCTTCCACGAGAGATCAACCTGCCCTGCCAGCTAGTGAGAGCCTGACAACGGAATCATCTCGAAGCAAAAGGACTTGGGCTCCATAGGAGATCAACCTGCCCTGCCAGCTAGTGAGAGCCTGACAGCGGAATCATCCCGGAGCAAAAGGACTTAGCTTCCACGAGAGATCAACCTGCCCTACCAGCTAGTGAGAGCCTGACAGCAGAATCATCCCGGAGTAAAAGGACTTGGGCTCCACGAGAGATCAACCTGCCCTGCCAGCTAGTGAGAGCCTGACAACGGAATCATCTCGGAGCAAAAGGACTTGGGCTCCACTGGAGATCAACCTGCCCTGCCAGCTAGTGAGAGCCTGACAGCGGAATCATCCCGGAGTAAAAGTACTTAGGCTCCACGAGAGATCAACCTGCCCTGCCAGCTAGTGAGAGCCTAACATCGGAATCATCTCGGAGCAAAAGGACTCGGGCTCCACGAGAGATCAACCTGCCCTGCCAGCTAGTGAGAGCCTGACAGCGGAATCATCCCGGAGCAAAAGGACTTAGCTTCCACAAGAGATCAACCTGCCCTGCCAGCTAGTGAGAGCCTGGTCAGCGGAATTATCTCGGAGCTAAGGGACTTGGGCTCCACGGGAGATCAACCTGCCCTACCAGCTAGTGAGAGCCTGGCAGCGGAATCATCCCGGAGCAAAAGGACTTAGCTTCCACGAGAGATCAACCTGCCCTGCCAGCTAGTGAGAGCCTGACAGCGGAATCATCCCAGAGCAAAAGGACTTAGCTTCCACGAGAGATCAACCTGCCCTGCCAGCTAGTGAGAGCCTGGTCAGCAGAATCATCTCGGAGCTAAGGGACTTGGGCTCCACGGGAGATCAACCTGCCCTACCAGCTAGTGAGAGCCTGATAGCGGAATCATCCCAGAGCAAAATGACTTAGCTTCCACGAGAGATCAACCTGCCCTGCCAGCTAGTGAGAGCCTGACAGCAGAATCATCCCGGAGTAAAAGGACTTGGGCTCCACGAGAGATCAACCTGCCCTGCCAGCTAGTGAGAGCCTGACAACGGAATCATCTTGGAGCAAAAGGACTTGGGCTACAAGGGAGATCAACCTGCCCTGCCAGCTAGTGAGAGCCTGACAGCGGAATCATCCCGGAGTAAAAGGACTTGGGCTCCACGAGAGATCAACCTACCCTGCCAGCTAGTGAGAGCCTGACAACGGAATCATCTCGGAGCAAAAGGACTTGGGCTCGGGGCATGTCACCTGGATTGCCAAAATTCAACATCCTCAAAAGGGGAAACAAGTTGGGTTACATGACCCTATCGACTCTACCGGTCGGAGGCTGGACTCATTACAACATAAAGAAAAACAAGATACATGACTCCGCCGAGACGAGGCTTCTTCAGGGGGTCCGGGCATGGTGGTCGTCATCGGGCTCTCTTCCACTGGACACCTCCATCCTGCTCAGGCTCTCCATGATCTTCTCCATCTCCTCCGCCTTAGCCAACCAAGAGATGGTGTTGACTACCGTGATGTAGCACTGCCTCGCCATCCTGGAGTCTCCCTTGATCCTGACCTGGATCCCATCTGAGTTGAACTTGAGGCACTGATGGAAGGATGAGGGCACGCACCGGAAGGCGCTGATGAGGGGCCTTCCGAAGATGGCATTGTAGCTGCTTGGAGCGTCAACAATGACGAACCTGCAGTTCCTTGAGGTCCCTCCTAACTTCACCTGGAGTCCGACTCCACCTTCCACTTCCTTCCTCTCCCCTGAAAATCCAAACAGGGGTCCGTCCGAGGCCAGCACCCTCCTTGGCTCTACCTTCATCCCCTCAAACGCCTTCTTGAAAATGATGTTGACGGAGCTTCCGTTGTCAACCAAGATCCGGGAGACGGTGAAGCCTTCGACGGCTGCCTGGATGACCAGGGCGTCACAGAATGGATCCTCATGCTCTGGCATGTCCTTTGACGAGAAGGTGATCTTTTCTTCTAGGGGAGGGGTCTGGGACGTCGAGGCAACGCTCCGACGGTACATTACATGGAGACTTGCCTTCCGAGAGGCTTCGATCCCCACCCCCCCTGGATCACTGCTATACCACCTCGGGGTCCTACATCGACCCGGTCCTCGCATACATCATCCCCTCCACCTCCTTGGGGCAGATCTTCGATCCGCTCCGGCTACTGCTGGGTTGGAGCTCTCGTTCCCCTCACTTCCAGGAACTCGGGGCAGGTAGCCTTAGCGTGACCCTCCAACTGGTGGAAGTCGTAATACGGTAACTCTAATCTGCCTCCCCCTCTCCCCCTCCGATTCCTCCTCTCCCTTCGGCCAATCGCCATTGCTTGCTGGGGTGGGGGCAGGAGCTGTCTTGGGGCTTGCCTCTGGAAGTTGAACCTCCCTTAACCCCCATAAAAGTTCCCTCCATCCTGGATGAGAGCCCTTCCTGGACCTTGGGCAGGTCCTCCTTGTTGCCTCCAGCCTGGCTCCGGACCCTCCTATCTCTAGAACCCCTGGGCTCTCTGCTCCTCTCTCCGCCTTCCTTCCTGGTGCCTTGAGCCATCTTGCTCTTTTGACTCCACCTCCGTCAACTTTGCCAAATTCTTCACAAAAGATGGGTTGGCTACCTCCATGGCTATCTCCTCTGCCGCCCTTTCCATCAGCTCCTCGAAGGAAAGGGGGGTCTTCCGGGTCAAGCTTATCTTGAAGAACCCTTCGCGTAGCCCCACCATGAACACCATCTGGAGGGCATACCCTGGCACCTCTTGGATGTCAAGGATATCCTCCTGGAACCTATCAACGTAGTGGGCCAGCGACTCCTCGGCCCTTTACCTTATCAGGAAGAGGGACTCATGACCTTTCTTCATCTTCTTGGAGGTGGAGAAGCGAAGCTGAAAGCTCCGGCTCAAGTCTTCGAACCTGAAGATGGACCTTGGAGGGAGTTGATGGAACCAGTCCCTCGCCTTCTCTCTCAAGGTGATCGCAAATAGACGGCACTTGAAGGCGTCTATCATCGGCCTGATGGAGACGGCATCCTCGAACCACTGCAGGTGCTGGACGGGATCATCCTTCCCGGTATAGTAAGCCATATCAGGCTCTCTGAACCCCTCAGGAACGGGGGCTGACATGATCAACTCGCTGAAGGGTGATCCCCTGAGGGGGGCTCTCGCGGCCTCCACTCGCGCGATCTGCTCGCCTGGTGGGTTAGCACTTGCTGGGCTGGGGAACAGCTCCCGGCCGGTGAGGTATCGCTCGACCCCTTCTCCCATCCTTTCTTTCCCAGGTCGCCTACCTGGTGCACTTCCTTCTCCCCCTGCTAGGGTCATCTCGCCTGGGCCCCTGGGAGTTGACTCATCGAGAGGGGGCGGAGCTAGCTCCTGAGGGGTTGGAGTGGAGCTGCCACCCCGAGGAGCCAAACTTCGGAGCATCCCCATGATGCCTTGGATTGAAGCCATGAACTCTTCCCTTCCCACGAAGGGTCCGGGGTTGGGGAGCTCGCCGAGATCATCACCACCTCCCTGATCTCCAGCCATGACACTCTCCGGAGATCTTCTGTGCTGGTCACTCTCCACGCTCACCGCACCAAAATGTTGAAACCAAAAACTTGGTCTCTATGGAGTTCGACCCTTGGGGAAGGGGTGACCTCACACCTACTACACTCGGAGGAACGTCACAGACCAAAGACTTGGGAAACTAGGAACAGACCCTCGGCTCTAGCACGGAGGTCCCACCACACACCCGGAAGGTCACAAAAACACTTCCCCTCCCTTACTAATGAGAGCTGGGTACCTTGGAGTGTTCTCTCGACTCTACTAAGAAGAGAACTAGGGAGGAGGAAGCCAAAAGCCAATGCCTCTCCAAAGGTACCCAAGGGGGTCTATTTATAGTTTTTCCAAGTCCTGAGTTTGAAAAGTCCAAAATGCCCTTAGGGAAAAAACATGGCAACAAGAGGTCCAAAGAGGGGGAGGTGGAGGCTGAACCATGCTCCTCCCCCTTACCCCACTTCAGACATCCGAAGCGAACTCGCCCAAAGGCTGGGCGCCCGGGCGAGCTCCAGGCCGCCGGCCGAGCTCGCCCAAGGGGCTGGGCGCCCGGGCGAGCTCCAGGCCGCCGGTCGAGATCGCCCAAAGGCTGGGCGCCCGGGCGAGCTCCAGGCCGCCGGCCGAGCTCGCCCAAGGGGCTGGGCGCCCGGGCGAGCTCCAGGCCGCCGGCCGAGCTCGCCCAAAGGCTGGGCGCCCGGGCGAGCTCCAGGCCGCCGGCCGAGCTCGCCCAAAGGCTGGGCGCCCGGGCGAGCTCCAGGCCGCCGGCCGAGCTCGCCCAAGTGCTGGGCGCCCGGGCGAGCTCCAGGCTGCCGGCCGAGCTCGCCCAAGGGCTGGGCGCCCGGGCGAGCTCCAGGCCGCCGGCCGAGCTCGCCCAAGGGCTGGGCGCCCGGGCGAGCTCCAGGCCGCCGGCCGAGCTCGCCCAAGGGGCTGGGCGCCCGGGCGAGCTCCAGGCCGCCGGCCGAGCTCGCCCAAAGGGCTGGGCGCCCGGGCGAGCTCCAGGCCGCCGGCCGAGCTCGCCCAAAGGCTGGGCGCCCGGGCGAGCTCCAGGCCACAGGCCGAGCTCGCCCAAGGGCTGGGCACCCGGGCGAGCTCCAGGCCGCCGGCCGAGCTCGCCCAAAGGCTGGGCTCCCGGGCGAGCTCCAGGCCGCCGGCCGAGCTCGCCCAAGGGGCTGGGCGCCCGGGCGAGCTCCAGGCCGCCGGCCGAGCTCGCCCAAGGGGCTGGGCGCCCGGGCGAGCTCCAGGCCGCCGTCCGAGCTCGCCCAAAGGCTGGGCGCCCGGGCCAGCTCCAGGCCGCCGGCCGAGCTCGCCTAAGGGCTGGGCGCCCGGGCGAGCTCCAGGCCGTCGGCCGAGCTCGCCCAAAGGCTGGGCGCCCGGGCCAGCTCCAGGCCGCCGGCCGAGCTCGCCCAAGGGGCTGGGTGCCCGGGCGAGCTCCAGGCCGCCGACCGAGCTCTCCCAAAGGCTGGGTGCCCGGGCGAGCTCCAGGCCGCCGGCCGAGCTCGCCCAAGGGGCTGGGGTGCAAGGGGGTGAGGCCTTGGCCTCCGTCCGGAGTACCACTTTTACCTCGCTCATAGCAAGCCCGGGGGGGTGTAGATTTTTTCTCCCCTACTAGTATATTTCCAAGGCCAAGCAAAAATTGGCTACCAAGAGTCCCAAATCTCTAAAAAGCTTAAAAACATAAAACTGGCCCAGCGCTTGCCGGATGGACCCTACTCTGCGAATACGGGGTTGTACAGACCAGATGCGCAGACTCTCATCTATCTTGCAAGTCCGGGGGCTCGGCTGTGGGGGATAGGTTTAGTGTTTAGAAATGTTTTGACACGGATGTTCTAGGCTAGGAAAAAGACACACCCTGAAGGCAAAACCAAAAGGGTCTCGACCAAGAGAGGTCCCGACCAGGAGAGGTCTCGGCAAGGAGAGGTCTTGGCCAGGAGATCCTTGCTGGGGGATCTTGCCAAATGAAGTTCTTGGCGGGTCTAGGCAAGGAGACCCGATCGATCGCGCAAGGCAAGGAGGTGCGGTCTTCCCTTAGCCTATGAACGACACTCACGATAAATGGTTCTCGGCAGAATGCGTGAACGACGTGTTTAAGCCTTGAGCTCTCGGCAGGTTCTCACCAATCGACCGCCAAGAGAGACTATCCTAGAGGGGGCCAGGGGCCTCAGAGGAAGATCCCTTGAGCAGCGTTCGTTATCAACAACAAAAAAGAGAAAAAGGAGTTGTACAAACACTAACAATTTATATATACAAATATGGTTACAAGTATAGTTACAAAAATCAGAGCGTCTCGCTCATTAAAAAAGAAAAAGAAGAGAAGAAAAGGAAACCCCTCAGGGAGAAGAGATATATCTGCTCGAACTCCCGCTCGAGCTCCCGCTCGAGCTCCCGCTCGAGCTCCCGCTCGAGCTCCCGCTCGAGCTCCCGCTCGAGCTCCCGCTCGAGCTCCCGCTCGAGCTCCCGCTCGAGCTCCCGCTCGAGCTCCCGCTCGAGCTCCCGCTCGAGCTCCCGCTCGAGCTCCCGCTCGAGCTCCCGCTCGAGCTTCTGCGGGAGCTCTCGTCCGAGCTCTCCCCAGATGTCTCTCCAACAGTCGTGGGGGATCTCGGGACGTCTGGGGGTGAAGAGTCGGGCGTGCCTGGGGGCTTCAGTATAGGCTCGAAGAGCCAGGGAACGAGCTGGGGAGCGGTCAGGGTCTCGCCATTCTCGTCAAGGCATCCCACATCCCGAGCATCTCGATCATCAGTCTGGTCGTCGCCTGGGCATTGACCTGTAATAGCTTGTAGATATCATACTCAGAAAAACTCCAGCTCTTCAGTCTTTCATCCAGTGTGGGAGGGGGCAGGGTCGTAGCTGCCGCAGTCTCCAGGCTCTTGACTTGGTGCTTCAGTAAAGCGTTCTCTCACTCCACCCCGACGAGCTGCACACGGAGCACCATGACCTACGGAGAGTCCTGCATAAAAGCATTCTATCTGTAGCGAGAACGAGGGTATGGATCTCATAGGCGAGAACGAATGTCAGGAAGGGTCTTGCTTACCTCCTCCGTCGGGTACTGGGATAGAAGGCGCTAGGCATTCTCTAGCTCAGTCTTCAAATCCGCCGCCCGATCCACCGCTTCCTCCCTCTCCTTATACTTGTCGAGGAAGTTCCGGTCGATGGTGATGCTTCGGCGAGCACACATGTGCGCAAGCTCGAGCCCACACATCAGAGCCCGAATGGAGTCAAAAGCGAGGAGGCGAGTGGGCAGTTGGTCGTACAGGCCCGTGAACTCCCGGCTGTAGAGGCCATAGCCTAGCGCGAAGGCCTCACTGGTGACCTCGTCACTGCCCAACTTGGGAGCAGCGTCGAGAGGGATATTCGTTTGGCCTCCGGGTCCCATTGTAGCAGGGGGTTCCCTTCCGCATCAAGGCTCTTCACGCCTAAACCAAAGTTCCTATGCCCCTTCAGCACAGGCTTGGGCGTGAGCTTGACAGAGATCTCGGCTGCCACTGGCTCAGCGCCCACCTCACCACCCACCTTGATCACGGCTGGAGGGTTCTCGTAAGGGACCCCAGCACTGCTCTTGGCGACGCCCCTTATCTTGCTGACCGCCGCTAAAATCTCGGCGAAGGACCGGCCCGACGGGAGAGTTCGGGCGGGCGAAGGCACCTTAGACTTCCCCTTCTCGGCAGCGGACGGTTTTGGCCTCTTCATCCGCTGAGACAAAAAGTCACTGGGTTTCCGCTTCTCAGCACCATACGGAGGAGGCGGAGCTGGCTCGTCCCGACAAGCGCGGGCCGCAGACTTCGCGAGAGATAACGGATCTCTCATAGTCTAGCCCTCAGCAGCTTGCGTCTCGGGGAAGGGCTGGCGCAAAGGGATCTCCCGCTCTCCTGCAAAGGCAACACGGTAACACTCAGCATTGAGGTAAGACGTGTAAATACCGAACAAAAGAAAGAAAAGATGAGATCTCACCATCGCCAGGAAGAACGGGGGGAAGAGTGTCGACGTCCCGCCAAAGGAAGAGTACGTCAAACTCCTTGGTCCCAAAGAATTCGAGGAGCTCGCTTTCGCGGGACCCCAGGGCTGGCGGCATGTAGGCGGCATCCTCATACTGGATCGGCACAAGCGAAACGTTCCCGAAGTCACCAGAGATAAAGGCAAACTTCTCGCCCCAGTGATGATGCTTGTTGGCGAGACCGGTTGTCTTGAGCAGCTGCCCGGAGAAGAAGATGACTCCTCCCTTCGCGTGGAAGGTAAACAGCTTCCGGAAGATCGAAAGATTGAACTCTATCCTCTCGGATCTCATGTAGAAGATGAACACTACAAGGATGGCGACCGAGTTTGGATTCAGCTGCGCGGGAACGACTCCGTAGTGGCGGAGGGCCAGGCTCATCTCCGGCCAAAGAGGGAGTCAGAAGCCCACCTCGAAGTGCTCGAGGGGGATCGCGAGCTCCCCCTCTCACGCGATGTTCACCCTATCGTTATTGTTTGGGTTTCTCGCGATGAAGCTGGTAGGAATATATCGGGAGGTAATCAGCCGATACTCCTTCTGGGTCAGGAGGCACGACGAAAATTGGTGCTTCCGGAAAGCTTCCGCGCAATTAGAATGCCCCTCGTTCTCGCCCGGCATTGCGTCTGAAGTTTTCGAAGGCAAAGTCGCAAGAGAGGAGGCGAGAAGGAGAGACCAGCTGAGAAACAAGGGAAGGGAGGCGAAAGCAAGGTGTTCCCGGTAGAGGGCGGGAGCAAAAGGAAGAAAAGTGGAGGTTCAAGACCGGGGAAAAAAATGTGGTGGGTGGATCCACCTATTTATAGGAAGCCGTGATAAATGATGATTTTCCCAGAAAGGGCGGCGGAGGTACAACTATCACGCCCTAGGTCAACGGCACCTCGGTTCCCTGCCCGAATTGACAGTGACAGATCGACAACCCTATTTCGCGCAAACTAGCTGCTAGAATCACATGATATGACAAACACGGAAGCAAAGAACGTTCGCGCTTGGCGAGACCTACGATAATAGAAGTGACAATAACAGTTAACTAATGAAAATAGTTCACAAGATGGCAAGCAATCCAAGGTTCAGAATAAAATTAAAAAGACAGGGTACATGGCGAGAAGGGAAGGCCAGAGGTAAGAAGGGGCGAGATATCAGGAATCAATAAGGCTCCCAGTGCCAGTGTCCTCGCTTTTACTGTCGGGTCCTCGGAGGCGCCAACGGGTTGAAGTATGAGGAGAGTATGGTGCACCATAGATTGATCCGGCGAGCTTGGTCTCGTATCCGCGCAAGGCACCTCCCGGGATAAGATCCCAGTAGGGCCGCCCGGCAACTCCGTCTCGCTTAGGAAGTAATCTCGCTCCAGGGCCTCCAACCTTTGCTCCACCGACCTACGAAACTCTCTCGCCGCGTAGGACCTGGCCCAATCCCGCCACGCGAGTTTGGAGAGGATGGTCGCGACCCTTTTACCCCGCCTTCTCGCGCCAATCAGGATTCCTTCCATTTCGTCAAAAGAGGGGAAGGAGGAGCTGTCACCATCCTCCTCCTCCCGATCTCCGTCATCATCCTCATCCTCGTCAGCTCCCGATCACAGGTCCGGATCTCCTGAGAAGACAATCTGGCGGTCAGTGCAATAACAGGGTAAAAGCAACAGCAGTGTGTGGC
The DNA here is from genome assembly GCA_039513925.1 of Platanthera zijinensis. Lineage (NCBI taxonomy): Eukaryota > Viridiplantae > Streptophyta > Magnoliopsida > Asparagales > Orchidaceae > Platanthera > Platanthera zijinensis. Next base: position 110,960,598 of record CM077095.1, on the reverse strand, counting down.
ATACCTGCAGCATGGCCAGAGCCGTCGGCCGGTGGAAGGTGGGAAGGCCCGGGCTATCCCTCGGCGTCCCTCTCGAACAGGAGATGGAGTGGCTTTCCATGGACCGGATGGAAGATCTCGCGTGCCGTAACCTCTGTCGGGCCCGAAGTCTGGGGAGGGTCGCGCTCTATCACGGAATGGTCGGCCTCTGGAATTAAGGATGGGTCGACAGGCGCCTCCCCTGCGGATGTGTGGGGATTAGCTACTGGATCGTCACGGGGGGGGGGGGGGGGGGCAACCCCTACGTCAGTTCCCTACAAGGTAAGACCCGGGCGGGCAGAAGCAGGCACTGCGAGAGTCCAACCCAAGAGTTAGAGTGACCAAAAAATGGGAAAAAGAGAGGAGGGGCTACCTGGAGGTCCCGAACCGTCGGCAGGAGCCCCTTCCAGATCCTGTGGCTGATCCTCAGGTAGGCGAGATGTTGATGGGTCCGGTGGCACTGGCGAAAGCCCAGCACCACCTTCCGGGACCACCTTCCAAGAAAGGTTCAGTGACCAACTCTTAAGTACAGTAGTACGCTAGTCCGCGAGACATACCCTCTGCAGTAGAAGAGGATCGTCCACACGGCTTGGGGATGGAGTGGGAGAGGCTCGGTGTTCTCGCGAGAGGTCCCGATGGATCTTCTTCGCCTTCTTCTTCTTCTTCTCATTCGACAGCGGCAGAGGCTCCACAGTAGGTGCCTCTCTTGCCAGCCAAGGAGCCACTAGGGCGCTATTGGCGAGGGCTCGTGCCTGTGCCGCATTTATGCGATCCATAAGGCTCTGCGAGAGTGGCTTGCCAGCTTGTTTGGGGCGCATTGCGAGGTCACGCAAAATCCCTGGAGAGCAACAACGATCAGGGCAGATTTACGGCCGTCTATCAATGTATATATATAACCACGGCATGGCCCACCAATAGATTCTCTTTGCAGGAAGTGACACGTGCCCAACGAAAAATTATGGGTTGGACGTGTATTTTCGAGCGCAGAGCTAGCTCAAAAAGAGCGGGGATTGTGTACAACCCATATTCGCTGGGTAGGACCCAGAGGCATCAACGGTCGGGGTTGGACCAGCCTCGGGCTAGCTTGGGCAAGAAGACCAGAAGAGCTCTCGCACCGGAGGAGCTCCCGCCCAGAAGCGGGCGAGAAGGCATTGAGTGGACTCAACGCCGCGCTGAGTGAGCTCCACTCACTCAATGTCGCATCCAGTGGCGATAGTGTCAAGATTAGAGGAGATCCCGCCTGGAAAAGGGTTAGAGCGTTCACCATCGGTCAGCCGGGACCCACTTCCGGCAGAGTCGGCGAGAAGGATTGCGTCTCGTAGAAGGCAGGGCCGGCTCAGCTTAAGGCTTTCAACACTCCTTTTTAGCTCCCGCCAAATGAAGGCGAGAGGGTTCCTTGCATAGAGTTCTTGCCGAGTAGGGCCCAGGGTTCAGGGTAAAATTACTTAATTGCCCTCGGGTAAACTTACCCTTATACCCCCAGGGGCTACATTTAACACTTCTCAAACAACGAGATTTGGCTATTGGCCGACTAGCCAGGGGTATTTCAGTAACTTCAGGTCAGCAAAAGGTTATAAATAGACCCATAAGGGCTCCTTAGAAAGCAGACTCTCATTTTTCTCTAAATCTCTAGTGCTTTCTGAGGAGCTCCTAGCCCAACTTTTGGCTTTGGAGGGGAAGCTCACAGAGATCTTCTGGGTGTGAGGTGGGACCTCCCTGCTGAGGCTTTGGGTCAGCCCTAGGTCATTAGCAACCAATCAAGGGGCGGGGCTTGAGAGAAGTAGGTGTTAGCTGCACCCCTATTTTGAACATTCGTTGAGGTCAATTTTTGCTCCAACAATAAGGGTAAGAGATAACCCTGATGAGAGATATCAGGCTAGAGAACTCCGATTTGAGTGCTGTTAGTTCCTATGAACTCATATAGTCGATACGAGTGTGATGAGGCTCGTTATGTTGCAATCTGAAGGCATATGTCGAATATGACCATTCTGAGTTTCGTAGCGCGCCGCGATGCACAATTTTTGTTTATTGAGCAATTAAACACCGATTTGAACCCAGTTAGTGGCAATGGACTCGTGTGGTCAATACGAAGTCAACAGAGTTCGTTCTGGTCAATTTCGATGTAGGGCTGTCAAATTGGTCAAATCAAGCTTGATCATGCACCGAAAAGCGTGTACACATCAATTGTACCACAATGCACCAACATTGACCCGTCTCCCGATGATTTGAACCTGCTTTGACTTTGACCCATATTAGGGACCACCCTAGGGTTGACTTTGGTCAAACCCTCAAAAATTTTAATTTTTGGAACTTTTTCCAAATGGAGGCATCACCACCCCAACTCATAAAACCCACCGTGGGTTATTCCAACCCTGTGGGATTTGATTAGGAAGCCACCAAACAGCCCATAAGAGGCACTGAGAGCAGCAAGGGTGAAAGCCCAAGAAAGGCTCACATCCTTCATCCCTTGTCCTTATTTTTAGGAAGCCACCTCCTCATCTGCTTGAACTTGCACTTTTCTCTAGATCAATCGAGCACACCCAAACCTCTTTTGGAATCCCTCCTTGCCGGAAAACCTAATACCATTTCCGCTACCTTCCGCCACCTCTAATGGTGAACCTTCCAAGCAACTCTGAGCCATGTAACAACAGGTGGAACCTCTTCCCCTCCCCCTTCCTCATCTTCCCGATGTGCAGCATGTACCTCCCGACGGCCAGGGCGCTGCCGACGCCACACTAGCCAAGCTCTAGGTCAGGTGGTGGTCTCACATGGTAAGCCTTACCCAGTACCGGTGGTGGCACTGGGAGGGTATTATACCACTGGGGATGTTCCTCCCCGTCGACAGAGGGTCGTGGTGCGGCCAAAAATCGTCGCTCCGGCGGCACCCGAATAGTTCTTTTTCTCGTATTAATTTACCGGCGGCAACTGGCGGCGCTAGGTTGCCGGTCCACCTTCGGAGGGAAAGCCAACCACCGATGCATTAGGCAGGGGTGGAGTAGTGGCGTGAAAGCCACCAGAGAGGCGGGGTGGCGAGACATCACCGATAGCAGAGAAGGCTGCGCTACCCTGCTCTCGGGTTGAACATTTCCGACGGTGGCCGGCAGTGCCTGGCCGGAGGACCACTGCCAAATAGGTTGCTGGACCCCGAAGAGTTGTCCGCAGGTGGCGTCATGGCCAAACGGTCACTGGGCGGCGGCGGTAAAAGACCGTGAGCTTCTGCCGCCGAGATGATTCGACCGCCGTCAGATCTCCACTAGAAGATCAGACGGTCGTGATCTCCTTATTCCCTCCCCTATATGAAATTCTGGACCCCACAATGAATCCGTCAATGTGGGACAGAAGGAGGAAAGCTGCTGTTTGGCTTGATCATAGTTGCGGCTTTGGTTTGATTATGGCTAAATGCAGACTAAAATATAACAGAATTTTGTGGATTTGTTTAGGGAGAATCTAGGCTTCTAGGGAAAATCTTTGAACATGAAAGTTGTTCCCATTGATGAGGGCTATTTACACAAATTTTTGGGATTTTTTATAAATTAATTTGGTTCCTTAAAAATCATAAATAATGTTTATTTTGTCAAATTTTAGGCCCAAAATTAATCGGAAAATTTTTGAAATTTTTTTTACTCAAATTCGGCCCTCTTTGATGTTGTATAAAATTTGGGGACTTTTTGGTAAAAATTGATAATTTTTAAATTTTTCGGAGACTAAGGTCGCGTTTTGAATTTTGATGCGTTCAAATATTTTGGGGAAGAAATTGTCGCGCGCGATCGTGTTATAATTTATGACTAATGTTTCAAATATATAATGATGAGAATTATCGAGGCAAAATCTCAAGCTCTGAGCGATACGAGAATTTTGCAAATCATTGAACACTTTTATTTTAAAAGAAATTCTCGGGCGTTTTGAGCGTATCGGGAAATGAATGATACGAGCAATGAGTATGTTAATACCCAACCTTGAACCGGATGTTGGAATTTCCTCATTATTTTGAAATGATTCACGAGGTTGATTTTTGAGAAAAAATCAGGCTTCCTAAAAGATACTCGAATTTGCCAAGACTCGAGCAATTATGTTAGATCATATTCCTGAATGAATAATAAATTGTGGAACCCATGATAAGCTTCTCTGGTCCGATTAAGTCGTGTATAAAAAACGCAACTAAACCTATTATCGGACTTTAATAATAGTGAAATTCAAAAGAAGCTTCTTAAGAACAAAAATAGAACTGAACATTTCTCCTACGAACGGAGATGGAACTGAAGATTCTTCTTGAGAATGGAGATGAAACTGAACATTCTTCCTATGAACGGAGATGAAACTGAACATTCCTCCTAAGAACGGAGATGAAACTGAACATTCCTCCTATGAGCGGAGAAGAAACTGAAGCCTACTAAAAATGGAATGATTGACTACTAACCCTTTGTATTTAGTGCACTTTCTTTTATTCCAATTCTGTACTGGTCTAGTTCCTTTTAGTACTTTCTGTTCAATTTTCTTTTTAGTACTCCTCTAATCTTGTACTGTTCAAGTTTCTTTTATTACTTTCAGTTCAGTTCTTTCTTTTCACTACTACTCTAGTCTTGTACTGGTTCAGCTCCTTCCAGTACTTTTAGTTTAGTTTTCTTTTCAGTACTACTCCAGTTTTGTACTTGTCCAGTTTATTTCTGCACTTTATTTCAGTGAGTTCAGTTCAACATTTCATTTCTGCAGTTTATTTCTAACATCATTTTCTTACCGCACTAAAATCATTGCAATTTACTATTTCAATATTATTAGCACAGGTCATGCTTTAACGAGAAGTGAGTTTTGATAGAGCATTAGTTAAGGGTAACTAAGAGTCGAGATATTCATCCAGGGTTACCCCCAAATAATGTGCTCTTATGCTCGTAGAAAACCTTGCCAATTGTTGAGCAGCCTTTTGTTTTAAGATGGCCGCTTGTCCGAATGATTTGATGTAAAGTAAGGAAGATCGCGACAGACTCAGTGTGTACTACCAAAATATTTAAATTAAAATGCTTGTAAATTATTTGTGGTGAAAAGTGGCGGGTCAGTCACTTCCGCAGTCTGTTTATATCGGTGAGGGAAGGTCGACGACTCATGTCAACAGTGAGATGTGTATCACGGGTGACCGACCGTTTTATTTTCCATGTTAGGTTCCCTCCACTGGTCGGCCTAAATTTTCAGAATTCACTGGACGTCGCTTACATACAAGAGTACAACTGATTGTACGCTAGGGCATGGGTAGTACAGTATGACCACACCTAGAAGTGGCAGGACTGGGCACTATCACGGACGACCATATCGGTGAGCCCCGCGGGGTTCGCTACCCTATTTGAAGAGAAGCGCGCGAGTTTGAATTCCTACAGTGTGTGTGTGTGTGTTTAAATACCTACAGTGTGCGCGGGTTTGAATACATGCAGTGTGCGCGCGTTAGAACACCTGCGGTGTGTTGGCGAGTTTTGAATACCTATGGTGTAATTACAGGTTGTGAGTACATGTTGATTGTGTGATAGATAGTTGAGCACCTATTAAATAATTGATGTTTATGCCGTTACTTTCCAGTTATTTTATGATGTACTCTTTCAGATATTTTCTCCTAGCATATGAAATGAAAATGCACTATATTGAAATGCTATTAACTCTCTCTTGCTTCAACTATTTACTTATTGTTGGGTGCATAGGCTCATCTCCAGGATATGGATTCAGAGAAGAGATGTGTTTCCACTTAGCTCTCTGACTAACGGTTATTTAAACAACCATTGATAGGAAACAGAGCATTATAAAGTCCAGTTGACGCATGACATCACACCAGAAGATATGAATACCCAAGCAGAGGCACCCATCATCTCTAGACTTCCTAGATGTGAGTTTCTAATGTACGAGGCATGAGAGAGAGAGTTTCGTAGTAGATGTTTTTGGAGCCCACAAGGCACACGCAAGTATAAACATTAGCTACGACCTATGCTTTTACTCTAATATATATATATATATTTATATATATTTGCTGGTTCTCTGTGTATTGCTTTCGTAGTTGTGATTTGATGTGTTATGTTGTGGTTCATGCATGTCAAGACGACCAACTAGTGCTTGGTAGAGTGAGTTGTTGCTTCTCGAAAAGTACTGGGTGGACGTCTTAGGCAGTAAGGCCCATCTCTAACCCGACCTGGGTAAGGTTGGGGGAGGGGGTCTTACAAGTGGATCAGAGCGATCACGATCCATCCTTGTGGGGCAATCTCACGATCATTCCGTCCTTCGCTGCATTCCTTGGTTCGGGACGAACAATGCAGCAGAAGCTTGGTGGACCGTAGCGTTAGATATATAACCCCATATTCACTGAGTGGGACCCAGAAACACCAAAGGCCAGGTTTGGGCTAGCCTCAGGTGAAGAAAAATTACTCTCGGTCAATCAGGGTTGAGCTCGACGATTGTCGAAGAGGTTCGGAAAAGAAGAGCTCCCGAATAGGAGCAGGCGCTCGCGCTCGCGCTCAGGTAATAGTTCGTCGAGCATAGCTCAATGCCCCCCAATACAGGACGGGCTTCGGCCGAGACATACTCCCTCCCAGGGGCGGGTGAGAAGGCTCGCTCCTCGCAAGGGCAGGAGTAGGCACATCCTGTAGCATTCTTTAATATCCTTTTAGCTCCCGCCTGGTGAGGGCGGACGAGGTCTCGGCAAGGCGAAAGTACGAGAGCCTTCAATTCACAGTAGGAAGGCTCCTACCGGGTAAGGCCCAAGGTGAAATTACCTAGATTCCCTCAGGTAAAATTACCTGTATACCCCCAGGGTCTGTATTTAGCTCCTCATAACAACGGAGTTTGGCTGTTGGCAGACCTGACAGGGGTAATTTAGTAATTTCAGGTCAGCAAAGGCTATAAATAGAACCATAGGGGCTCCTTAGAAGACAAGATTTCATATTTTCTTAAGTTCTTCTAGTGCTTTTTGAGGAGCTCCTAACCCATCGTTTGGCTTTGGAGGGGAAGCGCTCAGAGATCTTCTAGGAAAGAGGTGGGACCTCCCTGCTGAGGCTTTGGGTTGGTTTCTGGTCCTTTACTGTCAGTCAGTGGTCGGAGCTTAGGAGAAGTAGGTGTGGGCTACACCCCTATTTTTAAACTTTTGTTGAGGTCAAATTTTGTCTTCAATAGTTCTGGTGCGGTGAGCGTGGAAGGTAGCCAATACAAGAAAATCTTGAGTTAAGTCACATGGCTAGAGGTGAAGGTGAAGGATCAGGCTCAGGAGGTTCCCCTTCTCGGGGAGAGGAGGCGACAAGGAAGATGTTGGAGGACTTCAGGTGAGAGGTCATGCAGACCATCAATATTGCCTTCTTGGCAAGGAGCGAGTGGGCTATGCCTCAGGCTCCAATAGAGGCGGTCCCTCTCTTGGGCGAGAATGCTTCCGGGCAATACCCCGGGAAGGAGGTGCCGACAGAGGTTGGCGAGAGGGATATAGCTGCGTGAGAGCTCTTCCCCAGGCAAGGCAGTGCAGACCAAGCAAGCCAGCCGAGGCCGTGAGATATACCTTCTCGACAGGCAGGGGGCGGGAGACCTTTTAGTGAGCTCATCATCTCGGCTCCGGTTCCGGAGGGGTTTCGAGAGCCCGACATGTCCTACTACTCGGGGAAGTATGACCCTGTGCAACATTTGTAGTGGTTTGAGGATGTTGTTTCGATTAGAAAGATGATAGACACCTTCAAGTGTCTGCTCTTTGCCATCACGTTGAAGGAAAATGACTGGGACTGGTTGCACCAATTACCGACAAGCTTGATCTATAGTTTTGAGGATCTGCGGCAAGGGTTCCTATTGAGATTCTCGACATCGAAGAAGCAGAAGAAGGAGACAGAGTGGATGTTCGCGGTGAGGCAAAAGCAAGATGAGACGTTGGGTCACTATGTTGACCGGTTTCAGGAGGAGATCCTCCTGGTCTAGGAGGTCCTAGGGTACGCACTGATGCTTGCCTTCACCCTGGGGCTGAGGCCGAGATTCTTTAGCATGGAGCTGAAGAGAATGCCCCCTCTCTTTTGATGAGCTCATGGAGAGGGTGGAGAAGGATATAGATTTCAAAAGGGCCAACCTGGCTTTTGCAAGGAAGCTGGCCAGGTTCGCGGAGGATGATGTGAAGGAGCCGGGAGTAGGAAGGCAGAGAGAGCAGAGGGAGGAGAGAAGGAGAGAGGAGCCCCGAGGAAAGGGGCAATAGGGGCAGTAAAGGCAACATCAAGGGTGGGGGGCCCAGGAGAAAAAAAATCGGTTGGGTTGGAGGCCCCAAGAGGGTCGCCCCCAAGGACAGGGCGGAGGATTTCAGGTAAGGGAAAACTTCCACAAGACAAAGAGGTTTGATCAGTCGGCGTGGAGGCAGGGGCATAGGGGTCACTTCCCGCCACAAGAAGCATTGGAGGTCGGTCGAGGTAGAGGAGGAAGAAGAGGAGTTTGGGGAGGAGCTGGAAGAAGAGGAGGCGGAGAGGGAAGAGGGGGCAGGGTGGCATTGCCTTTTTGTGACTTCCACCAGGAGAAGGGTCACGCGACGACCACCTGCCCGGAGTTCCTAGAGATGAGAGAGGCCAGGGGGCTGGGAGGCAGGATCCACCGATAAGGATCGTGGAGGTTCAGCAGGGACATGGGGAGGACAAATGTGAGGACCGGGCGGACGTAGGAACCCGAGGAGGGATCAGGGTGATCCATGGCGGAGTCAGGATTGAGGCAACCTGCAAGGGGAGCCTTTAGATTATGTTCCGAAGGGGGGTCGCCTCGACCTCCCAGGCTCCCCCTTCGGAGGAAAAAATTACTTTCTCATCGACAAACATGCCAGACTTCGAGGACCCGTTCTGTGATACCTTGGTGATCCAAACGGCAGTGGAAAACTTCACGGTCTTCAGGATCCTGGTCGACAATGGGAGTTCCGTGAACGTGATCTTCAACAAGGCCTTCGACGAGATGAAGTTCGAGGCCAAGAGGGTCTTAGCTTCGGACGGACCGTTGTTTGGGTTTTCAGGAGAGAAGGAGGTAGAAGGAGGAGTAGGGCTGAATGTGAAGTTGGGGGGCGTGTCCTGGAACTGTCGGTTCATCATAGTGGACTCCCCAAGTAGTTATAACGCCATCTTTGGGCATCCCCACATCAGCGCCTTTCACTGCATCCCATACTCGTTCCACTAATGCCTCATGTTCAACAACGGAGGGGTGCATGTTAGGATCTGTGGGGACCCGAAGGTGGAAAGGAAATGTTATATGACGGTGGTAAACACCATATCTTGGATGGCAGAGGCGAAGGAGTTGGAGAGGGAGATGCAGTGTAGGAAGAGGTTGTCAGAGGGGAGGAGGTGAGACTGGAGGAGGCGAGTGAGGAGATTACGAAGGAGCAGGGAGGAGGAGCTGTGTATAAGGTCTAGAATGACGAAGGGTCAGAGCTACAAGAGGGTTGGCATGAGGAGTAAGTAGATGAAGGGCGAGGAGGAGGAGGAGGTTATATAGAGGCCCCAAGGGGCGTGCAGGTTGAGAAGCATGAGAGCCTGGGGGATGCGATGGAAGTTGAGGAAGCAGGAGGGGAGGAATAGCTTGGGCAGGAAGAGGAGGCAGGGGCCGGCTGGGAGAAGTCTCGGCTGGAGCCGGCTGAGGAGGTGGTGGAGATGGAAGTCTTCACCAGTGCCAGCGAGGTGCAAAGGGTGCGGATCAGTGGGGGGCTTAGGTCCCGAGGATCAGGAGCAGACGCAGGCTTGCATCCAGAGCAACGTCGACATCTTTGCTTGGAGCGCAGCTGACATGCCGGGCATCGATACGGATATAGCCTGCCTCCGCCTGAACCTGGACCCCCGAATGCGCCCCATTTGCCAGAAGATGAGGACCATCGATACCAAGTTAGAGTAGCCCATCTGCGAGGAGGTCAAGAAGCTTCTAAAGGCTGGCTTCATATCAAAGATCCAGTATCCGGGCTGGATCTCCCACGTGGTAATGGTAAAGAAAGTGGGAGGGAAATGGTGCATGTGTATAGATTTTCTTTATTAAATAAATCATGCCCCAAGGATTGCTACCCCCTGCCTCAAATCGACGTGCTGGTTGATTCAGCCGTTGGTTTTTCTATTATGAGTTTTTTAGATGCTTTTTTCAGGTTACCACCAGATCCGAATGCACCCTCCTGATGTCAAGGATGTCTCCTTCATCACGAGGGAGGGATGCTTCAGCTATAAAATGATGCGTTTTGGGTTGAAGAACGCGGGGGCTACCTACCAGTGTATAATGGATCGAGTCTTACAGGGCCAAAGGGGGATGAACCTTGAGGTCTATGTTGACGATCTCATGGTAAAAAGCAAGGGTGTGGACTCACACCTACGTGACCTGGAGGAGACATTTGCTACCCTGCGGAAGTTCAAGATGAGGCTGAACCCCCTGAAGTGTGTCTTCGGGGCAAGTCGAGGGAAGTTTTTTAGACATCTTTTGACCCCGGTAGGGGTGGAGCCTAACCTTGACAAGGTTAAGGCCATCCTAGAGCTAGAGTCACCACGCAACACTAAGAAGGTCCAGCACTTGACAGGCAAACTAGACAGGCTAAGCAAGTTCCTCTCCAGGTTGGGAGATAAATGCTCATCGTTCTTCAAGGTACTGCGAGGTAATAAAAAATTTGAATGGATCGCCGAGTATGAAGGGGCTTTCTAAATGCTTAAGAGCCAGCTCTCCTAGGCACCGCTACTTCAAAGCCCAAAGGAGGGGGAGGATCTAGCCATATATCTTGGGGTAGGAGAAGAAGCCGTAAGCTCCATTCTGGTCAGGGAAGAGGGGAAGACGCAATTGCCTATCTACTATGTTAGTAGGATCTTGAAGAAGGCAAAGCTCCACTACCCCATTTTAGAGAAGCTGACGTATGCTTTAATCATTTCGGCCAGGAAGCTTCGACCGTACTTCCAAGCCCATTCGATAAGGGTGGTGAAGGACCATTCCCTTCGCAAGATTTTTGAGGGAGTGGAACACTCGGGATGGTTGGCCAAGTGGTCTATTGTATTAAGCGAGTTTGAATTTTCATTTGTGCCAAGGCTCTCCATTAAGGCACAAGTAGTGGCTGACTTCTTAGCTGACTACGTTTTTGAGGTCAAGGCTGAGGAGCAACAGCCACATGGGGCATGGAAGATGATGGTTGATGGGGCTTCGGGGAAACATTCCCTTGGGGGAGGAGTGGTGTTGATAAGCCCTCAGGGGGTCACTATAGAACAAGCTATGGTCTTGCACTTCTCGCTCACTAATAACCAAGCGGAGTACGAGGCTGTGATAGTCGGTCTTTGTTTGGCAAAGGAGCTTGAGATCCATGATGTGGAGGTATTCACGGACTCGTTGGTGGTGGCATCACAGATCCGAGGAGAGTTCGAAGCCCGAGAGCCCACCCTTGTGAAATACTTATCCAAATTAAGGGTGATCATCGGAGGGTTCCAGACGTTCTCAATCCAACAAGTTCCTAAGGAGGAGAGTGTAATAGCCGATCGGTTGGCTAAGTTTGGACCTCGACGAGGAGGAACCCTGACTTAGCTATTTCGACCGGCGATCGAGCAAGGAGAGCTGATGGAAGTGGATCGGCGACCCCCGTGGGTGGATCCATTCGTGACCTTTCTGACCACTGGAGAACTTCCGGAAGGGACCAAGGATGCAAAGAGCCTCAGGAACAAAGCGGCTCATTACCTAATGCTTGAAGGGGGGTTGCATCAAAAGATGTTGTCAGGGCTCCTGACAAGGTGCGTGACAGAGGAAGAGATCCCAAGGATCCCAGAGGAAGTACACTCTGGCGAATACGACAATCATTCAGGGGGTAGGACGTTGGAAGCAAGGGTGGTCAGGCAAGGGTATTTCTGGCAGACCCTGAGGAAGGATGCAACCGAGTTTGCGAGGAGATGTTGAAAGTGTCAATTAAACTCCCCCCTCCAGCTTTTGCCTGCTCAAAGGCTCCGAAGCATCACATCGCCTTGTCCTTTCGCCATCTGGGGGATGGATCTAGTTGGGCCTTTCCCTCCGGCTAGTGGGCAAAGAAGGTTTCTTCTAGTCATGATTGACTAATTTTCAAAGTGGCTTGAGGTCAAGGCACTTGCCAAGGTCACTTCTCAAGTCATTAGGAATTTTGTTTGGGGGGAGATCATATGCAGACATTGGTTGCCCTAGGTGATAGTGACAGACAATGGCCCCCAGTTCGCTAATGAGGAGTTCATCAGCTTCTGCACCCAACTGGGGATAGACCTTAGGTTTGCCTCCGTCTACCACCCCAGGAGCAACGACCAGGTGGAGGGGGCAAACAAAATCATCATAAGCCTGCTCAAGAAGAAGGTGGAGAATTTGAGGGGGAGTTGGGTGGAACAGCTCCCCTCAGTATTGTGGGCCTTGCGGACAACCCCTAATACGGCCACCGGTGAGACCCCATTCAAACTTTCCCATAGGTGTGAGGCGGTCCTACCCGTGGAGTTTGAGGTTCGGTCCCAATGAGTGGCGACCGCGGGTGAAGGAGATGAGGTTTGGAGGTTGGAGAATTAAGGGGATTTGCGCCTCTCGTTGGATATGGTGGAGGAGCTGCGCAATGTCGCAGCTATCCGACAGGAGGAGATCAAATGGCGGATGGCGAAATACTTTGACAAGTATATCAGAATCAAACAATTCGCGGAAGAAGATCTAGTGCTAAAGAAAGTTGATGTTGCATGAAGATCAGCCTCCGTAGGCAAGCTCAACTCAAGCTGGGAAGGGCCTTACATTGTTGAAAGGGTCTTGAGAGCAGCAGGTTACCACCTCAAGGACATGGAGGGGAGGTCCATGAGCCACACCTGGAGTGGTGATGATTTAAAACGCTTCTACCCATGAGGTGGGAGAAGGTGAAATTGTATGTTCAAAGTCAAGTTTATTATATTATATTCACTAATCAGTTTTTGTTTTACCTATTGTGAAATTCTGATGGAAAGGAGATACTTCAGCTTGGAAACTTTTGCACTATCCTGAGCCTGGCTCAGCCCCCGGTAGACCCACTGCGCATGCTCTCACTAACTGGTAGGTCCGAAGGCTTGCTTATGGGTGTAAGGGATACCCCGAGTGCTGCTCGGCCTCGGGTAGACCTGCTGCTCAGCTCTTATTAACTGGGCAGGGCGGTAGGCACACATGGGGGGAAAGGACTTGGTATTGGAAATGTTCATGGAGATGCTTCAGCTTGGAATCTTTTGCACTACCCCGAGCCTGGCTCGGCCCCAGGTAGACCCGCTGCACAGGCTCTCACTAGCTAGCAGGTCTGAAGGCTCGCTATTGGGGGTAAGGGATACCCCGAGTGCTACTCGGCCCCGGGTAGTGATGATTATAAAAATATACAATTTTGTATAGCATTAATTTTGAATATTTATAAATAAAACCTTAGTTTTTATATCTAAAACTAATTATTTTTGTTATATATATTTTTAATGTTTTATATTTATTTTCTAAGTTTTTCTGAAATTTTGTATTTTTTACTTAGGTCACGCCCGAGACCTAGGGCGTGACAGCCCTGTTAAATTCCTTTTTTATTTTCTGTTTTTGTTATTTAGGAAAATCAGAAAAGCTGATGGACATGTTTTCTCCACGCCCGTAACCCAATCAGACACGCCCGTGACCAGCGCCGGTGTTAGCCCGTTTCCAGCAAGATGGCGCGCTGTCGCCACGCCTCGTGTCGCCTGATGAATCGACTGTCAGACACGCCCGTGACCCACCCGACACACCCGTGACCCACCCGACACGCCCGTGACTTTATGAAGTTCTATCCAAAGTTTAGCCCAGCTCGACACGTGTACCGACACGCCTCCTTACACGCCCGTGACCTTGTCACGCCCACCCGACATACCCGTGTCCAGGGGCATGTCATTTAAAATTTTATTCTATAAATAGAGGTGCAGAGCTTTGTAAAATTATTCGAACACCAGCAGATTCCTTAAAAGTGTTAGGACTCCCCAGCTCTCTGACAAAGAACTGGTAGTAGCTTTCAAGTATTCCAAGTTCTGTAAGTTGTAATTTTTTTTAGCTTTCTTTTCAGCTTTGTAGAAAGTTGTAATAACATTTGAATTTATAAAATAGAATGTTTCAATTTCAATTTTGAGTACTTTAAAATTTTATTTTCTTTTTTAATTTACTTTATTTTCTCATACTATCCTGAATGAAAGTCGAAGCTCTGCTTATGTCCTGGATTAAGATCACGTGAAACTGCTTTCAAAACTATTTTTCAAAACCTTATTATTTCATACTATCCCGAATGAAAGGCGGGGCGAAAGCCTATGACCTAGATTAAGATAGTGTGAAAGCTTTTCGAAAGTTTAGATTTTACTACCCTATCCCAAAGGAAAGGAAAAAAGAAAACTTAAGTCCTGGATTAAGATAGATAGGTAGATATTATTTTTCTGCACTTTATACCGCCCCCATCCTGATAAGAGGCTAAGAACCCTTAGCACTTGGTCAAGATGAGCTCTAGGCTGTATATTATTTTCAACTATTTCAACTCTACGTTCTAGTTATTTGAACTATGGTTTACTATTAATTGATCATATACCAGGTGAAGAGACACTACGTTTAACGTTAACCTATTCTAAACGCAAGCCTCCCCGATCGTATTTTCGAGTCAGTGATGCTACCAAAGGGACCCTCTCGTTAAGTTAGGTAATCAAGAAATAGAGTTGTTCTTTAATAGGTGAATTAATATTCTCTCATAGTAATTCTGAAATCAAGGACTACCTTCTGAGACCTTATCTTAATAAAACCACGTATTTATATTTTTCTGTCTTTTGTTTTTAATATAAACTCAACTCCGTTCTTTCGATAAGATAATAGTCTGTTCTAAAAAGTAGAATAATTAACACCGATCCTAGGAAAAATACGACCTTGATATTTTCTACAAAATACTATACTCCTATGCGATAGGTACTCTTGCCTTAATCCATAAGATATAAGTAAATAAAAAAGATATAGACTTATATACGTAAAAGATTATATAATACCAAATATATTCTCTTTAAATCACAAAAATTACTTATCAAGCTTTTTGGTGCCGTTGTCGGGGAATCGTTTATATGTGTTAATATTTGAAAATAAAAGAACGCTATTAATTTTATCTTTTCTTTTCTTGTTAAAAAACCTTAGTTTTTATAAAAATAAAACAAACATAAAATTCACTGAATTTAAAACTTTGTTTTTATAAAGCCAAACTTTTTATTAACAGTTTTATTAACCACTAACGAATTCTAACAAAAACCTAACATACTATTTAAACGTATTTTATATAAAACTTTTCTTATTATTAAACTAGTTTATAATAAAACTACTTTTTATTATAAAACCTGTTTTATATAAAACCTTATTTTTAGTTATTTTCCTGTTTTAAGTCTTTTCGTGTGTTTGTATTTGTGTGTTTATATATATTTGTTTTTAACTTAGTTGTTTTTTTAAGTTGTAACTTATTTTTGTTTTACTTAGTTCTTATATATTTGTTTTATTTTTTGTTTTTATCAAAAGTCTTTTTTAGTGTATGACCCATAGAACTCCATCTGATTTAAATCTTGAATTTGATCCTGAAATCGATCGTACCTTTCGCAGGCGCCTCCGATCTCTGAATCAAGAGCTCGTATTAAATCTTAAAGAGACCGTAGACACTGCACACATACAAGAAATTGCAGCAGAGCCACAACAAATGTCAGAGGTGGTCCCCCAAAGGACCATGTCTTATTATGCATGACCCAATTTAGATGACACCGGGTCTAGTATCGTTCGGCAAACAATTGCTAATAATAACTTCGAGATTTAATCGAGTATAATCCAAATGATCCAAAATTCCGTTCAATTCGATGGATTGCCCGACGAAGATCCAAACACGCACTTATCCAACTTTTAGAAATATGCGACACATTTAAGATAAATGACGTCACTGATGATGCCATCCGTCTTCGCTTATTTCCTTTTTCGCTACGAACAAAAGCCAAACAGTGGCTAGCTTCTCTCCCTAGAGGATCTATCACCACTTGGGCTGACATGATAGAGAAATTCCTCACAAAGTACTTTCCACCTGCAAAAACCGCACGTCTGCGTGCAGATATTTCTTCCTTTGTGCAAGGCGAGTCCGAATGAGACTTGAGAATGTTTTAAGGATACCTATATCGGTGTCCACATAATGCGCTGCTATCTTGGCTCCAGGTACAGACATTGTATAATGGTCTGAACACTCAGTTCCGACAAGGCATTAATGTTGCCGCTAAGGGCACGCTCAATAACAAAACCCCCGAGGCCGCTCAAATCCTGTTTGAGGAAATGGCCATGAATGCATACCAGTGGAATGTGCCGAGGTCACGCCCTAAACAAGCAGGGCTCTATGAGCTCGACTCCTCTTCAAACTTAGCTCTCCAAGTAGAATATCTGACTAGGCAAATGGCGGGGATGAGTGCTTCCTCCGCCTCTATATCTTGGAATTCGCCTAATTTAACTAATAATAATAATGAAGAAGTCGACTATATGGGGAACTCATATAGACCCTCCTATAATCCGAATAATAATAATTCTTACAATCCAGGATATAGGAATCATCCTAATTTTTCGTGGAGCAACCCCAATAATGCTCAACGCCCTCCGATCGCAAATCCAACTGGATTTGCATCGCAACCCCCAAAACCACAGACACCACTACCACAACCGCACAAATTTAGGACAACCCCGATAGAAGACATATTCACGAAATATGTCAGTATCAATGAGTCCAATATCCGGAACCTGACCGGATCAATTAAAAACTTAGAAACACAAATTGGACAACTATAAAAAAATTCTATCAGAACGCCAACCTTGTAATTTTCCAGGAAATACAGAACAAAATCTGCGGGAAACTGTCCATTCCAGTAACCCACCAAGTTAACAAGCCGTCAAACTACGAAGTGGTAGGGAGCTACCACCACCCGTTAGGGTAGAAAAAGAAACTACAGTTAGCCCTCCTACACCACCTCCTGTTACGTCTTTACCTCCTAAACCCCCACGAATTGTTCCACCTCATGTTGTTGTACCTTATCCTTCAAAATTAAAAGATGAGCGAGAAGATGAACAGTATAAAATTTTTCTAAAAATGCTAAAATAAATTCAAATAAATATACCTTTCTGCGAGGAAATTGCACAGATGCCTAAATACGCAAAATATTTAAAAACGTTCCTTTCAAATAAAAAGAAACTCGAAGATATTTCGAGAGTTTTCCTTAACGCTGAATGTTCAGCCGTTTTATTACATAAATTACCCCCCAAATTAAATGATCCGGGATGATTTTCCATCCTGTGTCTCTTCGGTAATCTATTAATAAAGGATGTGTTAGCAGACTTAGGTGCAAGCATAAATTTAATGCCCTACTCACTCTTTCAGAAATTAGGATTAGGTAACCCCAACCCAACTAAAATGAGCATCCAGTTAGCAGATCATTCTATTAAATATCCAATAGGGATAGTAGAGGATGTTCTGGTCAAAATAGACAAGTTTATCTTCCCGGTAGACGTTGTTATACTTAACATAGAGGAAGATGCCGATGTTCCCATAATTCTCGGTCATCCTTTTCTAGCAACCTATCGCGTGATAATAGACGTAAGTAATGGTAGACTACTCTTACAAGTAGGAGATGACGAGGTTACTATCGATATAGATCCCTCTATGAAAAATTCTTTAATAAACGACGATTTCTGCTCTCTTGCGGAAGCCTCTTTTGAGGAAAATGGTTTTCCCTATTCTGATTTACTTTCAATAACTGTAGAAGAATCGGACTTGGCGGACTTACCCCTTTCACAAGAAATGCCTACTGATGACCTTTTATATCCTTAACTTCTACAACTCTAAAACCCCAACTTCGTATGAAAAACCACCAACCCTCGAGCTGAAAACACTTCCCGTACATTTGAAATACATTTTCCTTAAAGCCGAATCTAAACTCCCTGTTATCATTTCTGCCGAATTAAATGATAAGAAAACGTCTGAATTAATAGAAGTGTTAAAACAACATCGCCATGCATTAGCATGACAAATTTCTAATATACAAGGACTCAACACATCTTTTTGTACGCATACAATATTTCTTGAATATAACCCTCATAGATCTATCCAGCACCAACAACGTTTAAATCCTAATATGAAGGATGTCGTAAAAGCTGAAGTAATGAAATTATTAGACGCAGGAATTATCTATCCAATCTCAGATAGCACATGGGTTAGTCCCGTACAAGTCGTCCCTAAGAAGGGCGGTATAATGGTAGTGCCAAACGCTAATAATGAACTACTTCCAACACGTACTATTACAGGTTGGAGGATGTGCATCGACTATCAAAAATTAAATGATGCCACCCATAAAGATCACTTTCCACTATCGTTTATAGATCAAATATTAGAACGACTCTCAGGTCACTCATATTATTGTGTTCTCGATGGTTATTTAGGGTATTTATAAATCCCTATAGCCCCTGAAGACCAAGAGAAAACTACGTTCACTTCCCTCTTTGGTAATTTCGCCTATAGGAGAATTCCATTTGGACTTTGTAATGTGCTAGCTACATTTCAAAGATGTATGCTAGCTATTTTCAGCAAGTTAGTAGAGGACGTTATGGAAGTGTTTATGGATGATTTCTCCGTATTTGGAGACTCATTCCATACGTGTTAAGATAACCTCACTCGTGTTCTTCAACGCTGTGAAGACACGAATTTAGTGTTGAACTGGGAGAAATGCCACTTTATGGTCTGCGAAGGTTAGTTCTCGGTCATAAAATTTCTTTCCAGGGAATCGAGGTCGATAAGGCCAAAATAGAAATAATTGAAAAACTTCCTCCTCCAATAAATGTAAAATCTATTCGAAGTTTCTTAGGTCATGCAAGTTTCTATAGACAGTTCATTCAAAATTTCTCTAAAATAACAAAACCATTAACTCATTTAGTAGAAAAAGAAGCCCCATTTATATTCAATAACGAATGCTTAGTAGCATTCAACATTATCAAGGACAAACTTATCAACTCTCCTATTCTAGTAGCCCCAGACTGGTCCTTTCCTTTTTAGATCATGTGTGATGCGAGTGATTATGCGGTAGGAGCTGTCTTAGGACAGCGAGTAGACAAATATTTTCATCTTATCTATTATGTAAGTAAAACTCTCACATCCACGCAAACCAATTACACGACTACGGAAAAGGAACTACTGGAGATTGTATTCGCATTTGATAAGTCTAGATCTTATGTAACGCTATCGAAAGTTATAGTTTTTACGGATCATTCTGCTTTAAAATATTTACTAACTAAGGTAGACGCAAAACCCCGTTTATTATGTTGGATTCTCTTATTATAAGAATTTGATTTAGAGATCCGAGATAACAAAGGCGTAGAGAATTTAGCAGCCGATCATCTTTGTCGACTAGAGCATGCTGCAAATAGATACACTCATGAAAGCCGACATCGAAGATAAATTCCCTGAAAAAAGTCTCCTCACCCTCGAAAAGGTAACAAAATCTTCTACTCCTTGGTTCGCAGACTTGGCTAACTATTTAGTAGCCCGAGTCCTTCCAAAAGCTTTTACAATTCAAGAAAAGAGGAAATTCTTTTCTGACTTGAAAAACTACTTTTGGGAAGACCCGTATTTATTCCGAGTCTGTGCCGACCAAGTAATTAGAAGATGTATTTCGAACGAGGAAGGACTAAAAGTACTACGACACTGCCATGAAGGACCAACCGGTGGACATTATCAAGCCAACCGGACTGCACGTAAAGCCCTCGAAGCAGGCTTCTTTTGGCCTACTTTATTCAAGAATGCTCAACAATTGGTAAGCGTTTGTAACCGCTGCCAACGGTCAGGTAACATTTCCCGTCGGGACGAAATGCCCCAAAATTTTTACTTAGAATGTGAAATTTTTGATCCGTGGGGCATAGATTTTATAGGCCCTTTACCTCCTTCTTTTAAAAATCATTATATCTTAGTAGCGGTCGATTACGTTTCATGATGGGTTGAAGCACAAGCTTTTTCCACCGCTGACACGAGATTCATCGTTAAATTTCTGAAATCCTTATTTTCACGTTTTGGCATGCCTAGGGCTATAGTTAGCGATCGAGGTACTCATTTTTGTAACACCCAGATGGCTAAAGTGTTAGACAAATATGGAGTTACTCATAAACTCTCTACCGCTTATCACCCCCAAACAAGCGGCCAAGTGGAGGTAGTCAATAGAGAACTAAAGCGCATATTAGAAAAGACTGTAGATATAAAAAAAGATTGGTCCCTCAAATAAGATAATGCACTTTGAGCCTACCGTACAACATTAAAAACTACAATCGGTTGTACACCTTATCGTTTAGTATATGGAAAGGCATGTCACCTACCTATAGAATAAGAACATCGCGCATACTGGGCGCTAAAATTTCTTAACTTAGATACAAACTTAGTCACCGAACAATGTAAATTTCAACTCAATGAACTTGAGGAATGGCGTGCAAACGCCTATGAAAATAATAAATTTTATAAAGACCGATCTAAGTTTTATCATGATAGGAAAATAAAATTTCAAAAATCTTTTTCACCAGGTGATCTTGTCCTACTATATAACTCACGCCTTAAATTATTTCTAGGAAAATTAAAATCCCGATGGACCGGACCCTTTACTATTAAACAAATCTGGCCATTTGGGACCGTTCTTATTTCTAACCCTGAACTAGGACCTTTCAAAGTAAATGGGCACCGTTTAAAACTATATTTTACTGGGGACCCTTTTCAAAAAGAACCTGAAACCCTAACACTACTCCATAACCTCGAAATATAAATTCACTTGTATATTTCCATCTTTTATTCTTTGTATATTCTGTACATATGCTTTTTTTCTGTCTTTATTTGCCACTTCATACCTATGCCTAACATAAGTATGGGGGTGCTTTTAGCTGCAATTTTTTTCACTTTTATGTTATATTTTTCCTTTTAAAGTAAAACATTATTTATTTTATTACTCATCCAAAACAAGTCAAAACTTTCAAAACCATACTATTTATATATATTCAAAATAATCTACATTGATAAAATGCAAATTATTCAATTTTCAAATTTACTATTCCTTCTCATAACTAAATAGATATAAATATCCGGAATAAACTTATAAACCCTACCTTCAAAATTTCATTACAATCAGAGTTATTATTTTAGCAAGCCTGCTTTAATATATCAAAAATACATATATATACAATAGAAGCAAAACATATTATGTTCACCAAATAATTTTAGACTTTAATTATCCTTACTCCATTCTTTATGAAATATAGGAAATACAAACTATTATAGTTGTTCTCAAAATTTTTTATCCAACTCTTGAATATTTATTTATTTCTACTTGACATGTTTTCTTACGCAAGCAAGTATCTAGGAGTATGTGCTCGTAGTAAAAGAAAAGATCTTATGTTAATGAGAATAAGATTTCATTCCGTACACATATGCATCCAATAAATATGAAAAGATTATATGGAAAGGAGTATGCGCTCCTCTAAATATACATTGGATTCAAATTAAAACTCAAGTATGCATTGTATTTTTTTTAGCCACTTTGGAATTACATTTCTTAGTAGTTATAACAACGCATAACATAAATAAAAAGATGATAGAATATAAAAATCTATCACTTCTACAAAAGCCTATTATATAGGTAAATTTCACCCTTCCAAAGTTGATATTCTATTTTTGTTTAAAATTTTTAGAGAGCATAAATAATCGGATGTATATTTTCCAATATATCTCGTATAAGATATAGTAATCATAAAGCCAATCTACCCTTGTTATATCTGTTTTTAATATATGCTTACTATTTGTTTTCCAAAACTTTTTATGGCTATAAATTCTAACTCTGGTATCAATGATATATATACAATAGCATTTAACTCTTTATTCACCAGATTTTTATATATGTTTTATCTTGAAGAATTAAATTGATAGTAATTAGAAAATTTCATAACTTGTAAATATACTCAACACTATATTTGCCCTGGAATAGCAAAATCTAAGTATGAGGGTATTTGATGAGTATAAAATTATACAAATTTGTATAGTATTAATTTTGAATATTTATAAATAAAACCTTAGTTTTTATATATAAAACTAATTATTTTTGTTATATTTTATTTTTTTTATGTTTTATATTTATTTTCTAAGTTTTTCTGAAATTTTGTATTTTTTACTTAGGTCACGCCCCTAGGTCACGCCCGTGACATAGGGCGTGACAGCCCTGTTTAATTCCTTTTTATTTTCTATTTTTGTTATTCAGGAAAATCAGAAGAGCTGATGGACACGTCCTCGCCATGCCCGTGACCCAATTAGACACACCCGTGACCCGCACCGGTGTTAGCCTATTTCCAGCAAGATGTCGCACTGTCGCCACGCCCTGTGCCCCCTGATGAACCGAATGTTAGACACACCCGTGACCCACCCGACATGCCCGTGAGCTGATGAAGTTCTATCCAAAGTTCAGCCCAGCTCGACATGTGTCCCGACACGCCACCCTATATGCCTGTGACCTTATCACGCCCATCCAACACACCCGTGTCCAGGGGTGTGTCGTTTCAAATTTTTTCTATAAATAGAGGAGAAGAGCTTTGTAAAATTATTCGAACACCATCAGATTCCTTAAGAACTGTTAGGACTCCCCAGCTCTCTGACAAAGAACTGGTAGTAGCTTTCAAGTATTCCAAGTTCTGTAAGTTGTAATTTTTTTGGCTTTCTTTTCAGCTTTGTAGAAAGTTGTAATAACTTTTGAATTTATAAAATAGAATGTTTCAATTTAATTCTGAGTACTTTACAATTTTATTTTCTTTTTTACTTTACTTTATTTTCTCATACTATCCCGAATGAAAGGCGAAGCTCTGCTTAGATCCTGGATTAAGATAATGTGAAATTGCTCTCAAAACTATTTTTCAAAGCCTTATTATTTCATACTATCCCGAATGAAAGGCGAGGCGAAAGCCTATGACCTGGATTAAGATAGTGTGAAAGCTTTTCAAAAGTTTAGATTTTACTACCCTATCCCGAATGAAAGGAAAAGCAAAAACTTAAGTCCTGGATTAAGATAGATAGGTAGATATTATTTTTCTGCACTTTATATCGCCCCATCCTGATAAGAGGCTAAGAACCCTTAGCACTTGGTCAAGATGAGCAATTGGCTTGATATTATTTTCAATTATTTCAACTTTACGTTCTAGTTATTCTAACTAGGGTTTACTGTTAATTGATCATATACAAGGTGAAGAGAAACTACGTTTAATGCTAACCCGTTTTAAACACAAGCCTCCCCGATCGTACTTTCGAGTCAGTGATGCTACTAATGGGACCGTCTCCTTAAGTTAGGTAATCAAGAAATATAGGTGTTCTTTAATAGGTGAATTAATATTCTCTCATAGTAATTCTGAAATCAAGGACTATCTTCTGAGACCTTATCTTAATAAAACCACGTATTTATATTTTTCTATTTTTTGTTTTTAATATAAACTCAACTCCGTTCTTTTGATAAGATAATAGTCCGTTCTAAAAAGTAGAATAATTAACACCGATCCTAAGGAAAATACGACCTTGATATTTTCTATAAAATACTAGACTCCTATACGATAGGAACTCTTGCCTTAATCCACAGGATATAAGTAAGTATAAAAGAGATAGACTTATATAAGTAAAAGATTATATAACACCAAATCTATCCTCTTTAAATCACAAAAATTACTTATCAAGTAGAGTCGTTGCTCAGGCTCTCATTAGCTGGACAGGGCGGTAGGCACACATGGTGGGAAAGGACTTGGTCTTGGAAATGTTCATGGAGATGCTTCAGCTTGGAAACTTTTGCACTACCCCGAGCATGGCTCGACCCCAGGTAGACCCGCTGCGCAGGCTCTCACTAGCTGGCATGTCTAAAGGCTCACTTGTGGGGGTAAGGGATACCCCGAGTGCTGCTCGGCCCCGGGTAGACTCGCTGCTTAGTCTCTCATTAGTTGGGCAGGGCGGTAGGCACACCTGGGGGGAAAGTACTTGGTCTTGGAAATATTCATGGAGATGCTTCAACTTGGAAACTTTTGCACTACCCCGAGCCTGGCTCGGCCCTAGGTTGACCCGTTGCACAGGCTCTCACTAGCTGGCAGGTCCGAAGGCTTGCCTGTGGGGGTTAAGGATACCCCGAGTGCTGCTCGGCCCGGGGTAGACTCGCTGCTCAAGCTCTCATTAGCTGGGCAGGGTGGTAGGCACACCTGGGGGGAAAGGACTTGGTCTTGGAAATGTTCCTGGAGATACTTCAGTTTGGAAACTTCTGCACCACCCCGAGCGAGGCTCGGCTCTGGGTAGACTCCCTATCTGGGCTCTCATTCAACAGGGAAGGATAGGAGGCACAGTTGGGAGGCAGGGGAAAGAGTTTGACAATCTATTTGAGCAAGAGGGTCTTGGCAAGAGGTTCTCGGCAAAGGGAGTTCTCGGCAGGGTGCCTTTGGCTGGAAGCTCTTGGCCAGACAGCAGGAAGTTCTCAACGAAACTCCATTTGTTTGCGTAATGCAAAGGGCCGACAACTATCTCTTAAGAACCTATTGTCAGCGGTTTCAACAAAAGGATCTCGGCGTAAAAGCACTTGGCAAAAACACGCTTGGCCTTGAACTCTCGTCAAGGTTCCACCTATTTATCTATCACTAAGGGGTGTTATAAATATTTTCTCCATGCTAACGCATGTTTCCAATCGATGAGGAAAGTATACCTATTGTTCGGAGTATAGAATCAAGTGTCGTATTTCGACTCGGGGCTTGTCGAGTACTTGTACTCACAAGAAAGAGATATTATCTTATCAAGTGAAAAGTTAGTTTTGTTTGAACGGAAAAGGAAACGTTACACTAAGAAAGAGAAATTCGAGGTTGGGGAAGCTAGCACTTGATCTAGAATCCCCTTGGGATAAAATAAACCTTCTTGAAGAATAAAGCAATGTGAGTTCTTAAATTACTCACTCGACCGTGGAGGTTCTTAAAGTACAAAAGCATCTCTCTCGAGCTCATGCTTTTAACTAACCTTAGGTAGATTGATTAAGACCTCTCAGCTAGTCAAAACCCTTAAGCTTGCTTTAGGAGGTGAACCCCACTATTGGATTTGACTCCAATCCAGAAGATTTCTATCGTCCTCTCTCGAGGAGTGCATACAACTCCTTTTATCCTTGAGGTATCTCCTCGTATCCGCAACCTCTCGGTTATTTAAGATACGGATCTTAGATCGAAAACCATATTCGTGAAATATGAATTTGACAAAATATAATTCAAAGATAAATCGTAAGTGAGCAAGATTAAGAACAAGACATTTTGGATAAAAACAAAAAAGTTTATTTTATTCCAAGGTTCATTATGATCAAGAGCTAAATGAAAATTAGCTACTCATCATGATTAGGGAATTAAAAAATAGAGTAGGGAAAGACATGCTTGAAATAAAAACAACCAGAATAAAATCTTACATAATATTAATTTAGGCTAGGAAATGAAAAATACAGTAAGCAATAAAATACAGGACTCCAACTCCCCAAATATCGACCCCTGGGCATCTGAAGCTGTCAGGAATTTATAGGAAAAAATGTTGGTCGGTCATGCCCTTGGTTATGCCTGTGACCTAGGGTGTGTCATGCTCGGAACCGTCGTCTTGAAACCCCGGGAACATTGGAGGTGAAACCGCAAAAATCTGTTAAATGATGGGTCACGCGCCTAGGTCACGCCCGTGACTTAGGGCATTTCAGATCTATTTTTGGAAAATGGCAGGAAGCTGAAAATGGCGGGAGTAAACTGTGTTGATGGAGGTGTCACGCCCCCTGGTCATGTCCATGATAAGGGCGTGTCAAGCTGCAATGGCAATCTGGCGGCAACGGCAGGAACGACTGATTTATTGGCTGGAAAAAGCACTTGACACGCCCTGGGTCACGCCCGGGCCCAAGGCATGTCATTTTTATCTGACGTGGTACAACTCTGATAGTTCTTCCAAAGGCTGGCATGCCCAGTGCTAGGGTGACGCATGCGTGTCCTAAGTAACATGGGCGTGTATGTGGTAGCTCGACGTTCTTCGATCGACAAAACTGGTTCCTTTTGCCACGCCTATGGGACACGCCCAAGGATGGCGTGGCATAGGGTGTGTCTGGGCCGAGAAGGGAAAATTTCCAGTTCTACTCCAAATAATCTACAAATTAGCCCTGCAAGATTGAAAATAATTTTGTTAGAACAAATAAATATAAAATACAAAAACTAGTTAATTATAAACTTAAGATTATAAAATTAATATATAACAACTAACTATTAAAAAAAATAGTAAATGAAAAATAGAAATAATTAGAGTTATCAAATACCCTCATACTTATCCGTCTGCTAGTCCCGAGCAAACAACTTCCTATAGGGAGTAGAAAAATTTTAAATGCTAGAAAAGAAAATTGAACCTAAGGAGTAAAATATGAAGTCTTATGCCTATGCTTGTAGCTATTTTGGTAGAAAAATTTACTCAGTATACAAATTAGGTTTTTATTTTTCTTAAAATGTGTTTCCACTATTATTTTTACTTTTAAAATGAAAATCCAGTAAATCTTAAAATTATATTTAGGGAGAGTGTAACGTGTGTACTAAGATAACATTGCACGAACGAAGATCGAGATACCCTCCAAAGAATTCCATCAATGTCGATGGTCATAGGCTTGCCCTTTTATACTCTCGCCACGACACTAGTTCAACTTATAAACTTAAATCAATATGACTTAATTAGGTTGAAACGTAGGCTTAGGTGTTTGGTGAGGGTGGTAAACGATAAAAGCGATGGCTAGTCACACAAAAACATAAAGAGAGCTTGCACACAATAATTTGTTATGGCTTTAAGAACACAGTCAAATTCCTAATCTTTTTGTTTTATTTTTATTTTTTTTTCTTTCTAACTCTTTTATCATGTTGAAAATTTTCTTCTACCTCTTCATTTTTTCATAATAATTTTGTTCTTTATTTTGAAGAGGAAAGAAGAATAAATCAACTCTTTTTTTTATAAGAAAAGAGCCACCAAAAATAAAAAAGGATCCTAATCACTCACAAACCATGTTTGTATATCTATGCTCAAGCTTGGTCCTAGGTGTACAATTAGGTTGCTTTTAGGTTTGATAAAATACTTGATGGAGCTAAAACAAAAAGATAGGGTAATAGACTCGAAATGGCTTAACAAAGATATAATTTTAGGTACGGGTGCAAAATATCAAACTGGCCAAAAGAAATGCCTAAATCATATTTATGCTAATGAGTTTAACTTATGCAAAGTCTTGAGAATAACTAGAGGGCAAGTTCTAGACATGGAGAAAGAATACCTCTTTCTTGATCCGCGAAATATCACTCTAGTAAACTTCTACTTACTCACCTAAATTATTTTAGATTTTACAAGTTTTCAAAATTAAAGTAAAATAAAACATTTCCACGCATTTAGAAAAATGAAAATCTAATTATATGTTGAATATTTAGATCTACATAAAATTCTACTTACACGTGCACTTAACTAGAAACACTGACCAACAGTTTTACTCCAAAATTCAAAATTCAATTAAAATATCAAAATTCTCTAAACACTATATAAAAGTTAAATTACTAGGAATTTTATATGTGAATAAATATAGAAATAGCGATTTCTCTAATTAAAAATTAAACCTAATTTTTTTTATTACTTCTTAGACTTCCCGAGGTATACCCTGTGAAGGGCTCTCACCGATACTAGGAGGTAAGATGGAGTGATATCCCAAATGTCCATTTCTAAGAAATTTAATTTTTGATTTTCTAATTTTTTGAAAATTTTGAAATATTTGAAATATTTGAAATTTGAAAATATAATTTTTTAAAATACATAATGATGGCGACAACCCCCAGCGTGATAAAGTTGAAGATGAAGACGGCGACAGCGTTCTCCTACATGTTAAGAATGATGACGGCGATGCCGGCAGCGGCGACGACGTTATCCTACATGTTGAAGATAATGATGGAAGAAGACGACGACGACCCCAACATGATGGCGACGGCGACGATGACGACTTATGAAGGCTTTAAATATTATTTTAATTATTTGCATTTTAATTTTCATCATGTTATTTTTAAATTTTTGTAATGTTTAATTTTTATTTGGGCTGCAAATAGCCAAGTCTTGTTGTAAGCCTATATATATGCATGAACTCTATTATTTTCATTAGAAAAGAATGAAAGAATTTTGAAAATCTAAAATTGCTTTCCCACCTTTTCCCCTCTCTCCCTCTTCAAAATTTCGGATCTCCCTCTTGCTCCTCTCTCTTGGCCGCCGGCCTCCTTCCCCCCTCCTTCCCTACTTGTGGAATTCGGCAACAAGCCTCCTCCCCTCTTCCTCCTCACTTTTCTCCTCCACCTAGCCGACCACCCTCAACTCCACCTCCAATAGTTCGGCCATCACCACCCTCTTAGCTGACCCACCATGTCCTTCATATTGAGATCGGCCAAGACAAAAAAAAGAGGCTCCTCCCTTTGTGATTTTCATCCATCCCGGCGTGAAGCGAAGGAAGCAGACGAGTTTCTCTCCATTTGGCGAAACTCCGACGGAATCGTGGAAGAGCAATCCTCAAGCGAATTGGAATCATCCATTCCGGTTGGGTAACGAGATTTTCTACCTCTTGTGTGAATCTATTTTCTAGAATTTTATTTGGTGGAATACCGTTGTGTTATTTTGGAATTATTTTTCGATCATGGTTTCATCTTTCCGATAGCATAAGTTATTTTTTTAAGTTGCTTAATTTTCCGAGAGATTTGGCGAGCCTCGCTTTCGTTTTGTTGGGGAAGATCTACCATTTCCGAATCGAACTTTTCGGTAGATCTCTTTTGGTACAACCATCGCTCGGTCGGACCCAATATTGGTCCTTTTAGCTTGAGAGAATATCGGTCTGTAGCCGTTTGTTCGATCTTTATTCGGCGTGGCTACCGTACGTTAGCAATAGTTGAAACGTTGTTCGTGAGTGTGCTGCGTTTAATTATTGTGTGAGCGTAATATCGGGAATAGAGAGGCGTACGCATAATTCCCTTAGCCGTTATAGTGGTAAACGTAGTGGCCTACATCAATTTGGTATCAGAGGGAGGTTGTGTCGATTTTCTTAATTGACACAATCCTAATTAATTTTAGTAGGCCGACACGCACGTGCACAAATTTTTTTCAAACAAAAAAAGCAAAAAAATATTTTTTTGTGGTCTGCCAATAGCAGCCTAAATTTTTATTTTTCAGCAAAAATTCATAAAAAAAATTTAATTAATAATCTCCATATTTTTTCCAGCAAGAATATCAAAAAATATATATATATTATTTTGAAATATTAGCGGGAAAAAATCTATCTTTGAAAATTAATCAGGATCAGACTATATTTTTTTGTATTTGTGCACTTACTCCGCGTAGTCTATCCCCATTTTCCCGCTGAAAATTAAAACAAAAAAATGGCCTACGATGTTCACGTTTCCCGAATGAAATCTTTAGGTTCCGTCATGAATGTTAGAAAGCCTTTCCATTGTCCGGTAGTGGAAGAGATTAAGGGGTTGATTGGCCAACTAAAGGCTAATCAAGTTGTACCGCACTCATCTAGGCACGTTAGAGTTCCAGCTCTGACCTATGATGGGCTGGGTGGAACGCAAG
Source organism: Platanthera zijinensis (assembly GCA_039513925.1). Taxonomy (NCBI): domain Eukaryota; kingdom Viridiplantae; phylum Streptophyta; class Magnoliopsida; order Asparagales; family Orchidaceae; genus Platanthera; species Platanthera zijinensis. Next base: position 110,930,957 of record CM077095.1, on the reverse strand, counting down.
AGTATTTATGCTGGGTGAAGGCTATGGAGCGCTATTTTGAGAGATATCAGATTGTGGACCCCCACAGGATCCCCGTCGCGAGACTTCAATTATTTAGTCGAGCCCAGACCTTCTGGCTCAATGAGGAGAGACGTTTTGGGACATCCCTCGAAGAGTCACCTGTAGGTTGGAATATTATGAAGAATCTATTAACGGATGAGTATTACCCTCCCCACTATCGTTCTCAGTCATCTTAAAATCTGAATGAAACGCCACCTATGATTATGCCTATACCGTACCAGTACGACACCCCGTACTCCCGTGCTAGGATGTCACATAAGTTTACTTCTCCCCGCCAGGGCACTAGACCCCAACTTGATTATGAGAGTGTTCCTATCCTTGTGGGTAGTAAGGCGATCAAGATACGTGAGACTAGTGAAACGACTGGGTTTGGCACTATCGATCATTCTATTCTGACTACGCCTGTAGTCTCCTTAGAGTCGCCCCCTGAGCTGTCAGATCTAGTTATTGACTCCCCTGAAGAGTCTGAGGCTGATTCTACGATTGCGCCCGTCACCGAGGATGAGGCTATTATCACTGATGAGTGTAGCGACGTTGAGTAGAATTGTTACCCTAGTGACCTGGATGAGGATTTCTCTTCTGAGGAATCATCTCCACTCCCCTTCGACGACATTTCAGATCCATCCATCTTGATCATAGTGGAGTCTTTGGATGACCCTAAGTCGATTGATAATCTGGCTGAATTAGAAGAGTTACCTTACGCTGAGAGCTTACCAAGTCGTGAGTTAGATGATGTTTGGGATGATGATAGTTTGACCTATGAGAGTATTACTTTGCCCATTACTAGCCACACTAGCGTTGTGACTGATCACCCTAGTGTTGAGAGCCCTCTCCAAACTACCAGCCTCGATGTGTTAGAGGATAATGTTGGAACACCCTATTACTAATTTGGGCAAGGATCACTATGTTTTTAGGAAATCAGTTTGACCTAGATGTATAGTTGAAAAGGTCAAGTTAGAATGAGTCTAGGGCTTAGAACTTAGGTTTGAAGCTGCCCCCAGGACCATTCATTGTTCAAGACTTAGAGCTGAGGCAAAGACAGTTTTCGTCGAGCTCAGGTCGACGAAACGTCGAACTCCGTTCGACGCTCTCTGAGCTCAACTCTGCTAAGTCATCGAACTCCGGTCGACGATCTTTGAGCTCAGATCGACGATCTGCCTTCAGCATGTTTCCAAGTCGCTGAGCTCAGTTCGACGATCATAGAGCTCAGGTCGACGTTTTCTGTCTGTTGTTCAATCCACCCTCTGAGCTCAGGTCGACGATCGTAGAGCTCAGATCGACGTTTTTCTGAGAGATCGACGACTTTGAGGATTCAAATTCAGTCAGCTTTTGGAATGTTTTTCAAATTCTCTCAACATTTATTTCAAGAGATTTGCTAGCCGTTTTCATTTATTCTGGGTTAAGTTTCAAGGGATTTCTCAGAGAATGTCTATTGGACTTTCCTCCTGAAGACAAAACATTTATGGAAGACATTTATTGACTGCTAACGGCTATCTTGGACAAAGGATCATCAGAGAATAAAACATCCTACAACAGATCAAGTGAAAAACAATCTATCTATCACTCAATACAGACATACACAGATAGTCAGAAAAACTCAGAGGAAAATAAAGTGATCAATCCTGAAGAGTTTGATTGAAAATTAGCATACTGTAAAGTGTTCATAGCTTCATCATCAAAGACTCCAGATAACTAATATTTCAGCCTCTGCTGAAATCATCTTCTACTGGAGATCTGAAGCTTCTAGTAAAGCTCTCATCTCTGAACCATCTACATCTCAGGGGGAGCTTTGACAACACAATCAATCCACTAAGTCTTCTCTCAGTGATTGAGACAGAGAAGACAACTTCACCTCTTCCTTTTTCTTTTCCTGCTGTAAAAGGGTTATCAAGACTCCCTTCAAAAGTTTTGATTCTGGTTCTGAGAGCCTTGTCAAATCTCAGTGGTGGCAAGACACCTGATCAAAAAATCTAGTTTGGTTTTTGAGCACCTTATCAAAAGCTCATTGATGCCCAGGACACCTGATCAACTCATCCTGCAGTGAATTCCTACCAAGGGTGGTAGAAGAGTGGATGTACCCAGGTTTTTGGGGAACCACTATAGCTCCTTGTGTCTTCTGGTTTCTTATGCATATTCTTTGCTGTGTGCTGTGGTTTTTATTTTACTACTTTAGTTTTATTTCTACATCAAAGCATCTTACACCTATACATAAATTAAGCCTTTACTGCTGTGCAATTTTAAATTGTAAATTTACTTTAAAATACTCTATTCACCCCCCTCTAGAGTTAAGATAGATCTTACCCTCACTTTTAATTGGTATCAGAGGGAGGTTGGTTGTTCATACAGGCTAACACCTGAACCAAAAGATCCTTGATAAGATCAATCTTTTAAGAGGGTTATTTTCATTATATTTAATTTTATATAAAGACATGACACAGAACAAAGATTATTCAAGCACCAGGCCTCCAGTGTGCAATCTATCCAAGTTTGCACTTTGGAAAGCAAAGATTAGCTTTTATATGAATACTATTGATGAAGACATATTTAATTCTGTTTTGACAGTGTGCCCAAGTCCACCAGCAAATACAAGTACAAGTGCTGTTCCACCTCCTTCAGGAACAAATGCTGAAATAAAGAAGTGGAAGAGTGTAGATGCCAAGGCCATGAATATCTTAGTGTTGGAACACCCTATTACTAATTTGGGTAAGGATCACTATGCTTGTCTTAGGGATCCCAGTTGACCTAGTTGTATAGTTGAAAAGGTCAACATTAGAATGTGTCTAGGGCTTAGAACTTAGGTTTGAAGCTGCCCCCAGGACCATTCCAAGATCAAGGCAAAAGAGCTTAGTCTAAGGCATTTTTCGTCGAGCTCAGGTCGACGAATCGTCGAACTCCGTTCGACGCTCTCTGAGCTCATCTTCTATAAAACGTCAAACTCCGGTCGACGATCTTCGAGCTCAGATCGACTATCTGCTTTTGGCTAGCTTCTGCTGAGTCGTCGAACTCCCCTCGACTATCTTCTAGTTCAGTTCGACGATCCCTCCTTAAAGTTATTTCTCAGGTCTCTGAGCTCGGTTCGACGATCGTAGAGCTCAGATCGACGTTTTCTGTCTGCTTGTCCATCTGATCTCTGAGCTCAGTTCGACGATCTTAGAGCTCAGATCGACGTTTTCTTTGAAGAGATCGACGCTTTCAGGAATTCAAATGCTGTTGTTCTTTGGAATGTTTTTGAATAATTATCAGCATTTATGTCAGAAGATCTCCCAGCCATTTGTCTTTATTTCTGGAGCAAGTTTCAAGGAATTATTCTGAGAATGTTTGCTGGACTTTCCTCTAGAAGACAAGACTATTTTTGGAAGACATTTATGACTCCCAACGGCTAATTTTGGACAAGGAAACGTCAGAAAACTTTTATTCCTTTCTTCTGTGTTATTAAGATATATAGAATACACAAGAAGAAGAGACACAGAATTTGACACAAGAAAAGAAGTGAACACACTGAATAGAGAATACTGAGAGCAGAAGAACAACAGAAGAACTGTGACTCAAAACATCTTCTTGCTGACTGAAAAGTGTTCACAATCTCATCTCAGAACTCCAGACACCTTAACTTCAGCCTTCTTGCTGAAACCATCCTGTGCTGGAGATCAAAGTTCTGAAGACCTATCACCCTAGAGCAAAGCTTCTTTTCCTGAACCTTTCTACATCTCAGGGGGAGCTTTGACTTCATCAATCCACTTGTGCTTCTCTCATTTGATTGAGAACAGAGAAGACACCCTTCATTCTTATTTTTCTTTTCCTGCTGTAAAAGGGTTCTTGAACTCCCTTCAAAAGTTCTGTCTGGTTCTGAGAGCCTTGTCAAAACTCAGTGGTGGCAAGACACCTTATCAAAAAATCTAGTTTTGGTTTTTGGGCACCTTATCAAAAGCTCATTGGTGTCAGGACACCTGATCAACTCATCCTGAGTGGATTCCTACCAAGGGTGGTAGAAGAGTGGATGTACCCAGGTTTTGGGGAACCACTATAATTCCTTGTGTCTTCTGGTTTGTTTGTGTGATTTGTTTGCTGTGTGCTGTGCTTTTTACTTCTTAGTTTTCAACTTCTTACTAGCACTCTACACTATATCATAAATTGAATTTTATATGTGCTGGTTGTTTCAACTGTGAAAAATTATTTTAAAAATACTCTATTCACCCCCCCTCTAGAGTTGAGATAGATCTTAGCCTCACTTTCAATTGGTATCAGAGGGAGGTTGGTTGCTCATACAGGCTAACACCTGAACCAAAAGATCCTTGATAAGATCAATCTCTTAAGGGGATTATTTTCTCTACATCTTCTTTTTATTTAAAGACATGGCACATAACAAAGATTATGCAAGCACCAGACCACCAGTGTGCAACCTTTCTAAGTTTGCACTCTGGAAGGCAAGGATTAGATTATACATGAATTCTATTGATGAAGACATTTTCAATTCTGTCTTGACAGTTTGTCCAACTCCACCAGCAAGCTCAAGTACAAATGCTGTCCCACCTCCTTCTGGAACAGATGCAGATATAAAGAAGTGGAAGACTGCAGATGCTAAGGCTATGAACATCTTAGCCCAAACAATGTCTGATGAAATCTTTCAGAAGGTAGATGAATGCCACTCAGCCAAAGAAATCTGGGACAAACTCTCTGAAATTGTCTCAGGATCTGCTGATGAAAGGAAAGATAGAAGATCTCATCTGATAAGCCAATATGAGAACTTCAAAAAGGGAGAAGCTGAATCAGTGGCTGACATGTACAATAGACTAAGTCTAATTGTCAATGAGTTAAAAACCCTAGACAAAGAAATCTCACTGACTGAGCTAAATGACAAAATCCTGATGTGCTTCCCCAGCACTTGGGATTCAAGAATCTGGCCAATTAAGGATGCCAGAAGTTTGAATGAGATTACTACTGAAGCTCTCCTGGGCAAGCTCAAATCCTATGAGCTGCTCATTAAAAATAGAGAAGAAGAACAAAAGGCTATCTCTCCAGCTACAAGGAAAGAAAAGACCATAGCTTTCAAAGCTGTAGAAGAGGAGCCTGAAGATAAAGCTACAGGAAATGATGAGCTCATAAGTCTTCTGGCCAAAAGATTCTACAAGATGGCCAGAAAAGACTTCAGAAAGAAACCATACAAGGGTCATGATAAACCAAGGTATGATAAATCAAATAACACTAAAGAAATCATATGCTTTGGTTGCAGGAAACCAGGCCATATTGTGCCTGACTGTCCAGAAAACAAGAATAAGGACAAAAGGGAAAGAAGAGAAAGAAGAAAAGAAAAGGATTACAAGAAGAATAGCTCAGACAAAGCCTCCTCCAGCAAGAACAAACATACAAGGAAGGGCTTTGTTGCTGAAACATGGAGTGAGACTGAAGAGGAATCTGAAGCCTCATCCAGCTCCAGTGATGATGAGGATGATGTAGATGAAAAAAATTTTGCATGATGGCTATCAATGCATCACAGCAAAACTCTGATGAAGAATCAGATTCAGATTCAAAAAGTCAACCAGATGAGGATCAGGTAATCAACTCTTTTGATTTTGATTCTGAAGACTTCAAAGATGAATTTAAGACACTGTGTCTAGATCTATTAAAATCTGAGAAGGAGATAATCTCTCTCAGGAATCAATTATCTGAGCATAGTGTCCTAAACTCAAAGAACCTCAAACTCTCTGAGGAGTTAGAATGCTGTAGGGAGGAGATAGCTTCATTGAAGAATGAACTATCAAAGGCCAAAAAGTTTGAAGAATCCCTAAATGGGAGAAGTATCAGACTGATGGACATCACAAGCACAGTGAACTCTAGATTTAATAGCACACTGGGCTTGGGTGCTTCATCCAGCCAACCTATAATTCTGAGAACTCCAATCAAGTTTGTCTCTGACAAAGGAAAGGGAGTAATAGAGGTACCTAGGAAGAATGCAGATCTGTCAGAGAAGAACTCAGTTCAACAGATGGCGTCGAGCAGAGCTCGACGATCGTCGAACAGAGCTCGACGATCTAACTACAGATCGTCGACCTCAGCTCGACAATATCCAAACTCTGAATCTCAGCATAATCGATCTTCGAACGGCGATCGACGATCTGACCCAAGATCGTCGACCTCAGTTCGACGATCGTCGAACAGAGTTCAGGCTTGTGAACACACCTTCAATGGCACATTCAGATTCAATCCTAGAAGCTCCACATCCCAAGGCTTTAATCCCTATACTGAATGGATAGTACCTCCTAGGAGATACCATCCTGAAGGTTATAAGGATCAACCTGGGATGTCCTTTATTTCAGAATTCAAGGGATATCAACCTAGGCCCAAGGTCAACTGGGTCAAAAACAAATAAGTTGTTTTTGTGTAGGTGAAGACCTATCCAGCATCAAACCATCAATGGTATCTGGATAGTGGTTGCTCAAAGCACATGACAGGGGACAAGGACAACTTCACTTCCTTCAAAGCCAAGCTTGGACCCAAAGTAATTTTTGGAGACTCAAGCTTTGGAACTACAAAAGGATATGGTGCAGTCAAAATTGGCCCAGTCACATTCAAGAAGGTGGCATATGTTGAAGGACTCAAGCACAACTTGATAAGTATCAATCAATTGTGTGATGAAGGATATCAAGTAACCTTCAACAAAGCCATATGCAAAGTCAAGTCTGTGGACAACACAACTGTGTTGACAGGTAACAGAAGAGGTAACATTTACTTAGTGGATTTTCATTCACCAGTGGTAGATATTTGCCTGTTTAATTCCATTTCAAAATCTAATGTGTTATGGCATAAGAGACTAGGACATATTAACCTTAGAACCATTGCTAAGCTATCTAAAGACAACCTTGTTAAAGGACTACCTTCTGGTCCCTACAAGAAGGAAGGACTCTGCAAGGCCTGTCAATTAGGCAAGCAAACTAAAAGTAGTTTTAAATTAATTAATAAGAGTGATTCACCTAGGATTTTGTACCTGTTGCACATGGATCTCTTTGGACCCATATCTGTGCAAAGCCTAGGAGGAAAGTCCTATACTTTAGTGGTTGTAGATGACTTCTCAAGATTCACTTGGGTATTCTTTCTGAGGAAGAAGTCTGATAACTTCAAGTGTTTGACAGATTTTCTCAAATGCATTCAGATTGAGTTCAACACTCACATTGCCCTGATCAGAAGTGATCATGGGACAGAGTTTGATTCTCTTCTCATGCAAGAGTTCTGTCAGAGTGAAGGGATCAGGCACACTTTCTCAGCTCCTAGAACTCCTCAACAAAATGGGGTAGCTGAAAGGAAAAATAGAACACTCATTGAATCTGCAACTACATTATTGGCAGATGCTCACTTACCTCTGTCCTTTTGGGCTGAGGCAGTGAACACCTCCAACTATGTGTTGAACAGAAGCCTGATACACAAGCTGAAGGGCAAGACTCCTTATGAATTGCTCAAAGGGAAGAAACCTAAAATAGGCTATTTCAAAGTTTTTGATTGCACTTGTTTTATTCATAATAATGACAAGAAATATCTAGCAAAATTCCAAGCTAAAGCTGATGAAGGAGTGTTTCTGGGATACTCCATGATCAGCAAGGCCTATAGGGTTTATAATAAATCTTCCTGTAAAATTGAAGAATCTGTTCATATTATTTTTGATGAAGCTAACATGTCTTTCAAGGAGAAGAATGCTTCTACCATAGAACCTCTGCAGGTACATTCTCTAGCTGAAGACTTGAACAAACTGCAAGTTGCTGAAAAGAACGAGAGCAGTGATGATGAAGAAGAAGTTCAACATCTTGAAGAAAATCATCCTGAAGAGCCAGTTGCTGCTCCACTAGAGGAGACAACAACACAGGCTGGTGAACAATCACCACTCCTTGTTGACTTAGTAACAACAAGAGATCATCCAATCACCCAAGTAATTGGAGAGATCTCAGCTGGTGTGCAAACTAGAAGTCAGGTCAACCAAAACCTGATGCACACTTGCTTTCTATCTCAAATTGAGCCTTAATCCATTCAAGATGCAGAGCAAGATCCACACTGGATCATTGCAATGCAAGAGGAGTTGCATCAATTTGAAAGGAACAAGGTTTGGGAACTAGTGCCTAAGCCAAAGGATCATCCCATTGTTGGAACAAAGTGGGTATTCAGGAACAAGCTGGATGATCAAGGAGTTATAGTCAGAAACAAGGCAAGGCTAGTTGCTCAAGGGTACTCTCAACAAGAAGGAATAGACTATGATCAGACATTTGCACCAGTTGCAAGGCTGGAAGCCATCAGGATATTCCTAGCCTATGCTGCCCACAAAGGTTTCAAAGTGTATCAAATGGATGTAAAAAAGTGCATTTCTCAATGGGGACATCAAAGAGGAAGTCTATGTTAGACAACCTCCAGGTTTTATCTCTCTAACTCACCCTGATTATGTTTACAAATTGCATAAGGCATTATATGGTCTCAAGCAAGCCCCTAGAGCATGGTATGAGACCCTAGCATGCTTTCTTCTGGAAAATGATTTTGTTAGGGGGAGAGTAGACCAAACTCTTTTTATTAGAACCCATAAGTCCCACACCCTGCTAGTGCAAATTTATGTTTGCCACATGTATTTGTGCTAGATTCCAAGTTAGCCCTAGAGAGTCACACTTAATCTTAGTTAAGAGAATTCTTAGGTATGTTAAAAGTTGTCCAAATCTAGGTCTCTGGTATCCAAAAGATTCAGCATTTGATTTAACTGGATTCTCAGATGCTGATTATGCTGGATGCAGAATAGACAGGAAAAGCACCAGTGGAACCTGTCAGTTCCTTGGTGATAGACTTGTCTCTTGGTTCTGTAAGAAACAAACATCTGTGTCAACCTCAACTGCTGAAGCTGAGTATATGGCTGCAGGCAGTTGCTGTTCACAAATATTGTGGATACAGAATCAGCTCTTAGACTATGGCTACAACTTAGAGAAGTCTAAAATTTTCTGTGACAATACCAGTGCTATCTCTATAGCACAAAATCCAGTCCTCCATAGTAGGACAAAACACATAGAAATTAGGCATCATTTTCTAAGAGATAATGTAGAGAAAAATAAAATTGAACTTCAATATATTCCTACTGATTTGCAAAGGGGAGATATTTTCACCAAACCTTTGGATGAAAAGAAACACAGTTTCTTCCTAAATCAGTTAGGCATGTTAGATGGAGGAAGCCTTAATTAAATTACAAGATTTTGAAAAGCTGAAACAGACCAAGACTAGGCCAAAAATTTCCTCTCTTTTTGTGTCTGTAGAATAGTTCTGGCTCTGAACTGAGCTCGACGTTTTCCCAGAAAACGTCGAACGGAGATCGATGGTTCTTGAGGCGTCGATCTGAGTTCAGCGCCGCCGCTTTCTCTAGGCTTTCCTTCTGTCTGATCTTTGGTCGTCGAGCGGAGCTCGACGCTCTCAATAACGTCGAACGGAGTTCGACGCTATTGGCGTCTCTTCATGTCCCTCTGTTGCCCAAATCGTCGAGCTGAGTTCGACGCTTCTTCGAACTGAGCTCCACGATTTTCCTTTTTCGCGTCGAACCCTAATATAAAATCTTTCTTTCAGCCGCCGTTCTCCCTTTGCGCTTTCATACTCTGCAACTCTCTTTCTTTTCCCTCCAAATTCTCTACGCTTGGTCGTTTTTAGTTTTCTGTTGCAGGTGAATATGGCTGAATCGAGTGCTGCTTTTGCTAAGATGAAGTTCGACACTGGTTTTGACATCGACATAAACTCCTTCGACGGAAGCGACCAGCGCTTCAAGGATATCCTAAACTTATTCCGAGAACAACAGCTGACTCCAATAATGACTACAAGGATGAAGATCGCCTCAGAAGAAATTAAAGAGTGGTGTTTTACCACAACAGACGAGACTGAGAATTCTGTTGTCGGCACCATTAAGGGGACTCAGGTATTTCTATCCCCGGCTCTTCTAACAGAAGTCTTTCAACTCAGCACTGGAGAAGACTCCATTGAACTATCTGGAGAGGAGTTTGACACCATGCTGGATAGGATGGGTCACAATGCAGTAAACCCTAATAAGCTGCTGAAGAAAAATCTGGCAATCGAATTTCAATTCCTGGCTGATGTAGTTGGGAAGGTGCTGTTGGCCAAGCATTCAGCCCATGACACCATTTCCAGATATCAGTTCTGCCTGATGGGAGCCTTATTAGACAAGAAACACCTGGACTGGGGCTCCATCTTCTTCACTCTGATTAAGAAGAAGATCAACAAGAATGCAGTTAGTTATGGAAGAATCTTAGGGGTCTTTCTGCACAACAGGTGCCCTGACCTATTAACCTCCTCTGGCATGTTTATCAATGCATCCAAGAGGCTTTCCTGTGCCCTCTTCAGTAAATGGGACAGGCAGATTATAAACCCCTCCAGGGCTGCTGCAACACTTCATTCAGGCACAAGGACTATTTTAGTCACTCCTTCAGCAGAAGAGCTGCCTGCTTCCTCCCCTCTTCCAGCCATAACCACCCTAACCACCCAAATTGTCACCTCCTCACCACCAGTATCCACCATAATCATCTCATCCCCAATTACCATTTCCTCACCTATTCCATCCCCTCCTCTATCCACCTCAGAGGAATTCCATCCTCTCTTTTCCTATTCAACCTTCACCATTCCATCCTTCTCACTTACAGATGACTCCTTCATGGATGATTCACCCTCTACTCCTCCTGAGCCACCCTCCACTTCCTCCTTTCAACAACTGCTCCATGACATTCTCTCTCAACCCTCCTTCACACCATCTCTTACTTCCCCTATCTCCACCTCAACCTCCTCTATCTCCATTATTCCATCTTCTGAACCAACCATTCCCTCTCCACCTTTCTCCTCAATTTCAGTTTCAGCCACCATCCTTCCATCTACTTTTGCCTCTACCTCTGCTCAAGCCCCACTTGAGCATGTAGATATTCCTATTTTGGCAGACAGGCTGTATGAGTTGCTAGCTCCCAAGCTGACATCTCTACTGGAGTCTTCCCTGGCTCCACTCCTAAAGCAAGTACAGGAGCTGTCTACCAAGATTGCCTTCCTTTCCTCCTCCCTGGCTATCCCATCTTCTGTGTGCCTTGATTCATCTTTCTCTGAACCAAGGCAGGGGGAGATGCCTTATGAAGAAGTGGTTGTGCCAGCTGCTGATATTATGTCTGCTCCAGCTCCAGCTCTTGGATGTGCTTTTGCACTGAATCTGCAGAGGCTGCTATCTATATTTGATACAGTCCATTTTAGTTGTCTGCTTGCAATTCCTGCTGAAGATTTGTCTAAGGCCATTGTGCCTATAGCTACCTGTGATCCAAGCCATATTGATTCCTACATCAAATCCTGGAAGGCTATGGATATCTCTGATGCTGATACTAAGGCCACTGTGCCTCTTTCAATTGTTACTAAGGCCAATGTGCCTCCTTTTGTTGAAATTGCTGCTGATGCTACTGCTGACATAGAAATGATTCCAGCAACTGATGCTGATGAAAATGCTTCTGCCTGCTCTGCTGTTGCTCCCTCTCCTCCTGCTCCTGATGTTTCTGCAAAACTTAAAGCTCAAGAAGAGCTTATCAGAAGAATTGATGATCTGTATGATCAACATCAAAGTTCTGAGAGTGACCAATACAGGACTGATTCTGATGATTCTGCTAGAACTATTGCCAAGAAGAGAAAAGCCAGAAGTAAAGCAATGATGTCAGTCCCTCCTGCCAAAGCCAAAGACTCAAATGATATTCCATACTACATTCTGCATGACTGCCCAATCTCTGAGCCTTGGATGCAATATTCCAAAAATCAACTGAAAGCTATGAAGAAGAAGAGGAAGCTTGACAAATATGAAAAGGGTTCTTCTCAATATCAGCCTCCTCCTCCTCCTCCAGATTCAGGCTCAGGTTCAGCCCCTAAAGCTCCAGTCTCCAGACACAGCTCTTCCCAGCATTATCAAAGATCATATCAAAGGGGACATCATCAAAAAGGATATCAACCCAGAAGGGGTAATTACAGAGGAAATCAAAGAGAACAAAGATTCTATCAAAGGGAAGGACAAGGTCTCCCTGACCCTTCTTCAGGTCCTTTTCCTTACAAGCTGAAAGACACAATTGTTTCCAGGACTCCTTCTACTGTTTCTGAAATCATCAACAGATATGAACCTCCCATTCCTTTTGAAGACCCTGAGAACAACCCTGTATCCTGGACAGCCAGAATGAAAGAATTGGCTGCCCTTGATCAAATAAAAAAGGCCAGAGAACAAGGAAAGGATACTTCAAACATAACTACCTTATCAGAGCAGAGAAAGAAAGAACTGGAAAGATATGCATCAAGGAAATTCTTCAATCCAGAAGATTATATGAAGCTGCACCCAGAGGCTGTTGTTCCAAGGCCCAAATCTCAAACTTCTCTAGGTGCAGAGGATGACAGAAGGTCAAAGAAAGAAAGTCAGAATCCAAATAGAGAAATTTTATTTAAAAAGGGATCTGAAAGGAAGTGAACTGTGTAAGCTAAACATTTCATCCACCTTTGGACATCTGCTGATATTTATCTGTGATCTGCTTTACTGCTATATATCTTCTCTGCATTTTGTATTAGCTTATGTTTTGTTGTATGCTTTTTATTTCCTGATTTTCTGTAAATAGTAATCCTAACCCAAATAGGGGGAGATTGTTGGAACACCCTATTACTAATTTGGGTAAGGATCACTATGCTTGTCTTAGGGATCCCAGTTGACCTAGTTGTATAGTTGAAAAGGTCAACATTAGAATGAGTCTAGGGCTTAGAACTTAGGTTTGAAGCTGCCCCCAGGACCATTCCAAGATCAAGGCAAAAGAGCTTAGTCTAAGGCATTTTTCGTCGAGCTCAGGTCGACGAATCGTCGAACTCCGTTCGACGCTCTCTGAGCTCATCTTCTATAAAACGTCAAACTCCGGTCGACGATCTTCGAGCTCAGATCGACTATCTGCTTTTGGCTAGCTTCTGCTGAGTCGTCGAACTCCCCTTGACTATCTTCTAGTTCAGTTTGACGATCCCTCCTTAAAGTTATTTCTCAGGTCTCTGAGCTCGGTTCGACGATCGTAGAGCTCAGATCGACGTTTTCTGTCTGCTTGTCCATCTGATCTCTGAGCTCAGTTCGACGATCTTAGAGCTCAGATCGACGTTTTCTTTGAAGAGATCGACGCTTTCAGGAATTCAAATGCTGCTGTTCTTTGGAATGTTTTTGAATAATTATCAGCATTTATGTCAGAAGATCTCCCAGCCGTTTGTCTTTATTTCTGGAGCAAGTTTCAAGGAATTATTCTGAGAATGTTTGCTGGACTTTCCTCTAGAAGACAAGACTATTTTTGGAAGACATTTATGACTCCCAACGGCTAATTTTGGACAAGAAAACGTCAGAAAACTTTTATTCCTTTCTTCTGTGTTATTAAGATATATAGAATACACAAGAAGAAGAGACACAGAATTTGACACAAGAAAAGAAGTGAACACACTGAATAGAGAATACTGATAGCAGAAGAACAACAGAAGAACTGTGACTCAAAACATCTTCTTGCTGACTGAAAAGTGTTCACAATCTCATCTCAGAACTCCAAACACCTTAACTTCAGCCTTCTTGCTGAAACCATCCTGTGCTGGAGATCAAAGTTCTGAAGACCTATCACCCTAGAGCAAAGCTTCTTTTCCTGAACCTTTCTACATCTCAGGGGGAGCTTTGACTTCATCAATCCACTTGTGCTTCTCTCATTTGATTGAGAACAGAGAAGACACCCTTCATTCTTATTTTTCTTTTCCTGCTGTAAAAGGGTTCTTGAACTCCCTTCAAAAGTTCTGTCTGGTTCTGAGAGCCTTGTCAAAACTCAGTGGTGGCAAGACACCTTATCAAAAAATCTAGTTTTGGTTTTTGGGCACCTTATCAAAAGCTCATTGGTGTCAGGACACCTGATCAACTCATCCTGAGTGGATTCCTACCAAGGGTGGTAGAAGAGTGGATGTACCCAGGTTTTGGGGAACCACTATAATTCCTTGTGTCTTCTGGTTTGTTTGTGTGATTTGTTTGCTGTGTGCTGTGCTTTTTACTTCTTAGTTTTCAACTTCTTACTAGCACTCTACACTATATCATAAATTGAATTTTATATGTGCTGGTTGTTTCAACTGTGAAAAATTATTTTAAAAATACTCTATTCACCCCCCCCCCTCTAGAGTTGAGATAGATCTTAGCCTCACTTTCACTTAGCCCAGACAATTTCTGATGAGATATTTCAGAAGGTAGCTGAATGTAACTCAGCCAAAGAAATTTTGGAAAAACTTTCTGAGATTGTCTTAGGATTTGCTGATGAGAGAAAAGACAGAAGATCCCATCTCATATCCCAATATGAGAACTTCAAGAAAGGAGAAGCTGAGTCAGTTGCAGACATGTACAACAGACTAAGTCTGATTGCCAATGAGTTAAAGACTCTGGATAAAGAAATCTCATTGACTGAGCTGAATGACAAAATCCTAATGTGTTTCCCAAGCACTTGGGATTCAAGAATCTGGCCAATCAAAGATGCTAGAAGTCTAAATGATATTACAACTGAAGCTCTCCTGGGCAAGCTCAAATCTTATGAGCTGCTCATTAAAAATAGAGAAGAAGAACAAAAGGCTACTTCTCCAGTCATCAGAAAGGAGAAGACCATAGCCTTCAAAGCTACAGAAGAGGAGCCTGAAGATAAAGCTACAGGAAATGATGAGCTCCTAAGTCTACTGGCCAAAAGATTCTACAAAATGGCCAGAAAAGACTTCAGAAAGAGATCATACAAGGGACATGATAAGCCAAGGTATGATAAATCAAATAACAACAAAGAAATTATATGTTTTGATTGCAGGAAACAATGCCATATTGTGCCTGACTGTCCAAAAAACAAAAACAAGGACAAGAAAGATAGAAGAGAAAGAAGAAAGGAGAAATACTTCAAGAAGAACACCTCAGACAAACCCTCCTATAGCAAGAACACACATACAAGGAAGGGATTTGTTGCTGAGACATGGAGTGAAACTGAAAAGGATTCTGAAGCCTCATCCAGCTCCAGTGATGATGAGGATGATGTTGATGAAAAGGAATTTTGCATGATGGCTATCAATGCCTCTCAAATAGATTCAGAAGCAGAAGAGTCAGAATCAGATTCAGAAGTTCAACTAGAAGAAGATCAGGTAATCAATTCATTTGATTTCAGTTCTTAAGACTTTAGACATGAGTTTAAAGTACTATGCCTAGATCTATTAGAGTCTGAGAAGGAAATCACTTCCCTCAGAAAACAACTGTCTGAGTATAGCACTTTAAAATACGAGAACCTCAAACTCTCTGAAGAGTTAGAATGCTATAGGGAGGAGATAGCTTCACTGAAGAGTGAACTATCCAAGGCCAAGAAGTTTGAAGAATCCCTTAATGGGAGAAGCATCAAACTGATGGATATCACAAGCACGGTGAACTCTAGACTTAATAGTACACTGGGCTTGGGAGCTTCATCCAGCCAGCCTATAGTTCTGACAACTCCAATCAAATTTATCTCTGATAAAGGGAAGGGAGATGTAGTGGTAGCTAGGAAGAATGCAGATTTGCAAAAGAAAGATATAGTTCAACAGAATGCGTCGAACAGAGCTCGACGATCGTCAAACGGCGCTCGACGATCCAAGAAACGATCGTCGAACTCAGCTCGACGACACCTGAAATCTGAACTCCAGGACAGTCAATCTTCGAACAGAGATCGACGATCTGACCCAAGATCATTGACCACAGCTCGACGATCGTCGAACAGAGATCAGGACTTTGAACAATCCTTCAAAGGTACATCTAGATTCAATCCTAGAAGTCCTACATCCCAAGGTTTCAACCCCTATATAGAATGGATAGTACCTCCTAGGAGATACCATCCTGAAGGTTATAAGAGTCAACCTGGGATGTCTTTCATTTTTGAATTTAAAGGATATCAACCTAGGCCCAAGGTAAACTGGGTCAAAAACATATAAGCTGTTTATGTGCAGGTGAAGACCTATCCAACATCAAACCAGCCATGGAATCTGGATAGTGGGTGCTCAAAGTACATGACAGGGAACAAGGACAACTTCACATCCTTTAAAGCCAAGCTTGGACCCAAAGTAATCTTTGGTGATTCAAACATTGGAACAACAAAAGGATATGGTGTAGTCCAAATTGGAACAGTCACCTTCAAGAAAGTAGCTTATGTTGAAGGACTCAAGCACAACTTGATAAGTATCAGTCAACTTTGTGATGAAGGATATCAAGTGACTTTCAACAAAGCTATATGCAAGGTCAAGTTAGAGGACAACACAACTGTGTTGACAGGTAACAAAAAAGGTAACATTTACTTAGTAGATTTTCATTCATCTAAAGTAAATATTTGCCGTTTCAATTCCATATCTAGACCTAATATTCTATGGCATAAGAGACTAGGACATATTAACCTTAGAAACATTGCTAGGCTATCCAAGGACAACCTTATTAGAGGACTACCTTCTGGCCCCTACAAGAAGGAAGGACTTTGCAAGGCTTGTCAACTAGGCAGGCAAACTAAAAATAGTTTTAAGTCACTTAACAAGAGTGATTCATCTAGGATTTTGTATCTGTTACACATGGATCTTTTTGGACCCATTACAGTACAAAGCCTAGGAGGGAAATCCTACACTTTAGTGGTTGTAGATGACTTCTCAAGATTAACATGAGTGTTCTTTTTGAGGAAGAAGTCTGATAACTTCAAATGTTTGACAAAGTTTCTCAAATGTATACAGAGTGAGTTCAACACTCATATTGAACTGATCAGAAGTGATCATGGGACAGAGTTTGATTCTCTTCTTATGCAAGAGTTCTGTCAGAGTGAAGGGATTATGCATACATTCTCAGCTCATAGAACTCCTCAACAAAATGGGGTAGCAAAAAGGAAAAATAGAACCCTAATTGAATCTGCAACTACATTATTGTCAGATGCTCACCTTCCTCTATCCTTTTGGGCTGAGGCAGTGAACACCTCTAACAATGTACTGAATAGAAGTTTGATACATAAACTGAAGGGCAAGACTCCCTATGAATTACTCAAAGGGAAGAAACCTAAAGTAGATTACTTCAAAATTTTTGGTTGCATTTGTTATATTCACAACAATGACAAGAGATATATAGCAAAATTTCAAGCAAAAGCTGATGAAGGAGTGTTTCTGGGATACTCCATGATCAGTAAAGTTTATAGGGTTTATAATAAAACTACTCTAAAAATAGAAGAATCTGTTCATATTTATTTTGATGAAACTAATATGTCTTTTAAGGAGAGGAATGCTTCTACCATAGAACATTTGCAGGTACATTCTCTAGCTGAAGACTTGGACAGATTGCAAGTTACTAAAAAGGATGAAAGTAGTGAAGATGAAAAAGCTGCTCAACATCTGGAAGAAAATCTTCTTGAAGAGCCAATTGCTGTTCCACAAGAGGAAACAACAATACAGGTTGGTGAACAATCAACACCCCCTGTTGATTTAGTAACATCAAGAGATCATCCAATCTCCCAAGTGATTGGAAACATCTCAGCTGGTGTGCAAACCAGAAATCAGGTCAACCAAAACCTGATGCACACTTGCTTTCTCTCTCAAATTGAACCTCAATCCATTCAAGATACAGATCAAGATCCACACTGGATCATTGCTATGCAAGAGGATTTGCATTAATTTGAAAGAAACAAAGTCTGGGAACTAGTGCCTAAGCCAAAGGATCATTCCATTGTTGGAACAAAATGGGTGTTCAGAAACAAATTGGATGATCAAGGAATTATTGTAAGGAACAAGGCAAGGCTAGTTGCTCAAGGATATTCTCAAGAAGAGGGGATAGACTATGACCAGACCTTTACACCAGTTGCAAGGTTAGAGGCCATAAGAATCTTCCTGGCTTATGCTGCTCACAAGGGATTCAAAGTCTACAAAATGGATGTGAAGAGTGCTTTTCTCAATGGGGAGATCAAAGAAGACGTCTATGTCAGACAACCCCCAGGTTTTGTCTCTCCAACTCATCCTGATTATGTTTTCAAACTGCATAAAGCATTATATGGTCTAAAGCAAGCTCCTAGAGCATGGTATGAGACCCTAGCATGCTTTCTTCTGGAAAATGATTTTATTAGGGGGAGAGTAGACCAAACTCTTTTTATTAGAACCCATAAGTCCCATACCCTACTAGTACAAATTTATATAGATGATATTATATTTGGTTCTACTGATTCAAACTTATGCAAAAAGTTTTCCAAGCTTATGCACTCTAAATTTGAAAATGAGTAGCATGAGTGAGCTATCCTTCTTCTTAGGATTGCAAGTCAAACAACATGCTGAAGGCATATTTATTTCTCAAACCATGTATGCAAAAGAACTGGTTATGAAATTTGGTATGTCTGATGCATCATGTATGAAAACACCCATGCCTACCAATGCTGTATTGGATGCTGATGAACATGGGAAACCAGTTGATCAGACAACATATAGAGCAATGATTCGCTCTTTATTGTACCTTATAGCTAGTTGGCCCGATATAATGTTTGCTACATGTATATGTGCTAGATTCCAAGTTAGCCCTAGAGAGTCACACTTAACTTTAGTAAAGAGGATTCTTAGGTATGTTAAAAGCTGTCCAAATTTAGGTCTCTGGTATCCAAAAGATTCAGCATTTGACTTAACTGGATTTTCAGATGCTGATTATGCTGGATGCAGAATAGATAGGAAAAGCACCAGTGGAACTTGTCAGTTTTTTGGTGATAGACTTGTCTCATGGTTTTGTAAGAAACAAACATCTGTGTCAACTTCAACTGCTGAAGCTGAATATATGGCTGCAGGTAGTTGTTGTTCACAAATCTTGTGGATTCAAAATCAACTCTTAGACTATGGTTACAACTTAGAGAAGTCTAAAATATTTTGTGACAATACCAGTGCTATTTCCATTGCACAAAATCCAGTCCTCCATAGTAAGACAAAACACATAGAAATTAGACATCATTTTTTAAGGGATAATGTTGACAAAAATAAAATTGAACTTCAATATATCCCAACTGATTTGCAAAGGGGAGATATTTTCACCAAGCCTTTGGATGAAAAGAAACACAACTTTTTCCTCAATCAGTTAGGCATGTTAGATAGAGGAAGCCTAAAATAAATTACAAGATTTTGAAAAGCTAAAAACAGACCAAGATTAGGCTAAAAACTCATTTCTTTTTGTGTCTGTAGGATAGTTTCTGTCTCTGAACTGCGCTCGACATTTTCCCCAGAAATCGTCGAACGTCGATCGACGGTTTCCCGAAAAACGTCGAACGGAGATCGACATTTTCCCAAAACGTCGACCGGAGTTCAGAGCTTGTCAGATAGTTGTATACTATCTCTTTCAAGCCTTCGATCGTCGAACTGAGCTCAACGTTCTCTAGATCGTCGAACTGAGATCTACGATGTTGAAGACCTTTCAGCTTCCCTTAGGAGCCCCGATCGTCGAACGGAGATCGACGATCCTTCCTTTTTCGCGTCGAACCCTAATATAAAATCATTTTTCGGCCGCCATTCGTCGTTTACGCTTTCATACTCTCTGCAAATTTTTCTCTTTCCCTCCAAACTCTCTACACTTGGTCGTGTTTATTGAATCTTTGTAGGTATAGATGGCAGTGTCGGTCGCCGCTCTTTCCAAAATGAAATTTGATACAGGTTTTGACATAATTATGAACTCCTTCGATGGAAGCGATCAGCGGTTCAAAGATATTCTGAATCTTTTCCGCGAACAGCAGTTAGTTCAGTTGATGACCACCAGAATAAAGATTGCAGTAGATGAAATAAAGGAATGGATTTTTATTGCAACAACCTAGAATGAAAATACTATTGTCGGCACGATCAACGGGACTAAGGTACCATTGTCCCCTAATCTTTTGACAGAAGTATTCGCCTTAAGTACTGGGAATGACTCCATTGATTTGTCTGGAGAGGAATATGATTCGTTGTTAGATCGAATGGGTCACTCTGCTGTGAACCCTAATAAGCTTTTGAAAAAGAATCTATCAATTGAATTTCAATTTTTGGCTGATGTTGTGGGAAAAGTGCTTCTGGCAAAGCACTCAGCTCATGATACCATCTCAAGGTATCAGTTCTGCTTAATGGGAGCTATTGTTGACAAGAAACATTTGGATTGGGGGTCTATCTTCTTTGACTTGCTCAAGAAGAAAATCAACAAAGGTTGTGTATTCTTTGGAAGGATTCTAGGGGTTTTCTTTCATTCCAGGTGCCCTGATTTATTGGTTTCAAATGGTATGCACATCAATGCATCCAAAAGGCTCACCTGTGCCCTTTTCAGCAAATGGGATAGGCAGATTATCAACCCTAATGGGGCTACTGCAGCAACATCCGCTTCAGGCACAAGGACTGCTTCAGTCTCTTCCCCTACAGCAACACTTGCCCTCATTAAGAGACTGCCTGCCTCCTCCTCTGCTCCTCCTTCTCCTCCTCCTATTGTTTCTGCCTTACCTTCCTCATCATCCATCCAATCAGCCATCTCCTCCCCCATCACAATTTCATCACCTATTTCTCCTCCTCCAGCCACCACCTCAGAACCATTACATCCTTTGTACTACTATCCATCCATTGACTCTTCCATACCATCTTTCACCATTGTGGATGACTCCTTCATGGATGTTTCCCCCTCCTCACCTCTTGAGCCTCCATCCTCCTCCTCTTACTAACAGCTCCTCAATGATATCCTTGATCAACCATCTTTCTCACCATCCATCTCCACACCTATATCATCTATCTCCACCATCCCAATATCTCAGCCATCCATCCCTCCATTCTCATCCTCACCTCATGCAGCCATTCCAGCAGTTCCAGCCACATCTTCCTTCACCTCTACTCAAGTATTCCTTGAGCAAGTGGATCTTTCTGGTCTGGTAGATAGGCTTTATGGGATACTGGACCCCAAGCTAGTAGCCTTGCTGGAGACCTCCTTGGCTCCACTCCTAAACTCTATCCAGGAGCTATCTAACAGACTGTCAGCTCTCTCCTCTCCTCAGGCAATTCCTTCATTAGGGTGCCTTGATCCAGCCCTGCCTGCATCAAGCCAGGGGGAGATGCCTCATGAAGCTCATGAAGCTGAAGAAGTGCCTGCTGCTGCTGCTCCAGTTCCAATGTTTACAGTGGACCTCAGGTCACTGTTGAGTGATTTTGATTCTCTTCACAAAAGATTTTCACCAGTTCAGCAAGTTAAAGACCTTACTAAGGCCATTGTGCCTATTTTAGAATGTGATCCCAATCTGATTGCATCTTATGTAAACTCTTTTAAGGCTGTGGATGTTGTTGTTTCTGTTTGTACTGATGCTGCTGCTGATGTTATATCTGCTGGTTCTATAGACATTGAAATGCTGCCTGTTGATATGCCTGCTGTTATTGATAATTTTGCTGATGAAGAATTGGCCAAATTTTTGGAAGTGCAAGTATCTGAGACTCCTGCTATCTCATTTGCTCCTGTTGAGAGTACTGCTGAGATTTCTACTGTTATATCAACACCTCCTGCCCCGATTGTTTCTGAGAAATTCAAAGTTCAAGAGGAATATATCAAAAGTATAGATGATTTGTATGACAGACCTCAAAGTTCTGAAAGTGATAATTTCAATACAGAATCTGATGATTCTTCTGGTACTATTGCAAAGAAAAGGAAAGCAAGAAGCAAGGCCATGATGAAGGTCCCTCCTGCTAAGGCCAAGGATGCTAATGATATACCCTTCTATATTCTACATGATTGCCAGATAACTGAACCATGGATGCAATATTCTAAAAACCAACTAAAGGCCATGAAGAAGAAAAGAAAGTTTGATAAGTATGAGAAAGGTTCATCCCAGTTTCAGCCTCCTCCTCCTCCTCCTCCAAATTCAGGATCAGGTGGAGGCTCAGTTTCTCAAACCTCTGCTCCAAAGCAAAGCCCCTCCCAATCTTCACAAAGATATCATCCCAGAGGGCAATATCAAAGAGGTTATCAGTCCAGAAGGGGACAATACAGAGGTAATCAGAGAGATCACAAGATACAATCAAGACATCAAAGGGAAGGACAAAGGCATTTGGAATCATCTTAAGGTCCTTTCCCTTATAAGCTCAGAGAAACTGTTGATACAAGGACTGCTGCTGCTTCAGAAACTTTTAATAGATATGAACCTGCAATCCATTTTGAAAATCCAAAGAACAATCCTTTATCTTGGACTGCTAAGATGAAAGAACTTGCTGCCTTAGATCAGTTGAAGAAAGCCAGAGAGCAAGGAAAAGACACCTCCAATATCACTACCTTGTCAGAGCAAAGAAAAGCAGAATTGGAAAGATATGCCTCAAGGAAGTTCTTTGACCCAGTGGATTATATGAAACTGCATCCTGAGGCTGTGGTTCCCAGGGCAAGATCTCAAACCTCCTTAGGTGCAGAGGATGACAGAAGGTCAAAGAAAGAGTCTCTCAATCCCAACAGGTAAATCTTGTTTAAGAAAGGAAGTGAAAAGAAGTGATCTCTGTAAGCAGACAGTTCATTCTTTTTAAAACTCTTGCTGATGTTCTATCTGAATGCTGTTATACTGCTTGTTCTGCTCTGTTGCTTTAATTCTTTTTGCTTGTCTCTATTTGCTTTTGTATTTATTTCTGAGCTATGTAAATAGTAATCCTAACCCAAATAGGGGGAGATTGTTGGAACACCCTATTACTAATTTGGGCAAGGATTACTATGTTTTTAGGAAATCAGTTTGATCTACATGTATAGTTGAAAAGGTCAAGTTAGAATGAGTATAGGGCTTAGAACTTAGGTTTGAAGCTGCCCCCAGGACCATTCATTGTTCAAGACTTAGAGCTGAGGCAAAGACAGTTTTCTTCGAGCTCAGGTCGACGAAACGTCGAACTCCGTTCGACGCTCTCTGAGCTCAACTCTGCTAAGTCGTCGAACTCCGGTCGACGATCTTTGAGCTCAGATCGACGATCTGCCTTCAGCTTGTTTCCAAGTTGCTGAGCTCAGTTCGACGATTGTAGAGCTCAGGTCGACATTTTCTGTCTGTTGTTCAATCCAATCTCATAGCTCAGGTCGACGATCATAGAGCTCAGATTGACATTTTTCTGAGAGATTGACGACTTTGAGGATTCAAATTCAGTCAGCTTTTGGAATGTTTTTCAAATTCTCTCAGCATTTATTTCAAGAGATTTGCTAGCCGTTTTCATTTATTCTAGGGCAAGTTTCAAGGGATTTCTCAGAGAATGTCTATTGGACTTTTCTCCTGAAGACAAAATATTTATGGAAGACATTTATTGACTGCTAACGGCTATCTTGGACAAAGGATCATCAGAGAATAAAACATCCTACAGCAGATCAAGAAAAAAATAATCTATCTATCACTCAATACAGACATACACAGATAGTCAGAAAAACTCAGAGGAAAATCAAGTGATCAATCCTAAAGAGTTTGATTTAAAATTAGCATACTGTAAAGTGTTCATAGCTTCATCATCAAAGACTCCAGACAACTCACATTTCAGACTCTGCTGAAATCATCTTCTGCTGAAGATCTGAAGCTCTTAGCAAAGCTCTCATCTCTGAACCATCTACATCTCAGGGGGAGCTTTGACAACACAATCAATCCACTAAGTCTTCTCTCAGTGATTGAGACAGAGAAGACAACTTCACCTCTTCCTTTTTCTTTTCCTGCTATAAAAGGGTTATCAAGACTCTCTTCAAAAGTTTTGATTCTGGTTCTGAGAGCCTTGTCAAAATTCAGTGGTGGCAATACACCTGATCAAAAAATCTAGTTTGGTTTTTGAGCACCTTATCAAAAGCTCATTGGTGCCCAGGACACCTGATCAACTCATCCTACAGTGGATTCCTACCAAGGATGGTAGAAGAGTGGATGTACCCAGGTTTTTTGGGAACCACTATAGCTCCTTGTGTTTTCTGGTTTCTTATGCATATTCTTTGCCGTGTGCTGTGGTTTTTATTTTACTGCTTTAGTTTTATTTCTACATCAAAGCACCTTACACCTATACATAAATTAAGCCTTTACTGCTGTGCAATTTTAAATTGTAAATTTACTTTATAATACTCTATTCACCCCCCCTCTAGAGTTAAGATAGATCTTACCCTCACTTTCAGCTAAGATTACACCCAATGAGAATATCTCTGATTTTCCTGAGGATCTTATAAGTGAGGATGTTCCAGTAGATTTCTCTAATCACGAATTAATGGATGCCCCAACTGATTTGAAAGACTTACTATATGATCAACATTTTTTTGGAAGAACTTTCGAATGAGTTGGTAGAGTCCTCCTATGAGTAGTGTTATTCGGAGAGTGAGTTGGGTGATGATGAGCCAGATGAGTTTATCGTGAGGGAAAATCTTCTGTTTGATTTTTCTGTTGAGTTTGATGGCTTGCACCCGGAGGATTTTACTTGGACGATAAATCCATATTTTGACACTGGGTATGACGTAGCCCCTCCTCCGGAATCTATTGATGCGCCCATTCCTGAGATTTTTTCTGCTACTGATGTCATGATTTATGAGTTGGAAGAATTTCAAAGTGAGAGAGTTATACTTTTGGAGGTCGTTATTGAGGTAGACCCGGATAAGCGTCCCCTTATTCTAACTCCATGGCGTGAATTTAAATACGATCTTAACTCTTTCTCGTTGTTAGTGTTACCGATAATCCCTCCTGATATGTTGACCCGACCAGCGGATCCTTTGGGTTGTTGCGTTTAATTTGCCTGATTTGAGTCAATTAGTTTTACCATCCATGCTGGACCCTCCTTGGGACATGTCGCGTCGTGTGTTATTAGATGTTGTGTTGGGTCATGATGACAGTCTCGTTAATTTTGTACCCTCTCGATTTTCTAAGATTCACAAAATCTCTGAGAGCACGTTAATGACGTGGCCATCTTTTGTGCCATCGGATTGCATTCAGTTAGTACCACCTGATTTGATTCTACTAGTTCCTCCTGATGTAGTTCCGCTAGTGCCACCCTATTACTTTCCGTTGGCGCCACCATATTTATTTCTGTTTGTGCCACCTTATGTAGTTCCGTTACCGCCATTTTCTATGACAAGTCAACATGCACTAGTATTTGCCTCTCTTGTTCTTAATTTACATAAGCACGGTAAGGAAGCGTTAGTCACACACATGTCTTCTTATCAATATATCGCTAACTTATATAAGAGGGTGTCTCCCTATAAGGTTTTCGGTTTACTCTTGGTGTGTCTCGTCCCTGAACGGATGCCTTCAGGCACTATAGAAACGTTGGCGAGTCGGCGATTTAGAACTTTTCTGATTTTTAATCAATTAGGAGAAACAACATGTCTGTTGAAGTTAACCACTGAATGGGGTAATTCTCCTAGTTTAAATGATTCCAATTTCATGCATTGTGTTTTTCCACCATTTGAAATATCTAACTCTACGTTTGGTGCCACTATATTGTCATTTGGGTTGGGGGGTGAGCTTGTTCTTGGATCGTTCTCTCTATTGGTCTCCAACGGAGGTACGTTTACTGTTGATGCAGAAATTTTTCTTCTTTATTTGCCTAATGCCTTGCCCAAGTTTCGCAGGACAAAATTTTGCCTAAACAGGTTCATTGTTGGTGTTTTGTTCTCCTCTCAAAGTGGAGGTACTCAGCGTTATGTGATACGATGGTGTGCTCGCCCGGTCTCCGGCGACCCGGCGATGGTTCATTTGGATGATGTTCTTCGGCGCCAACACCTCCATGCCAACTCATCGGTGATGAGTTATTTTGAGCGGGGGAGGATTGAAGGCGACAACCCCCAGCATGATAAAGTTGAAGATGAAGACGGCGACGGCGACGGCGTTCTCCTACAAGTTAAGGATGATGACAGCGATGGAGGCGGCGACGATGACGTTATCCTACATGTTGAAGATAATGATGGAAGAAGACGACGACGACCCCAACATGATGGCGACGGCGACGATGAAGACTTATGAAGGCTTTAAATATAATTTTAATTATTTGTATTTTAATTTTCATCATGTTATTTTTAAATTTTGGTAATGTTTAATTTTTATTTGGGCTGCAAATAGCCAAGTCTTGTTGTAAGCCTATATATAGGCATGGACTCTATTATTTTCATTAGAAAAGAATGAAAGAATTTTGAAAACATAAAATTGGTTTCCCCCCTTTTCCCCTCTCCCCCTCTTCAAAATTTCAGATCTCCCTCTTGCTCCCCTCTCCTGGCCGCTGGCCTCCTTCCCCTCTCCTTCCCTCCTTGTGGAATTCAGCAACAAGCCTCCTCCCCTCTTCCTCCTCTCTTTTCTCCTCCACCTAGCCGACCAACCTCAACTCCGCCTCCAATAGTTCGGCCACCACCACCCTCTTAGCCGACCCACCATCTCCTTCATATTGAGATCGACCAAGACAAAAAAAAGAGGCTCCTCCCTTTGTGATTTTCATCCATCCCGGCGTGAAGCGAAGGAAGCGGACGAGTTTCTCTCCATTTGGCGAAACTCCGGCGGAACCGTTGAAGAGCGATCCTCAAGCGAATCAGAATCATCCATTCTGGTTGGGAACGAGATTTTCTACCTCTTGTGTGAATCTATTTTCTAGAATTTTATTTGGTGGAATACCGTTGTGTTATTTTGGAATTGTTTTTCGATCATGGTTTCATCTTTTCGATAGCATAAGTTGTTTTTTTAAGTTGCTTAATTTTTCGAGAGGTTTGGCGAGCCTCGCATTCGTTTTGTTGGGGGAGATCTACCATTTCCGAATCGAACATTTTGGTAGATCTCTTTTGGTACAACCATCGCTCGGTCGGACCCAATATTCGTCCTTTTAGCTTGAGAGAACATCGGCCTATAGCCGTTTGTTCGATCTTTATTCGGCGTGGCTACCGTACGTTAGCAATAGTTGAAACGTTGTTCTTGAGTGTGCTGCGTTTAATTATTTTGTGACCGTAATATCGGGAATAGAGAGGCGTACGTGTAATTCCCTTAGCCATTATAGTGGCAAACGTAGTGGCCTACATCACATAACAAAATAGAATTTTTGAAAATACATAACAAAATAGAATTTTTGAAATTTTTGATATATTTTTTAAATTTGTAAGTTTTTAATTTTTGAAAAATATTTTTTTTTTTATGTTTTGCTTGAGAAATATTCCTCCCCCATACTGAAGCAATACATTGTCCCCAATGAATAAATGAAGAAAAGAAAGAAAAGAAGACTTCCCTGAAAATGTCAAAGCAGCACCAAAAGCGACCTGTAAGACATTAGCAAAGCAAAACATTTTTTTTATTGATTTTTTATAATAACAAGTACAAGAAAATAAAAGTAAACATACAAATACAGGAATATGCGACCCATTACAAGTCCAAAGAAAAGGAAAGAAAGATACTCCTGGTCGGGATCGTCCTCGGGCTGCTGATAGAAAGTCTGCATGGCCACGAACTCACGGGTAATATGCTCCACGGAAGAAGCGTGACTCTGCTCCATCGGGGCAAAGCGCTCATCAAAATGAGTGAAACAACCGTCAAAATGGGTTTGCATCTGGTCTATGCGAGTATGAATCAACCTAAATATATGATCCCAATAATTTGAAGAATCGGACGCTTGGGCAAAGTGCAGCGGTGGTGGCGAAATCTGGGGAGAGTGACGAGTACCGCTGGGACCGACACCATGATGAAGATCATGATCCACGCCACCAACTGATGGGGGAATAGCCTCAAACTCGCCTTCATGTCGGCGCGCTAGGCCGAGGGCTTGAAGGGTTGGGAACTGGAGGGCCTGCGGCGTTTACATGCAGGTCAGCCGCGAAAGGGAATTCCAAAGGTTGGTCTGCTTGGTGAGAAAAGTAATATAATTGCCTCCATGAATCACTCCCAACCTCACATTTTCAGCCTGATGACAGAAGAAAATTACGTGCATATAACTAAGGTTGAGTGAGACCCGGTAAAACATACTATATAAATATAGTAAATCTGCCCGAGACACCACGCCATGGCTATCGCTGCGACGGGTAAGAGTAAAGGTGAGGAGGTAATGGAGAATGCGCAGAGCGAGGGAAATGAAGTTGCTACCCTTCAATTACTTTGGTGTGTAGGAGGCGGCGTCATTACTGATTTCCGACCAAAAGGTGAGGAGGTTGAAATCGGGAGGAAAATCAGTTTTGAGGACGAGATTGGAGGGAGAATGTGAAAATGCCTCCGAGCAAAAGTCCATGATGACATTGAGTTGGCGGATGGTGAGCTGGTGCATCATTCCGACCATGCGAAAGATGATGAAATCATCACTCGCTGCCCAACGGAACTCAAAAGAAGCCAAGAACTCAATGGTGAGCTCAAGGAAAGATGGCTTCGAAATGGAGAAGAGGGGAGTCCATCCTGAGGTGGATAGAAATTCCCGAACCAGCTCTGCCGCTCCAAAGGTGGCGAGGATCTCCAAGTCCAAGATCCGGAAAATGCCAAAGGGTTTGGCGCACAGGCATTCGCTCCGGTCCTACTGGGTGGCATTTTCAAACAGGAGCATGGCTTTCGCCGAGGCGGGATCCGCGGGGTGCTCAGAGGAGGCTGCTGTGGAACGTGGGTTGTGGCGAGGCATGGTGAGAACAAGGAAGAAGTTTGGCCAAAGAAGGAAGGGAGTAAAAGGTGAAGGCTAGAAGGTGTGGATAGAAGAGAAGGGGAAAATTCCAATTTATATGAATTTTTGGGTCTGATACGGCCCCTATCACGCCTGTGAAAGGGGGCGTGACAAGCACGGGTCAAAGCGGGAAGGAATCTGAGGCGAGCCGCCTCGAATTCGCAGGTCACTCCCCAGAGTCACGCCCGTGACTCTGGGCGTGTAAGGGGTATCCTAGGGGGCTTCGCAGGAATCCGATGCGCTGGCCTTGGATTATACTATCACGCCCCAGGGTCATGGGCGTGACTCTGAGGTGTGACAGCCATAATAATACGTCGTGGGAATCCGAGGCGCGACCTAGTAAACGCCCCGGAAACACGCGACATGGCCATAACACGCCCGTGACCATGATGGTCACGCCCATGTCATGTCCGAAAGACGGACGGGAAAAAGCGTGCGGACAAACCCTTCGCGGGTTTCGCAAAACAGGCAAAACAAGCCCGTACCCATTAGGTCATGCTCGTGACAGGGCGTGTACGAGAAAACATAAATATATATATTTTTTATGTTTGTTTTTTGTTATTTTTTTTTCCAATAAACGAGAATAAAACAAAAGTTACTGACTTGAAGAATCACGTAGACTTGACGTTCGACCCCGACTGATCATCATGCATTCGATGTTCTTCAAACCTGTAAAAACATAAAAATAAAATTAAACACTAAAAAATATAAGGTAAAAGATAACCATGGGGTGCCTCCCACAAGCGCTTTGTTTATGGTCGTTGAGCTCGACCTTAGTGGTGTGCACGTACTATGGGTTTGACAACATTATGTTGTCCAATTGTTCGTTAATATTATCACCGGAATGAAATAATTTCAGCCGGTGCCCATTCACTTTAAATTCGCCTCCTTCCGGGTGCGAAATAAGCACCGTCCCGTAGGGCCAAACCTCCTTTATGACAAAGGGGCCAGATCAACGAGACTTAAGTTTACCCGGAAATAAGCGCAAACGCGAGTTATAAAGAAGGACTTGGTTTCCCGGTTGGAAGTCCTTTGGGTGCTTAATTTTTCTATCATGATAAAATTTGGTGCGCTCCTTATAGAGTTTATTATTCTCATAAGCGAGGGAGCACCACTCATCGAGCTCGTTAAGTTGGAATTTACGGAGCTCGGAGGACAAATTTTCATCAAGATTTAAAAATTTAAGTGCAAAAAAGGCATGATGTTCAAGTTCAACCGGTAAATGACACGCTTTCCCAAAAACTAATCGATATGGCGTACAACCGATATCAGTCTTGTACGCGGTCTAATAAGCCCATAGAGCATCATCAAGCTTGACCGACCAATTCTTTCTACTAGTAGAAACCGTTTTTTCTAATATACGTTTGATTTCACGGTTAACTACTTCTACCTGACAACTTATTTGAGGGTGATAGGGGGTGGCTAACCTATGTGTAATGCCATATTTAGATAGAACCTTAGCGGATTGTGTGTTTTAAAAATGGGTGCCCCTATCACTAACTATTGCCTGCGGTGATCCAAATTGTGAAAATATTTTTTTAAGAAATTGAGTCACGACTCAGGCGTCATTACTAGGAAGGGCTTGTGCTTCCGCCCACCGTGACACGTAGTCGATTGCTACCAAAATATACTTATTTCCATAGGACATTGGTAGACGTCCAACAAAGTCGATCCCCCATAAATCAAAAACTTATATTTCTAAAAATAAATTTAATGGCATTTGATCACGGCGGAAAATATTACCTGAGCGTTGGCATTGTTCACAATGACTTACATGGGCGTGAGCATCCTTGAAGTTGTTTGGCCAATAGAAGCCTGCTTCAAGTACTTTACGAGCCATCCGATTAGCTTTATAGTGTCCACCGGCAGGCCCCTCGTGGAAATGTTTTAGAATTTGGGTGCCTTCCTCATGAGAAACACACCTCCGCACTACTTGGTCCGCGTAAACACAAAAGAGAAAGGGATCCTCCCAAAAATTATTTTTCAAATCTGAAAAATTTTTCTTCTTTTCTTGATAAGAAAAACCATTCGGGAGGAATCTCGCAACAAGATAGTTTGCAAAATCGGCAAACCAAGGAGTGAGGAGTATAATTACCTTATAAATAGCGAGAAGGCGCTCCTCGGGAAAGTGTCGTCAATGTCCTCCTCTATAAACTCCTCAGAATTGGGATTCTCCAATCGAGAAAGATGATCATCTGCCAAGTTCTCCGCTCCTCTCTTGTCACGATTCTCCAAGTCAAATTCTTGGAGGAGTAAGATCCACCTAATCAATCGCGACTTTGCATCTATTTTTGTTAGTAAATATCTCAAAGCCGAATGATCGGTAAAAAAAATAATCTTGGAAAAGGTTATATATGAGCGGAATTTATCAAATGCAAAAATAATAGCTAATAATTCTTTTTCGGTGGCCGTATAATTTTCCTGCGCGGAGGTTAGTGTTTTACTCGCATAATATATAGGATAAATTTTTTATTTATGCATTGTCCTAAAACCGCACCTAAAACAAAACTACTAGCGTCGCACATGATCTCAAACGAAAGTTCCCAATTGGGAGCGATCATGATAGGAGAATTAATCAATTTTTCATTAATCAGAGAAAAAGCATGCAAACAATTTTCATCAAAAGGAAACGGCGCATCTTTTTCTAATAAGTGTGTAAGAGGCTTAGTTATTTAAAAAAAATCTTTGATAAACCGGCGATAGAAACCGACATGCCCCAAAAAACTACGAACGGCCTTGATATTTGAAGGGGGAGGTAGCTTTTCTATAGTTTACATTTTAGCTTTATCTACCTCTATGCCCTTGCAAGAAATTTTATGGCCTAAGACCAAACCTTCCCGTACCATAAAATGGCTCTTCTCCCTATTTAAAACTAGGTTCGTGTCATCACATCTTTGGAGTACACAGGAAAGGTTTGCCAAACATAAATCAAACGAATCTCCAAAAACGGAGAAATTGTCCATGAATACCTCCATGATATCCTCCACTAGTTCGTCAAAGATCGCTAGTATTCACCTTTGGAAGGTTACTGACGCATTGCATAAACCAAAAGGCATTCTTCGATAGGCGAAGGCGCCAATCGGATAAGTGAAGGTTATTTTCTCTTGGTCTTCGAGCGCGATTGGGATTTAGAAATATCCCAAAAGGCCGTCAAGAAAATAATAAAAAGAGTGCCCGGATAACCGTTCAAGGATTTTGTCAATAAAAAGAGTGCCCGGATAACCGTTCAAGGATTTGCATCATTTAATTTACGGTAGTCGATGAACAACCGCCATCTGATAACGGTTAGAGTAGGGATTAATTCATTCTTATCGTTAGGCACTATCGTTAACTCTCCTTTCTTGGGCACCACTTGGACCGGACTCACCCAAGTGCTATCCGAAATCGGATAGATGATGCCCGCATCTAATAACTTTATTACCTCTGCCTTGACTACGTCCTTCATGTTAGGATTTAGCCGGCGTTGAGGTTGAATAGTTTTATGAGCGTGTTCCTCAAATAAAATTTAGTGGGTGCAAAAGGAAAGATTAATCCCTCTCAAATCCGTGATCTTCCACGCAATTACGCGGCGATGTCGTTTTAAAATATTAAATAATTTAATTTTTTTCTTCAAAGGTCAAGTAGGTCGACACAATAACAGGAAGTTTTGAATCCTCCGCTAAAAATAAATACTCTAAATGATCAGGCAATTGTTTTAATTCTAACGTGGGAGGTTCATCATAAGAAGTTTTCAAACGATCACTACCGACTTCCAAAATTTCGAAAATAGGCGCGAGTGATCGAAACATTATCACTATTTTCATAAGCAATTAAATCTAAATTTTCAAAATCGGCATCATGATCAATAGATGATAAAGAATGTTCAAAAAAGGAAAGGAGTCTTCGTCGGGAGAAGCCTCCAAATAATAACATGAGTCATCATTTGCGAGCAAATTTTTCATAGACGAGACAATAGTAAAGCTAACTTCTTCATCTCCGACTCTAAGGAGAAGTTTACCGTTATTAACGTCTATAATTACGCGTGAGGTGGCAAGAAAAGGGCGACCAAGAATAATTCGTACCTCAGTGTCCTCTTCGATGTCAAAGATGATGAAATCTACCGAAAAGATAAATTTGTCAACTTTGACAAGCACATACTCAATGATCCCCATAGGGAGCATGAAAGACCGATCCGCCAATTGAATGCACATTCTTGTGGGCTTAGGCTCTCCTAATCCAAATTTATTCACTAAATAATAAGGCATTAAATTAATTGAGGCGCCTAGATAGGTTAACACATGTTTTACCAATAAATCACCAAATAAACATGGAATAGAGAAACTACCCGAATCGGGTAATTTCTTAGGTAATTTATTAAGTAAAACTGCCGAACAATCTGCATTCAACTGATCTGTGGAGATATCCTCAAGTTTCTTTTTATTGGATAAAAGATCCTTGTGGTACTTGACATACTTCGGCATTTGTACGATTATTTCATAAAATGGTAAATTTATTTGAATTTGTTTAAACATATCTAAAAATTTACTGTGGTGCTCATCAACCCGGTCTTTTTGCATTCTAGAAGGATAGGGAAGAGGTGATTGATAAGCTTTCTGTTTATTAGAATTAGAAGGCTTAAGCGGAGGAGAAGATGAAGAAATTGTTCCCTCCGTATCAGTCGGAATTGGAGAAGTATCAACCGGAAGTGGATAAGTGGTTACCTCCTTCCCGCTCCGTAGAGTGATACTTTGGCTTGCTCCTTTGGGTTGAGCTCCGTATTGCCCGGTAGAGCTCCTTGTTAGTGATCGGAGAGCATTTTAGTGATTTGCCCAATTTGGTTCTCCAAATTACGAAGAGATCCGGTAAGATTCTAGATATTGGCATCATTTATAGTCGTATATTTGGTAAACAACTCCTCGAGATTGGGAGGTTTTAGAGCTTGCGATGGAAAATATAGGGAGGAATTGTGTTTGGTGGGTGCGCCGTATTTCCCGGATTACTCTAAGAGAAGTTGGGGTGATTCCTTATACCCGGGTGATAAGTGTTACTATAATTTTTACCCAATTATAAGGTTGCCAATTCGGATTACCCATGTAATCCACATGTTCGGCAATAGTTGAAGGCTCCCAATATTAGGGCTCACAGGTAGGTATAGACGAGGAAGCAAACATATCGTTCATCTGTTTTTGTAGTTTCTCAACCTGGAGAGATAAACTAGAAACCGTATCTATTTCGTATATCCCAGCCGGTTTAGGTGGACGAGACCGGAGTGTACTCAACTGATACGTATTCATGGCCATACCTTCTATAAGTTCTTGGGCGGCCGCCGATGTCTTGTTATTTAACGTTCAACCGATAGCAGCATCAATTGTTGCCTTGTTTGTTGATTGAGGCCATTATAGAAGGTTTGCACTTGCAACCAATCGGTGATTGCATGATGCGGATAACAACGAAGCAATTCCTTAAATCGCTCCCAAGTATCATATAACGTTTCCGTATCAACTTGGGAGAAATAAGTAATATCATTGCGCAACAGCGGAAAATATTTAGTGAGAAAATTTTTCCGTCATCTCGGCCCAAGTAGTGATAGAGCCTCTTGGTAGAGAACCCAACCACTGCTTAGCCTTGGTGCGCAAAGAAAAAGGAAAAACTCTTAGCCGAATGGCATAATCGGTAACCCCGTTAATTTTAAAAGTATCACATATTTCTAAAAAGTTAGAAATATGGGCATTTGGGTCCTCATCTTGAAGCCCATCAAATTGTACTGATTGTTGTACCATTCTAATGATGCTTGGCTTCAATTCAAAGTTATTGTTCACAATAGCGGGTCGAACAATACTTGATTGTGCCTCATCCAAATTTAGCCGGGCATAATAGGACATAGTCCGTTCTTCGGCCATATTTGGATTTTGGTTACCCAAAATAGAAGAAAATTGAGAAGAAGGGGAAGAATAAAAAGAAGTAGAGGAAGAAGAGGAAGAAGAGATGTCACCTACAGATTCCTCAACCAAATTTGGAGAATTGAGGTCACGGAGTCTTAGGCATCACCGTAAGCTTTGATCTATTCCAAATCTAAATCAAGTAGATTTGACTGATTCCCTCGGGTCATACACTAAAATAAAATAAAAGTAAAAGTTTTAAGATTTAAAAATTTATAAAATAAAATTTCTAGGACTTCCCAAGGGCTACCCAATGACGAGTTCGCAAGGTACTAGGTGGTATTGCGGGATGAAAACCGGCACGGCCCTTTCGCAAGAAACTTTAATTATAAAAAATTAATGTTAAAACTTTTAAAGAAAAAAAAACAAAATAAATAAAAAAATGATTAAATTAATAGATTCTTGCTTTCAAAATATCGACAAAGAAAAAAGTCCCCGACAACGGCGCCAAAAACTTGATGAATATTTTCTCCACGCTAATGCGTGTTTCCAATCGATGAGGCAAGTATACCTATCGTTCAGAGTATAGAATCAAGTGTCGTATTTCGACTCGGGGCTTGTCGAGTACTTGTACTCACATGAAAGAGCTATTATCTTATCGGATAAAAAGTTTGTTTTTGTTTGAACGGAAAAGGAAACGTTACACTAAGAAAGAGAAATTCGAGGTTGGGGAATCTAGCACTTGATCTAGAATCCCTTGGGGATAAAATAAACCTTCTTGAAAAATAAAGCAATGCGAGTTCTTAAATTACTCACTCGACCGCGGAGGTTCCTAAAGTACAAAAGCATCTCTCTCAAGATCATGCTTTTGACGAAACTTAGGTAGATCGATTAAGACCTCTCGATCAGTCGAAACCCCTAAGCTTTCTTTAGGCAGTGAACCCCACTATTGGATTTGACTCCAATCCAGAAGATTTATGTCGTCCTCTCTCGAGGAGTGCATGCAACTCCTTTTATCCTTGAGTGATCTCCTCGTATCCGTAACCTCTCGGTCATTTAGGATACAGATCTTAGATCGAAAACCATATCCGCGAAATATGAATTTGACAAAATATAATTCAAAGATAAATTGTAAGTGAGCAAGATTAAGAACAAGACATTTTGGATAAAAATAGAAAAGTTTATTTTATTCCATGGTTCATCATGATCAAGTGCTAAATGGAAATTATCTAATCATCATGATTAGGAAATTACAAAATAGAGTAGGAAAAGACATGTTTGAAATAAAAACAACTAGAATAAAAGCT
Organism: Platanthera zijinensis; assembly: GCA_039513925.1. Taxonomy (NCBI): domain Eukaryota; kingdom Viridiplantae; phylum Streptophyta; class Magnoliopsida; order Asparagales; family Orchidaceae; genus Platanthera; species Platanthera zijinensis. The sequence continues at coordinate 110,895,106 of CM077095.1, read as the reverse complement.
TACACAATATTAATTTAGGCTAGGAAATGAAAAATACAGTAAGCAGTCAAATACATGACTCCAACTCCCTAAAATCAACCCCTAGGCATCTGAAACTGTCTGGAATTTGTAGGAAAACATGCTGGTCGGTCACGCCTGTGACCTAGGGTATGTTATTTTCGGAACCGTCATCTTGAAACCCTGGGAATGTTGGAGGAGAAACTTCCAAAATCTGTTAAATGACGGGTAACGCCCCTAGGTCACGCCCGTGAACTAGGGTGTGTCAGATCTGTTTCTTGAAAATGGCAGGAAGCTGAAAACTGCGGGAGTAAATTGTGTTGATGGAGGCGTCACGCCCCCTGGTCACACCCGTGACCAGGGCATGTCAAGCTGCAACGACATTCTGGCGGTAGTTGCTGGAACGGTTGATTTATTGGCTGGAAAACGCACCCGACACGCCCTAGGTCATGCCCGTGCCCAGGGCGTGCCATTTTAATCTGAAGTGGCATGGCTCTGACAGTTCTTCCAACGGCTGGCACGCCCCGTGGTAGGGTGACATGGGCGTGTCCAAAGCAACACGGGCGTGTATGTGGTAGCTCGACATTCTTCAAGCGGCAAAACTTGTTATTATTATCACGCCTATGGGACACGCTATAGGATGGCGTGGCATAGGGCGTGTCTGGGCTGATAAGGGAAAATTTCCAGTTCTGCTCTAAATAATCTACAGATTAGCCCTGCGGGATTGAAAATAATTTTTTTAGAACAAATAAATATGAAATACAAAAAAATTGTTAATTATAAACTTAAGATTATAAAATTGATATATAACATCTAACTATTAATTGAAAATAGTAAATGAAAAATAGAAAAAATTAGAGTTATCAGGGTGAGACTCTCCTAAGGAGGCCGAGGGCCTCGACGAGAACGCACTTGAGAAGCATTAGACAAAACATAAATTTCTTTTATGAGAAGATAAGAGAAGTAGAAAATCGATCATATATATATGCGATTGTGTTTACAAAAAATGGTTACATGCGAGAACATCTCGCACATTGAAAAAGTACAAAAAAAGAGTCCGCACTGAGAAGGGCAGTGAGGATCTTTAGGAGGTTCCGTCAGATTCCCCGCTTGAGCTCTCCCCAGAGCTCCCGCCCGAGCTCTCGCCAGAGCTCTCGCCGGATGTCTCGCCAACTACAACGGGAGGCTTCAAGACATCCGAGGGCGGGGAATCGGGTGCTCCCGGGGGCTTGGGGACATGCTCGAAAAGCCATGGGAGAAGCCTGCGAGCAGTAATGATCTCGCCACCCTCATTCAGACACCCCACATCTCGCAGCATCTCTATCGTCAGCCTGAGCGTTGACCTGCAACAGCTTGTCGATGCCATATTTGGAGTAGTGGTGACTCTTCATCCTCTCGATCAGCGAAGGAGGAGGCAGGATCGCAGCCATAGGCGTTTTCGCGCGTTGGAGCTGGGCTTTTAGCAGGACGTTCTCGCATTCCAGACCAGCCAGCCTCGCGCGAAACAACGAGCTCTGGGCGGAGCCCTGTGCATAGAAGAAAGCTCGTCAGCACATAAAGGAGGAAAGAGGATTATGAACTAAGGGGGGGTGTGAGAGGCCTTGGAGGATCTCGCTTACCTCATCAGCCGGGTGGAGGGATAGAAGCCACTAGGCATCTGCCAGCTCGGCCTTTAGGGCGGCCGCATTGGCCACCGCCTCATCTCTCGCTTTGTGCATGTCAGCAAGGTTACGATCTATGGTGAAGCTTCGATGCGCGCACATATGCGCGAGCAGAAGCCCGAGCATTAGGGCCCGGATGGAGTCAAAGGCCAAGAGCCGAGTGGGCGATGGGTTGAAGTGGTCGGCGTCTTCGCGGCTGTAGAGTCCGCAAGCCAGCGCAAAGGCATCGCCGATGACTTCGACTTTCTCCGTCCAGCTGGGAAGGAGAGTAGAGATAGAGGCCCGGTTGGCTTCAGTTTCCCACTGGATCAAGGGTTTCCCCTCTACGTCTAGGAATTTGTTGTCCTAGCCAAAGTTCCGATGCCCTTTCGGCATCTGCTTGGGCGGGACTTGGGAAGCAGTCTCGGTAGCCGCCCTCTCATCATCAGCTTGACCTACGGCTAATAGGTTCTTGACAAGTGCCTGGGCGGCAGCCTCAGTAGTAGTGGTCACCTCGCCTATTATCGATAGGTTCTCGGCAGAAGATCAGGCAGAAGACGCCAGCACAGACTTACCCTTGTCCGCAGTAGTTAGCTTGGGTCTTTTAAGAGAGGCGGAGGAGAAGGCGCTGGGCTTTTGCTTCCGGGCGCCAGACTCGGAGGAAGGAGCCGGATCATCTCGGAAGGAGAGAGCTGCAGATTTTGCGAGGGCCAGGGGGTCGGTCATAACCCTGGTCACGTCGAACGACCGGTGTAGAGGGATTTCTCGCTCACCTGCAAGATTAATAGCAGTTAGCTCTACATCTTAAAGTATAGAATCACATGGTAAAGGCTAGATCATACCTTTGCCGGGAGGTACGGGCTGAAAGGATTCGATGTCTCGCCTAAGGAACTGGACGTCAAAGTCCTTGGTCCCAAAGAACTCGAGGATGGCGCTCTCGCGTGACCCAAAAGTGGGCGGCTTGTAGGCCGCGTCATCTTACTGTACGGGTGCGAGAGGGACGTTGCCGAAGTCTCCTGAGATGTAGACGAACTTCTTGCTCGAGTGATGGTTTGTGTTGGCGAGGCCGCAGGTCTTGAGTAGCTTCCCGGAGAAGAAGACTATCCCTCCGCTCTTGGTCCGGAAGATGAATAGCTTCTGGAAAATGGGCAGGCTGAATTCTATCCGCTCGGCCCACATGTAGTAGATGAATGTTACTAGGATGGAGATCGAGTTGGGTTTGAGTTGTGCGGGAACCACCCCGTAATATCGGAGAGCTTGGCGCATCTCCAGCCAGAGGGGAGGTGGAAGCCCACCTCAAAGTGTTCCAGGGGGATGACGAGCTCCCCCTCTCACGCGAGATTGACCCTGTCATTATTTACCGGGTTTCTCGCAGTGAACCCGGCGGGGATGTAGTTGGTGGTTATCAGATGATATTCGTCTAGGGTCAGGAGGTAAGGAAGGAACTTGTGCTTTAGGAAGGCTTGCGGGCAGTTAGAATGACCTTCGCTCTCACTCGACATCGTGAATGGGAAGTCCAAGGCGAGAACTGCTAGGAAGAGGGCGAGAATGAGAGAAAGTGGCGAAAGCAAGCGAAGTTGCAGAGAGGCACGATAGCGGCAAGGAAGGAGGCAAGGGTTTTAGATCTGAGAATGTCTTACGCGTGACAGTCCCGGCCTGGCTAGGGGAGGGGGAGACGTTCTCCCTCACGAGAGGGCGAGACCCCTATGAAGGCGCAGAGGGTGCGATGGCCACTCATCCCGCCAAGAGGGCAAGATCAGTCGCCAGAGTAACAGGGTTGATAAGAATGATTTCATTTCCCCGGGTGGCAAGACCCGGGCTTGCGGGAGAGGGGGCTGTGGGAATTCAATTTAGCAGCAGTATAACAAATTGATTGGAATGAAAAGCTAGACAAAATGGGGGTAAAGGGTTACATGGGGTTCTCGGAGGGTCAGCCCGAAGAGCGGCCTCTGGGACCCGTGATGGATCCCTAGGGGGGAGAGGCGCCGACCCTAGGGGCGCTAGCAAGGACCCGGTGTCGGAATTTTGAATCGCCTCCTGCGAGAAGTACGACATATCTGTCATCGATCTTTTTTTTATAACAGTTCATAGTTATTGATAGCCAGAAAATCGAGGAGACATACCGTCTGTGGGGGAGAAGGATTATCCGCACGGCTTGGGGTCGGGGTAGACGAGCCCCGATTCTCGCTCGAAAGGTCTCGCCTGACCGATTTCGCCTTCTTCTTCTTCCTTTTCTTAAGCTGGGGGGGCTCAATAGTCGGCGCCTTTCACGCCAGCCATGGGGCCACCAGGGAGCTGCTGGCACGAGCTCGCGCTTGTGCCGCATCGATGCGGTCTTGCAAGCCTTGCGAGAGCGACTTCTCGGCGTATTCAGGGCGCATTGCGAGATCATGCGAGGACTCAATAGGGGGGCGACAACGGCAGGGATGGATTTGTGAATATTTGTAGATTTATATATATATATATAGTTGTGGGGTGGCACACCAAAAGATTTCTTTTCAGGACAGTACATGCTCAGTGAATATAAAGGGTTGGACGTGTCTTTTCAAGTGCAGGGCTAGCTCAAAAAGAGCGAGGATTATGTACAACCCAATATTCACTGAGTGGGACCCAGAAACACCAAAGGCCAGGTTTGGGCTAGCTTTGGGCTAGCCTCGGGTGAAGAAAAACTACTCTCAGCCAATCAGGGTTGAGCTCGACGATAGTCCAATAGGTTTAGAACAGAAGAGCTCTCGCATAGGAGCAGACGAGAGCGCTCACGCTCAGGTAAACAATTCGTCAAGCAGAGCTCGACGCCCGCCAAGACAGGACAGGCTTCGACCAAGACATACTCCCGCCTAGAGGCGGGCGAGAAGGCTCGCGCCTCGTGAGGGCGGGAGCAGGCACAACCTGTAGCATTCTTTAATATCCTTTTAGCTCCCGCCTGGTGAGGGCGGGAGAGTTCTCGGCAAGGTGTAAGCGCGAGAGACTTAAGTTCTCGGTAGGAAGGCTCCCGCCGGTTTAGGCCCATGGTGAAATTACCTATATGCCCTCAGGTAAAATTACCTGTATACCCCCAGGGTCTGCATTTATCTCTTCATAACAGCGGATTTTGGCTGTTGGCAGGCCATCCAGGGGTAATTTAGTAATTTTAGGTCAGCAAAGGCTATAAATAGACCCACAGGGGCTTCTCAGAAGGCAAGCTTTCATATTTTCCTAAGTTCTTCTAGTGATTTCTAAGGAGCTCCTAGCCCAGCATGTGGCTTTGGAGGGGAAGAGAGAAAGGTGGGGTTAGATCTGACTTACTCTAGAGGGGGGGGGGTGAATAGAGTATTAAAAATTTTGGCTGTTTTAAACTTTTATATCAGAGTGAAAGTAGGTGATACCAATAATATGTAAAGAAAAGAAAAACAGGCTAAGTAATTCTATCTATCACAGCCACATCAAGAACAAACAGAAAATGAGCACAACCATACAACACAAGAATTTTATAGTGGTTCCCAACCTGGGTACATCCACTCTTCTACCACCCTGGTAGGAATCCACTAGCAGGTTTTGATCAGGTATCTGCCACCACAATACCTATTTGCAGGGAGATATCATAACCCTTTAGGCATTTGATCAGATGCCCAAAAACCAACCCAAGTTTTTTGATCAGGAGACTTGACAACCAAGTGGTTAACTTTTGAAAGGAGTTAAAACCCTTTTACAGGAGGTGAGAGGAGGTGATGGTGTCTTCTCTTTCTCTAATCAACAGAGAAGACTAGTGGATCTTTAATGTTGACAAAGCTCTCCCTGAGATATTGAATGGTTCAGGAAGACTAGAGCTTTGCTTCAGGGTGTAGGTCTTCAGCCTTGTTCTGTCAATGTCCAGGAATCCAGTAGACTGATGTTGAATTGATGTCTCTGAAGATTCCAGACTCTGAAGATGAAGAAGACTCTTGATTTGTGATGAATGTTCTTCTTCAGATTTAATGATTGACAAGGAAAAGAACATAAATGTTTTCAGCACACAGAAGAAAGTTTTGAATGATCAAGATCTGTTTTAGTGCTCTGGATTTTCTTCTCTATGATGTTCTGTGAGTATGTTGTTCTTTGTTATTCTTTTGTATTTTTTTCTTCTCTATTGAAAAAGAGAGAATCTCTTTTATATTTTGCAGTCAATATCTTCCCTTTGAATTTTGAATTCTGGCATTAATTGTTGACTAATCTGGAGAATACAAACGGCTGGAATGTCTGTCATTAATGAGTTTCCCCAACTGTCCCTAATAAAATAAGCAAGTAATTGCCTTGATGAATACCATAATTAATGTTGCCAATAACGGCTATATTCAAAGGAATATGAGCATTAATTACTCAAGAATATTACTGCTAATTAATACAGAAAGTAGGGGATAGAGGGAAGAAAACTTTTCATTCTAGAGCGGGAAATAAATCGTAGACCTCAGAACAGAATTCGTCGACCTGAGATCCAAGATAGTCGACCAGAGAATTTAAATTCGTCGACCTGAGCTTTGCGAACTGCGTACTGAGAATGACTTGCCAAATCTGCACTCTGAGTTCGTCCAGCTGAGAATCTGTCTGAAGATAACTAATCATCGACCTGAGCTCGAATATTGTCGAGCTCAGCTCAGAGAAATACCTCTGAGTTAGTCGATCTGAGATCGATGATCGTCGAGCTGAGTTCGAGGAACTTCGAACTGAACAATCTGTTCTCTGAAATCTTCTAAGTCTGAGTCTTCTGAGGTCCTCTACTTGCCGGTTCAAGAAGGTTGAACTTAATGACTTAGCCTAAACTCTAGGACTACTAGACTTGACCCTGACTATACAAGATGGGTCAGACTCAACCTAAATTAGTGAACCTAGCCCAAATCCAACTAGGAATCCAACAATCTCCCACTATTTGGGTGAGGTCACTATGTACAAAGAATAAGAAAAGAAAATACAAACATTCAACATGAAAGAGAATATCTGGCAGAATGAAAAACAATTCAGCAGATAGAATGAATATTCATAGAGAATGAAATTATTTTAGAGCCTGTCTGGAGGAGGGGCAGAAGAAGATTTAGTGAACACGATTGTTCTACGAGGATATTTTGCTTCTTGCATAGACATCTTCTTGTCTTGATCTCCTAGAAGTGTTATAGTAGAAGCTCTAGGCACAACAACTTCTGGCTGAACCTGCATATAAACATTAGGATAAAATAATTCTTTGTCTACCTCAAACTTTTGAAGCTCTTTTTGTCTGTAAGTAAACATAGTAGTAAACTATGATGGATCAATTCCTTCTGTCTTTGCTTTGTTTATCTGGGATAAGCCTATCAGCTCATGGAATCTAGCCATCCTGAATTTGGATCAAGCTCTAGTTCATATCTTGGAGATGAAGGTCTCTCTTTATTAGTTGAAACATCCTGAGCAGTCCTTTGTGGCTTCCTGAAAATAACAGACTGTTGCTGAAAATTTATTGAAGGATAATTATTTTCAGATTGTTCAACATGATAAAAACTTAGGGGTCTGCATTCACTGTATTTTCTTGCAGGAATGGAAGAGTGTCTTTGAGCTGGCCTGGAATACTGTCTTGAGTGAGAAGAAGCTGGTTTAGAAGATTGTCTTGAAGACTGATAAGGAGCTGGCTTAGGAGGTTGACAAGCACTGGAAGCAGGCCTTGCAAGATTACCTGAAGCTCCTGCAGGAGGAGGAGGAGGAGGTGGATCTTTCCTGAATCTCTTTACTGGATAAGATCCAGACCTCTTCTTATGTGCTTTTGCCTAGTTCCTTGACAGCTTCATTCAATGAGGAGTTGTTGGAGTAAGAGGAATACTATGCAAGATGTAGTATGAAAAATCATTATCTGGATTGGGCTTGAGAACAGCCTTTCCTGGAGCCTTCCTCTTCTTTGATTTAGATCTTTTGGGATTGTCAGAGTCAGAATCATCAGAATCATCAACTGTGTCATCTTCAGAAAAACTTTGAGGATTATCATACAAATCATCTATTTCTTCTATAGTTTCCTTTGAAATCTGCTGATCAGCCTAAGGAGGAGCTGGAGGTATAACAATTGTAGGAGGAGCAATAATCTCTATAATCATCTGTGAATTTTCTATGTCTTTATCAGTCAATAGAAAATATTATAGCTCTGGATCATTTTTCATCTGTGCAATCTCTTGTGTAATTAAATCATCTAAGCTGGGTATAGGACTATCATCCATTACATAGGTTGGGCCTACTAGTTCCATAACCATGTTAGTAGCAAACCATGCCTTCAGTTGACTAACAACTTCAGGACTTATAAAAGGAGTATATCATACTATTGCCAAAGATGGCCTGACAGCTGGAAGAAAAGAATATTGATGAATTATATTGAAAGAATGTAACAAATATAAAATTTCTACTGAGGGATTGATACAACAATCACCATCAGTCAAAATCTCTGCAATCAGCATATCTGCATTTACTATATCAGCCTCTAGAACCATATCTACATCTATTAACAAAGCTATATGCAAAACTATTTCTACTGCTGCTTCTGCTGCTACTGGAGATACTTCTTCATTGAGTATCTCCTCCTGCCTGGTTTCAGTAGGCACTGGAGTCAGGCTCCTAACTTAAGAAGGAGGGATAGAGGAGGCAGAAAGTTAGGCAGCTAGAGAAGAAATAGAAGAAGCAAGAGGTGAAATAGCCTCTGCTATGAGTTGTTTTAGGAGAGGTGTGATGGATTGCAAAATAGATGAAATGGAGGGGGAATCTATGTCCATGAATTTAGGAGGGGTTTGAGTGGATACAGATGGGTTGAAGGAGGATGATGATGGATGTAAGGGTGAAGAGTATGACATTGGTTCATCTATTGATGATGGGGAATGAAGGGGTGATGATAGATTGAATGATAATAGATTGAATGTTGGTAAGGAGAATATGTTGTGAAGGGGGATGTCAGTAAGATGTGAAGGAGGAGGATACAGAGGAGGAGTAATACGCTCTGGTGTATTAACATGTACTGGAGATTGAATAGGTGAATGTTGATGTTGAGGGGCTTAATGTGGTGAAGGTTGATGTACTGGAGAATGAACTGGTGAAGAAATATGTATTGGGGAAGCAGGAGGTGTTGGTTGATGTTCTTGAGATGTGGAAGAATACTGGAGGGTTGTTGAGGGAGTTTAAATAAGAGGAGGTGGAGGGGGAATAGAAACATCCTCAGTAGGGTGGGGAGTGGCTGGAGCAGCCCTTGTACCCTCAGAAAGTCTGGAAGAGGAAGCCTTGGAAGGCTTAGGGATATTCCTCTCCCACCTGCCAAATAAGGCGCAGGTAATCCTCTTGGAGGCATTAATGAATATGGTCGGGGAGACCAGTGATTCAGAAACCTTGGCCTGAAGGAAGATTCCCAGAATTCTTCCAAAACACACCTCCTTTTTGGTATTTTTCTTCCTAATCATTTCAAACATGATTCTAGCCCAATTCACAGGCATCTTGTTTACAACATCACACATCATAAGTAATTGCTGCCAAGTGATGCAATCATGGGCTGTGTGCTTGCCCAGCTGTACCTTGCCTACAATATCTACTAGAAACTTGTAGACGCCAGATAAATGTTTCTTCAGCAGTTTATGGGGGGTGTCTCCAGAATACCCCATCTTAACCAACATCTCATCAAATCCAGCACTATCGATCTCTAACTCTTCTTATCCATTAACTAACCCAAAAATATCAGTTAATACGGTGGGGGTAAGAGAGACGACGTTACCCGATATGGTTCCCACCATAGTATCATCATCTTTAGAGGACGAAGTTAAAACCCATTCCCGAACTTCTGTTGCAGCTATCTTCATTCTGGTGGTCATTAGATTCTTTAACTGCTGATCTTCAAATAATTTCAAAATTTCCAAGAAGTTCTGGTCGGAATGTTGAAATGATTCAAAATCTATATCAAAACCCATGTCAAACTTCATTGCTGTAAGAGCGCTTACTTGAATCGTCATTGATCACCTGCAAAGGAAACACAGAGAGATCAAGTGCAAGGGGAACAGAAAGTGCAGGATGGAGCTCGAAGAAAACCTAAATATAAGGTTTTTCAGAATATAAAATGACAAACATTGTCCTGCGAAAAAGAAAAATTCTTCGATCTGAGGTCGACGAAGTATTTTATCGATAAAGGAGTTCGTCGATCTTAGTCTGAAGAAGGGAAAACTTTTCATCTTCCTCAGGTCTACGAAAATTTTCTGAAGCCAGATCGTCGATCTCTAGTCGACGAAAATGACTCACACAGAGAGTTCATTGATCTCAGGTTGATGAATTATCTCAAGAACTTTTCTCAGTTCGTCGATCTCAGGTCGACGAACTGTGGCAAATTCTTCGACCACAGACAGAAAGTCAAATTAAAGCTTCTCCATTAATCATACCAAGCTAATTTAGAAAGAATAGATGGTTTCTTTAATCCAAGGGTTTGGTGAAGATGTCTGCTCTTTGCAAATCATTGTAGATATAGATAAGATTAATTTTCTTTTTGTCCACACTCTCTCTAAAGAAATGATATCTTATCTCTATATGCTTAGTTCTACTATGATAAACTGGATTCTGAGCAATAGAAATTGCACTTGTATTACCACAGAGTAAGGTTGAATTATTTAAGTTGTATCCATAATCTAGGAGTTGGTTTTGAATCCACAGCATCTGTGAACAACAACTACCTGCTGCTATGTACTCAGCTTCTACTGTTGATGTAGACACAGATGTTTGTTTTTTACAAAACTAGGAGACAAGTCTAGCACCAAGGAACTGGCATGTTCCAGATGTCCTCTTCCTGTCCACTCTACATCCAGTAAAGTTAGCATCTGAGTATCCAGTCAACTCAAATTCTGACTCAGTTGGATTCCAGTGTCCTAGATTTTGGCAACTCTTTATATATCTTAAAATTCTTTTTAAAGAAAATAAGATGAGATTCTTTAGGGTTCACTTGGAACCTAGAACAAAGGCATGCAGCAAATATTATGTCTGGCCTACTTGCTATGTGATACAATAGGGACCCAACAATGCCCTATATAATTTCTGATCAACAGGCTTTCCATGTTCATCAGAGTCAACCATAACATTAGTAGCCATGGGTGTTTTCTTTTTTGAGGCATCTGACATCCCAAAACTTTTGATTAGCTCCTTAGCATACTTAGATTAGGATATGAAGATGCCATCAGGCAATTGCTTTACTTGGAAGCCAAGGAAGTATGAACGTGTTGGGTATTGTATCCACAATGTACCTGATTTGAAGAAGCCCCTATACAAGCTAAGGTAAATAGACATTGTATTTGATGATTTTCTTCAAGATGTGCTTGCAGTTATTCCACGCTAAGTACACACCAATGTCAGGGTGCAGTGGGTCAATATACACGGGTCTGCGCAACATAATCCCTTGTTGAGCAGATTAGTGTGTTGGCCTACGTGTACTCTCTCTATTGGAGTGTACTTACTTTCAAGTACAGGGTAGTGATAGATCAAGAGTAGACAAGGAGCAAGGATGGGCCAAAGAGCAGCTCACAGGTGGAAAGATGAAAAATCGTCCAAGTAGAAATCGTCGAGAATCACTCGCTTATTCTTGCCGATTGCAGCCGGCTGTCTCAACGCCGTCTTGATTTCTGCTTAAGGACGAATCGTCGAGAATCACTAGTTGATTCTCGCCGAATCGACGAGAATGAATGAATTTGCATTCTCGCCGATTCATCGAGAATGAAATGTGATTCTCACCGATTCTCTCCGGATGGCTAACTTTTAAGCATAGAATTCTGTTAAGTAGAATTCGGCGAGAATCGTAGGTGATTCTCGCCGATTCGTCGAGAATCACCTATGATTCTCGCTGAATTTGCCTTAGGCGATTTTCGTTGGCGCTCTGGACCGGACCAAATGTACAGGCGCTGTTTTGAACTGGAGCTAGGGTTTCTTTTGGTAGGGCCCACAACGGTCATATTGTATGACCTACTGTATAAATATTTCGGTATTTTGAACAGTAATCAGAATGAACATACAAGAAAGAATACCGAGCCGCCGACGTGACCTAGATCGCAGATTTCCCTTCCGCCGCTGTCGTCGCTCGGGAAGATTGTCACTACTGGGCATCGTGGATACCTCATGATCTCCCGACGACAGAAGCTCAGCTAAGCAACGCGTCTCACGTGTCTATCCAGAGATCTTTTGTCTCTTGGTTCGTTGATTGGGAATACCTTCCCTTTTTGAATCGATCGAGACGATCGATCCTAGTATGACCGTTGGTAGACCTTGCTAGCTTAGCTATGAAGGTTGGATCTATAAAGCTCAGCTGCCGCACTTCTTGCCGCCGCCGATCCCGAACGTCAAGCCGCCGCTCTTCTTGCTGCCGCCGGTTTCATGGAGATTCATTCTAAGTGAGAGCTAGGTCGTTGACTCTTCGTCTTCATCAAGAACGCATCATCGAATGAAGAGGGACACCGAGCACTCCATAAGAAGTTTGTATAGTTTATACATTCCGTTTTATTTTTGTTGTAAAGGAACGTAGGTTCCTCGTTGTAAGGGTTGGGTGCAACCTGTGGTGGAGGAGTGGTGACTCCTTCGTTTGGAAGGGTTCCTTCCATTAGTGTGCAGATTGGATTTCAATCCGATTGGTGAAGAGACCGAGTCATCCCTTGTTGGGAGATAGGTCGAAGGGGGAAAGTGGACGTACCCAAATCGGGGAACCACTATAACTGCCAGTGTCTGTTTGTGCTGTGTTGTTTTGTTTACTTGTGGAGGTAGAATTTTAATTCCGCTAAAATCGCTGTAAGACACCTATTCCCCCCCCCATAGGTGAAGGTAGTTAGCACTAGGTGGACGATTGGTTCCTAAGGGAAATTAATTCTGTTTTGCAGGAATGTCCAAAGGCCACCAAAACTCCCATATGGTACTTGGATAGTGGATACTGCCGGCATATGTCCAGGACAAGAAGCTTGCTGCGTGATTACTCTCCAGTCAAGAATGGACCCAAAGTCATCTTTGGTGGATCAGATCGAGAAGTCACCAGGGGTTACAATATGATTTCTAACGGTATAATCTCTATCACCGACGTGGCTTATGTTGAAGGGTTAAATCATAACCTTATCAATGTAAGTCAGTTATGTGATAAAGGATATGACGTTAAGTTCTACAAGGATAAGTGCCTGATAATATCATGTGCCTCTTCGGAGACGGTATTAACCGGCATTAGGAGCAGAAATATCTTTTGTTTAGATTTTCTTAGTTTAGATTCTTCTACCCCCGTGTGCCTGGTGGCAAAAGACAGTGCATCTCTTTGTGAACAATGGCAAAAGAGATTGACACACATTAATTTCAAGAAATTAATGTGCTATTTTCTAAAAGTTTAGTAAGGGATGCTCCCATCATTAAGTGCATCAAAGATAGCCCCCGTTCTGCGTGCTAGAAGGGCAAACAGACTCGGGCTACCTTTAAGGGCATTGCAGACAAAGACTCTTCCAGATGTCTTTATCTTCTGCATATGGACTTGTTTGGTCCAGTGCAAGTTCACAGCTTGGGAGGCAAGTCCTATATGCTAGTGATTGTTGATGATCACTCTCGGTTTACATGGGTGTTCTTCTTAAAACAAAAGTCAGATACATTTGACATCTTCACTAATTTTGTCAAGCAGGTTCAGAATGAATTTAACTGCTCAGTGGTCAAAATCAGAAGTGACCATGGAACAGAATTCGAATCTGGTGCTATATCAGAGTTTTGTGAAGAACATGGTATCTTTCATGAGTTTTCCTCCCCGCGTACTCCTCAACAAAATGGAGTTGTGGAGAGCAGAAATAGAACTCTCATTGAAGCTTGCACGACAATGTTGAATGACGCTTCTCTCCAAGAATTCTTCTGGGCAGAGGCTGTCAATACGGCTTATCATGTACAAAACCGAGCATTGATCAACAAGACTCATCGTAAGACGCCTTATGAGCTACTGAAAGGCAGGAAACCGACCATATCCTATTTAAGGATCTTTGGCTGCAAATGCTATGTACTCAATAACGGGAAGTACCCGCGTACTAAATTTGGTGAAAAATGCTTCGAAGGCATATTCATGGGCTATAGTAGCTATAGTCGGGCATATAGGGTTTTCAATAAGAAAACCCTAGTGGTTGAAGAATCAATTAATGTTGTATTTGATGAAGGAAGCTTGCTTAATAGCAATTCTTCCAGCGGTATTCTTGAAGATGCAGGTGCAAGACTTGAACAGCTGAGTCTCGATGAGACCGCTAAAGATGTAACTCCCAAGTACGTCAAGGTTTCTACCTCAATGTCAACTGGAGAAGTTGAAGATCAGAATGGAGCAAACCTCTTAGAAGAAGGAGAAGCTCAAGAAGATGTCAGAGCTCCTGATGCCAGACTCCTAGAGCTCCGACACGTGAGGGATCATCCTAGAGATCAGATCATCGGAGATCCTCGTGACGGTGTCAGAACTCGAAGAGGTACTATTAACAAGATTTTTCATCCTAGTTTCCTGTCACAGGTTGAGCCAAAGAAGTTCGACGAGGCGAACAAAGATGTGGCATGGATATTGGCCATGCAAGATGAACTGCATCAATTCGAACGATGCAACGTCTGGACGCTGGTTCCCAGTCCACAAAAGCAGAATGTGATTGGCACCAAGTGGATCTTCAGAAACAAACTGGATGAACACGGTGTCATCATAAAGAACAAGGCTAGGCTGGAGGCTCAAGGTTACAGACAAGAGGAAAGGATCGACTTCGACCAGACCTTTGCACCAATGGCAAGGCTCGAGTCAATCAGATTTTTCCTGGCGTATGCTTCGCACAAAGGATTCACTGTCTATCAGATGGATGTGAAATCTGCTTTCCTCAATGGAAATCTGAAAGAGGAAGTATATGTCGCACAACCCCCAGGTTTTGTTAATCCTACATTTCCCAATCATGTATATTTTCTTAATAAAGCTTTATATGGCTTAAAACATGCTCCTCGAGCTTGGTATGAGACTCTGTCTAGTTTTCTTCTTGAGAACAAGTTCTCTAGAGGAAAAATAGATAAGACATTGTTTCTTAGGGAGGTCAAAGGCAAGATCTTGCTAGTGCAAAACTATGTCGATGACATTATATTTGGCTCAACGAACAACAATCTTTGCAAAAAGTTTTCTAAACTTATGCAAGGAAAGTTTGAAATGAGCAGTATGGGAGAGCTAAAGTATTTCTTGGGACTTCAAGTGAAACAATCTAAGGATGGAATCTTCATCTCTCATACGAAGTTCACAAATGAACTCCTAAAGAAATTCGGAATGGAGAATGCAAACTCGATGAGGACTCCAATGGGATCCACGATGTCTCTGGATAAGGATGAGAAAGGGAAACCTTTTGATGAAACCAAATACAGAAGCATCATTGGATCCCTTCTCTACCTTACTGTAAGTAGACCAGATATCATGTTCTCCACATGTATTTGTGCCAGATATCAGGTGAACACTAAGGAATCTCACTATGTCGCTGCAAAGCGAATTCTTAGATACCTTAAAGGTACCCCTAATCTTGGCTTGTGGTACCCGAGAAATAATGATGTCGAGCTAATAGGATTTTCAGATGCTGACTTTGCAGGAAGCAGGGATGATAGGAAAAGCACTTCCGGGACGTGTCAATTCCTCGGAAGAAGGCTTATCTCATGGAACAGTAAGAAGCAGAATTGTGTCGCCACCTCCACAGGTGAATCTGAGTACATCTCAGAAGGCAGCTATTACGCACAACTTCTATTGATCAGAAATCAGCTCAAAGATTATGACTTGCAGTTCAGCGAAGTTCCGATGTATTACGACTCCTCAAGCGCAATCGCAATTGCGAACAATCCGGTGTCGCACAGCAGAACGAAGCATATTAAAGTGCGCTACCACTTCATTTGGGAGCATGTGGAAAACAAAGATATCTCTCTCTGCTATGTCCCCACAGATAAGCAGATCGCAGATATCTTCACGAAGCCCCTAGACGAGGCCAAGTTCAGTCTCTTCAAAACTGAACTCGGCATGCTGAACTATGAAGAGTGAAGACTGTACGGCTCAAGGCTCTTGGATCAAGGGGGAGCATCAGCAAGGAACTCAAGCTCGAGCATGGATGCAAGATCTGAGGGGGAGCATGTGGCTCCAAGTGAAGTCCAAGTGTTACAGAAGCCGAAAAGGGGGAGATTACCCTCTCGGGAGCTAAGGTGGCTCCAAGTATGCTCTCAGAAAAATGGTAATGAATTTCACTCTCAACTCAAGTTTAAGTTTATGGTTTTCATTCCCATACGTTCTATGCACCTTAGCTTGTAGGGTTTAGGCTTCTTCAAAGAGGGGGAGATTGTTGGGTATTGTATCCACAATGTACCTTATTTGAAGAAGCCCCTGTACAAGCTAAGGTAAATAGACATTCTATTTGATGATTTTCTTCAAGATGTGCTTGCAGTTATTCCACGCTAAGTACACACCAATGTCAGGGTGCAGTGGGTCAATATACACGGGTCTGCGCAACATAATCCCTCGTTAAGCAGATCAGTGTGTTGGCCTACGTATACTCTCTCTATTGGAGTGTACTTACTTTCAAGTACAGGGCAGTGATAGATCAAGAGCAGACAAGGAGCAAGGATGGGACAAAGAGCAGCTCACGGGTGGAAAGATGAAAAATCGTCCAAGTAGAAATCATCGAGAATCACTAAGTGATTCTCGCCGATTCGACGAGAATCACTTTCTCGCCGAATCGTCGAGAATCACTCGCTGATTCTTTCCAATTGCAGCCGGCTGTCTCAACGCCGTCTTGATTTCTGCTTAAGGCAGAATCGTCGAGAATCACTAGTTGATTCTCGCCGAATCGACGAGAATGAATGACTTTGCATTCTCGCTGATTCGTCGAGAATGAAATGTGATTCTCACCGATTCTCTCCGGATGGCTTGCTTTTAAGCCTAGAATTCTATTAAGTAGAATTCGGCGAGAATCATAGGTGATTCTCGCTGATTCGTCTAGAATCACCTATGATTCTCGCCGAATTTGCCTTAGGCGATTTTCGTTGGCGCTCTGGACCAGACCAAATGTACAGGCGCTGTTTTGAACCGGAGCTAGGGTTTCTTTTGGTAAGGCCCACAATAGTCATATTGTATGACCTACTGTATAAATACTTCGGTATTTTGAACAGTAATCAGAACGAACATACAAGAAAGAATACCGAGCCGCCGACGTGACCTAGATCGTGGATTTCCCTTCCACCGCTGCCGTCGCTCGGGAAGATTGTCGCCGCCTGTGATCGTGTATACCTCCTGATCTCCCGGCGACAGAAGCTCAGCCAAGCAACGCGTCTCACGTGTCTATCCAGAGATCTTTTGTCTCTTGGTTTGTTGATTGGGAATACCTTCCCTTTCCGAATCGATCGAGACGATCGATCTTAGTGTGACTGTTGGTAGACCTTGCTAGCTTAGCTACGAAGGTTGGATCTCTAAAGCTCAGTCGCCGCACTTCTTACCGCCGCCGATCCCGAACGTCAAGCCGCCGCTCTTCTTACTGCCGCCGATTTCGTGGAGATTCATTCTAAGTGAGAGCTAGGTCGTGGACTCTTCATCTTCGTCAAGAACGTGTCATCAAACGAAGAGGGACACCGAGCACTCCATAAGAAGTTTGTATAGTTTATACATTCCATTTTATTTTTGTTGTAAAGGAACGTAGGTTCCTCGTTGTAAGGGTTGGGTACAACCCGTGGTGGAGGAGTGGTGACTCCTTCGTTTGGAAGGGTTCCTTTCATTAGTGTGAGGATTGGATTTCAATCCAGTTGGTGAAGAGACCGAGTCGTCCCTTTTTGGGAGATAGGTCGAAGGGGGAAAGTGGACGTACCCAAATCGGGGAACCACTATAACTGCTAGTGTCTGTTTGTGCTGTGTTGTTTTGTTTACTTGTGCAGGTAGAATTTTAATTCCGCTAAAATCGCTGCAAGACACCTATTCCCCCCCCCCCCCCCATAGGTGAAGGTAGTTAGCACTAGGTGGACTTTCAGAATGTTCACCCATGCTACTCATCTCAAACTTTGAATGCATGAGGTCAGAAAACTTTTTGCATAGTTTGGGATCAGTAGAGCAAAACATAATATCATCTACATAAATTTGTACTAACAAGATTTTATCTTTATGATGCTTAATAAAAAGAGTCATATCTATAATGCCTCTAGAAAATTTATGCTCTAACAAGAAGCTAGGTAAGATCTCATACCAAGCTCTTGGAGCTAGCTTTAAACCATAAAGAGCTTTATGCAATCTAAAGACAAAGGAGGGATGAGTTGGAGAGATAATACCTGGTGGTTACTCCACATATACTTCTTCTTTGAGTTCTCCATTCAGAAATACACTCTTGATATCCATTTGATAGACCTTGAAATTTTTGAAGGCAGCATATATAAGGAAGATTCTTATAGCCTCAAGCCTTGTAACAGGGGAAAATGTCTGATCATAGTCAATGCCTTCCTCTTGCCTATAGCCTTGAGCTACTAGCCTTGCCTTGTTCCTTATGGTAATGCCCTAGGCATCAAGTTTATTTCTAAAAACCCACTTAGTTTAAATGACTAGGTAGTCTTTGGGTCTCGGAACTAAGTCAAAAACTATACATCTCTCAAATTGGTTGAGCTCCTCTTGTATTGCCATAATCCAGAGTGGATCTTGCTCTGCATCTTTTATAGATTGGGGCTCAATTTGAGATATGAAGCAGACATGCATCAAGTCTTGGTTTATTTGATGCCTTGTCTGCACACCTACTGATATGTCTCCTATTACTTGAGATACATGATGATATCTAAGTATGACAAGATCAGTTGGTGGAGTTTGTTCAGCAACAACCTGGGGAGTTAATTCCTCTTGTGGAATTATGTGGGCTGTTGTTGGTTTATCAGTTATTTCTGTGAAATCATCTTCACTGTCTTCAGAGTTTTGTGGAGAGGTATGGGCATTAGCCTCATTGGTGAGATTCAGCTTATTCAACTGCTCACACAAATATGGTACCTGTAAAGATTCACTGGTAGAAGAGTTCTTCTTCTTATAAAACATGTTAGTCTCATCAAAGGAAATGTGTACAAACTCTTCTTTTTTCTTTAAAGATTGATTATAAATCCTATATGCCTTGCTAACTTGGGAATATCCTAAAAAAATTTCCATTGCAGCTTTGGCTTCAAACTTTCTAATGTATTTCTTGTCATTATTATGAATGTAGCACATACAACCAAAAATCTTAAAGAAATCTACTTTAGGTTTCTTCCCTTTGAGTAATTCATAGGGAGTCTTTCCCTTAAGCTTATGTATCAAACTCCTGTTCAGCACATAGTTTGCTGCGCTTACAACCTCTTCCCAAAAGGATAGTGACAAGAAAGCATCTGCAAGCAATGTACCTGCAGCTTCATTTAGTGTTCTGTTTTTCCTTTCAGCTACCCTATTTTGTTGAGGAGTTCTAGGAGCAGAGAAACAATGTATGATACCTTCCTCCTCACAGAATATTTGCATGGGAAGAGACTCAAACTCAGTACCATGATCACTTCTGATCAATGCAACTGGAGTAGAGTACTCAATCCTTATGCTCTTAAGAAAATCTGTAAGAATCTTGAAGTTATCTTACTTGTTCTTCAAGAAGAACACCCAAGTGAATCTTGATAAGTAATCTATAATCACTAAGGTATAAGATTTCCCTCCTAGGCTTTGTAAAACCATGGGTCCAAAAAGATCCATGTTGAGCAAATACAAAATCCTATGTGAATCACTTATTAATGGCTTTGAAACTATTTTTAGTTTGCTTATCTAATTGACAAGCCTTGTAGAGGCCTTCCTTCTTGTAGGGACCAGAAGGAAATCCTCTAACAAGGTTGTCTTTAGATAACCTAGCAATGTTTTTCATATTAACATGACCTAATCTTTTATGCCAAAGTTCATTATTATTATTAATTTGGTTGAACAGACATATTTAAGACCTAGCAGACTTAAAATTTACTATGTAAATATTTTTTACTCTAGATTTAGTTAAGATAATTTGGTTATCAACAAAAGAGATAATGCAAGAGGATTTATCGAAAGATACCTGAAACCCTTCATCACAGAGTTGACTAATGGAAATCAGGTTGTGCTTTAATCCACTTACATAAGCTACTTTCTTGAATGTGACCACACCAATCTTTACATCTCTATAGCCTTTAGTATAGACACAATTGGAGTCACCAAAAATAACTTTAGGACCTAGCTTGGACTTGTAGTTGGAAAGATTATCTTTGCTGCCAGTCATATATTTTGAACAACCACTATCCAGATACCACTATTTCTCTGTGGTAGGATAGTCTTTTACCTGCACAAAAACAGATTAGATATTCTTGACCCTGGTTACCTTGGGTCCTTGTTGATTTACATAAATCAGTTGGTAATATATGAATATTCAGGTTGGCTTTTGTAACCTAAAGGATGGTATTTTCTTGGTGGAATTATCCATTGGTTAAAAGGATTAATGTTCTGTCTAGGTTGATTAAAAATCCTGTTGGAATTAAAATTTCTATTATTATAAACCGGGGTCGACGAATTCTGGTATGTTCATCGATCTGAGGTCGACGAACAGGGATGAGTTCGTCGAACTCCACTCAGAGAATGAAGGTATTCATTTTTTGGGCCCCAATTTCGTCGATCTCTTATCGACGAACCATACTGGTTTTGTCGATCGCAGTTCAGAGAATAGTTATAGTAGAAGTTTGCGTTCGGAGTTCGTCGACTTGAGCTCGACGAACTGGACACATTTCGTCGATCTGAGTTCGACGAAATCTGCTGAATTTTGTTTTGGTTAAGATTTTTCTTATTCTTTTATTTTAATACTATTTGTTTAACATGATTATCTTCTGTTTTCTCTTTACCATTTTTAGAAACAAATTTTATGGGGGTGGATAAATTATTTTTCTGAATAACTGGGGGTTGGCTTGATGAAGCACCTAAGCCCAGCTTGCCATTAAGTCTGGCATTCACTGTGCTTGTGATGTTCATCAACTTGATACTTCTCCCATTCAGGGATTCTTCAAGTTTCCTATCCTTAAATAATTAAGTCTTTAATTTAATGATTTATTCATTAGCTAAGGTGATTTCATCCTTTAATTTATTTTTTGTGACATGAGGTTTTCTTGTTCATTTACTTTCTCTCTAAGTTGCTTAAATTCTTTTTCAGAATTTAATAAATCAAAACACAAGGACTTGAATATATATTTAAATTCTTCTAAATCAAAATCAAAAGAAGATAATACCTGATCCTCTTCATATAGAGGTTCTTCAGCGTCTGATTGGTAAGCTTAAGAATGGGTGCTTGATGCATCAATAGCCATCAAGCATATTTCCTTGGCCTTTGCTTCCTCTTCATCTTCACTGAAGCTTGAAGATTGCGAGGTCTAAGTCGTTAGCCTAAATCACCTAGAGGGGGGTGAATAGGTGAAATGCGTGTCAAAAGCGGAATTAAAATTTAACGCAGCGCACATCAAGCAATCACAGAAGACAAGAGATTTATAGTGGTTCCCCAACCTTGGGTACGTCCACTTTCCTCACCGATCTAGCAAATCACTAGACTCGGCTACTCCACTATCTCGGATTGAAAACAATCCTACACCTCGGAACCACGTTCCTACAAATCTCGATCCAACTGGATCTACAAAACTCGGAAGAAAGATCTTCCTACAAATCTCGGAGAAAAACTCCTACAATGAAATTTAGGTTTGAGAATAAAAATCAACACAACAAATTTCAGATCTGGATCTTTGACAGTCTTCTTCTTTAGGAGCTTTGACTTGATCAGAAAAGGTTGAAGATGACTTGAGAGAAAGATCCACAAATCTGAAAACTAGAACCACCTCGATCGAGAAGATAGATCTGAAATCCTTAAGGCTCGGCGAGATCGAGTGATTCACTCTTGTCTGGATCGCTGGAGAAATAGTCCTTGAAGACGGAGATCGACGATCCAGGATTTCTTCCGTGAACAACGATGGTGGCGGCGGCGGCGTGAGAATTAGGATTCACGGAATTTCCTTTTTCTTCAAAAGAATATCTCTGTAATCTTGTTAATTAGTCAATTCTGAAATGACCTATTTATAGGTGGACTCCAACGGTCATAATCTTAATTAAGGATGACACGTGGACCAATCAGAAATGACGGATTCAAAAATACTTAGCGAATTCGAGCTTAGAAGAATTCTGGAATAGGGAACAGCTATACTCGAGTAAGAGAAGATATACTCGAGTATGGGAGTTTAGATACTCGAGTGACAAAGAGACATATACTCGAGTATGAGAATAGAAATTTACTTGATAGAGAAATGAACTACTCGAGTATAAGAAGAGATATACTCGAGTATCAGAAAAGATATACTCGAGTATCAGCAAAGATATACTCGAGTATCAGTATATGAATCCAGGAAACATTCACCTACTCGAGTATTAAAATCAACTACTCGAGTATAGAATAATTTACTCGAGTATCAAAATCAATTACTCGAGTATCAATACTTGAACTTGCAGAAAAGAGAAGAAAAGGATCTACTCGAGTATGATATATGATTTACTCGAGTGATTAACTTACTTACTCGAGTATGAAAACACCTTACCCGAGTGACTGACTAACTACTTGAGTATAGAAGTATATACACGAGTATTCAGAGCCTACTCGAGTAAGTCTAACTGATTACTCGAGTAAGTCTAATTAACTACTCGAGTATGGAAATATATACACGAGTATTAAGTCTGATACTCGAGTATAACAAAGGGGTTACTCAAGTATTTTGGACTTAGAAATTTTTTGAGGAAATTAGTTCCAATGCTTCTGTCCATCAATCCAAGTGCATATAGGAAGTGTATCCCAATTGAGAGGCTATACATGGGCCAACACTTTGGATCACACAATGAGGGATTACATTGTATGGTCCTGTGTTTGGTGACCCATTATAGACTGACATTGGTCTACACTTGGCAATTAGAACCTGCACACATACAACCTAAACACAGCATCAAATACACCTTAATTCATCTTAGTTCAAGGTCTGACCTCCTACAAATCTGAGGTATTGTGGAGACAAATCCCAACAATCTCCCCCTATTTGTAGATGTCAGCATCCTCTATACTAAGGTGAATTATACAGAGTAAAAAGAACAATGCACATATACTTGAAAAACAAAACATAAGTTAAAGCAGGTTAGTTAATGAAATAGCCATAACCAGAATTAAATATATATATATATAGAAATGTTTTAAGCACAGAAACAAAAGTACAATTCCACATTCTTAGTTCAACTCAAGATGGGGCATCCTTGTGCATCCTTTCTCTTTTCAAGTCTTGCCTTTCTAGGTAGCTGAAAGGTTTTGGAAAGTAAGTCCTGGGCCTAGGAGGAGCAGCTGGGTTGTTATGCCCCCAATTTCTGTCATGCAGCCTGATCTTTATCTGAGATGCTGGAAGGGCCTTGAGAACTGGAAGGGAAATCATCTTG
Source organism: Platanthera zijinensis (assembly GCA_039513925.1). Taxonomy (NCBI): domain Eukaryota; kingdom Viridiplantae; phylum Streptophyta; class Magnoliopsida; order Asparagales; family Orchidaceae; genus Platanthera; species Platanthera zijinensis. The sequence goes on along the minus strand of CM077095.1, from coordinate 110,872,021 downwards.
CCATGCTTCAGTATAGGATAGGGGAGGCTCAGTCACATCACCCTCAGCTCTAGGAGAGAAAACTGGCACACCTCCTTGAAGGGTTGCTTGAGCTGAGACATCTGCTGGAGGCTGTTCTGCAAGAGGATTTAGATGCTGAGGAATAATGGTAGGGTCCAGTTGAAACTCAGGAAAGTTTTGATTATGCAGCCAGACAGCAGTGTCATAGGTATAGAATTTGACTGACTGGAGCTGGGAAAGAATGGATTCTTTCAATCCTTTTACTAGATCACTTATAGCCTTTTGAGATTGGGTAGACTGTTGTTTGACCTGGGCTTCAGCTTGTACAGAAAGTTTTTCAACTTGTTCTTTTACAATCTTCTCCCCCTTGCTGATATCTATGGATAGCTTGGCAATAGCTTCATCCCTGAAGGTGCTCACTTCATCACATACTTTCACAACATTGGTTTCAGCTCTCTCATCTAGCTTGAGCTGATTGTGAGCTACTGTCTCTGCTTGGTTTCTTAGCTCACCTATGCTCGTGATGGTGTGATCTATGGCCTTGCCTCCAATCTGGAACAATCTTTTCAGTTCATCAGTATTTGCCTGGATTTCAGCAAAGCCTCTGCTCATCTCCTTTTCAAGAGCAGAGACCTTGGAGTTGACTGACTGCAGAGAGGCATCAAAGTAATCTCTCTATTCTTTGAGCATGATCTCAATCTTGCTGACTAGATCTGAAGAGGAGGAGGAAGAGGGAGGTGAGGTTAATCCAGGGACTGGTAGAGCAGTAGCAGTCCAAGGGGCGATCTCTTCCACAACCACTGAGCTTACAGCTCTCTTGGTTTGGACTAACTCAATGGAGTCACAGGGATCAGAGAAGGAGGGGAGAGAGAAATCAAGTGTCCTCAGAGGAGGGTCAACAGGGTCTGGGGAATCCTCCTCGTCATCGGACAGAATGATATCATCATGAAGATCTGTGGCACCCAAAGGGGAGAGAGCTGGAGACTGAGCAGGAGACTGGGCAGGAGACTTGGCAGCTGAATCATTTTGAAAAGGAGGAGCATCTGAGCTTAGCTCATCAATGAATCTGTCTATATCTTCAGCTGTAGACAGTAGGTGAGCTGTATCTGGAATCTCAGATTCAGGAATTTCTGATTAAAGATGAGCTGGAGTAGGGGAAACTGGAGGAGTAGCAACTCTGACTTCTTCTTGTGCTGGAATCACTGATTCAGAAGTAACTTGAAGCTGAGAAAGAGAAGAGGCAGGCTCCCCCTCAACTAAAGCACCAGAGGTAGCAATAGTTTGATGTAGAGGAGGAGATGGGATCCTGACTTCAGGTAAACTGCTGTCTTGGTGTTGTGCTGAGATGGCCTCAGCCTTGGAGGCTTGGGCAGGGTTCATGATCTTGAGGTCATACCTCTGAATGGAAGATATTGAGACTTTCTTCATGTGGTGAAGAGGAGTCCCTTTAGAGAAGTCAAACACTGTAGGATTGATCTCATGGAGGAGGAGGGAGATAATCCTGGCAAAACTGGGATGTTTGACGCTTTCTCTGATCTTATCCAGTATCATCATTCCAAACTGGAACTTCTTCCTGCAGACAATAGCTTGCATAACGTCAAATAGATTTTGGGATACATCTCTAATGGAGTAAGTCTTGCACCAGAGGATTTTGGCAATGATGTCAACGAGAAACTTTCCTTCTGAATTGAACAAAGAACGATTCAGGGTTTCACCTCCACCTTCTGGATCTCGACCACAGAATAAGGAGGTGCGGTCGGCATCTGCCTTGTCTAAGTCATCTTCTTCGTCACCACTGGCATCCGAAGCAGAGTGGCGACAGAGGTTTTATCTAACCGAATTTCAACTCCCCTGACCTTTGATTTCAGAACTGTACCATTGTGTCTAACCTTCAAATTTTTGTAGAACTCTTCAACATCAGGAAGCAAGAGGCGGCAGGGTTCTTGAAGAACGAAGTTTAATCCGGCCGTGTCCAGGAGAATCAGTAGGTTCTTGAAATCATCCGAGATATCTTCAATGCCATCTGTCACTAATTCAGAGCCGATTCCAAACTTGGAGGAGGGAGGAGCCATCAGCGGTGAAGGAAGACGAAGAACAGTAGTCGGGAATACGAGAAGTCGGCGGCTACTCGAGTGAATGAGAAGTGGAAAGGACTTTTTCGTTTTGAATATATATATAAATAATCCTAATTAGGTTTAAAGAGAATTAAGTATAATGGCATACCTGAACAAGGCGGCAATTTGCTGGGTGCGAGTAGAGATTTTGAAAATCCAAAATACTTCCGAATACTCGAGTAGTAGATGACAGCATACATGTGTATTAGGTTTAGTATACTCGAGTAAGCACAGCATACACGAGTAATCAATCATACATACTCGAGTATGTGATCAGCATACACGAGTATTAAGTTCTTAACGAATTTTCATACTCGAGTATGAGAAGTTCATACGCGAGTATCTTTTGGATTACTCGAGTATATGAACCTTTTTACTCGAGTATTAGCCGTTTACTCGTGTAAGTGTAGCGATGCTCGAGTCTCTAATACTTGAAGGAATTGCCCTGGTAGATGTCTATTTCCACTGAAAAACTATACCTCTGAGCAGCCAACATTACTGATATCTTCTTAATTTGAGAGTCCATCACTGGTCTTCTTTGTTGAGCAGTCCAAGCTCAGTTTTGAAGAACGAGAACTTGGACTCGTTCAGCGGCTTTGTAAAAATATCTGCAACTTGCCTGTCTGTGGAGACATACTGTAGATCTATATCTCCATTTTCCACATGCTCCCGGATGAAATGATAGCGAAGCTCTATATGCTTGTTCCGGCTGTGGGAGACTGGATTGTTGGCTATTGCTATAGCGCTGGAAGAGTCACAGAACAGGGGAATGTTCTGGAACTGTATGTTGTAGTCTTCAAATTGATTCTTGATCCATAAGAGCTGTGCACAACAGCTGCCTGCAGAGATGTACTCTGATTCAGCCGTTGAGATGGCTACACAGTTTTGTTTCTTACTGCTCCAGGAAATGAGTCTCCTTCCGAGAAATTGGCAAGTCCCGGAGGTACTTTTCCTGTCATCTTTGCTACCTGCAAAATCTGCATCTGAAAATCCAATTAGTTCACTATCATTACTTCTTGGGTACCATAAGCAAAGATTTGGTGTACCTTTGAGGTATCTCAAGATTCGCTTTGCAGCGATGTAGTGAGATTCCTTAGAGTTCACCTGAAATCTAGCACATACACATGTTGAGAACATTATATCTGGTCTACTTGCAGTGAGATAGAGCAAGGACCCAATTATGCTTCTGTACTTGGTTTCATCAAAAGGTTTCCCTTTCTCATCCTTGTCCAGAGACATAGCTGAGGCCATTGGAGTCCTCATAGAGGTTGTATTCTCCATTCCGAATTTCTTAAGTAGCTCTTTGGTGAACTTGGTCTGTGAGATGAAAATCCCATCTTCAGATTGTTTCACCTGAAGCCCTAAGAAATACTTTAGCTCTCCCATACTGCTCATTTCAAACTTCCCTTGCATAAGTTTAGAAAACTTCTTGCAGAGGTTGTTATCCGTAGAGCCGAAAATAATATCGTCGACATAGATCTGCACTAGCAAAATCTTGCCTTTTATTTCCCTAAGAAATAATGTTTTGTCTATCTTTCCTCTTGTGAACTTGTTCTCAAGAAGAAAGGTAGACAGCGTCTCATACCAAGCTCGAGGAGCTTGTTTAAGACCATATAGTGCTTTTTGCAATAAGTACACATAATTGGGATGGGTTGAATCAACAAAACCTGGAGGTTGCTCTACGTACACCTCTTCCTTTATGTCACCATTTAGGAAGGCGGACTTAACGTCCATTTGATAGACGGTAAAGCCCTTGAGTGCAGCGTAGGCAAGAAATAACCTGATCGCTTCCAGTCTCGCTACTGGAGCATAAGTCTGGTCGAAGTCGATTCCTTCTTCTTGACGATATCCCTTGGCGACAAGTCTGGCTTTATTCTTTATAATAGTTCCATCTTCATCCATCTTGTTCCGGTAGACCCACTTTGTCCCGATGACGTTCTTACCTTTGGGTCTAGGAACAAGTGTCCAAACCTTGCATCGTTTGAACTGATTCAATTCTTCTTCCATGGCTAGAATCCAGGATGCGTCAGAGTTGGCTTCCTCAAATTTCTTTGGTTCAACCTGTGAGAGAAAGCTTAAGTGTAAATTCTCGTTAGTTGTACCTCGACGAGTTCTGACGCCATCCCGAGGATCTCCTATTATTTGGTCAACAGGATGATCCTGCAAGTATCTGAACTCTAGAGTCCTTGCATCTGGGATCTCTTCCGCCACTGGAGTTGCCTCTTCAGCTGGGATGTCTTCTTCATCTTGATCATCCACCTCTCCAATGGTGGTTGGAGAGGGGATCTTGATGAATGTCTCATCTTTATCTTCACTAGGTTCATCCAAGCTAAGTTCTTTCAACTTTGTACCTGCATCTACAATAGGCACACTAGACGAGTTGCTTTGCAACAGACTCGTCTCATCAAATACAAGATGTATCGACTCTTCCACCACCAGAGTTTTTCTATTGAATACTCTATAAGCCTTACTATGGCTACTATATCCTACGAAAATACCTTCAAAGCTTTTCTCGCTAAACTTGGTAGAGTGATACTTGCCATTGTTAAGTACGAAGCACTTACAGCCAAAGATTCTAAAGTATGAAATGGTTGGTTGCCTGCCTTTTAGAAGTTCGTAAGGAGTCTTATCATGGTTCTTGTTGATGAGTGCTCGATTTTGTACGTGACAAGCGGTGTTGACTGCTTCAGTCCAGAAATACTCCGGAAGTGAGGCATCACTCAACATAGTCCGACAAGCCTCTATGAGTGTTCTGTTCCTTCTCTCAGCTACTCCATTTTGCTGTGGAGTGCGAGGAGAGGAAAACTCATGAAAGATACCTTGACTTTCACAAAATTCTGTCATGGCTCCAGACTTGAATTCCGTTCCATTGTCACTTCTGATTTTGACTACGGAACAGTTGTATTCATTCTGGATCTGCCTCACAAAATTAGTGAAAATACCGAAGGTATCTGACTTGTGTTTCAGAAAGAACACCCACGCAAAGCACAAGTAATCATCCACAATAACCAACGTATATTCCTTACCTCCCAAACTTCTAACCTGCAGTGGACCAAACAAGTCCATATGGAGAAGCTGCAGACTTCTATTGGAGTCCTTGCCTATTATGCTTTTAAACGAACTTCTTGTTTGCTTGCCTTTGATACAAGCGTGACAAGGACTGTCCGTAACGCACTTGACATTAGGTGCATCACGCACTAAGTTTTGAGAGAATAATTTATTAATAGTTTTGAAATTAATATGTGCTAGTCTCTTGTGCCATTGGTCAGCAAGAGATGCACTACTTTTTGCCAAAAGACACACTGGTGTCGAAGAGTCTATACAAATAAAATTCAGAAAGAAAATATTTCTGCTTCGAGTGCCTGATAAAATAGTTTCCATATTGTTAACCGATTTTATCAAACACTTGTCAGCATGAAATTCAACTACGTATCCTTTGTCGCATAGTTGGTTTATGCTAATGAGATTGTGTTCCAATCCTTCAACATAGGCTACATCCGAAAAGGATACACTACCGTTAGAGATCATACCATAGCCTTTAGTTATTCCTCGATCTGAACCTCCAAAGATGACCTTTGGTCCGTTGCAGACTGAGGTGTAATTCTATAGTAGGCTCCTTGTCCCGGTCATATGCCGAGAACATCCACTGTCCAAGTACCAGATTGGCATTTTGGTGGCCTTTGGACATACCTGCAATTACAATCATTTAGCCTTAGGAACCCAAACAAGTTTGGGTCCTTGGTCTCGAGTTAGAATACTCCCCCTACGAGTATTAGCCTCATGAGTGGTCACTCTCACGTTGCTAACCTTAGGGGTTGCAGCGTTTTCAGGATTGAACCAGCAATCACTGGCAAAATGACCAATTCTGCCACAGCACCAACAGTTGAACCTGTTGTATCTTTGCCTTGTGTAGTCCTGCTTGACTTTCTGGAATGAAGGTCTGGCAGGAGCTTTACTCTTGGAGGAGGAGGCTTCATGATGATGGCAGTTACATGAGGTCTTCTCCTTCATAGGCTTTTCTACAATGGGTTTTACTTTTGGTGTCTTTTTGAAATTATGACCATGAGCATAAGGTCCATAGCTTTGAAGCTGAATCTCCTCATAAGGTGCCTTGAAGACACTCTCGCCAAAGTTACGAGGACGAGTCCAACCTTGGTATCTTGACATAGGCTTCTCAGGGATCGGCCTAGAAAAGTGTCCGTAGGTGGACTCATAATCGAGTTCGTTCGTGGGAAAGATAACTTTCTTGAACACAACAGGTTCCAAGGGAGCTTTCCCTTTTTCTTCAGCTAGAGCCTTCCGGGCAGCCTTATTCTTTCTCTTGGCCTTGTTTCTCCTAGAGGATTTACTAGAAGAGACAATGTGGCCTAAACCAGCACCCTTGGCCTTAGCAGAGAATTCAGCAACAATTGGAAGAACTGTCTTAGGCTTAGAAAAACTCTCAACAAGCTTCTTTTCAGCCTCGAGTTGTCGTTCCAATTCTTTGATGATTTCCTCTTTAAGGTCGATGTGCTTGAGAGCTTTATTGTATCCCTCCATAGCTGCATTGAGGTTCTCTTGAAGAGAGTTAGTCTTATCGACTTCTTCTCTCAAGCTGCTCTCAGTAGCTCGTAGAGAATTTATCTCTTTGGCTTGAGTTTTAATTAATCTACGACATTTTTCGTAAGCGGTGAGTAACTCCTTGTACTGACCCATGAGCTCAGATTCATCTTCAGAGGAATATCCCTCTTGCTCATTGTCATCATCAGAATCAGAGAGAGGAGTGTGAGATTTTACCTCCCCAGTAAACTGGGGGACTTGTTCATCATCCGAAAGAGCCATGAGCCCAAAGTAAGCTTCCTCTTCTTCACTCGACTCAGATGAGTCAGAGTCGCTGAGAGTTTTGCTCTTCTTGGCTACTAAGCTTTTCTCTGTCCTCTTCTTGTGGTGTGAGGATTTCTTTTCCTCTCTTCTTCCACCCTCTTTCTTTTTGTGAGGGCAATCGGCGATGACGTGACCTGGCTTATTGCAACAATAACAAATGATGTCAGTAGAAATCTGTTTGTTCGGTTTAGAATTATACCTATCATGGCTACTTGAGCCTTTCTTCCGATGATCACTGTCATGTCGTGATCTTCTATATGAGGCATCCTTGCCTCTCCATTGCTTCTTCTTGTTCAAAAATTTCTTGAACTTCCTTGAGAGTAGGGAGAACTCTCCATCAGATAGTTCTGAGCCAGATGAGCTGGGCTCAGATGATTCTTCTTCATCAGCCTCAGGAACTGGGGCAGGAGAGCTAGCCTTTATCTTCCTTGAGCTATCTGCCTTTAGAGCGACAGATTTCTCCTTGGATGCAGACCTGCTTGTCTCTTCTTCAGCTTTTCTTGAGTTGATTTGTAGCTCGTAAGACATAAGCTTTCCGAACAGATTTTGCGGGTCCGTCTCAGCTAACCTTCCAAACTCCCGAATGGCACATACCTTATTGTCCCATTCCTTGGTTAGGGATCTTAAGAATTTGTCATTGAGTTCCCCGTTGGTGAAGACTCGGCCATAAACTCTTAGGCCGTTCACTATCTTGAAAAAGTTCTCGAATGTGTCAGCTATGGCTTCCTTGTGACCTTGCCGGAAGGCTTCATACTTTTGATTCAGAAGGGATCTCCGATCATCCCTCACTTCTTCAGTGCCTTCCATCAGAGTCACCAGGGATTGCCACATCTCCTTGGCAGACTGGCAATGAATTAGATTCTGCAGCATTGAGTCATCGACTGCACTTGCTATAATATTTTTAGCCTTCTTGTCCAGAGAGACAAGTGCAATCTCATCCTTGTCTAGATCCATCAACTTCTTGGGAACTTGCTTGTTAGGATCTATGGTGGAAGTAGTCATAGGAATGTGGGGACCTTCTTCAACAATCATGAAGATCCGGGGATCTACTGCTTCCATGAAGAACTTTACTCTTTCCTTCCACATAGGAAAGTTGTTCTTGGTGCAGATAGGGAGTTTAGCAAAATCCTTGGTCTTACTCATGCTTGATACTTTTCGGACAACAACTTAGAAGGATAAGATCAAGGTGTTAACCTTTTAACGATCAACCTCCCTCTGATACCAATTGCGAGGTCTAAGTCGTTAGCCTAAATCACCTAGAGGGGGGTGAATAGGTGAAATGCGTGTCAAAAGCGGAATTAAAATTTAACGCAGCGCACATCAAGCAATCACAGAAGACAAGAGATTTATAGTGGTTCCCCAACCTTGGGTACGTCCACTTTCCTCACCGATCTAGCAAATCACTAGACTCGGCTACTCCACTATCTCGGATTGAAAACAATCCTACACCTCGGAACCACGTTCCTACAAATCTCGATCCAACTGGATCTACAAAACTCGGAAGAAAGATCTTCCTACAAATCTCGGAGAAAAACTCCTACAATGAAATTTAGGTTTGAGAATAAAAATCAACACAACAAATTTCAGATCTGGATCTTTGACAGTCTTCTTCTTTAGGAGCTTTGACTTGATCAAAAAAGGTTGAAGATGACTTGAGAGAAAGATCCACAAATCTGAAAACTAGAACCACCTCGATCGAGAAGATAGATCTGAAATCCTTGAGGCTCGGCGAGATCGAGTGATTCACTCTTGTCTGGATCGCTGGAGAAATAGTCCTTGAAGACGGAGATCGACGATCCAGGATTTCTTCCGTGAACAACGATGGCGGCGGCGGCGGCGTGAGAATTAGGGTTCACAGAATTTCCTTTTTCTTCAAAAGAATATCTCTGTAATCTTGTTAATTAGTCAATTCTGAAATGACCTATTTATAGGTGGACTCCAACGGTCATAATCTTAATTAAGGATGACACGTGGACCAATCAGAAATGACGGATTCAAAAATACTTAGTGAATTCGAGCTTAGAAGAATTCTGGAATAGGGAACAGCTATACTCGAGTAAGAGAAGATATACTCGAGTATGGGAGTTTAGATACTCGAGTGACAAAGAGACATATACTCGAGTATGAGAATAGAAATTTACTTGATAGAGAAATGAACTACTCGAGTATAAGAAGAGATATACTCGAGTATCAGAAAAGATATACTCGAGTATCAGCAAAGATATACTCGAGTATCAGTATATGAATCCAGGAAACATTCACCTACTCGAGTATTAAAATCAACTACTCGAGTATAGAATAATTTACTCGAGTATCAAAATCAATTACTCGAGTATCAATACTTGAACTTGCAGAAAAGAGAAGAAAAGGATCTACTCCAGTATGATATATGATTTACTCGAGTGATTAACTTACTTACTCGAGTATGAAAACACCTTACCCGAGTGACTGACTAACTACTCGAGTATAGAAGTATATACACGAGTATTCAGAGTCTACTCGAGTAAGTCTAACTGATTACTCGAGTAAGTCTAATTAACTACTCGAGTATGGAAATATATACACGAGTATTAAGTCTGATACTCGAGTATAACAAAGGGGTTACTCGAGTATTTTGGACTTAGAAATTTTTTGAGGAAATTAGTTCCAATGCTTCTGTCCATCAATCCAAGTGCATATAGGAAGTGTATCCCAATTGAGAGGCTATACATGGGCCAACACTTTGGATCACACAATGAGGGATTACATTGTATGGTCCTGTGTTTGGTGACCCATTATAGACTGACATTGGTCTACACTTGGCAATTAGAACCTGCACACATACAACCTAAACACAGCATCAAATACACCTTAATTCATCTTAGTTCAAGGTCTGACCTCCTACAAATCTGAGGTATTGTGGAGACAAATCCCAACAAAGATGAAGATTCTTCTTCAGTGTCACTCCAGGTTTCAGTAATGAAACCTTTCTCCTTCCTTTTGTGCTTGCTGGAGGAGGGCTTATTGTAATGCTATTTCCTAGTTTCCTTTTCTCTACTCCTCTCCTTATTTTGGTTCTCTGGACACTCTGAGATGAAGTGTCCAGGCTTCCTTCAACCAAAATAAACAACTTCTTTAGTTGGTGTTTTGTCATAGCTGAGTTTGTCATCTTTCTTTGATTACTTTCTTGTGAAATCTTTCTTGCCCATCTTGTAGAATCTCTTGGCTAAGAGACTCAAGAATTCTTCATTGATTGTTGGGGCTTCTGATTCTTCATTTGCCTTGAAGGCTATGCTGTGCTCCTTCCTTGAGGGTCTGGAAGTCTTATGTTCAGTAGCTTCTCTTGACTTAATCAGTTGCTCATAAGATTTGAGTTTTCCCAATAGAGATTTAGTGGAAATCTCATTAAGGATTTTGGCTTCCTTGATTGGCCAGATTCTAGAATCCATTGAGCTAAGGAAGCACATGAGGATTTTGTCATTCGCTTTTATAAGAGTGATGTCCTTGTCCAATGTCTTCAGCTCATTGATTATTGAGCTTAATCTATTATACATATCACCAACAGTCTCTGACTCATCCTTATTGAAGTTCTCATACTGATAGATGAGGTTGGATCTCCTACCCTTTCTCTCATCAGTAGAACCAGCTACCATCTGGTTAAGATAATCCCAAATAGCCTTGGTTGATGTGCATTCAGCCACCTTCTAGAAGATGTCATCAAACATAGTTTGAGCAAGAATATTCATGGCCTTTGCATCGGCAATCTTGGCCTTTTTCTGAGCATCTGTCCACTCAGGTGGTGGAACAACATGTGTGCTTGATGTTGAGGTGGATGCAGTCACTAGAGCAGGAGGTCCTTTCAAAATGGAATTAAAAATGTCCTCATCAATAGATTTCATATAAAGTTTGATTCTTGCCATCCAGATGACAAACTTATTTAAGTTGCATATTGGAGGTATGGTGCTTGCATAATCCTTGTTTTGTGCCATGCTATAAGAAATAGGTTAGAGAAATTTAGATCTAAGAAGGATCTGTTGGTCGAAGTGTTACCTTGTTCAACAAAGAGAACAACCCTGTCATACAAATTGAAAGGAGGGGTTAGATCTTACTTACTCTAGAGGGGGGGGGGGTGAATAGAGTATTAAAAATTTTGGCTGTTTAAACTTTTATATCAGAGTGAAAGTAGGTGATACCAATAATATGTAAAGAAAAGAAAAACAGGCTAAGTTATTCTATCTATCACAGCCACAACAAGAACAAACAGAAAATGAGCACAACCAGACAACACAAGAATTTTATAGTGGTTCTCCAACTGGGTACATCCACTCTTCTACCACCTGGGTAGGAATCCACTAGCATGTTTTGATCAGGTGTCTGCCACCACAATATTTATTTGCAGGGAGATATCACAACCCTTTAGACTTTTGATCAGGTGCCCAAAAACCAACCCAAGTATTTTGATCAGGAGACTTGACAACCAAGTGGTTAACTTTTGAAGGGAGTTAAAACCCTTTTATAGGAGGTGAGAGGAGGTGATGGTGTCTTCACTTTCTCTAATCAATAGAGAAGACTAGTGGATCTTTGATGTTGACAAAGCTCCCCCTGAGATATTGAATGGTTTTGGAATACTGGAGCTTTGCTTTAGGGTGTAGGTCTTCTGCCTTATTCTGTCAATGTCCAGGAATCTAGTAGACTGATGTTGAATGGATGTCTCTAAAGATTCCAGGCTCTAAAGATGAAGAAGACTTCTGATTTGTGATGAATGTTCTTCTTCAGATTTTAGGATTGATAAGGAAAAGAACATAATTGTTTTTAGCACACAGAAAAAAGTTCTGAATGATTAGGATCTGTTTTAGTGCTCTGGATTTTCTTCTCTATGATGCTCTGTGATTATGTTGTTCTCTGTTATTCTTTTGTATTTTTTTTATTCTCTACTGAAAAAGAGAGAATCTCTTTTATATTCTGCAGTCAATGTCTTCTTTGAATTTTGAATTCTGGCTTTAATTGCTGACTAATCTGGAGAATACAGACGACTGGAATGTCTGTCATAAATGAGTTTCCCCAACTATCCCTAATAAAATAAGCAAGTAATTTCCATTATGAATACCATAATTAATGCTGCCAACAAAGACTATATTCAAAGGAATATGAGAATTAATTACTCAGAAATATTACTGTTAATTAATACAGAAAGTGGGGGACAGAGGGAAGAAAACTTTTCTTTCTGGAGCGGGACAGAAATTGTCGACCTCAGAATGGAATGCGTCGACCTGAGATACAAGATCGTCGACCAGAGAATTCCAGTTCTTCGACCTGAGCTCTGCGAACTCCGTACTGAGAATGACTTGCCAAATCTACACTCTGAGTTCATCGAGCTGAGAATCTGTTTGAAGATAACTAATTGTCGACCTGAGCTCAAATATCGTCGAGCTCAGCTCAGAGAAATAACTCTAAGTTCGTCGATCTGAGCTCGACGATCGTCGAGCTGAGTTCAAAGAACTTCAAACTGAACAATCTATTCTCTGAAATCTTCTAAGTCCGAGTCTTCTGAGGTCATCTGTTGGCTGGTTCAAGAAGGTTGAACTTAATGACTTAGCCTAAACTCTAGGACTACTAGACTTGACCTAGCTATACAAGGTGGGTCAAACTCAGCCTAAATTAGTGAACCTAGCCCAAATCCAACTAGGGATCTAACAAAGCGCTCAAAGATCTTCTGGGAAAGAGGTGGGACCTCCCTGCGGAGGCTTTGGGTCAGTTTCTTGTCCTTTACTGCCAGTCAGAGGTTGGAGCTTGGGAGAAGTAGGTGTTGGCTACACCCCTGTTTTCAAACTTTCATTGAGGTCAAATTTTGGCTTCAACATTAGAGGCTTAAGGATTTTAGACTATACGGTAGCACACCCACACACCTTTTGTTTCCGCTTATGTCAGTCTTTTGCAAATTTTCCTTACTTTTGCAAAGTACTGACATTTTTCTCGTTACTTCACTAGATACCAATTAGGGCAAGTTATAGTTTGACAAGGTGATTGTAAGCATCCATGTGCCTAATATGGGAATGATTTTGTCTCTATACCTCCTCAACTCTATACCAGAGATATTTAATATGAGGCTGGGTGCAAAGATTCATAATATGAGGAAAATGGAGATAAAGATGCTTGATTGATGGAATATGGTTCTGAATAAACACCCTCTACAGTTAGAAAAGAGAAAGAAAAGGAAAGCAAAGCAAGTTACAGAAGAAAGCTCCAGTAGTTGGTCTGCAGATAGTAGGAGCACTCAACACCATAACCCTCAATTGTCTAGTTCAAGTGATTCTGAGAGAATACATATTAGTGCTCAGGTATCAATCTCATCTAACCTTGCAGCAAAGAATGTTACCAAGGAAGTGTCTCCTACTGACTTTGAAGAGGATATAGTTATGAAACCTATTGAATCTCCCATGCCAACTGATATGAATAGTATTAGTGCTAATATTGAGGGGAAGATCCTAGAAGAGGGTTAACCTGTTGAGGGGGAGAGAAAAATATTAAGTGCTTTTGTTGAGGAGGAGACTCACCCTGATCTCTCTACTAAAGAAGCTGAAGCTAGAGTGGAAGAATATGAAAAAGAGGACAAAAGAGATAATATCATGTACCTATCTTAGGATCATGAGATGGGGGGTATTCTAAGAAATAAAGAGATTTATGCTGATGAACTTCAAGATCACTCCTCAGAATATGAAGTGTCTGATTCTCAAATAGGGAGAGATATAAGGAAGAGAAATGAAAAGATTAACTCTCAAGTATTTGCTCAAATGAATGATGCATTTCCCACTTCCTTTCTGTCACAGCTAAGAGGAATCCTTGATGAGCAAAGAAGAAAAATAGAGATGTTTGTGGATGACTCAACCAAAGACCCAAGGAAGGATATAACAACTGAGATTTCTTCCATCAGATTTGAAGTAAACTTATTAAAAGAGAAAACTATTAAATTCTTCATGAGAGTTGCCCCTACTATAGACTACACATCATATCAACTTGATCAAAATCAAAAGTTACAGGCAGATATCATCCAAAACCAATGCATCACCACTGAAAACATACAGATGGGTCATACTATAACAAAAATCAACATGGAAGAGAACAAGAAAATCATTGAAAGAAGAATGGATGCTTGAACAAAAGTTAGTGTTAGTCTAACTTACCTAGAGGGGGGGGGGTGAATAGTTCTCTTGCAGTTTTAGTGGATTCTTTTCAATTTCAACAGTTAAGTAAGAAAGAAAGCATTCACATAAAAAACACACAAAGATTTATAGTGGTTCCCCAAGATCTGGGTACATCCACTTTCCCTCCACACCTATCTAGTTATGTGTTAGACTAGGAAACCTCCTTGAAACTCGGCTCAATAAAGCTTATATCACAAATCCCTCGGGATTTCTTAGGTCTCCTCCAAGACCCTACCTCAGGCACACAGGCCCTACACTCAGCCTTATTAAGAAGCCCTACCTCAGAATACTCCAACTCCTACAGCTCAAAAACCTTCCAAGTTTCCTACCTCAGACTTGACTCAAGTCCTACTATCACAACCCGCATTTTCTCAATATATAAATATATTATTAGAGTGAGAGAAAATAAGTGTCATGATGTCACGCCATGTAGGGGAAAATTGCAGACACTCGAGCAGCTCGGTCTCTTCATTTATTTTCAAAAAAGACATAAATAATTTATGTTGAAAAACATAATTTAAGTTTAAAGTTCAATGATTGTGTCCCCCAGTTCGGTGGATCAGCTAGTCCATAAGTAGAAAAGTATGCACGCAGCGGAAAAATATAGAGTTTAATTCATTTATCCTAAATAAGCATGAAAACCCAACATTGAACAAATGACATGCAAGTTTCTAAATTTAGTATAAGTAGAAAAAGAACTTTTATGATCTTCAAAATAGAGTGACATTTAGTTGAAATAAACGTTATGAGTATAAGTAAGATGCAGATTTTTATACATATAAAATAACTAATATGTAATCTAGCATAAAACCTTCCCAGAGAGCAATGCATCAACAACATAAAGTAGTAGTAGCAGTAACAACAAATAAACAGTCTACGCAAAAAGAAACTACACTATGGGCGCCAACAATATGACATGAACCCATAGCATCAACAATATTAGTCTGAGATAAACTACAAAGTCAATAAAAAATAACAGACTACCTCTTACTGATAAGAGGAAAAGAACTCAGCTACTGAAGTCTGGAGGAGTCAAACTCGGATAACTTTAACTATTAATGGTCCAAACCCGAGGCATTCAAAATAAAAAGAATGCCTAAGAACAAAGATGCAAAAGAAAGCTCAAATACAGTTTAAAGATTAATGAGTTAAAGAAGTTACCAACCCAACCAGAGTAGCCGTGAAACAACATCAAGCAAAAGTCATATGAATAATAAGTATAAATAGTTCAACATAAATTGGCTATAAAAGAGAAGGATTTGCACCAAGTGTGATAAGTACTCATTTAAGTAATCATATGCATATAGTAAAAGTGACTAATTGGCTCGAAAAGTGAATCATTAACACCAACATAAAATGATACTAAGGCGGTGGCATTCTTTCCAACGCAAACCATCAGACGAAAACATCAAAAGAAGAAGGCACTGTGGTGGTGGTCATCCATTCCAATCAAACCAAACAATCCATAATAAAACCACCGGGTGTAATGATTCACTAATATATACAGTGGTGGTGGTCATCCATTCCAATCCAACCAATAGTCTAAAAATATCATAACCCAAATCTGGCACGACACAGGACTTAGTATTGGATTATTGCGACGACATAAGGAAAAAACTGAGAAAATTCTCAGTAAAAATAGCCCTCAAGATGAATTCATTGAGACCATGTGTGAACTCGACGTGATCACTCGATGAATCATCATAACCACTCGACGAATATTTCCAAAGTACTCGCCAAACACGACGTAACTCCTAAACAAATTCGGCTTGACTACTTGACACACTAGACGGAATCACTCGACAAATTCGACTTGACTACTCGACGAATTTGACTTGAATACTCGATGCATTGGACAGAATCATTCGACGAATTTTTTTTTGACTACTCGACGCACTGGACGGAATCACTCGACGAATTCGACTTGAGTACTCGACGAATTAGACTAACACTTGACGGAGTCTACGAACTTCTTTGATAAACTTGACGGACTTTCGTAACTACCCGTCGAACTTAACGTAATTTATCAACGAACTATTTGTGATTACTTGATGAATTTTACTTAACTATTGACGAATTCTAAATAAAGGCAACCGAAAATTCATTATCACTGGAAAGTTCAGCACTAAGAAAACAAAAAAAATCAATATCACTAAATCTTAAGAAATTAAGGGAAGGAGAAAGAAGAACTAAGAGAAACTAGGTAAGAGGGATAGTACACCACTTGCCTCAAATCTTTCGATTCCTGGCCTCCCAAAAACTCCATATCAAGGATCGGCCGAAGGAAAAACCATGACAACAAATTCCTAAAAGGTTTTGGATGAAAAGGAGGGTTAGGGCTACTCACTCCAACACCAAAAATCCATGAAACTGAAAAAACTCACCGCACACGCGTAGATCTCGGCAAGAGCTTTCCAAATCTATACTCAGACGAAGATTTCGTTCACTCGAGCTCCTGCGGTGGCCATCAGAAGACTCTCAGAAATACCGCTTCTCCTCCTTCTTCGTGATTCTGGTTCGACAGAACAGGAAGACGAAAGACGGACGACCTAAATCTATATTCGGGCCAGCCTTTATAAATAAATTATATATATATATATATATAATATGTTATATAAGTCACTTAACATAAGAATTAACGGTTTGGTCTAAGACCAACTCGGTTTTTGATGAAATTTGCACCGGAGATAATTGTCAGTGCTAGGTGTACAACCACGTATTCGCGGAGTAGGGCCCTCCCGGCAAGCGCAGGATCAACTATAAGTTTTTAAGATTTAGAGGGATTATGGACTCTTGGGGGCCAATTTTGGCCTTGCCTTGGAGATATACTAGTAGGGGAGGGAAAATCTGCATCCCCCCGACCCCTTTTTCGGTGGGTGTGGAAAGATGGCCGCCCCCAAGGGCTTGCTAGGTGCGAGGAAGGAGCGGCACTCCGGATGGAGGCCAGGGTCTCCCCCCTGTACCCCAGCCCCTTGGGCGAGCTCGGCCGGCAGCCTGGAGCTTGCCCGGGCGCCGAGCCCCTTGGGCGAGCTTGGCTGGCGGCCTGGAGCTCGCCCGGGCGCCCAGCCCCTTGGGCGAGCTTGGCTGGAAGCCTGGAGCTCTCCTGGGTGCCTAGCCCCTTCGGCGAGCTCGGCCGGCTGCCTGGAGCTCACCCGGGCGCCCACCCCCTTGGGCGAGCTCGGCCGGCGGCCTGGAGCTCGCCCGGGCGCCCAGCCCCTTGGGCGAGCTCGGCCGGCGGCCTGGAGCTCGCCCGGGCGCCCAACCCCTTGGGCGAGCTCGGCCGGCGGCCTGGAGCTCGCCCGGGCGCCCAGCCCCTTGGGCGAGCTCGGCCGGCGGCCTGGAGCTTGCCAGGGCGCCCAGCCCCTTGGGCGAGCTCGGCCGGCTGCCTGGAGCTCCCCCCTTTTGTTCTTCTGCGTGGTCCGCCCACTCGCCTCGGGTGTCCGAGGTGGGTGTAAGGGGAAGGAGTATGGTTTCAACCTCCATCTCCCCCCTGAACCTCTTGTTGTTATGTTTTTACTATTGTACCCCCGGGGTAGAAATTACCTCTCTATCCCCCGGTGTGGAGGCTTGTTATTGGCTAGAAGTTTATTTGTCCTAGGGGCATTTTAGTCATTTTACCCCCAAGACTTGGAAAAACTATAAATAGACCACCTTGGGTGCCTTTGCAGCGCATGAGTTTTTTGGGCATCCTCCTCCCTTGGTTTATTTTCTTTATTTAGTTGAGAGAGCTCTCCAAGGCGCCCAGCCTAGCCCTTTGGTGAGGGAGGGGAAGAATTCCTGTGACCTTCCGGGTGTGTGGTGGGGCCTCCGCCCTAGAGCCGAGGGTCTGTTCAAAGTCTCCTAAGTCTTCGGTCCGTGACATTCTTCCGAGTGTAGTAGATGTGAGGTCACCCCTTCCCCCAGGGGTCGAACTCCATAGAGACCAGATTTTGGTTTCAACATTTTGGTGCGGTGAGCGTGGAGAGTGACTAGCACAGAAGATCTCGGTAGAGTGTCATGGCTATAGATCAGGGAGGTAGTGATGATCTCGGCGAGCTCCCCAACCCCGGACCATTCTTGGGAAGGGAGGAGTTAATGGCTTCCATCCAAGGCATCATGGGGATGCTTAGAAGCATTGCCCCTCGGGCTGACAGCTCAACCCACACCCGCCAGGGACTGGCTCCTAGGGGTCCCGATGAGCTGACCCAGAGTGGTCTCGGTGAGCTTCCTCCCAGGGGCACAGGCGAGGTGACCCTAGTAGGGGGAGAAGGGAGTGCACCAGGTAGGACACCTGGGAAGGAAAGGATGGGAGAGGATGCGAGACCTCCTCGGCCGGGAGTTGTTCCCAAGCCCGGCAAGTGCTAGCCCTCTAGGTGAGCAGGTTGCGCGAGTAGAGGTGGTGAGAGCACCCCTCAGGTGGTCACCTTTCAGCGAGCTGATCGTCTCAGCTCCCATTCCCGAAGGGTTCAGAGAGCCAGACATGGCTTACTATACCGGGAAGGATGACCCCATCCAACACCTGCAGTGGTTTGAGGATGCCGTCTCCATTAGGCCGATGACGGATGCCTTCAAGTGTCGCCTCTTTGTGATCACGTTGAAGGAGAAGGCAAGGGACTGGTTTCATCAACTCCCTCCAAGGTCGATTTATGGGTTCGAGGACCTGAGCCGGAGCTTCCAGCTCCGCTTCTCCACCTCCAAGAAGAGAAAGAAGAGTCCTGAGTCCATCTTCCTGATAAGGCAAAGGGCCGAGGAGTCGCTGGCCCGCTACGTTGACAGGTTCCAAGAGGAGATCCTGGATATTTAGGAGGTGCCAGGGTATGCTCTCCAGATGGCCTTCACCGTTGGGCTGAAGGAGGGCTTCTTCAAGATGAGCTTGACTCGGAAGGCCCCCCTTTCCTTCGAGGAGCTGATGTAAAGGGTGGCAGAGGAGATAGCAATGGAGGCGGCCAACCCAGCATTTGTCAAGAGGTTGGCAAAGTTGACGGAGGCAGAGTCAAAGGAGCAAGGTGGCTCGAGACATCATGAGGGAAGGCGGAGAGAAGAGCAGAGGGATCAAGGGTTCCAGGGACAGGAGGGTCCGAAACCAGGTTGGAGGTGGCAGGGAGGACCTGCCCAGGGTCCAGGAAGAGCTCTCGTTCAGGGAGGGGGGAATCTTCACGGGGGCCAAGGGAGGTTTGACTTCCAAAGGCAAGCCCCGAGACAGCTCTTGCCCCCACCGTAGCAAGCCTTGGCGATAGGCAAAGGAGGAAGAGGTAACAGGAGAGATCACCCAGCCCGCCGAAGAAGGGGGGAGAGGGCATTACCATACTGTGACTTCCACCAGGTGGAGGGGCACACAACAACTACCTGTCCCGAATTTTTGGAGGTGAGGGGGGAGAGAGGCCCTGCCCAGCAGCAGCAGCTGCCGGTGTAGGTTGAGGAAGTCCCGCCCCGAATCGGGGAGGATGAGGTATGCGAGGATCGGGTCGATGTAGGACATCGAGGGGGAATAGCAGTGATCCATGGTGGGGTGGGGATCAAGGCCACCCAGAAGGCGAGCCTCCACGTCATGTACCGCCGAAGTGTTGCCTCGACGTCCCGGACCCCGGCCCCGGAATAAAGGATCACCTTCTCATCAAAAGACATGCCGGAGCATGAGGACCCATTCTACGACGCCCTGGTCATCCAAGCGGACGTCGAAGGCTTCACCGTCTCCCGGATCTTGGTTGACAACAGAAGCTCTGTCAACGTCATTTTCAAGAAAGTAATCGAGGGGATGAAGGTGGAGCCAATGAGGGTGGTGGCGTCGGATGGACCCCTGTTTGGATTTTCAGGGGAGATGAAGGAAGTGGAAGGTGGAGTCGGACTCCAGGTTAAGTTAGGGGGAACCTCAAGAAACTGCAGGTTCGTCATTGTTGACGCTCCAAGCAGCTACAACACCATCTTCGGAAGGCCCCTCATCAGCGCCTTCCGGTGTGTGCCCTCATCCTTCCACCAGTGCCTCAAGTTCAACTCAGAGGGGATCCAGGTCAGGATCAAGGGAGACTCTAGGATGGCGAGGCAGTGCTACATCACGGCTGTCAAAACCATCTCTTGGTTGGCTAAGGCAGAGGAGATGGAGAAGATCATGGAGAGCCTGAGCAGGATGGAGGTATCCAGTGGGAAGTAATCGGATGGCGACCACCATGCCCGGACCCCCTGAAGAAGCCTCGCCTCGGCGGAGTCATGTATCTTTTTTTTATGTTGTTGTACGGAGTCTAGCCCCCGACCAGTTGAGTCGGGAGGCTCATTTAACCCATCATGTTTTCCCCTTTGGAGGATGTTGGATTTTAATAAATTTCAAAGTACATGCCCAAGTCCCACCCCCGAGAGGATCTCCTCATCCAGGCTCCCACTAGCTGGTTGGGTCGAATGTGCCTCAGGGAGGGCAAGTCCCACCCCCGAGAGGATCTCCTCATCCAGGCTCCCACTAGCTGGTTGGGTCGAATGTGCCTCAATGAGAGTAAGTCCCACCCCCGAGAGGATCTCCTCATCCAGGCTCCCACTAGATGGTTGGGTCGAATGTGCCTCGAGGAGAGCAAGTCCCACCCCCGAGAGGATCTCCTCATCCAGGCTCCCACTAGCTGGTTGGGTCGAATTTACCTCAGGGAAAGCAAGTCCCACCCCCGAGAGGATCTCCTCATTCAGTCTCCCACTAGCTGGTTGGGTCGAATGTGCCTCGGGGAGAATGAGTCCCACCCCCTAGAGGATCTCCTCATCCAGGCTCCCACTAGCTGGTTGGGTCGAATGTGCCTTGGGGAGAGCAAGTCCCACCCCCAAGAGGATCTCCTCATCTAGGCTCCCACTAGCTGGTTGGGTCGAATGTGCCTTGGGGAGAGCAAGTCCCACCCCCGAGAGGATCTCCTCATCCAGGCTCCTACTAGCTGGTTGGGTCGAATGTGCCTCGGGGAGAGCGAGTCCCACCCTCGAGAGGATCTCCTCATCCAGGCTCCCACTAGCTGGTTGGGTCGAATGTGCCTCGGGGAGAGCGAGTCCCACCCCCGAGAGGATCCCTCATCCAGGCTCCAACTAGCTGGTTGGGTCGAATGTGCCTCGGGGAGAACGAGTCCCACCCCCGAGAGGATCTCCTCATCCAGGCACTAGCTGGTTGGGTCGAATGTGCCTCGGGGAGAACGTGTCCCACCATCGAGAGGATCTCCTCATCCAGGCTCCCCCTATGTGGTTGGGTCGAATGTGCCTCAGGGAGAACGAGTCCCACCCCCGAGAGAATCTCCTCATCCAGGCTCCCACTAGCTGGTTGGGTCGAATGTGCCTCGGGGAGAACAAGTCCAGTCCCCGAGGCTGTCTCGTCACCCAGGCTCCCATTAGCTGGCATGACAGGTTGACCCCTCGGGAGGCTAAGTGTTTTCACCCTGAGGCTGTCTCATCACCCAGGCTCTTATTAGCTGGCATGATAGGTTGACCCCTTGGGAGGCTAAGTGTTTTCACCCTGAGGCTGTCTCGTCACCCAGGCTCTCATTAGCTGGCATGACAGGTTGACCCCTCGGGAGGCTAAGTGTTTTCACCCCGAGGCTGTCTCGTCACCAAGGCTCTCATTAGATGGCATGACAGGTTGACCCCTCGGAGAGACCTTATAATCTTTCAAACTGCGAGATGAGGAAACTCAGCGAATACGTTGGGTTGGATGTTTCTTTCCGAGCTTGTGTCAACCTCGAAAAGAGCGGGGATTGTGTAAAACCCCGTATTCGCGGAGTAGGGCCCTCCCGGCAGGCGCATGATCAACTATAAGTTTTTAAGCTTTAGAGGGATTTTGGACTCTTGGGGTCCAATTTTGGCCTTGCCTTGGAGATATACTAGTAGGGGAGGGAAAATCTGCATCCCCCCGGCCCCTTTTTCGGTGGGTGTTGCAAGATGGCCACCCCCCTTTCCTAGGGCTTGCTAGGTGCGAGGTAGGAGCGGCACTCCGGATGGAGGCCAGGGTCTCCCCCTGTACCCCAGCCCCTTGGGCGAGCTCGGCCGGTGGCCTGGAGCTCGTCCGGGCACCCAACCCCTTGGGCGAGCTCGGCCGGTGGCCTGGAGCTTGCGTGGGTGCCCAGCCCCTTGGGCAAGCTCGGCCGGCGGCCTGGAGCTCGCCCGGGCACCCAGCCCCTTGGGCGAGCTCGGCTGGCGACCTGGAGCTCGCCCGGGCACCCAGCCCCTTGGGCGAGCTCGGTCGGCGGCCTGGAGCTTGCCCGGGCACCCATCCCCTTGGGCGAGCTCGGCCGGCGGCCTGGAGCTCGCCCGGGCGCCCAACCCCTTGGGCGAGCTCGGCCGGCGTCCTAGAGCTCCCCCCTTTGGTTCTCCAGCAAACTAAAAATTCAGTCAACTTGACCAAACGGACATGGAAATGCACTAACGACATCACACTAATAACTTCGTATTAACATAACGTCCTTACGTCATTATTATGCCAAAAGTAGATTAAAATATATCATCCAAAATTCAGGGGCGTTACACCTACCTCAGATTTCCACTAAAATCATACCACTCAGGGTGGGAGTATAATTCTATAGCTCAGGCACAAGGTCCCTACAACTCAGGCACTAAGGCCTTACCAAAAATGAAAGGAATGAGATTACAATACAAGTCTAATTAATAGTTAGACCTTGAAGATTGAAACCTTATGTTGTTCTTGCTTTGATGGAAAGATTGGGAGAAAAACTCTGACTGACTGATCTTCAAGTTTATTACAGGTTAGGGCAAGCTCCACCTTGATCTCCTTCTACTCGCAGATGGAAGAAGATCAACCTTTTAGTTACTAAATCAACTCCACTTGTTCTTCTGAAAGTCTTAAGAAAGAACTATCTTCTTTCTTTGAGTGCCGTCAAGCTATTTCTTCTGATTAGGTTTTTGGTGTAACGGCCTTGTTCCATTGACCTAATGGAACAATTTTATACTCTTCGACAATCTTCAATGGCTTTGGAAAATGTCTTATCAATGTATTGACAGAAATAAAGTTGTTTATTCCTACTTTCGACACTGGTGCCAAATTTGACTTCCGCCAATAGTACTGACTCAATGGTATAATTTGTCTTGTCAGATGTACCGCTGAGTATTAACTTCATTCTCAATGGTATTATACTTGGTACTGAGACCTGCGGCTTTCAGCGGTTATATCTGAATCTACTCAACTATACTGCTGAGAAGATCATACATTCTCAATAGTATTTATCTTGGTGGTGAGATCTGTGACTCTCAGCGGTTTCTGCATCCTTCTTATTGACTATAAGATATAGCTAAGAACTATAAGCTGTCTAGAATGTATAGTTCAGCTTAGCTTTGATTAATATCTTGGAGTAAAAACTAAGTTCCTTGCATGCTCATAAAGTAGATATGCATCAAATACAATATGTTCTTAGCATTGGTAGTCATTTCACTTCAAATCTTGAAATATTGAGGGCAATCTTCCCAACAATCTCCCCTTATTTGAAGAAGGCAGAACACCTCATAATGTTAAGCAACATTAACCAATAAACCAAACTTTTGATAATAGAATATCAATAGAGATATGTCATTATATACAACATGTAAGTGAACAACTAATCAAAATATTTTATAATGCACCAGAATTTGTAATCATAAATAACTATCAAGCACATTAACAAAGTTAGCAATAAATTATGAAGGCATTTTAGATTTAGCAATGTAATCATAAGAGCTCAACCAATATGCGTAATTCTTTTTTCAGTTTTAACTTAGATTATAATCCAATGATAGTTCAGAATTCCAAGAATGATGGTCCACTTGGATAGCTAGATGTATCCAATTTCCACTTCTTGGAAGTAGAGCCTGAGCCTTCACCCTGTATAGAATCTAATCTTTCAGCTTGTTTAACTTTGTTTTCCTACCTTTTGAAGAACAAGAATTGCTTAGGAAGGCACTTGTGTAACACCTCCCCTCTAATGACCGTATAATATGGGTCTGGTTGGGGCCCCATGACATACAGACGCCACAGCTTCAGCATTATAAGATGATATAAACTACCCAACTCAAAAGTCAGAATAATCACAGTGGAAACAAAGAAACAAGACTAGAAGTTATCCACAACATATGACTATCAACACGGCCTTAAGGCCTTACATCAATTAAGAGTTCCAAAACTGAAACAATAATCATCAAACATCAACGTGCATAAGCACTCTTAGGCTACCTCGGCATGCAAGTCAGAATAATAGTGCATTGAGCATAAAAATCAACAAAACAGAGCTACTACACAAAATGGAACACTTCATGAGGCTTAGGACTTTTTGGCCACCGAGCTTGCTCCTACTTGCGATCTTGCCCTGTAAAAATTGATTGTAATGTGGGTCAGTAAAGGCTGACCTCAACTGTGTAACCAACACATCTCCTTCCGGCCGTCCCTTGCAGACCCTGGGGAACTCCATCACCCTTCAGGTCAGCATTTTGTATGCAAATATACAAGTACAATGAAAGTAGTAAAATAGGTTTGGATGTCTCATACAATAAACATGTTTCTATTTTGTGCATGAAATAAAAAGGGGCCTACTATGTTGCATGTATAAACACCTGGGCTTCACCCAAGGCACCTTAGAGCGTATGCTTCTACAACATCATCAAATCGTGTACTCCTAATTTACCCATTGGCGTTCAAGCCACAAACACATGGGTACTTCCAATTTCCCCATCGACGTTTAATCCGCAAACACAAGGGTACTTCCAATTTACCCTAATGGCATATAAGATGCCACACAGAACAGTTGCCTCGGCCCCACCCGCTCGTGGGTCTCAAAACCAGGGATTGCCTACAAGCTCTGACTTCTCACGTCAGGATTCTGTCTCACACAAACTGGTTCTAAGAACCCTTGCTGGACCCCACCTGCTCGTGGGCTTCATCGCCAGGGCTTGTCCTAAGCTTAGCATTCTCGTCAGTTTCATAGAAAGGGACTTGTCTTGCCGGGACACTCTCCACACATGAATTGCACGTCACGGGCTAGCCAGCCGACCACAGAGACAAACCACGCCTTAGCACATCGTAATCTTAAACCTTTCCTGCCCTAATCCACCATTCGTACCATACCGTCCCCGCGCCCCCGCGTGTACTCTAATTTCCACCCGGTCCAGTTCTGGTTACACGTACTCACACGAAAGAGGGGGAAAACAACATCACAAACAACGTCTTTCCGCTAACGGATTTCTAGCAAAATCCTTAAGGCTCGTTATGCAACATCACCGAGTCGGACTAATATTCGCGACTACGGCTTAACCCACAATGCCTAATCCACTAATGAAGCAGATTTCTATTGCAATATCATGGCGGGGACGGACAAAATCAACCCGGTGGCTTTTCTTGAACCAAGGCAACCCAAATCCCTCTCATTTGAGAGATCCGGTGCCTAGAATGCTTGAAAGAAAGCAAGAAAAGAATAGATGTCATGCACACATCCTAAAACCGAGAGAAGAAATGTTATTACCTTATGACCCCCCTCCTCGCCATGGAATCCTTGCCTTGCACGGATGAAAATAAGCGTCTCACAGTCCTCTCCACGGATCTGGACTCAGATCAACGATCGAGGCTCCGAAGCTCCGTCAATGGTAGAAGAAAGCTCTCTTCTTCCTCCTCCCACTCTCTCTTCCAAACCCTAAGTCAACTCCTAAAAGAGAAGGAATGAGGGAAAAATCCCGATCAGCCCTATATAAGCACTCTTGAGGGATAGTCTTGCGCCTTAGGATCATATCCTAAGTGAAATCGGATAGCTAAAATGCCATACGACGCAACTGCTTCCGTGCGCTATCGCCAGGCAGTTACTACCTTCCGCAGGGCGGTAGCTTCTCGAGTGTTCTACCAAGAAAAATAAGGTCATGCTAACGCCAGCGGTAGTACTAACACTGTGCGGTAGCCACTCAAGGCCGGCCTCTCAACACAGTCAACGCCAAGATACCACCGAGCGGTAGCTAGCTAACGCCTAGCGATAGCTTCCTGAGTCGCAGGATATAAAATAAAGTCATGCTAATTCCGGCGGTAAGGCTAACACGGCACGTTAACTCCTTTCTAGAGAACTCAATGCTCTCGACGCAAACTCTGGAGTTACTGCCGCGCGGTAACTAACTACCGTCGAGCGATATCCCTCTAAATACTCGACGAACGGCTTTGTCGAGCCATCTACACCTGACGGAACATGGCTACTGCCGGGCGATAGCTACTATCGCTGCGCGGTAGCTTCTAGAGATTCAAGGTCTGGAAAATCGGGGTGTTACAACTCCTCCCCCCTTAGAAGAATTTCATCCTCGAAATTTAGTACGCACACAAATAAAAGGCATACCTGAAGTAAAGAGTTCTGGGAAGTCCTCCCGCATTGCTTGCTCACGCTCACAAGAGAACTCGCCTCGCCCGCAGTTGTCCCAACGTACCTTTACGTGCTTAACCTCTCTATTCCGCAACTACCTAACTTTTGAATCCTCTATGCTCACTGGGCGAACTTTCATCCCCAAGTCCTCTTCTATCGGCACTGCCGTCGACTCGAACACAACACTTGCCTCCACTAAGGCTTTTCTCAAGATGGAGACATGGACGACATCGTGTAATACACTCAATTTTGTGGACAACGCTAACCGGTAAGCAGCTTCTCCAATGCGTTCTATAATTTTGAACGGCCCCAAAAACCTCGGACTCAACTTCTTAAGTCGGCGAATCCGTGAAATGCCTTTGAATGGCTTAATCTTTAGATATACCCAGTTGCCTAACGTGAACTGCACGTTCCTGTGGCGAGCAGTGAAATACTTCACTTGCCAATCCTGAGAAACCTTCATGCGCTCCAGAATGGTCAGCACCAACTCACAAGCATCAGTAACCACCACTTTTCCAAAAAGTTTGGTGTCTCCCACCTCTGCCCAAGACATCCGTGTTCGACACTGCCTTCCATACATATCTTCATATGGCGCCATCTTTATACTTGCCATAAAGAGGTGATCTTCCCACTTCTTTCCAAAATCGAGGGTACACATCCTCAACATATTCTCCATTATACGATTCGTTCTTTCTTTTTGTCCATCGGTTTGAGGATGGAATGCCGTACTGAACTTGAGCTTCGTGCCCAGACTCTTCTGTACCAACCTCCAGTCTTTGGACGTGAATCTTCCATCGCGATCACTAATGATACTCTTAGGAATCCCATGCAGTCACACAATGTTGCGAACATACAACTCTACCAGCTTCTCCACGCTGTCCTCTTTCCAATTTGGGATGAAATGAGCCACTTTGGTCAAGCGATCCACGATCACCCAAATCACATCATTACCCTGCTGTGATCGAGGTAACCCATGCACAAATACCATGGAGATGTCATCAAATTTCCACCTAGGGATAGGAAGAGGCTTCAGGAACCCGCCCGGCTTTTTACCTTTGTCCTTCACAAAGGCACAAGTTTGGAACCTACTCACGTACAAAGTTACATCCGGCTTCAAACATGGCCACCAAAAGGATTTCTACATATCCAAGTACATCTTTGTATTGCCCGGGTGAATGGAGTACTTCGTAAAATTAGCCTCAAACATCAACTCCTCCCAGAGCTTGCCGAATTGTGGCACACATATCCTTCCATCCTTCCTCAGGACCCCATCAATCATCTCCCATGCGCTACTTTCTCCCTTTTGAGCTTCCACCACAAATGGTTGGAACTCTACATCCAAACTAGTTGCTTCTCGAAAATGATCAGAGAAGTCGTTCTGCAGCTCTATCTAGTTCAATCGAGCCATACTAGACTCATCTCTTGCTACACAAATGATGCCGAGGAACTCAAAGTCTTGCACCAACTGCTCATCATGAGCTTCAATCCAATTCCCTTGTCCAGAAAACTTTATACTCAAGGCATCTGCCACCACGTTGGCTTTGCTTGGCGTATATTGTATTGCCACGTCATAGTCCCCAAGGAACTCAACCCATTTGTGCTGCCGCATGTTCAAATCCATTTGATCTAGAAGATACTTTAGGCTTTTGTTGTCCGTGAAGTTATCCACCTTTGCACCATACACATAGTGTTGCCACAAATTTAACGCAAAAATTACCTCCGTCAATTCTAAGTCATGGATGGGGTAATTCCTCTAATGAGATTTCAACTTCCTTGACCAAAAGGCTATCACCTTGCCCTATTGCACTAGCACGCAACCCAGACCGCAACCCGATGCATCATTGAAAGTCTGAAATCCTTCAGTCCCTTCTGGGAGACATAGGATTGGAGCTGTCATCAGTCTCTCCTTCAGGTTGTCAAACTCTTGTTTGCACTCCTAAGTCCACACAAACTTTTGGTCCTAGCGAGTCAATGAAGTGAGGGGTAGCGCTATCCGTTAAAAGTTTTTCATGAACCTTCTATAGTACCCAGCTAGTCCAAGGAAACTTCAGACTTCCGCCATGGTTCTCACAATCGGCCAATCCCTGATGGCTTCAAATATTTTTGGATCCACCACTACCATATCACCACTAATCAGATGGTCCAAAAATGCCACCTTTTCTTACCAGAACTTGCATTTCGAGAACTTTGCATAAAGTTGGTTATCTCGCAAATTCTGTAATACCACTCTTAGATGAGCCTCGTACTCTGCCTTTGTTTTGGAGTACACCAAAATATCGTCAATGAAGACTACTACAAATGAGTCTAAATACTCCTGAAGTACTCGGTTAATCAAATCCATGAATACAGATGGAGCGTTCGTTAGCTAGAATGACATCACTGAGAACTTGAAGTGACCATACCTCGTACCAAACGCCGTCTTGAGTATGTCCTCATCTCGAATTCGCAGCTGATAGTACCCTGACTTCAAGTCCAACTTAGAGTACACCACTGACCCCACCAACTGGTCGAACAAGTAATCTATCCGTGGAATCAGATACTTATACTTGACAATCAGTTTATTAAACTCTCGGTAGTCTATGCACAGCCGTATACTACAATCTTTCTTCTTCACAAGTAGCACTGGCGCACTCCATGGCGAAGAATTGGGTCTAATATACCCCTGCTCAAACAGTTCCTGCAGCTATACCTTGAGTTCGGCCAACTCCTTTGGTTCCATCCTAAAAGGAGGACGTGACACCGACCTACCCTCTAGCACTAACTCAATCGAGAAATCAATCTCCTATCGAGGAGGTACTCCAGGAAGCTCCTCAGTAAACACATCCTCGAATTTTGCCACTACCGGCACTTCTCCAAGTGATAACTTGGAAAGGTGAACTTCTAACAATGCTACAAGAGCTACTCCTCCCTAGTTAACTGCTCGCACCAACTGCATGGCCGAAATCAAGGAATAGGCCACTCCACTAAGACCCTCAAACTTAACTTTTGCCTACCCTCCGCTTCTCAGGGTCACCACCTTAGATAGACAGTCAATTCTGGCACGCTGCTCTGCAAGATAGTCTATCCCACAAATCACATCAAACTCAGCTAACGGTAGGACTGCCACTACCAATATGAAGTCAACTCCACCTAGACTCCAAAAAATGCGTCCCTTCGCCCCGGTGGTCATGGAAGACCCGTTGGGCATGTGCACCTTCAGCCCTGTGTCCGCAGAGAATGACTCAACTCCAATTCTCCGGATAAAGCTTTCCGCAAGAAAGGAGTGCGATGCTCTCGTATCAAATAATTCCCTAGCGGGGTAACCAGAAACTAGCACAAAACCTAAAATGCAGGCGACATTCATAAACGGTTTTGAAATTCTACAACAAAAGATTAAACTTAAACTTTCCCATACCTGTCACCAGATCGGGTTGGCGGATTGCTTCCTGCTGCCCAAGGTTATAAGACCTTGGTTGCATGGGTTAAAAATGAGAAGCACTTGAATCCGCAGTCTTTCCCTACTCCATCGTGTTGGGCCCGGAGCGCACCGACTGCTCTTGCCTTGGCTCCTGCTCAGCACCACCTTCAGTGCAAAATTGAGCTATATGGCTCGACTTGCCACACTTGTAGCATGATGGTGGTCTTTTGAAGCGAGACCCCCCCCGACGTTGTACTACTCTTCTCCCAAGTCTTGTAGGGATGGGGCTTCTTTTTCCATTTTCTCCCTTCCGACTTCCCTTGCGATTGAGAAGGCTTCCCCATCTCCTTGTTTTGCTGTAAGCCCCTTATGCATTGTGTTCACTCCATATAACTCTCCAACATCCTAGTT
This sequence comes from Platanthera zijinensis, assembly GCA_039513925.1. Taxonomy (NCBI): domain Eukaryota; kingdom Viridiplantae; phylum Streptophyta; class Magnoliopsida; order Asparagales; family Orchidaceae; genus Platanthera; species Platanthera zijinensis. The sequence goes on along the minus strand of CM077095.1, from coordinate 110,841,753 downwards.
GTAAGACCCCCCTCCCAGAACACAAGACACGGCACGAGAGTGGTCTTATGCCCAGAACAGCCGCCTTGTGGTAACACTAACACTCGGGTCAGCCTGTACCACAAGACGCCTATACTGCTAGCTTCAACCAATATCAACATATAAATGTCAACCCAACCATACAATAAAAGAGAGTCAATCCACACCAAGCATAAGTCCATAAATATATCAAAAGAGAAGCTAAACAAGCTTCTACATAATCAGAGTATGAAAATAAAATTGCCCCGAAGGGCTACAACAAAATCTCTCTCACTCACATCTGTAGCCGACGGTAGCGACGGTACCGTCCCCTCAGGCCCTGTCGTCCTGGCCTGGCTTTCCAGCTGTATAGGCTTCTGCTCCACCTGCGGGGTTTTCTCCTAAAAAGGAAGACGTAGCAACCGTTAGTCATAAAGACTAAGTGACTTCACATCCGCTCCCCCTGGCGACTCCTCGGCACCGGGCGGAGAAAGGAACAGGTACAATATATATGAAACAGTAGTACAAGCAGGTGAAGTAAGTATACAAATCATAGGAAGTAATAGAATAGTATACAAATGAACAAGCTCTTATTCTACAATTCTACCATCTACAGCAGCAAGAGAGTATAATGTTATAACAGTAAGTAACTCAACTTATATGGATTCCCATACAAGCATATAAGTTGAGGGTCGTTCAGCAATAAGTAACTCATCGTATAGGAGTGCCCATACAAACTTATACGATGAGGGTCTTGTGTATGCAATGAAGTGCAATGTTATGTATGCAATGAAATGACACGCCCATGATCAAGCACATGCAATCGCTATGTCGACACAGACTTATAGTTCCCACTATTCGAGCAGGTAGCTAACCTCTTAAGCGGCAACTGTCATGGCCAAACGGTGATAGTAGAGCGGGCATATCCACTACTAGGCTGGTCTCCACACTACCTGGCCTAGGCCTCCGTAAGCCTCAATGCTAAAAACATAACAGCGGAGCTCACATGCGTACTACGGCTCAGCGGGTTCTCTTGGGTAAATGAGCACCAAGATCCTAGCCCCGAACTGGCCTATGCGTGACACGGAAGGAGCCTCAAAAATGAACATGAGGACAAAGCCGAACCGTTCACTTGGCACAGAAGGAGCCTCGGGATGTGAACACCGAGGACCAAGCCCAACCGTCCAAGGTCTAGCTGTCAACTCCCATCGGTGTGACGATTGGCGAGCCCATAGACCTGCCACACTATCCTTAACCCGGGATTACGACACCACGTGTCGACTCACACCACATGCAATTCCACAATATCGTGGCATGGAAGGATCCTCGGGACGTGAACACCGAGGACCAAGCCCAACCATCCATCAAACACGGGAGGAGCCTCGGGACGTGAACATCGAGGACCAAGCCGAACCGTCCAACTTTACTTATCTCAGTCTCATTCCAACTATTGATGATCAACACCGCACTCGTTACTTCCATAATGCTACCCGTAGGGAAACGACACTCTATGCATTGGATTTCTAATTACCTTTTAAACATTCAACATACATCATGGCCATAGTTAAATCATTTATACATTTATCCAATTATATCTACCCAATTATATCAGGTTCTTTCCTTCAATTAAACTTGTCCACAACTCGTTATACGAATTTAGATTTATAACCTCAACTTATCACTTCATTATGATGATTATGTCAAAAGAGTTCAGCCAAGCCTCGAGTTGGATCGCAACATTAAATTCCACCAAATAGCATTCCACGTTACACAACCCATAATTTAGGTGCAGCCTTAATCTGGGCAGCAACTTCGACCAAGGATTCCTGAGGCTACAGAAATCTGACGAGTGCGTGTAACCACTCGTTGGAAATATAATTTCAAGGACTACAACTTTTGGGTTTAGTCGAAAGCCCAGATTTGATCGCATCACACCAGAAATTCACTCGAAGCCTGCTGTGTACAAGATTTTTCCCAATCGCAGTAGATTCGAACTGACTTTCCCGTGGCTATAGGTATCTCCTGGAAACGTGCAACCACTCGTTGAAAATAAAATTTCAAGGGCTACGACTTTCGTGTTTAGTTGAAAACCCAGATATGACCAGAACACCCCCGAAGTTGGCCACGAAGGTCACTGCGTGCAGAAAAAAGATTTTTGCACGCATCTTAAGGCGAGATGAATGGCATCCGTTCATCTTCCTCCTTGCACCAATCTCCCAAAACTCCTCCAGAAAATTGTCCACCCTTATTCACCCTCACGAAGCCATATTTCTCCACGAATCACTCTCTCATCTTCACTTTGAAGAATGAAGAGGATGGAGGGGACTAAGCCTAGAAAATGACCTAGGCATGGCTTTTCCCTAAGAAATCTCCTCCTCACCATCAAGACTCTAAGGAGTCAATATCTCTCCTAGAATATTAACTACAGATCTAGCACCAAGGGAGAGGGGAGTAAGCTCACTTCGTTTCCAGCGGTAACACCATTTCCGGCCATGGATCTAGTCATTCTTCTTTGCGGCATCCCTTGCTTGGTGCAGTTGTTCTTCACGGCAAAGGAAGGAGAGAGAGAGAGAGAAGGCCGCCTCCAGGAACTCCTACTGCTTCCCGCAGCTCTGTCGGATTCGCAAAGTCCACGATGACGGCAAGAACGATCGGCTAGGGTTTGGCTTTATCTCCTCTTATAAACCGATGTATTAGGTTAAATCCTTCTGCCACGTGTCAACGCCCCATTGGACCGCCCCTAATGGGTCATATTGAAGTGACCCGGTCAAAGGAATCATCATCAGCACGAATCCCGAAGTTCGGTTCGGTCCGCCTGTACAAGCCGGCGAATCTGCCTGGGCGAAGAAAACGCACAAGTCAAATTCGACGGGAATCGACCGTCATTCTCGACGATCGGCGAGAATCATCGGGCATTCTCGACGAATTCGTCGGGTATCAACAATGATACCCGACGAATTTCACTTAGCCCATTTATCGAAAATTCCTGGCGTTGAGTGTATTGAGTATCAGTCAGTGATACTCGACGATCGGTGGGTATCACCGGGCATTCTCGACGATCGGCGAGAATCGCCGAGCATTCTCGATGATCGGCAAGAATTGCCGGGCATTCTCGACGAATTCATCAGGTATCAACAATGATACTCTGCAAATTTCCCTTAGCCTAATTCTCAATCAGCAATTCTGAATCCGGCGGGTATCGACTATCGATACCCGTCGAATCGGCGAGTATCATTCCCGATACCCGTCGATCGGCGAGTATCATTCCCGATACCTATCGATCAGTGAGTATAAACTCCCATTCTCGTCGATTTTCCCTTAGACCATTTCCTTTCGATCCGTTGGATATCACTCAACCCTACACTCCATTCAACACACTTGACACCTTTTGCCAGTGCGTCCCGAGCTCGAGTCAAGTCTCTTGACTCGAAACTCGTGCGAGGGGCCTAGCGCAATTTGGGATGTTACAAATCCTATAAACAAAATAAAAGATTTCATCCCCGAAATCAGGCTAGGGCTATGGGGAGGCAAGTACAAAATATTATGCGCTATAAAATGTTACCTTGGGAGAACAGCTCCGGGTAGGGATTCTGCATCAAGTCCACCGGCTCCCAAGTAAATTCTTCCTTCCCATGATTAGACCATAGTACTTTTACCAGAGGCATACTTTTGCGGCGCAAGGTTCTTATTTCATTATCAACGATCCGCACTGGCTCCAGTCGCACAGATCTGTCAGACGCCACCTTACCATCAGTTGTGGGGATGTATTGTTCAGGCCGCAACAGCGCCTTCCGAAGCGACGATACATGGAACACATCGTGGAGATTTTCTAGCTCGGGCGGTAGCTCAAGACGATAGGCAAGAGGGCCAATCCTTTCCACTATGACATAGGGTCCAACATACCGTGGGCTGAGCTTCTTCACTTCCCGCACCCGTGACACTCCATGCATCGGCCGGATTTTTAGGAACACTTTATTACCCACTTGAAACTCAACCATACGGTGCTTTGCATTATAATATTTCGCATGCCGACTTTGAGCCTCCAACATGCGATACCTTATCAGCCTAACCACCACATCAGTATCGTCAATATACTCAATTCCCAATGCCTTCGGGTCTTCGTCTTGCACCCAAGACAAGGGGGTTCTACACCTTCTTCCATAAAGGGCTTCATGGGGCGCCATGCCAATGCTAGCTTGATGGCTGTTGTTGTAGGAGAATTCAACTAAGGGCAAGAGTCTTTCCCACGGCTCTCCCCTATCTATCACACACAACCTCAACAGATCCTCCAATGTTCGGATGGTCCGCTCAGACTACCCGTCCGTCTGAGGATGAAATGCGGTGCTGAAGGTAAGGCGCGAGCCCAAATACGCATGTTCCGCCTTCCACTCCTTGGAGGTAAAACGACCATCACGGTCCGAAACTATCGTCTTAGGTACGCCTTGATACCGTACAAACTGCTCCACAAAAAGGCGTACTAAGACATCCACATGAGCCTCCTTCTTCATAGGAATGAACCGGGCAACTTTCGTCAGACGATCAACGATCACCCACACTGAATCATTTCCTGAGCGGGAGCGAGGTAGCCCATGTACGAAATCCATGGAAATATCCTCGAACTTCCACTCGAGGATTTGCAACGATTGCAATAGACCACCGGGGCTCCTGCACTCCGCCTTCACTCTTTGGCAGACTTCACAATGCGTGACAAAGTATCAGAAATCCTTCTTCATTCCGGGCCAACACATCGTCTTCCGTAAGCCGGCGTACATCTTTGAAATTCCCGGGAGCACTGAATATTGAGTGCAATGTGCTTCTCTCAAGATATCCTCCTGGATTCTGCTACCTTTGGGAATGTAGAGTAGCCCGTGAAAGTAAACGAGGCCGTCCTTTAGTGTGTACTCGTCGATAGTCCCGTCTTCGATTAACTTTATTGCCGGGGCCAAAGCCGCATCCAATCCTTGCTCCACTCGGATCCGGTCCCGGATATCACAAACTATGCTCATACTGGACAGGTACTCCGTATATTCCGAAGAAGCCTTAAATATTAAGGTGATGTCCATCTCCTCGATCATCCGTGCCAACTCCATGCTCATCAACCGAGACTCTGGGCTCGAGCCGAGTACTTTCCTACTCAACGCATCGACTACCTAGTTCGCTTTTTCGGGGTGGTAGTTCAAGGTGAACTCATAGTCGCATAAAAACTCTAACCATCGTCGTTGTCTTAAGTTCAATTCCTTTTGGGTATGGACGTACTTCAAATTTTTATGATCCGAAAAGATTTCGCAGTGGACGCCGTATAGATAATGCCTCCATACCTTCAAGGCGAACACCACCGCTCCTAGCTCCAAATCATGCACCGGGTAATTGATTTCATGCTTCTTCAATTGTCTTGAAGCATAAGCAATTACGTGCCCGTGCTGCATCAACGCCGCTCCCAACCCCTGATAAGACGCGTCCGTGTAAACTTGGAATCCTTCCTTCCCAGACGGAAGGACAAGGATGGGGGCAGAGGTAAGTCTATCCCTCAATTCCTGGAATGCTGCTTCACACTGGAGTGTCCACTCAAATGGCACACCTTTCTTTGTCAAAGAAGTAAGCGGGAGGGCAATCTTGGAGAATCCTTTTACGAACTTGCGGTAGTATCCAGCAAGTCCCAAAAAACTCCTCACATCGGCCGCCGACTTCAAGGGCGACCCCTCCTTCATGGCACGCACCTTGGCCAGATCCACAGCTAGTCCAGCCCCACTAATTACATGACCCAAGAAAGCCACTTCCCTAAGCCAGAATTCACACTTGCTAAACTTGGCGAACAGGGCGTGCTCTTTTAACTTTTCCAGAACTAAGGCCAAATGCCCGGCATGTTCCTCCTCCGACTTCGAGTAGACTAAGATGTCGTAAATGAACACAATGACGAAGACATCCAAATAGGGCTCAAACACTTTATTCATCAAGCTCATGAAAGCTGATGGGGCATTTGTGAGCCCAAACGACATCACTGTGAACTCATATAAGCCGTACCTTGAGATGAAAGACGTTTTTTGAATATCATCCTTGTGTATTCTCAATTGGTAATACCCCGAGCGCAAATCTAGCTTGGAGAACCAATGCGCTCCCACCAGTTGGTCGAACAACTCATCGATCCGAGGTAATGGATAGGTGTTCCGTACCGTCAGTCGGTTGAGTTCCCGATAGTCTATACATAAACGCAGGGTTCTATCTTTCTTCTTAACGAATAGAATAGGGGATCCCCAAGGTGATGAGCTGGGGCAAACAAACCCTGATTCTACCAACTCCTGTAGTTGAACTCTAAACTCTGCGAGTTCTTTTGGGGCCATCCGATAAGGGGTCCTGGAGACAGGCTTAGCTCCTGATACAAGCTTAATTTGAAAATCAACTTCTCTATGCGGGGGTAACCCTGGCAATTTTTCAGGAAATACCTCAGGGAAATCCCGTGCTACCCGCACATCCTTCACATCTACCTTCATCTCCTTTAGTTCGAAACATATCATGTAGACTTCATCCCCTCTCATATGAGCTTTCAAGGTCTGGATTAAGGATAACAATATTCGTGGTGCGAAATTTATACCTTGGAAGACTACATCAGTATCCCCATGTCTCAAATAGATGTGCTTCTTCGCGCAGTCGATTCTTGTATGGTGCCAATCCAGCCATGCCATGCCTAGAATGAGGTCGAATTCTGGTATTCTCAAAATTGTGGTGGGGGTATCAAAGGTCTTTCCCCCAATGATTATCTCCAACTCACACTTCGCGGTTGCCGTCATCTCAGATCCGTCTGGGAGGCGTACTCTTCGAGCAATACTAGTGAAATATTGTACTCCGAGTATATCCTTGATGAAGTCTTCAGACACGAAAGAATGTGAGGCACCGGTATCAAATAACGTATAAGCCGGTTTCCCTCCGACCATCACGATGCCTAAGTGTCATTTAATAAAACTCAAGCTAGACATCTAGTATATCTTAAGCCACTAGAGGATATTAATGGAAGCAAAATGGCTAATTCAAATCGTACCTGTAATCATCTCTTGAGGATTCCGCCTTGAGTCATGTCTAAGGCATACATCTGATCTCGAGTGGGTCCGGGGTTTCTTCCTCGTGGTCCTCTTGCTCAACCACGCACATACCCTCTCCCCTGCGGGGCTGTTGGAGGGAGAGCAAAAGGCGCATCTCCAAATAGTTGCGGGCAATAGCGTCGAATGTGGCCCGGTTGGTTGTATTAAAAGCACACCTGTTCTTGCCTTCCACCGTGTTGCTGAAATTGTTGAGGTGGAGGTAATGTTGGCGGTTGTGGAACCGAGCGCTCCTCTCTAAAGTTCTGGGGGAAACGCCCGTCACCCCTCTGATATCCTCTTCCTCTTCTATTGTCAAATCTCCTTCTGTTACTGGGGCCGGCTTCCATCATGCCCTCCGCTGGCCTTTTACCACTTCCCAAGTGGTCCGCTTCCAATCTCTTCGCCATATCGATAATCTCCGCCAGACTAGAGTCCGCTATAAACAAAAGGGCTTGCCTTAGGGGATCTCACAAGCTTTTGTAGAATCGTTTGGCTTACCCTCTATCATCCAACTCATAGGAGTTAGCGAATCTTGCCAAGTGCTGAAACTCCCGTTGGTACTCTGTCACCGACATGGACCCTTGCTTTAGTTGCAAAAATCTCTCTTCAAGACCATCCCGAGCGGCCGAGGGGATGAAATGCTCTAAAAAGGCTTCATTGAATTCGCTCCAACTAATGTCCGTGTACACTCTTCCACGAAAAGTGGAGCCCATGAGGGACTTCCACCACCTTTTGGCATGCAGTTCTAAGAGTGTCACCACAAGGGTCACCGCCATATTGTTTGGACATCTTATTCCTGCCAACAATTCTTGTATAGTGTCGAGCCACTCCTCCGTAAGCACCGCCGACTCTTTCCCAATATAAGCGGGAGGGGAGAGAGCTCGGAAAGTGCTTAACCAAGTAGATCCTGGACCCTGTTGTTGCACAGGTGCCTGCTGATATTGGGACCTAAAGGCGTCCAAAATAACTGTGAGCGTCTGCCCCAGCTCTGATTGTTTGAATTATGTAGGCACGGACGGGGTGGGGGTGCCCCTCAATGGCTCAGCATGTACTGGGATCTACACATAGGGTACAAACCTAAGGCTAGGTTGGCTAATCTAAGGTTAAAGATGGACAAACTTAGTGTGAATTACATATATACACACCACTACTTCCGCTAAGTCAGTTTGTCCCTAAACTGACTAATCAAACAGGGGTGGCACCATTGTTAAGTGACTTTCTCCTTGGAGGATCGTAGCAAGCTGATACCATTTGTAAGACCCCCCTCCCAGAACACAAGACACGGCACGAGAGGGGTCTTATGCCCAAGACAGCTGCCTTGCGGTAACACTAACACTCGAGTCAGCCTGTAACACAAGACGCCTATCCTGCCGGCTTCAACCAATATCAACATATAAATGTCAACCCAACCATACAATAAAAGAGAGTCAATCCACACCAAGCATAAGTCCATAAATATAGCAAAAGAGAAGCAAAACAAGCTTCTATATAATCAGAGTATGAAAATAAAATTACCCCGAAGGGCTACAACAAAATCTCTCTCACTCACATCTGTAACCGACGGTAGCGACGGTACCGTCCCCTCAGGCCCTATCATCCTGGCCTGGCTGTCCAGCTGCATAGCCTGCTGCTCCACCTGCGGGGTTTCCTCCTAAAAAGGAAGACGCAGCAACCATTAGTCATAAAGACTAAGTGGCTTTATATCCGCTCCCCTGGCGACTCCACGGCACCGGGCGGAGAAAGGAACTGGTACAATATATATGAAACAGTAGTACAAGTAGGTGAAGTATACAAATAATAGGTAGAAATAGAATAGTGTACAAATGAACAAGCTATTGTTCTACAATTCTACCATCTACAGCAGCAAGAGAGTATAATGTTATAATAGTAAGTAACTCAACTTATATGGATGCCCATACAAGCAGATAAGTTGAGGGTCGTTCAACAATAAGTAACTCATCGTATAGGAGTGCCCATACAAACTTATACGATGAGGGTCTTGTGTATGCAATGAAGTGCAATGTTATGTATGCAATACAATGACACGCCCATGATCAAGCACATGCAATCGCTATGTCAACACATACTTATAGTTCCCACTATTCGAGCAGGTAGCTAACCTCTCAGGCGTCAACAATTGTGGCCAAAAGGTGACAGTAGAGCAGGCATCTCAACTACTAGGCTTGTCTCCATACTACCTGGCCTAGGCCTCCATACGCCTCAATGTTAAGAACACAATAGCGGAGCTCACATGCGTACTACGGCCTAGCGGGTTCTCTTGGGTAAATGAGCACCAAGATCCTAGCCCCGAACTGGCCTATGCGTGATACGGAAGGAGCCTCGGAAATGAACATGAGGACCAAGCCCACCGTTCACTTGGCATGGAAGGAGCCTTGGGACATGAACACCGAGGACCAAGCCCAACCGTCCAAGGTCTAGCTGTCAACTCCCATCGGTGTGACGATTGGTGAGCCCGTAGACCTGCCACACTATCCTTAACCCGAGATTACGACACCACATGTCAACTCACACCACATGCAATTCCACAATATCGTGGCATGGAAGGAGCCTCGAGACGTGAACACCGAGGACCAAGCCCAACCTTTCATCAAATACGAGAGGAGCCTCTGGACGTAAACACCGAGGACCAAGCCCAACCGTCCAACTTTACTCATCTCAGTCTCATTCCAACTATTGATGGTCAACACCGCACTCGTTACTTCCATAATGCTACCCGTAGGGAAACGACACTCTATGCATTGGATTTCTAATTACCTTTTAAACATTCAACATACATCATGGCCATAGTTAAATCATTTATAAATTTATCCAATTATATCTACCCAATTATATCAGGTTCTTTCCTTCAATTAAACTTGTCCACAACTCGTTATACGAATTTAGATTTATAACCTCAACTTATCACTTCATTATGATGATTATGTCAAAAGAGTTCAGCCAAGCCTCGAGTTGGATCGCAACATTAAATTCCACCAAATCGCATTCAACTTTACACAGCCCATAATTTAGGTGCAGCCTTAATCTGGGCAGCAACTTCGACCAAGGATTCCCGAGGCTACAGAAATATGACGAGTGCGTGTAACCACTCGTTGGAAATATAATTTCAAGGGCTACAACTTTTGGGTTTAGTCGAAAGCCCAGATTTGATCGCATCACACCAGAAATTCACTCGAAGCCTGCTGTGTACAAGATTTTTCCCAATCGCAGCAGATTCGAACTGACTTTCCCGTGGCTAAAGGTATCTCCTGGAAACGTGCAACCACTCGTTGAAAATAAAATTTCGAGGGCTATGACTTTCGTGTTTAGTCGAAAACCCAGATATGACCAGAACACCCCCGAAGTTGGCCACGAAGGTCGCTGCGCGCAGAAAAAAGATTTTTGCACGCATCTTAAGGCGAGATGAATGGCATCCGTTCATCTTCCTCCTTGCACCAATCTCCCAAAAACTCCTCCAAAAAATTGTCCACCCTTATTCACCCTCACGAAGCCATATTTCTCCACGAATCACTCTCTCATCTTCACTTTGAAGAATGAAGAGGATGGAGGGGACTAAGCCTAGAAAATGACCTAGGCATGGCTTTTCCCTAAGAAATCTCCTCCTCACCATCAAGACTCTAAGGAGTCGATATCTCTCCTAGAATATTAACTACAGATCTAGCACCAAGGGAGAGGGGAGGAAGCTCACTTCGTTTCCAGCGGTAACACCATTTACGGCTATGGATCTAGTCATTCTTCTTTGCGGCATCCCTTGCTTGGTGCAGTTGTTCATCACGGCAAAGGAAGGAGAGAGAGAGAGAGAAGGCCGCCTCCAGGAACTCCGACTGCTTCCCGCAGCTCTGTCGGATTCGCGAGGTCCACGATGACGGCAAGAACGATCGGCTAGGGTTCGGCTTTATCTCCTCTTATAAACCGATGTATTAGGTTAAATCCTTCCGCCACGTGTCAACGCCCCATTGGACCGCCCCTAATGGGTCATATTGAAGTGACCCGGTCCAAGGAATCATCATCAGCACGAATCCTAAAGTCCGATTCGGTCCGCCTGTACAAGCCGGTGAATCTGCCTGGTCGAAGAAAACGCACAAGTCAAATTCGACGGGAATCGACCGTCATTCTCGACGATCGGCGAGAATCGTCGGGCATTCTCGACGAATTCGTCGGGTATATACAATGATACCCGGCGAATTTCACTTAGCTAATTTATCGGAAATTCCTGGCGTTGAGTGCGTTAAGTATCAGTCAGCGATACTCGACGATCGGTGGGTATCACCGGGCATTCTCGACGATCAGTGGGTATCACCGGGCATTCTTGACGATCGGTGAGAATCTCCAGGCATTCTCGACGAATTCGTCAGGTATTAACAATGATACTCGGCAAATTTCCCTTAGCCTAATTCTCAATCAGCAATTCTGAATCCGGCGGGTATCGACCATCGATATCCGTCTAATCGGCGAGTATCATTCCCGATACCAGTCGATCGGCGAGTATCATTCCCGATACCCGTCGATCGGCGAGTATCAACTCCCATTCTCGTCGATTTTCCCTTAGACCATTTGCTTTTGATCCGTTGGATATCACTCAACCCTACACTCCATTCAACACACTTGACACCTTTTACCGGTGCGTCCCGAGCCCGAGTCAAGTCTCTTGACTCGAAACTCATGCGAGGGGCCTAGCGCGAATTGGGATGTTACACTAGGGCCTCAATCAACTCGATGATCCTGTATTCTTCATAGCTATGAGGTGTTGTCTCAGATTCTCTCTTAACCCATGGTAGAAGGGATTGTCCCTATCTTCATCGTCGGCCATAGTTGTTCCAGCATAACGACCTAATCAAGTAAACTCCTGAACATACTCGTCTACCATCTTGTATCGTTGCACCAAGTGCAAAAACTATCTCTGAAGGGCTAACCTTGTCGACAAAGGGATAAACTTCTTCAAGAAGGTATTCCTGAACTTCTCTTTTCACAAAACATAGACACTAGGACACTCACGGTCCTACGATACTCCTATGTGGATAAATTCTTAACGTGATCCGACTTTGACATTTACCACGAATCCTTACCTTGGACACTAACCTCCCTCTGATACCAAATTGTAACACCTCCCCTATAATGACCGTATAATATGGGTCTGACCGGGGCCCCACGACATACAGACGCCACAGCTTCAGCAATATAAGATGATATAAACTTTCCAACTCAAAACTCAGACTAATCACAGCGGAAAAAAAGAAACAAGACTAGAAGTTATCAACTAATATATGAGTATCAACACGACCTTGAGACCTTACAATAATTACGAGTTCCAAAACTAAAATAATAATCATCAAACATCAACGTGCATAAGTACTCCTAGGCTACCTCGATATGTAAGCCGGATCATAGTGCATTGAGCATTAAATCAACAAAACAGAGCTACTACACAAAATGGAATACTTCATGAGGATTAGGCCTTTTTGGCCGGCGAGCTTGCTCTTGCTTGTGATCCTTGCCCTGTAAAAATTGGTTGTAATGTGGGTCAACAAAGGCTAACCACAACTATGTAACCAGCACATCTCCTCCTGGCCATCCCTAGCGGACCCCGGGGCACTCCATCACCCTACAGGTCAGCACTTCATATGCAAATATATAAGTACATTGAAAGTAGTAAAATAGGTTTGGATGTCTCATACAACAAACAGGTTTCTATGTTGAGCATGAAATAAAAAGGGGCCTACTATGCAGCATGTATGCACACCTGGGCTTCACCCAAGGCACCCTAGAGCATATGCTTCTATCACAACATCAAATCAGGTACTCCCAATTTCCCCATCGGTGTTCAAGCCTCAAACACAAGGGTATTTCAAATTTCCCCATCGGCGTTCAAGCCGCCAACACAAGGGTACTTCCAATTTCACCTAATGGCATACAAGCCGCCACACGGTACTATTGCCTCGGCCCCACCCGCTCGTGGGTCTCAAAACCTAGGCTTTCCTATAAGCTCTGACTTCTCATGTCATGATTCCGTCTCACACACAAATCGATTCTAATAACCCATGCTGAACCCCACCCGCTCGTGGGCTTCATCGCCCGAGCTTGTCCTAAGCTTGGCATTATCGTCAGTTTCACAGAAGGGGACTTGTCTCACCGGGACACTCTCCACACAAGACTTGCACGTCACGGGCTAGCCAGCCAACCACAAAGACAAACCAAGCCTTAGCACATCAAAATCCCAAGACTTTCCCGCTCTAATCCACCATTCATACCGTACCGTACTGGTGCCCCCCCTGCGTGTACTCTAATTTCCACCCGATCCAGTTCTGGTTACACATACTCAAATGAAAGAGGGGGAAAATAACATCACAAACAGCGTCTTACCACTAAAGAATTTCTAAAAAAATCCTTAGGGCTCGCTATGCAACATCACCAAGTCAGACTAATGGTCGCAACTATGGCTTCACCCACAATACCTAATCCACTAAAGAAGCGGATTTCTTGTGCAAAATCATGCCGAGGATGTACACAATCGACTCGGTGGCTCCTTTTGAACCAAGGCAACATGAATCCCTCTCATTTGAGAGATCCAGTGCCTAGAATGCTCGAAAGAAAGCAAGAAAATAATAGATGCCATGCACGCATCCTAAAACCGAGAGGAGAAATGTCATTACCTTACAACCCCTCTTCCTCGCCATGGGATCCTTGCCTTGCGTAGATGAAAACGAGCGTCTCCAAGTCCTCTCAATGGATCTGGACTCAGATCAATGATCGGGGCTCCGAAGCTCCGTTAATGGTGGAAGAAAGCTCTCTTTTTCCTCCTCCCACTCTCTCTTCCAAACCCTAAGTCAACTCCAAAAAGAGAAGGAATGAGAGAGAAATCCTGCTCAGCCCTATATAAGCACTATGGAGGGAGAGTCTTGGGCCTTAGGATCATATCTTAAGTGAAATCGGACGGCTAAAAAGCCAAACAACGCAACTGCTTCCACACGCTATCCCCGGACGGTAACTACCTATCACAGGGAGGTAGCTTCCCGAGAGTTCGGCCAAGAAAAAAAAGGCCAAGATAATGTCAGTGGTAGCACTAACACTACATGGTAGCCACCCAATGCCTACCTCTCAACACACTCAATGCCAAGCTACTGCCGAGCGGTAGCTAGCTAACGCCTAGCGATAGCTTCGCGAGCCGCAGGACAAAAAATAAAGCCGCGCTAACACTGACGGTAAGGCTAACACGACACATTAACTCCTTTCTCGAGAACTCAATGCTCTCGATGCAAACCCTGGAGTTACCTCCGCGGGTAACTAACTACCGCCGATCGATAGCCCTCTAAACCCTTGGCGAACGGCTTTTGTCGAGCAATCTACACCCAACGAAACACGGCTACAGTCGGGCGATAACTACTATCGCCGCGTGGTAGCTTCCAGAGATTCAAGGTCTGGAAAATCGGGGTGTTACAACTTGGAGGGTACTCTTCTTGGATTATTCCCATATACAAAGTATTCTTTGTTTACCCATTCTCTTAGAGAGTTCCTCTCCAAGTGTTTGATCCATTCTTCACTAGATAGACAAGGTCAATGTTCATCAAAATTTGGCCATGATTGATCCATGCATTTATGATGATGTTTTCAGAGCCTTCACTCCAGTATTCATAGTCAGGATCATCAGAAATTTTTGCTCTTCATTTGGCCATGAACCCCTCATAAAGCATTATGCCATCTCTTCTTCTTTTATAAGCCAATTGAGCATCCCGAGCCACTATAGCTTAAGCCTAGAAATCAAAGTCTTCAGGCCTTTTAGTATCCAGTAGGGGTAAATGTAAGGCAATCCTTGTTCCCTATGGAACCTTAATAGCTTGCTCTGCAATGTCCTTCTCCCCCTTTCTGGCTTCTTCATCAATTTTACTTTCTAAATGTAGAGTGTAAGCTTCGAGCCTACTAACACTATTTGGAAAACATTTTCCAATTATTCCATAATAATGTCCCTATTCTCAATGGAAAGTTCAGCTGCCCTTATCTGAGTTGAATAGACATACTCTTCTACATGATTCACTCCCTGTCTTATGACCTCATCTGTTTGACTGATATAGTTTTTCATACTATGAAGGTCAAGAAAAAACTCCTTCAGGCTATCATCCATAGACCTGAGAATGGTAATGTTCTACTTGAAAGTGCTTGCTGTCAGATCAAACCATCTTGTGATCTACTGGTTGATGTGTGTAACATCATCTTTAAGAAACTTAATATCACTTTTTAGCCCAGTTTTAACTTTCTCCGCCTCTAACATAAGGTCAGCCTTCAGTCCCAGAATGGACTCATCAATATAGCTCTTTAGTGATTTTGCTTGCTCATCCAAGAGAGCTTTTGGTGAAGCTATGAGTGAGCTCTCTGTATATCTGGTAGAAGGTTGGGTCAAATGAAATACCAAGTCAGTTGTTCCTTATGTATGGTTCATCCCTTGGTCTTCTTGACCAGCTAACTCAGTGTAAGTAGTTGTCTCAGCCTCTGGGATATGGGTACATCTTCTCCTTGAGTAGGGATTTCAGTGTGAAGCTCCCCCTCAATTTGATCATCAGAATTTAAAAATTCATCAAGAGTGTTATCCTTCCCATCCTTAATCAGCTTATCTTACTCCCCTCACTTTGAGCATCCATCTTATCTTGAGTAATTGGCTCTTCCTCAATCTTCTCGTGAGGATCATCTATGATTTGATATATTCTATTTTGCAGGTTTTCAAGAAACTTATCAACCTTTTCTCGAAGAACAACTATTATTTGTACAAACTCCCCCTCTTCTAGGGATCCAGTCCTTCTTAGCAAACTGACTCCCCCTCAATAACATCAAACTCTTTCTGATGTGGGATAGCATCAGCTACATCAAGATTTTCTTGGATGCCTGAGTCTTGTAGATTTTCTACTTCTACAAACCAGGGAGATAGGAAGGAGTTTTGGATGGATTCATTATCCTTGTCATCACTGCCCTTACACTCTGAATCAATGAAAACTTCCACCATTACTTTCTTGCCCTTTTCCAGGCTCTTGCCCTGCTCTTTAGTGTGGCTTTTGGGAAATACCTTGGTATATCTTTCTAAGGTCTTTATGTCCATTCTTTTCATGTAGTGGATTTTCACTCCCTATTTCTTATTGAATTTTTTAGGATGGGCAGTGATTAGGTATAAGGACAGAATTCTTCTTAAGGATGATACTTGGAGACTGTTCAGAAGTTTCTGGAAGATTACCAATGTCCAATTGGTTTTATTCTGAAGGATCACTCTTTTGATCAGCTAAACATTGATTTTGATATGCTGTCATGGGATCCTGACTTGCACATGATGACCTTCCCAATGATGTCAACAAAGATTTTTCCTCATGGATTTTAAAGTACATCCTTTCTAGTGATCCATATCTTTCTTTAGAAAACTCACACACATCTAATACATCAACTATTTATTATTTAGTGATCTTCTGGTCCTCTTCAATGTCAGTAGATGGAAGGTGTAAAGCTTATGCAATCCTTTGAGGATTATTCTTAATCTTCACATATCCTATCCTGCTTTTTATAGACTTTCCAAAAGATGAGACTTTAGTATTTGGTTATAGTTATAACACTTCCTCTGTCAGAATCGAGCTTGGTTAAGAAAGAATGAATTTTAGCCTTGAGGTTTCTAGTTATCTGTCTACCTCCTTAATTTCTTCAGATACAAACTGGAATCCATTTTAAACTACTTCATATCCTTTTTGAAGACTCATTGCAGATTTTGGCGCCATGGCTTCAGAAATCCTAGTAGATGAGAAGCTGAGAGAGATGGAGGATTATCAATGGCCTTATAGAGTTTAATGTTTAAGTTCTCAGTTTACTTAGCTTTATATAAACTTTTTATTTCACATTTATTTAATTGATTTAATTTGGAATTGAAGCGCCAATAACTTGACAGAAAAAAGAGTTGATCTAATGGTTGAGATTGATCATCTTAAAACATAGCATCTTTCCTAACGGTACCATTGGGATGGGGAGACATACCGCTGAGCATTTTTTCAGCGGTTACCATGAAGTAGCTAAGGTTGTCTCAGCTAGCCAACTTAGTTAGGCTTCTAAACAAGTTTTCTCGGATAGATTACTCTGCTAGTTAATGTCACCTAGTGAGAGCTATCAGTTAAGGACAACTATTGATTTAACTACTAACCATTAGTTTTCTAGCATCTTGCAGTACTTGAAAGGTTGTACATAACAATGTTCTACTAGATATTTCTACATGATCTATCTAAATCAATTTATGGTAAGTGATAGGAATATATTCAAGTATTAGTAGTTTAAAACTTGAAGACATGCAAGGTATGTGAGGGAAAACTTACTCAATGTTTAACATACCTAACTAAATTTTAAAAGAATTAAACTTATCCTCATCCAATGGATTTATAAGGATATTTTCTACTTGATTGTCAGTGGAGAAAATTTTAAGATAGATATCTTTAGTCTCAACATGTTCTCTAATGAAATGATACTTTATTTTTATGTGTTTAGTCCTGCTATGTGAGACAAGATTCTTAGAAATGGAAATAGCACTAGATGAGTCACAAAATAAGGGGGGGTTTACTTATCTTAAGGTTATAGTCCTCCAATTAAAGTTGAATCCACAGTGATTGTGCACTTCAACTCCCTACAAATATGTATTCAGACATAGCAGTGGATATGGATACACTGGTCTGTTTCTTACTGCTCCAAAAAATCAGTCTCCTTCTTAAGAATTGACAAGCACCGCTTGTGTTTTTCCTATATCCTCCATACAACCTTCAAAATCTACATATGAAAATCCAGTTAGTTCCAAATCATTATTCCAAGGGTACCATAAGACAAGATGTTAGCTACCCTTAAGGTATTTCAAAATCCTCTTTGCAGCTGAGTAATGAGATTCCTTAGGGCATGCTTGATACCTAGCACAAATACATATTGCATACATAATGTTCGGTCTACTAGAAGTAAAATATTATAGGGACCCAATGATACACATATACATGGATTTGTCAAAAGGCTTTTATTTCTCAATCGTGTTTAGGGATACATTTGACCCCATGAGAGTTTTCATGTTGGAGGCTAATTCCATCCCAAACTTCTTAATAAGTTCTATAGTGTACTTAGTCTGAGAGATGAATATCCCCTCATCAAATTGTTTTACTTGGAGACCTAGAAAGTGCTTGAGCTCCCCCATGCGGCTCATTTCAAACTCCCCTTGCATAAGGTTGGCAAACCTTTTACAAAGGTTGTCATCAGTAGACCCAAAAATTTTGTCATCAACATAAATTTGGACTAATAGACACTTTCCCTTTATTTCCCTTAGGAACATTTTGCTATCTATTTTCCCCCTTAAGAACTTATTCTTAATGAGAAAGCTATACAGGGCTTCATACCATGCCCTAAGAGCTTGCTTTAATCCATATAAGACTTTATTAAGAAAATAGACATGAGATTTAAGAGTTGGACAAACAAAACTTGAGGGTTGTTCTGCATACACCTCTTCCTTAAGATTACCATTCAGGAAAGCTGACTTGACATCCATCTGGTATACTTTGAATCACTTGAATACTGCATATGCCAAGAATATCCTAATGGCTTCCAACCTTGCAGCTGGGGAAAAGGTTTGATCAAAGTAAATCCCTTCCTATTGCTTGTAGCCCTTAGTTACTAATCTAGCCTTGTTCTTTACAATGAAACCATTCTCTTCCATCTTATTTCTGTAGATCCGTTTGGTGCCAATTATGTTGTTTCCTTGAGCATTTGGCACCAATTTCCATACCTTACATCTCTTCAACTGTTAAAGTTCTTCCTACATTGCATTGATTCGGAATGCATCTTGACTGGCATCTTCAAATCTTTTCTGTAATAGGAAGCTCGAGAATAGAGCTTCATTCTAAAATTTGCTTCTAGTGGTGACGACTTAACTTGCAAGATCTTGTCTTTATATCAATGACAACATTTTGATTAGCCGATATATTGTGTCCTTGAGCTTTATATCTCGTCACCAGTAAAAGCAGATTTTAGAATGAAGCTCTATTCTCGAGCTCCCATAGTAGAGCTTGTAGGGTATTCAACAAGAAGACCAAAGTAGTAGAAGAATCAATGCATGTTATATTTAGTGAGACTAGCCTTCTATATAAAGGCCGGTCTAGTTTGCCTAATGATGCAGGTTATGTGCCAAACATATAAGATCTATCTATCCATGATAAACCAAGCTCAAGCAGGAGTTCATCTCAAGTTTAAGTGCTATGTGAATACAATCATCCAGCTGAAAGCATACAGGAAATTGCTGAAGAGGAAAAACTAGTTGAAACAATTCCAACTTCTCAACATGGTGATGTTAGGATACCTACAACATTCCGATCGACCGATACTCGCAAGCGCAACAAGATCTCGTCTTCCTCGACCTCTATATTTAGATTGCTGCCTTCTAAAGACTTCTATTCCTCCAGATCTAGACGGGTGAAGACTCAAGATTCAAGTTCTTCAAGATTTCAACTTTCTGAGTTCTCCAAGCTTCAAGATCTACTTTTACGAAGAATGTCAAAGCGAGGACTTGTAATTGTTATTGTTGTTGTAATATTCTTTTACATATTGTAGGATTTTTTTCTCCGAGTTTGTAGATCTATTTGTGGATCGAGTGAGTAGATCCGGTTGTGGATTGAGTGTGTAGATCCGGTTTGTGGATCGAGTTGTAGGAGAGGTTGTTATCCGAGTAGTAGGAGCATCATCTCCGAGTTATAAGAGTTGCGGCATCGAGGTGTAAGATTTGATGAAATCTGAGTTTGGTGAAGTAGCCGAATCTAGTCCTTTGTGGTAGATAGGCGAGGCGGGAAAGTTAACGTACCCAACTCGGGGAACCACTATAAATCTTGGTATTTGTGCGTTTGATTTTTAAGTGATTTTTATTCCACGAAAAGACACAAACATCACCTATTCACCCCCTTCTAGGTGATTTAGGTAGACACTAGATACTTTCAATTGGTATTAGAGGGGCATTTTGTTCGATAAGGCAAACACCTTGAACAAGATCTCTAATATAGCATTTAGATATTCCGTGTATTCACCATGGACAGAAGCAAGGACATGTCATTTATGATGCTGCCTGTATGCACTAAAGAGAATTTTCCCATGTAGAAAGAAAGAGTCAGGTTCTTTATGGAAGATGCTGATTCAAGAATTTTTCAGATAGTGGAAGAAGGACCACATATACCTACTCAAGTTCCAGATCTGAATCAAACAATTATGATTCATAAGAAAAGGATGGATTTAACGAAGGATGAAATTTCTTTGGTGTCCTTGGATAAGAAAGCGAGGAACATCATTGCAAGTGCAGTGAATGACTCTATGCTCCAAAATTTATTCCACTACAAGTCAGCCAAGGAAATATGGGACTGTTTAGTAATTCTGATGGAAGGGACTGAGGAAGTTCGAGATGATCAAAGATCTTATTAAATCAAGAGTATGAAGCGTTTAAGCAAGGATCAAGTGATACTATTGCTGACAGCTTCGAGAAATTTTTCAAGATTGTCAACGGCCTCAGGAACTATGGTCGTACATTCACTAATTGCGAGCTGAACGACAAATATTTAAGATCCCTGACTAAGGACTGGGATACAAAAGTTGTTTCCATTAGGGAATTTGGGAAGTTTCTGGAAATAGACCCTCAGAACCTATTTAGAAAATTTCTCTCCTACAAACTCCAGATGAATAATAGGAAGAAAGAGGAACAAAGACAAAAAAACTTCAAGCCGAGACAATCCAATGGCTCTGAAGGCTGAAGGTTCGAGGAAGTCTAAATCTGTGTCACTTGTAAGGACACGAGCTCCCGATACTCTAAAAGACTTTGAGCCAAGCACGTCAGGATCCGAGCAATCAGATGGAGAATTATCTCTTATCTCCAAGCAGTTCAAGAAAATGCTCAATAAGAGGAGATAGATGAAGAATCAGTCGTCCTCCTTTGACTACAAAAAATCTCATCGTGATGGAGATTGCTCAAAGAAAAGCTTCAATAAAGAGGACAGGTATAAATCGAAACTGAATAAACATTTTTCCTCTGACATTGTTTGATACTGTTGTAATAAGTTAGGACATGTGATTGCGGAGCGTCCCTATAAGAATAAGGATGGTTCCAAGAAGGAAGAAAAGAGATCCTTCAAGGGAAAAAGAAAAAAAGAAAAGAGCTTTGTCGCCAAGAAGTCTAAGACTCTCAGTGATAGTGACTCGAGTGAGTCGAGCTCAGAAAATGAGGAAGCCTACTTCGGGCTTATGGCACAATCAGACGAGGAAGAGGGCGACTCTGAGTACCACGGGAAGGTAAATTCACACACAATACTCTCTGAGTCTGAAATGTCCACTAATGGTCATGAAGGTTATTCTTTTGATGAGGACGAATCAGAATTGATGGCTCAACACGAGCACATATTAAAGGCTTTTGATAAATGCCATAAGGTAGTCTGAAAGTAGTTAAAAGAGATTGCCTCCCTCAAGGCAATGGAAAATCTGAAGGAAGAAATTGCAAAATTACTTCCTCTCAGAGATGAAGTCCACTCCTTGAAAGAGGAACTCAAGGGATCCGCTGAGATATTGAGTCTGAAATAAAAATATCTTGAAGAGCTGGAAGAAATGCTCGTTGTGGAGAGAAAACTCATTGAGAATTACTTCAAGCCGAAGACTGTTCTCCCACTTGATGAGTTCTCAGCTCCTAAGAAGGGTAATGGTCTTGGCCACGTAGATAGAAAGGGTAAGGCTGCTAGGAAGGCTAGCCCCAAGGAAAAGGGGAAGGCGCATATGGGCCAACCCTCGTTTAGGAAGGTAAACTTCCCGATAAACAAGTGTGACCTGGAGTCATCTTATGGTCATTATGCTAGGCCTACATATGCAGAGCCCAAGAATTGATACTAGATATGGACTCGCCCCTGTGACTTTTGTGCCAGCGTGTTTAAAACACCTTATGTAGAAATTCAGATGAAGAGTTATGGTCCGTATGTACATGGCCATAACAATAAGAAGGCACAAAAATCCAAAACTGTTGTGCCTAAGGCTAAAGAGATGGGGAGCTCCTGTGTATGCTGCAACCAGGAGGCCTCCACCTCTAAGAATGTTGACCCTGCTGGACCTCAGTTCCAAAAGGTAAAGCAGGAGTACAAGAGGAGGTACAACATGTTTGACTGTTGGTGTTGCGGCAAGATTAGTCATTTTGGCGCATATTGTTGGTACAATCCTGCTAATTATGTTACCCCATGAGTTAGCAATGCGAGACCGACCACTCACAAGGTTAATGCTCCTAGTGGTGTTTAGATAACCAAGAACCAAGGACCCAAATACGTTTGGGTTCCTATGGTAAAATGATTTTCTTTTGCAAGTATGTCCAAAGGTCACGAAAAATTCGATCTGATATTTGGACAGTGGATGCTCTCGGCACATGACCAGGACAAGAAGTCTTTTACTTGAGTATACCCCAGTCGAAGACGGACCAAAAGTGATCTATGGAGGGTCAGACCGGGGAACTACAAAAGGCTATGGTATGATTTCCAACATCATAGTCTCTTTTACAGGCATAGCTTATGTTGAAGGATTACACCATAATCTTATAAGCATAAGCCAGCTATGTGACAAAGGCTACATTGTTCATTTATGCATGGATAAGTGTTTGATAAATTCGTCTGCAAATTTGGAGACGGTCTTAACAGGCACTCAGAGTAGAAATATTTTCTGTTTGAATTTTTTTTTTGTTTAGACAATTCTACCCCAGTGTGTTTTATGGCTAGAAGTAGTGCGTTTCTCTGTGACCAATAACACAAGAGATTAACACATATTAATTTCAAAACAATAAATATGTTATTTTCTCACAACTTAGTGTGTGATGCCCCCATCATTTAGTGTCTTAAAGAGAGTCCATGTCACTCCTGTCAAATGGGTAAGCAGACACGGGCTACCTTCAAGGGTGTTGCTGAAAAAAAATTCATCACGAAGTTTATACTTACTTCATATGGACTTATTCAGTCATATGCCTATTTACAGCTTAGGAGGTAAGGTCTACACGTTAGTAATTATTGATGACTACTCGCATTTTACTTGGGTGTTCTTTCTGAAACACAAGTCAGACACCTTCTCTTTCACCACTTTTGTTCAGCAAATTCAGAACAAACTGAATTGCTCAGTGGTCAAAATTAGAAGTGACCATGTAACAGAGTTTTAGTCAGATGCCATGACAGAATTTAGTGAAAGTCAAGGTATATTTCATGAGTTTTCCTCCCCGCTCTCTCCACAATAAAATGGAGTTAATTAGAGAACGAATAAAACCCTAATTAAAGCATGTACAACTATGTTGAATGACGCTTCACTTCCGGAGTACTTTTGGGCTGAAGCAATCAACACAACATGTTACGTGCAAAATAGAGCACTTATTAACAAAAGCTATCATAAGACCCCATATGAGCTAATGAAGGGAAGAAAACTGACTGTGTCCTATTTTAGGATCTTTGGAAGCAAATGCTTTGTGGTTAATAATGGGAAGTACTACCACACTAAGTTTAGTTAAAAATGTTTTGAAGGAATTTTCGTAAGATATAGTAGTCATAGTAAGGCATATAGGATTTTCAATAAGAAAACTCAGGTGGTAGAAGAGTTAATAAATGTTGTATTTGATGAGACAAGCATGGTCCAAAGTAGCTCATCTAGTGTTATTGGTGCAGATGCAGGTACCAAATTCAAAGAGATAAGCTTGGATGAAGCTTTCAAGGAAGAAGCTTCAAGCTCAGTCAAGATCATTGATCCAGGCTTGGTGGATGAAGAACTGCTAGAGGAAGAATTTCTTCAACCTCCGGAGGATGTACCATATATTGCAGAGCCTGCTAGAGGGTGAGCAAGGAATCTAGGGTTCAGACACCTCAGCGATCACCCAGTTGATCAAATCATTGGAGAGCCAGGCCCCAGTGTGAGAAATAGAAGAGGTACAACTAATGAGATTATGCATCTTAGTTTTATGTATCAGGTTGAGCCGAAGAAGTTCGAATAAGCAAACAAGGATGCTTCTTGGATATTGGCAATGCAATAAGAGCTTAATCAATTTGAATGTTGCAAAGTCTGGGAGCTGGTACCCAGCCGAAGGGACAGAATGTGATCGGTACCAAGTGGATATTCAGAAATAAGCTGGACGAACATGGAGTAATCATCAAGAATAAGGCCAGACTTATAGCATAAGGATATAGACAAGAAGAGGGGATCGACTTCGACCAGACCTTTGCTCCAGTTGTTCTTCTCGAGACGATCAGGTTATTTCTTGTGTATGCTACCCTCAAAGGCTTTACTGTATACCAAATGGACATGAAGTCAGCATTCCTCAATGGGAATCTGAAAGAGAAAGTATACGTAGCACAACCCCCAGGTTATGTAAACTCTAAATTCCCTGATTACATTTACTTTTTGAATAAAGCATTATACGGCTTAAAGCAATCCCCCAAGCTTGGTATGTGACGCTGTCTAGCTTTCTTCTTGAGAACAAGTTCATAAGGGGAAAGATAGATAAGATATTATTTCTTAGGAAAGTTAAAGCAAGATTCTGCTAGTGCAAATCTATGTCGATGATATTATTTTTTGCTCAATGGAAGACAACCCTTACAAAAAATTTTCTGAACTTATGCAAGGGAAGTTTGAAATGAGCAGTATGAGAGAGTTGAAGTATTTCTTAGGACTTCGGGTGAAGCAATCTGAAGATGGGATTTTCATCTCTCAAACAAAGTTCACCAAGAAGCTTCTTAAGAAATTCATAATGGAGAATGCAACCTCTATGAGGACTCCAATGGGTTCAACCGTGTCTCTAGACAAGGATGAGAAAGGGAAACCTTTTGATGAAACCAAGTACAGAAGCATAATTGGATCCTTGCACTACCTCACTGCTAGTAGACCAAATATAATGTTTTCAACATGCGTCTGCGCTAGATTCTAGGTGAACTCTAAGGAATCTCATTACATCACTACGAAGCAAATTTTAAGATACCTTAAAGGTACACCCAATCTTGGCTTATGGTACCCGAGAAATAATTATGTAAAGCTAATTGGTTTTTCAGATGCCGATTTTGCAGGAAGTAGGGATGATAGGAAAAGCACTTTCGGGACATGCAAATTCCTCAGAAGACGGCTTATCTCATGGAGTAGTAAGAAGCATAATTATGTGGCAACTTCTACTGCTGAGTCAGAGTATATCTCTGCGGGTAGTTGTTTCACACAACTTCTATGGATTCAGAATCAACTAGAAGACTATAATTTGAAGTTCTAAGAGATTCAAATGTATTGCGAATCATCCAGCGCAATAGCATCACAAACAATCCAGTCTCCCACAGCCGGACAAAGCACATCGAGGTGGGCTATCACTTCATCCAAGATCATATGGAGAACAAGGATATAGCCCTCAGCAATGTCCCGACGGATAAGTAGGTTGCAGATATTTTCACGAAGTCACTGGACGAGGCCAAGTTCTCGTTTTTCAAAACAGAACAAGGTATGCTGAATATTGACTCCTGAAGAAGTCCAAGTAAACAGAAGATCTCTCGGGAACTACTTCAAAAAAGCAAAAATTTCTCCAAAGGAAAACTCGGCGAATATCGAATGGGAATCTCGCCGATTCGTCGGATATCAATGGATACTCGCCGAGTCAAATTCTACATCCGGTGAATCTCACCGAATTTAACTTGTAAAAAAATTCTTTCTTAATATATTGGATCCGAAGAAACGACAACAAATAAGGTACGTGCCTTCTAGGTCAATTTGAAAATTATATATATATATATAGGACAAGAGGGGAAGCCACACTGTTACATTTCGTCAAAACGTCAGCCGATTCGCCGAAAATAGAAACCCAACGATTCGGATCCAGCGACACCTTCATCGTCTTCCTCCCGTGGCCAAGGATTCATTCGTCTTCGATTAGGTCTGTGAACTCCTTCCAAACCCTAGTCGATAGACAAGGATCAGGATTTCCTAAAATCGTGTTGCCGCCGAGACTCTGCTAGCGCCGATTCCTACAGTAGCTGAAGTCTATTCTGAAGCAGTTCAGAAATCTAGTTCTGTGCAGATTCATTTTTCTCAATGGCTCCGAAAAGCACCAGTGTCTTGCTAGGGGGAGGTGAGTTGGTTTGCCTAGGCTTTTCTGATGCATCCGATGAGTTCAAAAATGTCATTCTAATGTTGGAGACCGCTGGACTCACTTTTGTCCTAGAACACCCATGCAAAGTTCTAGACAAGGAATTTCTTGAATTTTTCCACAATGCAAAGCTCCGACACGAAGATACGGTAATCAAGAGCAAAGTTCTTGGAATTTCCATTAAGGTGAAGGCCTCTCATCTCACCCGTCTCTTGAGGTTCCCAGCTTGTGGAGAAGCTGATCACCTCGACGAGGAGGACTTCAAAAGGGTTGTGTTATTCTGTGGTTTGCCCAAAGGTACAAAAGCAATCAAAAGAAAAGGAATGAATGAAGAAGGTAAACTACTGTCAGATATCATCGGAAAAGTGCTGCTATGCAAGATTGGTTCACATGATTACCTTTCTACAGAAATGTTCAAGGTACTAGTGGTAATTATCTACAGGAAGAGGTTAGACTGGAGTGCTTTGCGGTTTGACAAGATCAAGGACACCCTCTGCACTCCCAACTTTGGAAGAATTATCAGCCTATACCTGAATCAGATGGATGGTGATAGGTTCGATATGACCAAAGGAGTACCTATCCATCATCTCAAGAAAATCTACTCCACAATATTCATAAAATGGGAGAGGATTGTTAGGCAAGGGGGAGCCCCAAATATGGCTGCGGAGGAGGAAGATCAGGATCATGAGGACATGATTCCTACTCCATACACCAGTGAATCCCCTGATAGATTGTGTGCAGGAGATGAGGGGGAGCCAACTGTTACTTCAATTGCATATTGTCCAGTTCCATTTCCAAAGCAAGAGAATCTGCTGACAGAGGTTGCTCAGATTGCTCAAACTGTTGTTGAGGAGTTAGTGCCTGATGAGGTTGAGGATAATGCTACTGCTGATGATGATTTGACTGTGGAAGACTATGAGATAGATGCTGATGAGGAAATGATTATTGTTGATGAGCCCAAAGATGATGATAATGCTACTGATGGGTTTGAGCTAATTCTAATAGAGAATCTGATAGTCCCTCTCCCTGAAACTATTCCCGCTTCATCTTCTGAGGGGGAGGTGACTAAGACTTTAATATCAGTTGCTACTGAGGTTGATTGGTTTATCCACAACCTTCAGAAGAGAGTTTCCAAGGCAACAGGAATACCTCCAGTTCTTCCTGAGGAGGTAATTGAGATTTATGATGAGGAAGGAGATGCAGAGGAGTATCCTCCTATCCTAGATGCTGAAGTGCCTTTGCTGAGTTCTAAAGCCCGATAATTTCTGATAGATGAGTCTCTCAATGATGATCTACCTTCTCTCCCACCTATTTCTTCTGAGACAGTTGCCACCTCCAGTACTGATAGTTCAATTCTAAAGACAATAGAGGTCATGTTGGCAAGACAACAAGCGCAGTTTGAAGCTACAATGAAGAAAGTTTTGGATAAGGTACAAGAGACTGAGCAAGACATTAACAGAGGCCTTGCTGAAGTCAAAATTCAGATTGAAGCAGTTAATACAAAGATTGACTTACTATTTGTTGAGGGTGGAAAGCCATCAAGCTTAATATGAATGGCCTACAATATACCAAAGAAACAATGGATAATATGGACACAAATGCCAAGACTATGATTGATGCGCACAATAATTCAATGGCTCATTATAATGACAACTTGCAAGCGTATGCAAATGCTCTGGATGCAAAAGTTAGAAAGGGGGAGGTCTCCTTGGAAGCTAAGGTGGTAGCTAAGGTCAATGCACTTGAATTTATAATGCTAGCAAATTTCAAAAGTGTAAATGACTTAAGTTATAAAACTGTGTGTGGCTGCATAGTCAGTTGACAGGATCTCAAGTACCTGTTGTGTCTATACCAGCACATGACGAGGCTCATCCTGCCCATGATTACTCTCAGCTCTTGTCAGACACACAGGGTTTTTCTCAAGCTTATACTGCTACTGAGGCTCTAGAGGTAGAATTTATTGAAGACTTCCTCCCTCCGGTTCTCAAGCAAAGAAGATATGGGGAAGGCCCATCTGCTGTCAGGTCAGAACACAATTGAAAGATGGAAGAAGTGTGGAGTCCCATATCTAGAGTTATTATATTGGGCACATTCTCCGTGGTTGACATTGGTGGTGAAAAACATCTGCACCACTATGACCATGAAGAATGGAACAAGTACAAGCTGTCCTTCATAAAAAGGAGAATTCACTTCAGAAATCATAGAGATGTTGATCCGATGCCTGCACCTCATCCAAAGTACTTTCCAAAGCCAAAGGCTTATTTTGACAAGCAAAGGCAGAAGAGTCAGAGTAGGAAGGAGCAGTAGTTATATTTTGTCTTGAGTTGTGGGTTGCCCTCCTATTAAAATCTGTAAACAATTTCTGATATATATATATATATATATGATTTTCACAATTGTCTTAGAATGTGTGTTTTTGATAATATTATTTATCTTTTCAAGTGTTTATTATTTCATTATTTTTTTGTACAATTCACCTTAGCTTATAGGGTTCTGACTTCTTCAAATAGGGGGAGATTGTTGGGTATTGTATCCACAATAACCCGGATTTGAAGAAGGGCCCAATTAAGCTAAGATGAATTGTGACTGTATTTGATGTGGCTCTTTAGTTATGTACTTGCAGGTCTGCAATGCCAAGTACACACCAATGTCAGGTTATAGTAGGTCAGTAAACACAGGACTATGCAATGTAATTACTCATTATGTAGGTCAATGTGTTGACTCACGTGTAATCTCTCTATTGGGGTGTACTTTTATCCCAAGTATAAGAGAAGACTCAAGGATGGTTAAGGGTTAGACCCAGGGAAAATAGGAATTTTACCTAAGTAAAATTCGGCGAGTATGGTTAAGCATACACATCGAATTCATCGAGTATCGTCGTTGATACACTCCTAATTCATCGAGTATACTTACCAATACCCGTTGAATTCGTCGTATATACTTAGGGGTATATTCATTGGAGAAGTGAAAAATCTATTAAGTAAAATTCATCGAGTATCGTTGTGCATACTCGTTGAATTCATTAAATGTTTCTAATGATACTCGTCGAATTCGTGGAATATACTAAGTGATACGCTGAATTTATCGAGTCTAGTCGACACTACTTCTATAGATTTTTCCAAGTATAATTCGTCGAATATCAAAGCATTGAGTGTGTTGAGTTAACTCAACGATATTCATCGAATGCCGCCTGTAGCGTTGAGTGAGCTCAAAGAATCGAGTATAATGACGTTGAGAGCGTCGAGTCTGTTGACCGATACTCGATAAATTCGTCGAGTATGCCAGGTGATACTCAACGAATTCGTCGAGTATGACTCTACACGTTGAGTGACCAGTTGGCCTGGGATGATTTGGCTAAGTCCTTTTCCTCATATATCAAGATGTATTCGACGAGTATCATTATGATACTCGACGATACTCGACGAATTTGACTTAGGTCATTTTTCCAAAAAAAATCAATAACCACTGACGGGTTCTGTCGGCCATGCACATTGATTTCCGTCTTTTGTTTTTGGAAATATTTTTTATACCAATCGAGGGTTTATCTCTATAAATACCTAGGGATATTTTTCTTTATTGCTAATCTTGCTATTGTGCTAATTTTCTCTTCGATTCAAATGAGAAAAAGTTTCCAAAATCAGCGATCGTCGGATTCCTTACACACGCAACATTCTGATCGGCCGATAACCAAAAAAGCATAGCAAGATCTCATCTTCCTCAACCTCTACATCTGGATTGCTGCCTTCTAAAGACTTCTATTCCTCCAAATCTAGACGGGTGAAGACTCAAGATTCAAGTTCTTCAAGATTTCAACTTTCTGAGTTCTCCAAGCTTCAAGATCTACTTTTACGAAGAACGTCGGAGAAAAGACTTGTAATCGTTATTGTTATTGTAATATTCTTTTACATATTGTAGGAGATTTTTCTCTGAGTTTGTACATCCATTTGTGGATTGTGTGAGTAGATCCGGTTGTGGATTGAGTGAGTAGATCTAGTTTGTGGATCGAGTTGTAGGAGAGGTTGTTCTCCGAGTAGTAGGAGCATCGTCTCCGAGATGTAGGAGTTATGGCTCCGAGATGTAAGATTTGATGAAATCTGAGTTTGGTGAAGTAGCAGAATCTAGCCATTTGTGGTAGATAGGCGTGGCGGGAAAGTGGACGTACCCAACTCGGGGAACTAATAAAAATCTTTGTGTTTGTGTGCTTGATTTTAAAGTGATTTTTATTTCGCAAAAAGACACAAACATCACCTATTCACCCCCCTTTAGGCGATTTAGTTAGACGCTAGATACTTTCAAATGCCATACAGCAAAATCTATGAGACAGGCTAAGATAGTCAAAGCCTAAGAAGAAACATGCAGAAATGTGGCTATGTCCACAGGCATTGAGTGAAGTCTACTCACTCAACACCATACAACATTAATCGTTGAGTGAAGCTTACTCACTAAACTCCAAGTAGTGATATGGCATTGAGTAAAGCTTACTCACTCAACGACAAGTGACAACTCTAGTTATCAGTTTGGCATTGAGTGAAGCTTGATGGGTCCATTGCTCCCAATGTCCATGATTTATAAGAAGTCAAACAAGTCAATGATATACACCAAGTTATATTTGATGTGTATTTTAGTTTATGCATGCAGGTCAGTCCCCATTTGGACAGGTGGACAC
The DNA here is from genome assembly GCA_039513925.1 of Platanthera zijinensis. NCBI lineage: Eukaryota > Viridiplantae > Streptophyta > Magnoliopsida > Asparagales > Orchidaceae > Platanthera > Platanthera zijinensis. The sequence continues at coordinate 110,810,867 of CM077095.1, read as the reverse complement.
TAAACAAGCTGGTGATCAGATAGACAAATATTATAAAGTCCATAGGCATTGAGTGGAGAAAGCTCACTTTACGCTAGCAACCTTGAAAAAGAAAGCTGGACAGAAAAATATTACTAAGTCCACAAGCGTAGAGTGGAGCAAGCTCACTCAATTCCAGTAGCCTTGAGAAAGAAAGCTGGATAGAAAAATATTACAAATTCCATAGGCATTGAGTGGAGCAAGCTCACCCAATGCCAGAAGCTTAGGAATGATGTTGACAAGCAAGAAATTCAGCTATGTTCACAGGCATTGAGTTAATCCAGTTCACTCAATGCCATGAGCCAAAAAGCGCTGAGTCAGGTGTGGACAGTCAAAGCCTAAGTAGTGGAAACTAGAAAAATAGCTAAGTCCACAGGCATTGAGTGGAGCAAGCTCACTCAATGCTAGAAGCTAAGGAAAGATGTTAGCAAGCAAGAAATTCAGCTAAGTCCACAGGCTTTGAGAGAAGCTAGTTCACTCAACGCTATGAGACAAAAAGCGTAGAGTTAAGTGTGGACAGTCAAAGCCTAAGCAGTGGAAGACAGAAAAATAGCTAAGTCCGCATGCATTGAGTTATGTCAACTCTCTCAAAGCCATGCGACTTAATTCGTCATGTATTGCTTCCTAAGTTAAAGCCGCAAAGTTTCTGTCAAAGAAAAATATGCTAAGTCCATAAGCATTGAGTGAAGCCAGTTCACTCAACGCCATACTGATTCTGTCAATGCCATAGAAGATAGACTGGAAATTCGTCTAAGTCTACAGGCATTTAGTGAAGCCAGTTCACTCAACGCTAGATGATAGAAGGCTTTGAGTCAAGCTATTGTAGTCAAAGATAAGGGGAAAGAGTGACAGAAAAATGGCTGAGTACAAAAGAGTTGAGTGATCTCAATGCCATGTAGTGGAGTAGTCGCAACTATGTATAAAAGCGTTGAGTGATCTCAATTTTCTCAACGCCAAGGTTGCTTAAGAAGCAGAAAATAGTCTAAGGCAAAAAGCATTGAGTGATGAAGCTACACTCAATGCTCTCAATGCCTAGGATGCCGAAAGAGTAGAAAGTTAAGCTAAGTATAAAAGTATTGAGTGAAAGCCATTCACTCAACTCCACTCAACGCCAAGAAAGCTGAAGAAATGACTAAGTCCAGAATTATTGAGTAAAGCCCATTCACTCAATGCTCTTAACGCCTGAAGTGTTTCTGAGAAGTTGGCTAAGTTCAGAATTGTTGACGTCAGCATGAGTCAGCGAAAGTCCACAAAGTCAACGCCATTCAAAATAGTTGCGGGAAAGCAGCAAAATAGCGTTAATGGTGCTGATGGACAGCTGGTTGTCTTCTAGTGTAAAAGGAAGGTGATATGTCAGCAATTAAGGCGGGCCCACACAAAAAAGAGTCATTGATCAGCGTACAATAAAAGGGAAAGATTGTCTTAGTCGATAGAAAGCAATTAGGGTTTTCTGTTTACGCATTCTTACAATGGAGCTTTGTCTTCTTACTCGCCATTAACATTGAGCCTGAAGCACAAGTCATGTTCAGTCAACCTGAAAGCATAAAGAGATAGCTGTTGTGATCATCATCAGCGACAGCAGATCAAAGTCTTGATTCTGATTTTCTTCCAACACAAGCATCCCAGTACTGAAGACCTTGTCAACTTGCTACTGTGAAGAAGATAGGGCGGAAATCTGCTCAGCCTAGGAAGACAGACACATAAATCTCTCTGGTATCAAAATGTAAATCATCTTTTCTATTTTCTGTAGGATCCTTTAAGGATCTGAGTGTAGGCCTGATTTATAAAGGCTGAGAGGTAAGATTCTTGTGTGAATCTGAGTCGTAGGCCTGTGTTATAAAGGCTGAGGTAGGATCATCTATTTATCTGAGTGTAGGATCTATATTGGATCTGAGTGTAGGATCTATATTGGATCTGAGTGTAGGATCTATATTGGATCTGAGTGTAGGGCTTAGCCTAGATTCTGAAGATCATTCATCAAGAGATGAACGAGAATATGAATCTGAGGAAGATGTCAATTCTATGATTGACAAGTATGGTGTCTTGCTGATTGACTTCAAGAAGAGCAAGTTGCTGGCTAAGAAGTAGGCTAAGGAGATCTCTTCCCTTTAGCTTGCTGCTTCACAGCATGCTGATTCAACCTCACTGCTTAATCAAAAAAATGAAGAAAATCAGTGAGCTGCACACAATCTCATTCATCCAGCTAGGAACCAAAAAGTACCAGGAAAATAGAATAAGGGACCTAGAAGTGTTGCTGGAAAGAGAAAAGAGAATAGTGGCCAGTTATTTAAGGCCAAGTTCAGTACTTCCCTTGATAGACACCTTCACATCCCAAAAGGGTAAGAAGGGGTTGGAATTCAATGGATATACTAGAGTTTCCAATCCCAAAGGAAAGGGAAAAGCTCTAGTACAGCCATTGGCCTCCAAGCCTCCTATTCCATTTAAGAAAGTACAGCTACCTTAAAATAGGTATGACCAAGAAAGTATCTTTGGTCACTGGATGAATGGTAGAGCCACTAGTGTGAGTAAAGATGCTCCACACTATGGTGGTAGATATAGAAAGGGGGCAAGTGCCTTCAAGGCTGCCCATGAGGAAATTCAAATGGCATACACTGGACCATTTGTTTTTTGTGCACTAGCCCCTTCTCTGAAGGGTAAAACTACAGACTGTTCTCAGAATATTCCAACCCACTCTAAGACTAAGGGCAAGTCTGCCAGTAGTCCTGATTTGGGCATCTCAAAGGCCATCAAGAGTGTGCTTTCTGAAAAGATGGTAACTGCTGGTAGGGCTCAAGATACAACAAGCACTTCTATTGCCAGACCAACCACAAGTAAGACTGGGGCCTAGAAACAAAAGAACAGGACTGTTGTTGCACCTTTTGGACCAAGATCTACTTTTAACACTGCTAGCAGGCCTTCTTAGGAAAGAAGGAATAATATCTATGAGTGCTGGTACTATAGCAAGGTAAGCTACTATGCTATTTATTGCTTGCACAATCTGAGTGTGCAATGAGAAAATGTTTGCTTGCCTGTCAGAAGAGCTGTAGGTAGGTATTTTTAGACTAATATGCACCTAGGACCCAATAAATATTAGGGTCCTAAAGTTAACTGAATTATGTCATGCAGGTTAGTCCAAGTGCCCATGCCCCAATATGGTACTTGGACAGTGGATGTTTCTGGAACATGACTGGAATAAGGAGCTTAATAAAGGAAAATACTCCAGTAAAGAATGGACAAAAGGTTATCTTAGGTGGCTCAAAAAAGGAGTGACTAGAGGTTATGGTAAGATCTATAATGGCATAGTCACCATCACAAAAGTAGCTTATATGGAAGGGTTGCAACACAACTTGATAAGCATTAGCCAACTCTGTTATCTGGGCTATGACATAGTATTCCACAAAGGATGAGTGCCAGATTAGAAGGTTAAGTGACCAGGAGGTCATCTTAACAGGCACTAAGAGTGGAAATGTGTATTGTTTAGATTTCCTATTTTTAAGTCAGGACTCATCTGTATGCCTAGTTACAGATGAGAAAGCCTCTTCCTGTGTCCAGTGACATAAGAGGCTAGCCCATCTAAATTATAGAACTATATGTAAGATCTTCAGTAGGGAGATAGTTAGGAATGGTACTAAGCTAAAGTGCACTAAGGAGGGTATCTACTCTGCATTCCAAAAGGGGAAACATACCAAGACCGCTTTCAAGAGCATTGGCACTAAAGACTCAGTAAGGTGCTAATACCTTCTTGCATATGGACTTATTTGGTCCTATGCCAGTTCAAAGTCTTGGTAGTAAAGTCTACACTCTTGTGATTGTTGATGACTTTTCCAGATTTGCCTCGGTGTTCTTTCTAAGGAAGAAATCCGAAACCCCAGATGTCTTCGAGACATTTTTCAAGCAAATTCAGAATTAATTTAACAGTACTATTGTCAAAATCAGAAGTGACCATGAGACTGAATTTCAGTCTGAGTGCATGACAAGGTTCTGTGAAAATTAAGGGATTCATCAAGAATTCTCCTCTCCTAGAACACCCTAGCAAAATGGGACCATTGAGAGGAAAAATAGGACTCTCATAGAGGCTGGTAGAACCCTTTTAAGTGACTCATCACTCCAAGATTACTTCTGGGCTGAGGTAGTTAACACTATATGTTATGTCCTTAATAGGGCTTATATCACCAAGAGCCACAAGAAGACTCCCTATGAGATCTTGAAGGGCAGAAAATCAAACCTGAGCTATTTCAGGATCTTTGTTTACAAGTGTTATGTGCTTAACAATGGAAAATCCCACATAACTAAGTTTTCTTCCAAGTCCCATGAAGCAATCTTTGTTGGGTACAAATTCATAGTAAGGCATATAAAATATATAACTTAACAAGTCAAGTTGTAGAAGAGTCAATGCATGTTGTCTTTGATGAATCCAACATGATTAACAGTGAGCTGCCTAGATCCTCTTATAGTATTGTAGGTAGAGAGCTGATGATGGACAAGCTAACCATCAAGGAGGATGCTCCCACAGTCCAAGATAAAGCTGATGGACCGATCATTCCTAGAGAAGGGAAAGACATACTTGAAGTGGATGAAGATCAGCTAGATGAAGACAATGAAGAATAACAAGCTGAAATTAGAATGCCTCAAGCTGTAAGACATCTGAAGGGCCATCCAGCCCACCAAATCATTGGTGGAGTCTAGACCAGAAGTAAGAGTATCAACACAGCTCTCTACTCAACTTTTTTGTCTCAAGAAGAGCCCAAGAAGTTTGAAGAGGCAATCAAAGACCAATTTAGATTAGAGCAATGCAGGTAGAACTGAATCCGTTTAAGATGTGTAGATTCTGCATGCTAGTTCCCAGACCTAAGGGATATAATATCATAAGAACTAAATGGATCTACAGGAATAAGGTAGATGAGAATAGAATTGTTGTCAAGAACAAGGCTAGACAAGTGGCAAAAGGATACATGCAAGAATAAGGGATAGAATTTGACCAGACATTTGCCCCAGTAGCCAGATTGGAAGCAATAAGACTCTTCCTTGCATTTGTTGCTTATCAAGGATTCAAAGTCTACTAGATGGATGTGAAGTCAGCCTTCCTGATTGGAGACTTAAAAGAGGAAGTATATGTGGATCAGCCACCAGGTTTTGTTGACCCTAACTCTCCTAAATTTTTTTATAGGCTTATGAAAGCTCTATATGGGTTGAAGCAAGCCCCTAGAGCTTGGTATGAGACTTTGTCTAATTTCCTCATTGAGAACAAATTCTCAAGGGGGAAATAGACAAGACTTTATTCCTAAGGGAATCTAAGGGTAAGATCATTGTAGTTTAAATTTTTGTAGATGACATATTTTTTGGGTCTACTGATGACAACCTTTGCAGAAAGTTTGCTAAACTTATGCAAGGGAAGTTTGAGATGAGAAGTATAGGTGAGCTCAAGTTCTTCTTAGGACTCCAAGTAAGATAGACTGATGATGGCTTGTCCATATCCCAGTCATAGTTTACCCGGGAGTTGATTAAGAAATATGGCATAGAGAATGTCTCCACCATGAGAACTCCCATAGGGTCAAGTATGACTATAGGAAAAGATGAGGCCGGGAAACCTGTTGATGAGTCTTTGTATAGAGGTGAAAGATAATTCTATGGGTACTTAATCACCTAGAGGGGGGGGGGGTGAATATGTGTCTTTTAAATTTCTTAGTCACTTAGATTAACTATTCAGCAGAATATTAAACAGAAACATTCACAGTATAAACAATCCACTGAACACAGCACAAGCAATCACAGAACACATCACAATCAATACACAATACATAGAAATTTAATAGTGGTTCCCCCATCTAGGGTACATCCACTTCCCCCCTTCTTCCTCACTAGCAATGTGCTAGATAAGGATATATCTCCTCCTCTTCAACTCAGATCAAAAGATCTTACAGTCTCAGTTTCTGTTAAGAAACCTATACTCAGGCTCACATGTACTACCTTTGAGATTCACCCAATATCCTACCTCAGGTCCCTCAAGAACCCTACCTCAACCTTTATAATAAAGGCTTACACCTTAGTGATCCCACACAAATCACCTACCTTAGGTCCCTCAAGAACCCTACCTCAGCCTTTATAAATTAGGCTTACAACTCAGAGAATTAATCTCCTACCCACTCAGATCTAAAATAGATCTTACAAAATAAAGAGGTAAAATGAGAATGATAATAATCTCAGAAATCAGCAATCCTGTAATATGACATTTCTGAGAATTCTAATTCTTCAATTCAGCAGCAAAGAATAAATTCTTGATAAACAAACTGGCTTAAAAGATACTTCTCTGGATTTGCAATCTTCTTGTTGATGATCAGCTTGATTTCCATGAAGAATTTATAGAACAGATCCACCTTAATCAACTAATCAACTTGTTAAAAGGATTAGTAGATTTTCTTGAAGACCTTCGTCTTCTTTCTTCTTTTTGGGGTTGTCATCCTCCCCTGATTTGGAAGGAATTAGAATGAAAATTGATTTTTTGAAATTCTTATTATGTTGATTTCTCTAATGGCTATCTTCTATGTAGACAACCCCTCTATTTATAGCCTTTATGGGTTGTTGGCTTCTGATTGATGATGTCATCATTATGCCATCATACTCTAATTCTTCCTTCAAACAGTTTCTGATGAGATATCACGATACTGTAGCTGATGTGAAATTTATGACATGTCTTGACACTTCTGTGTTGACTCTACACATCTTCAGAAACATAAGTGTCGAGATGTCCAAAGTGTCTCGACACTATATTACTTAAGAATTCTTAGAAGGTGTCGAGAAATCTTAGCAGTCTCGATACTATTTTACTTATAAAAATTTTTAGTCTGAACTTAAAGGTGTCGAGACAGTTGACTTCTCTTGACACAACTGTTATCTGTGTTGACATCTTTAAATCTGCACTGTGTTGAGACAATTGAATTGTATCGACATTACTGATGTCAGGTGTCTACACTTGCTTTATTCTTCACTGTGTCGAGAAAGTTGAATTGTCTTGACACTTTAGCCTGCCCAGTGTCGATACATATTTTAATTCTTCACTGTGTCGAGATAGTTGATTTGTCTCGACACTTCAGCCTGCCCGGTGTCGAGACTTATTTTGAGTCTGTACTTCAGTTCTACATTATGTCGAGATAGTTGTATTATCTCGACACAATTGTCTTAAGGTGTCGAGATATCTGACTTGTCTCGATACTACTGACTGTATCTTCAAACTGTCGAGATAACTGATTTTTCTCGAAATTGCTCTTGCAAAGGTGTCGACATAGTTGAAGTTTGTCAACACTTTTATACTTAGCAATGTTTCTGCATTGTAATTTGCTAGGTGTTGACTGTGCAGACTTCACTCAGCACTTTGCTGACTTCACTTGACTCTTTTGTACTTAGGCAATTTTCTTCACTTTCTAGTCAGCTTCTTTGAGTCCACCTGTCAATATGACTTGAACCACCTGTCCAATCAATATGAAATAGGCAACATGCATACATGAACAGAAACATACATCAAATACATACTTGTATATATCATTAAGTTGAAAGGGCTTCTTCAAATAAAGTACATTGTGTCCAAAGTATCCAACAATCTCCCCCTATTTGGAGAAGTCATAACCCCAATTCAATGATATACACCACAATACCAAAAATATGATAATTAAGATGTATATGAAATGTGCTGAACAAAACTATAAAATGAACAACATTGATAACACAGATAGAAGAGAGTGCAACCAAACATTTTCATTACAATATATTAAAAGATTACACTTTTCAGTTTTTTTTACAATGTTTTTAAAAAAAAAAATTACATAGATCCTAGAAAAAGAAATAATATTCTATGGTTATTTTGGCTCTTTGATGACAATGGCTTTTCCTGATTGTACTTTAGCTTTAACTTCAGGCACCTTGTCATCAGCCACTTTCTCCTTTCCCTTGGCATTCTTAGCTTTAGAAATTTCTTCTTGCTTGAGCCTTTGCCTTTCAAGATAATGACAGGGCTTGGGAAAATATTTGCTGGGCCAAATAGAATCAGCTAGGATCTTCCCTGCCTTCATATCATTTCTGAATTTGTGGATGATCTCCTGCTGTGTTGTATGCTTGACCCACTCCTATTCTGAATACCATTTTCTCCTATCAACTGTATTAATATTAATTGTTTCCATGCAGTGAGTATAATTAATCTAGAAGTTGGACTCCACTGCTCAAAATCTGTCTTAGCTTCAGCCTGCTCCCTGAATCTTTTCTTAGATAATTGATCTTCTTTCTGTTTAAGCAAAGCAAAATCAGTCATCTCCACCTCCTCACAAACTATATTCTGAATTTGTGGTTGAGGACTGTACATGGAATGGAAAGAAGTTTGAATGGCCTCAAAATGAGCTGGTTGGCAACCAGACTCAGTAGTTTGATCTTCATCATACCATATGGAAGGATGTCCTAGAGTTTCTCTAATGCTATTTGAAGTCCAAATAGCATGCTCAGAGCTTGCATTTATCATTACTCTCTCCCCCTTTATGACTTTTCTTTCTATATGATCTCTTAAGTCATTCTTATGAAATCTGACTTGACCCTCTAGATGAGTAACCCTAAGGACAAATGATTCTTTGCTTTGAGCAAGTGGTCATCCAATTCCTTGTAAGAAGTTGTGATATCTTGAATCATAGAGGCTGATTTAGTAGATAACTGAGTTTCAATATCCTTGGAGGTAGAGGTTATCTTAGTCTCAAGAGCAGTAGTTTTCTTAGCTATCTTGTCCAATGTAGCATCATATATAACTATCATATTCTCATTCATTATAGTCTGATTTTCCATGACATAACCTTGTTTTACAACTATTTCATTTTTAATTTTATTTGACTCCACTTGTTGTTTAACAAAGTACACTACAACATTAGCTCCTCTCTGGAAGAAATTAGTCATATCTTTCTTTGACAGATTAACCTCAAATCTAATTGATTTGATTTCTTGAGCCAACTAGAAATGCAACTCCTTGTTGCTTTCAACCACATACTTTTCTAGTTGATTTCTCTATTGATCTAGCATTATCTGTAGTTGAGCAAGAAGTGAGTTTGAATCCATTGCAGGAGCAGGTGTTGGTACAGACTGAATGATCTTCTTATAGCTTTTACTCCTCTTTTTGAGTTCAGTTATTTTCCTTTTCTTTATCTGAGAGACTTCTTCCTCCTCAAATTCTGAAGAACTGACTACTTCAACTGATGTAGGCTCTTTAGCTTTTTAAGTATTTGGGGCCAAATCTACTGTAAGACCCCCCCCCCTCCCGGAACACAGAATACGGCACGAGGGGAGTCTTATGCCCAGAATAGCCGCCTTGCGGTAGCACTAGCGCTCGGGCTAGCATGTACTACAAGACGCCTATTATGTCAGTCTTTACAAATATCAATCATGCCAACCCAACCAGAGTAATAAAAATAGAAGTCAAAGTCACACATAAGCATATAAGTCCAAATATAACAAATATATAAGCTACATCTAGCTTCTAAACTATCAGAGTACGAGTAGTCTTGCCCAAAAGGGATACAACAAGAGTCACTCTATGACTCACATCTGTCACTAACGGTAGCAACGACATCGTCCCTTCAGGCCTTATCGTATTGGCCTGACTGTCCTACTGCATTACCTATTGCTGCTCCGCCTGCGGGGTTTCCTCCTAAAAACGAAGACGTAGCAACTGTTAGTCATAAATACTAAGTTGTTTCACATCCGCTCCCCCAGCGACTCCTCGGCACCGGGCGGAGAAATGATTAAGGTACAATATATTTAATAAAGCAGTAGTACAAACATGTGGAGTAATATATATGACATAAGTAGAAGTAAAGTAAACTATAATGGTATCATCAGCATTCTAAGCTAGCAGTTCTACATTTACAGCAGAGTATGAGAATGAAAGCTATAACTAAAAGTAACTCAACTTATATGAATGCCTATACAGACATATAAGTTGAGGATCAGCTCAACAGAAAGGTAACTCATTGTATAAGAGTGCCCATACAAACTTATACGATGAGGATATTGTTTATGCAATGTAATGTGATGCAATGAATGCTGTGGTATGACTCAACATGCACACGGACAAGCAAATTGTTGTGTCGACCCAGACTTTGAAGTTCCCACTTTTCGAGCTGGTAGCTAACCTCTCAGCCGCCAACCGTTCACTTGGCACGGAAGGAGCCGCGGGAATGAGAACCGAGGACCAAGCCCAACCACCCAAGGTCTAACTGTCAACTCTCATTAGTGTGATTACTGGCAAGCCCGTAGACCTGCCATACTATCCTTAACTCTGGATTACGATACCACATGTCGACTCACACCGCATGCTACTTCGCGTCTCGAGCTCAATAGCTCACAAAGGTTCCCTTACCAAATCCCTTATTAACACAAACGATCAAGTGCGGCAAACATTCACGCACTGTCAACCCTTCCAAATATCCATGCACTAACCATATTCAATCCTCTTCCAACATTTCGAGCTCACAACTCAAATTACTGATTCACATATCTAGTTGTTTATACAATCCAACTTGTCTACTCACTAGTTCACCTAGGGATCTACCATCGAACCATTTTGTTCAAGTAGGTTTTACTTCATCATCTGATTATAAAGGATCAACAAATACCTCACCACGAACTTTATGATAACTGTTCACAATTACTCTAATATTATTAAATTAGGTTTATATTAACAAAGAACCAAGCATGTAGGAATTGTATAGAGAGTAGAGCTTCAAACGGGGATTCCTGATGCTACAGGAATCCGACGAAAATTTTTAACCCATCATTAGAAAGGTATTTTCAAGGGCCACGACTTTCGTGTTTAGTCAGAAGCCCAGATTTGGCCGTATAAAATTCGAAAGCGGCTTCTAAGACTGCTACATTCAAATTACAGTTTCAGCACATTTATATTATCAGCCATCAATTTCGATCAGGCTTTCCCGTGTCTTCAGACATCTCCTGAAGATGTGTAACCACTCATTGGAAAGATCTCTCCAAGTCCTACGACCTTCGTGTTTAGTTGAAAGCCCGGATCTGGCCATGACATACATGTAAATGTCCATGAAGATTGCTGCATACAAAACACAGATTTCTGCATGCATTTTTGAGGCGGAATGAACGATATCGGTTCATCTTCCTCCTCTAGAGGATCTTCCCAAATCACACCTAGAAATCCTCCTACCTTATTCACCCTCATCAGGTCATTCATCTTCACAAGACCATTCCCACCATCACATTGAAGGAAGGAGAGGTTGAAGATTACTAAACCCTAGAACACAAGTCCTAGTATGGCCTCTTCCTAAGAGTCTCCATCTCATACATCAAGACTCTTTTGAGTTGATATCTCGCCTAGGATTAACTACAGATCTAGCACCAAGGGAGAGGGGAGGAAACTCACATCATTTCCGGCATTTTCGTTATTTCCGACCATAGATCGCGTGACTCTTAGCTGCGGCATCCTCTCCTCCTTGGCGGAGGCAGTTCTTCATCGAGTATAGTTGATTCCAGCAACTCCTTCCCTCCTCTAGCAGTTTATTTACAGAAAATAAAGCTTGGGAAGAGGATGAAAAATGGCCAAATCCTATATAAATAGGACCAACACGGGTAAGAACATGCCCGTGTTCCTACCCGTGTCCCGCTCGGTGAAGAACCGTCGATGGTTATAGTGTCATATGGAAACAGACATGGGTAGGGACACACCCGTGTCCACTACTCGTATCACGGGACATGACCATGTGCATGGCCGTATTATTACCTGTGTCCTGATCGGGAGACACGGCCGGCTTGCTGGAGATATGCACACGGGTAGGGACATGCCCGTGTCTCTACTCGTGTTCGTCTCGGGACACATTTGTTGATCTTAACTCAACGCACATGGGTAGGGACATGCCCGTGTCTCTACCCGTGTCCTGCTCGGGATAGGCCTTATCGAGTTCCACTCGATTCCTCTCGAGTTCTACTCAACGCACACGGGTAGGGACACGCCCGTGTCTCTACCCGTGTCCAATTTTGGACCAGTTTCTCTTTTCCACACGAGTGTAAGCCTAGTCTCTTGCACTGGGCCCAAGTCAGCTCTCCTGACTGAAAAGCATGCAAGAGGGGCCTAGCACAAATCGGGACGTTACAAATCCTATAAACAAAATAAAAGATTTCGTCCCCGAAATCATGCTATGGCTATGGGGGAAAGTAAAACATAAAATAAAATAAGATATGCATTTAAATATTACCATGATGAAACAGCTTCGGGTAGCCCTTTTGCATCAAGTCCACCGGCTCCCACGTATACTACTCCTTCCCATGATTAGACCACAACACCTTAACCAAAGGAATACTTTTGCGGCGCAAAATCCTTGTCTCGTTGTCTACTATCCGCACAGGCTCTAGTCGCACCGACATATCAGTCGCAACTGCTCCGTCAGTGGTGGGAACGTATTGATCAGGCCGCAATAACACCTTTTGAAGTGACGATACATGGAATACGTCATGAAGATTCTCTAGCTCTGACGGTAACTCCAACCGATAGTCCAACATGCCAATCCTTTCAAATATTATGTAGGGCCCAACGTACCTTAGGCTGAGCTTATTCACACTACGCACCCGTGATACTCCATGCATCGGCCTGATCTTTAGAAACACCTTGTCGCCCACTTGAAATTCCACCATCTGGTGCTTTGCATTATAATATTTTGCATACCAACTTTGAGCCTCAAGCATGCTGTCCCATATTAGTTTCATAACCGCATTAGTATCACCAATGTATTCATTTCCCAAAGTCTTCGGGTCCTCATCCTACACCCAAGACAAAGGTGTTCTACACCTTCTTCCGTAAAGGGCTTCATGGGGCGCCATCCCGATGCTAGCTTGATTGCTGTTATTGTACGAGAACTCTACCAGGGGTAAGAGCCTTTCCCAAGGCTCTCCTCTATCCAACACACACAACCTCTGTAGATCCATCAATTTCCTGATAGTCCTTTCAGACTTCCCGTCTGTCTGAGGATGAAACACTGTGCTAAAGGTGAGACGTGATCCCAAATATGCCTGTACCGCCTTCCATTTTTTAGAGGTAAACTGACCATCCTAATAGGAAACAATCGTCTTTGGCACACCATGATACCGTACGAACTGCTTCACAAAGAGGCATACCAAAATGTCCACACGAGCTTCTTTCTTCATAGGAATGAACCGGGCTACCTTCGTCAGGCGGTAAACGATCACGCATATTGAATCATTCCCTGAGCGTGAGCGGGGCAAACCATGGACGAAGTCCATGGAGACATCCTCGAACTTCCACTCAGGGATGGGTAATGGATGTAATAATCCGTCGGGACTCCTGCACTCTGCCTTCACCCTTTGACAGGCCTCGCAATTCGTAACAAAATTTCTGACGTCTTTCTTCATTCCTGGCCAACACATGGTCTTTCGCAAGTCAGCGTACATCTTGGCAATCCCAGGATGCACAGAATATTGAGAGCAATGTGCCTCTCTCAAGATATCTTCCCGAATATTATCGCCCTTGGGAATGTAGAGCCGACCATAGAAGTAGACGAGGCTGTCTTGTAGGGAATATTCGTTAGTAATTCCATCTTCAATCAACTTGATTGCCGGGAACAGAGCCGCATTTTTTCCTTGCTCTGCCCGGATTCGGTCTCGAATGTCACAAACTATGCTCATCGCGGCTAAGTACTCTGAATACCCTTTTGTTGGTCCTTATACTCTAGAGTAATCACCATCTCCTCAAGCATCCGAGCAAACTCCATACGCATCAACCGGGACTCGAGGTTTGTTTTTGGTACCTTCCTGCTCAAAGCATCAGCTACGGAATTTACTTTTCCGGGGTGGTAGTTCAGGGTGAATTCATAATCGCACAAAAACTATAACCATCGCTGCTTTCTAAAATTCAGTTCCTTCTGGGTATGGACGTACTTCAGATTCTTGTGATCTGAAAAGATTTTGCAGTGGATGCCGCATAGATAGTGCCTACAAATCTTCTGGGCGAACACCGTCATTCCCAATTCAAGATCATGTACCGGATAGTTGACTTCATGCTTCTTCAGCTGTCTCGAAGCATATGCGATCACATGCCCGTGTTGCATCAATACTGCTCCCATCCCTTGATGTGATGCGTTAGTGTAAACTTGAAATCCTTTTTTCCTAGATGGAAGGGCTAGGATGGGTGAAGACGTAAGTCGTTCCTTCAGTTCTTGAAACGCATCTTCACACTAGGGTGTCCACTCATAAGGCACACACTTCTTTGTCAGCGTAGTAAGAGGAAGGGCAATCTTTGAGAACCCTTTTACAAACTTGTGATAATACCCGATAAGTTTAAGGAAGCTCCGCACATCGGCCGCTGACTTTAAGGGCGACCACTCCTTCACGACACACACTTTGTCCGGATCCACAGCTAACCCAGCCCCACTGATCACATGGCCCAAGAAGGCAACCTCTTGGAGCCAAAATTCGCACTTGCTGAACTTGGCAAACAAGGCGTGCTCTTTTAGCTTCTTCAGTACCTAGGTTAGGTTTTCGACATGCTATTCCTCCATCTTAGAGTAGACCATAATGTCATCGATGAAAACGATGACGAAGAAATCTAAATAAGGTTCGAACACTTTTGTTCATCAAGCTCATGAAGGCTGAAGGGGCATTTGTGAGTCCAAATGGCATCATAGTGAACTCGTATAAGCCGTACCTTAAGCTAAAGGCCATTTTTTGAATATCCTGCTCTTGTATTCTCAACTGATAATACACCGAACGTAAATCCAACTTTGAGAACCAATGCACTCCAACCAATTTGTCGAACAACTCATCGATCCGAGGTAGCGGTTAGGTGTTTCGTACCGTCAATCGGTTGAGCTCCCGATAGTCTATATATAATCGCAAGATTCCATCCTTCTTCTTAATAAACAGAATTGGGGCTTTCCAAGGTGATGATTTGGGGCGAACAAACCCTGATTCTACCAACTCTTGCAACTGAACTCTAAACTCTATGAGTTCTTTAGTGTCCATCCGGTAAGGGGTCCTGGAGACGAGCTTGGCTCCTGGTATTAGCTTAATTTGAAAATCAACTTCTCTATACAGGGGTAATCTTGGAATTTTCTCAAGAAATACCTCAGGAAAATCCCGCACTACCCGTACGTCCTTCATATCTATTTTTATCTCCTTCAGTGCGAAACATATCATGTAGACTTCATCCCCTCTCATGTGAGCTTTCAAGGTCTGAATCGAAGACAATAATAAACATGGTGAAAATTCTATACCTTGGAAGATTATATCGGTATCCCCATGCCTCAAGTAGATTCGCTTCTCTACGCAGTCAATTCTTGCGTAGTGCCAATCCAGCCATGCCATGCCTAGAATGAGGTCGAACTCCGGCATTATCAAAACGTGGCAGGGTTATCAAATATCTTTCCCCCAATGAGTATCTCCAATTCGCACTTGGCGGTTGCGATCATCTCAGAGCCATCTGGGAGGCGTACTCTTCGAGAAATACCAGTGGAGTATTGCACTCCTTCTAAGTATTTAATGAAGTCCGCAGACACAAATGAGTACAAGGAACCCATGTCGAATAACGTATAGGCCGATTTCTCACTAACCATTATGCTTAAGTATCAAATTGTGAAGAATCAAGCCAGATTCCTAGAATAAACTTAGACAGACTAAGGACAAATGATTATAACGTATGAATTTCTTCCTCGTAGCCCTCATCCTGGAGCTGGGTCTTGCTTTAATAACTACTTCAACGAGTCTCTTAACGCTTATCTAAACACCCAAAAGACCCTCTTACCACCACTTTACCATATCTAATATATCCATCAAGCTTGAGTCTGCTATAAACAAAAGTGGTTACCCTAGGGAATCTGTCAGGTCTATTATCTCCGCTAGATTCGAAATCCGCTATAAACAAAAGTGCTTGCTCTAGGGGTCTCGCAAGACTTTATACAACAGTTTTACATATCTTGGGTCATCCAAACTTTAGGAGATTGACGTACAAAGGTACGTACCTAAGGTCAGGTTGGCTATTCGTAGGGTCAAAGTTGGACATACTTAGTGTGAATTACATATGGGCACACCACTGCTTCCGCTAAGTCAGTTTGTCCCCAAACTGACTAATCAAACGGGGGTGGCACCATTGTTAAATGACTTATCGAATTCAGGATCGTAGCAAGCTGATACCATTTGTAAGACCCCCCTCCCGGAGCACAGAACACGACACGAGGGGAGTCTTATGCCCAGAATAACCGCCTTGCGGTAGCACTAGCACTCGGGCTAGCCTGTACTACAAGATGCCTATTCTGCCAGCCTTTAGCAATATCAATCATGCCAACCCAACCAGAGTAATAAAAACAGAAGTCAAATACACACATAAGCATATAAGTCCAAATATAACAAATATAGAATCTATATCTAGCTTCTAAACTATCAGAGTATGAGTAGTCTTGCCCAAAAGGGATACAACAAGAGTCACTCTATGACACCCATCTGTCACTGACGGTAGCGATGGCACTGTCCCTTCAAGGCCTGTCTTCCTGGCCTGACTATCCTGCTGCATTACCTGTAGCTGCTCCGCTTGCGGGGTTTCCTCCTAAAAAGGAAGACGTAGCAACCGTTAGTCATAAATACTAAGTAGTTTCACATCTGCTCCCCCAGCGACTCCTCGGTATCGGGCAGAGAAAGGATAAGTGTACAATATATTTAATGAAGCAGTAGTACAAACAAGTGGAGTAATATATATGACATAAGTAGCAGTAAAGTAAATTATAACAGTATCATCAGCATTCTAAGCTAGCAGTTTTACATCTACAGCAGAGTATGAGAATGAAAGCTATAACTGAAAGTAACTCAACTTATATGAATGCCCATACAATCATATAAGTTGAGGATCGGATCAACAGAAAGGTAACTTATCGTATAAGAGTGCCCATACAAACTTATACGATGAGGATCTTGTTTATGCAAAGTAGTGTGATGCAATGAATGCTATGCTATGACTCATCATGCACACGCACAAGCAAATTGTTGTGTCGACACAGACTCTGAAGTTCCCACTTTTCGAGCAGGTAGCTAACCTTTTAGGCGCCAACCGTTCACTTGGCACGAAAGGAGCCCCGGGAATGAGCACCGAGGACCAAGCCCAACCGCCCAAGGTCTAACTATCAACTCCCATCGGTGTGACGACGGGCAAGCCCGTATACCTGCCACACTATCCTTAACTCAGGATTACGACACCACGTATCGATGCACACCGTATGCTACTTCACGTCTTGAGCTAAACAACTCACAAGGGTTCCCTTACCAAATCCCTTATCAACACAAATGATAAAGTGCGACAAACATTCACGCACTATCAACCCTTCCACATATCCATGCACTAACCATATTCAATCCTCTTCCAACATTTCGAGCTCACAGCTCACATTACCGATTCACATATCTAGTTGTTTATACAATCCAACTTGTCTACTCACTAGTTCACCTAGGGATCTACCATCCAACCATTTCGTTCAAGTAAGTTTTACTTCATCATCTGATTATAAAGGATCAACCAATAGCTCATCACGAACTTTATGATAACTGTTCACAATTACTCTAATAATGTTAAATTAGGTTTATATTAACAAAGAACCAAGCATGCAGGAATTGTATAGAGAGTAGAGCTTCAAACGGGGATTCCTGATGCTACAGGAATCGGGCAAAAATATATAACCAATCATTGGAAAGGTATTTCCAAGGGCCACAACTTTCGTGTTTAGTCAGAAGCCCAGATTTTTCCGTATCATACTCGAAAGCGGCTTCTAAAACTGCTACATTCAAATTACAGTTTCAACACGTTTACATTATCAGCCATCAATTTCGATTAGGCTTTCCCGTGGCTTCAGACATCGCTTGAAGATGTGTAACCACTCGTTGGAAAGATCTCTCTAAGGCCTACGACCTTCGTGTTTAGTCAAAAGCCCGGATCTGGCCATGACATACATGAAAATGGCCATGAAGATTGCTGCGTGCAGAACACAGATTTCTGCATGCATTTTTGAGGCGGAATGAATGACATCGGTTCATCTTCCTCCTCTAGCGGATCTTCCCAAATCACACCTAGAAATCCTCCTCCCTTATTCACCCACATCAGGCCATTCCTCTTAACGAGACCATTCTCACCATCACATTGAAAGAAGGAGAGGTTGAAGATTACTAAACCTTAGAACACAAGTCCTAGTATGGCCTCCTCCTAGGAGTCTCCATCTCACACATCAAGACTCTTTTGAGTAGATATATCGCCTAGGATTAACTATAGATCTAGCACTAAGGGAGAGGGGAGGAAACTCACATCATTTCCGGTGTTTCCGTTATTTCCGGTCATAGATCGCGTGACTCTTCGCGACGGCAACCTCTTCTCCTTGGCGGCGGCGGTTCTTCACGGAGTATAGTTGATTCTAGCAACTCCTTCCCTCCTCCAGCAGTTTCTCCACAGAAAAGAAAGCTTGGGAAGAGGATGAAAAATGGCCAAATCCTATATAAATAGGACCAACACGGGTAGGAACACGCCTTTATTCCTACCCGTGTCCCGCTCGGTGAAGTGCCGTCGATGGTTATAGCAACATATGGACACTGACACGGGTAGGGAAACACCCGTGTCCACTACCGGTGTGACAGGACACGACCGTGTGCATGGATGTGTTCTTACCCGTGTCCTTCTTGGGAGACACGGCCGGCTTGCTGGAGATATGCACACGGGTAGGGACACGCCCGTGTCTCTACCCGTGTTCTGTTCAGGACACATTCATTAAGCTTCACTCAACGTATACGGGTAGGGATACGCCCGTGTCTCTACCAGTATCCTTCTCGGGATAGGCCTTGTCGAGTTCCACTCGACTCCTCTCGAGTTCTACTCGATGCACATGGGTTGGTACACGCCCGTGTGTCTACCCGTGTCCAATTCTGGACCAGTTTCTCTTTCCCACACGAGTGTAAGCCTAGTCGCCTGCACTCCCTGGGCCCAAGTCAGCTCTCCTGACTCAGAAGTACGCACGAGAGGCCTAGCACGAATCGGGACGTTACATCTGCCAAGTCCCCCTTAACTCTTGCACCTTCTTCACCAAGATCTATTTCATCATGAACTGAACCCTCTGGAAGTTCAGTCATCTCCCCTGGATATCTTTATCTTTATTTAGAAGGATTTCTTCCTCTGTCTCCTAAGAGACTACCTCCTCATTCTCTTTTTCATATATTTCCTGTTCAGGAACCTCTACTTGCTCCAGAACATTGTCCAGCTCTTGTACTACTTTCATTACTATTGTATTTTCAGTATACATATCCATATCTGGAAGAACGTTGAGATTCTTCCCCTCACCTGGATCCCTATTTGGAATTGTCTCCCCCAGCATCTAATCACCAGTAGCAAGAGAGATCCTTATAGATTTTACAGGTGCTGTATCATCCTATTTCTCTGAGCTAGAACTTCCTTATTCTTTAGATTCACTGGAAGAATCTTCTTCTTCAACCACTACCTTATTCTTTTTATCCTTCTCCTTCTCAACCACAGGTGTTTCCTTGGATAGTACTCTATCCCACCTTATCAGTATCCTCATGTCCATTCTCCTCATATGATTGATCTTAGATCCAATCTTGAGATTGTGGCTGCCAGGAATGGCATGAACCAAGTAGAGGCATATAATTCTACCTATATTGGGCTTTTTGATGCTCTCTGCAATCTTGTCAAAGAATATTTTTGCTCCAATTAGTCTAGACTTTGAATATAATTCTAGTCATCAGCTCCATAAATGCAGATATCTTGTCATGTGCTCCTGTCTTGTACAACAACACCTTTCCTACTATCTTAGACAGGAATTTGCCCTGGGTATTCATACCCTTCCTAATCAAGGTGCTTCTAATCTTTGTGGTTAGGTCCAATCCACACCACTTCAAAGAATCTATAGTCCTGGCAAAATCAAGGTCATCATCCTGATCAATTCTTTGTAATTGAAAAATCTTAGCCAATCTCCTGGTTGTGATTTTAACCTTTGTTCCATTCACTTTAGACTTAATCTTTTCTTAGTTTGCATCCAGATGAGCATTTGAGAAGAATTCTGAAACTTCTCCTTTCTAGATATTTGATGGTTTAGAGATAAGATATTCCAAACCTGCTTCATTGATTAGGGTTATTACATTCCTAATTTCTTCACCCGCCGAGTTGAATCCATTACGAACAAGCTCATAGCCTTCAAAGATATTATCATCATTCTTAGGAGCCATGAGAGTGGAGAGAAAAGATTGACGAGTGTCGACTGATCAGGGTTCTAGGTCTTGACACTCAGGGATCAGCAATTTAAGAAAGCATAGTCGAATTCTACTCTCACACCCTATTTATTTTCTAATCTATCCTGAAGACGAAAGGGCGTGCTGCATTTAGACTATTCCAAATTTTTAGGTAAATACCTAGTCTCGACAGAGTGAAAAATGTTCTGTCGAGATGTGTCGACACAAGTTGACACAAGGATAATGTCTCTTGACATATACCTTAGGTTTTTGACACCCTCATGTCTCGACACTTACTTTAGTGTCTCGACACATTGCAGTATGTAGTGTCGACATACTTTCTGGTTTCTTGACACATTACCATATATAGTGTCGACACATTTTCTGGTATCTCGACACTTTCTTAGATGTCTCGACACATTCTTTGGTGTCTCGACATAACTTTTTACTTAGTCAAAATTTTGTTTTCTAAAATATAGATATTTGACACTTTAAGGTCTATTCTTGATATTTATGTAAGTAAACTTAATTACTGACATTTATATTATATTGTTATTTTTATTAGTTTTTATATATATATGCATAAATTATTCAAGATTTAACATGCCAAGTTCAAACTTAAAGAAATTAAATTTCTCTTCTTCTAGGGTCTTTGTGAAAATATTAGCAATTTGTATATTTGTTGGAACAAATTCTAAACTAATATCTTCATTTTCTACATGCTCCCTAATAAAATGATATCTTATTTCAATATGTTTAGTTCTACTATATGACACGGGATTGTTTGCAATTGAAATGGCACTAGTGGAATCACAGTATAATGGAATTTTACTTAGCTGAATGTTATAATCATGTAACTGATGCTGAATCCAAAGCAATTGTGCATAACAACTTCCAGCAGAAATGTACTCAGATTCAGTAGTGGATATTGCTACACTTGTTTGCTTTTTGCTGCTCCATGACACCAGCCTTCTTCCAAGGAATTGACATAAACCTGATGTGCTTTTCTTGGGATACCATAGACCATGATTGGGTGTGCCCTTTAGATATCTCAATATTCTATTGACTGCTGTATAGTGAGATTCTTTAGGGAAAGCTTGGTACCTAGCACCGACACAAGTATCATATATTATGTCTGGTCTACTGGCTGTTAGATAGAGTAGTGATCCAACTATGCCTCTATACAAGGCGATATCAACTGGCTTGCCAGCACCAACCTTATCTAAATACATACTGGATCCCACAGGAGTTCTCATGGAAGTGGTTGTTCCATGCCATACTTCTTGATTATCTCCTTGGTGAACTTAGACTGACTAATGAAAAGTCCATCTATAGTTTGCTTAATTTGGAGACCCAAGAAAAACTTTAGTTCACCTATGCTACTCATCTCAAACTAACCTTGCATAATTTTGGCAAACTTAGTGCAAAGAGACTCAACAGTAGAACCAAATATAATGTCATCAACATATATTTGTACTAAGATGGTCTTGCCTTTGACTTCCCTCAGGAATAATGTTGTTTATTTTCTCTTTTGAGAATTTTTCTCCTGAAGAAATTTAAACAGAGTCTCATACCATGCCCTTGGGGCTTATTTTAATCCATAGAGAGCTCTTAATAAAAGATAAACATGATTAGTTTTAGTAGAGTCTACAAAACCTGAGGGCTGCTAAACATAGACCCTTTTTTTGAGGTTACCATTAAGGAAGGCTTACTTCACATCCATTTGGTAAACTTTGAATCTTTTGTAGGCTGCATATACAAGGAAGAGTCTAATAGACTACAATCTAGCCACTAGTGCAAAGGTTTGATCAAAGTTTATACCCTCTTCCTATCTATATCCCTTTGAAACCAGTCAAGCCTTGTTTCTAAATATCACACCATTCTCATCCAATTTGTTCGTATAGATCCACTTAGTTCCTATGATATTACAATCAACTAGTCTGGGAACCAACTTCCAGACTATACATCTCTTGAACTGGTTCAATTCTTCCTGCATAGCCCCTATCGAAAATGGGTCCATATTGGCTTATTCAAATTTCTTTGGTTCTATTTGAGATAGAAAACTTGAGTACATCACGGTGTTGTGATGTATACTTCTTGTGGTCACACCATGAGCTGCATCTCCAATGATTAATTCCCTTAGATGATCCCTTAGATGTCTGATAGCTACTGGTAATGTGACCTCTTCTCTTTGAACATCTTCATCTTATTGCTGAGTTTCTTCTTCTGGTTGTTCTTATGCAAGCTCTTCCTCAACAATGTTGACTCAATCTTGTATACCTTGGCTTGCTGGAACTAAGTCCTCTATTGACATCTCCTTTAGCTTCAAGTCTTCTCCTATTGTGCTTGATGTATCTGGCTTATCATTGTAAAATATAGAACTTTCATCAAACACAATATGAACAGACTCCTTCACAACTTGATCCCTCAAGTTGTAGACCCTATAGGCCTTATTGTGGTCATTATAACCAACAAATATGGCTTCATAAGACTTCTCAGCAAATTTAGTTATGTATATTTTCCCATTATTAAGGACAAAACATCTACATCCAAAGATTCTAAAATAGGCCAAGTTTGGTTTTCTGCCCTTCATTAGTTCATAAGGAGTCTTATTCAACCTTTTGTTGATTGAAGCTCTATTAAGAACATGACATGTTGTGTTAATTATTTCAGCCCAAAAATATTCTGGGAGACAAGAATCACTCAGCATGGATCTTCCAGCTTCAATGATGGTTCTGTTCTTTCTCTCAGCAATTCCATTTTACTTGGGTGTTCTTGGAGTGGAAAACTCTTGCTGAATCTCAAGTTCTTCACAAAACTTTGTCATGCATTAATATTGAAATTCAGTTCATGAACACCTCTGATTCTGACCATAGAACTGTTCAATTCATTCTATATTTGTCTGACAAATGCCTTGAAGACATCGGGAGTTTCATACTTTTTCCTTAGAAAGAAAACCCATGTAAATCTGGAACAATCATCAACAATCACAAAAGTGTAGACTTTCCTTCATTGACTATGAATTGGCATTGGACCAAACAAGTCTATATGCAAGAGGTATAAACACCTCATTGAGTCTTTGGTTTCAATTCTTTTTAATGAAGCTTTGGTCTGTTTGCCTTTTTGGAATGTAGAGAAAATGCTCTCCTTAGAGCATTTAATGTTAGGACCATTCCTAACTAGCTCTTTACTTAAAAGCTTGCTTATGGCCTTACAATTCAAATGAGCTAGCCTCTTGTGCCATTTGACACAGTGTGAGGCTTTCTTATTTGTAACTTATATGGGTGAGTCTGACTTTAGGCAAAGAAAATTTAAGCAAAACACATTCCCCACCTAGTGCCTGTCAAGATGACCTCTTGGTCACTTGACTTCTTTATGAGGAACTCATCCTTGCAGAATGAAATGTCATAGACAAGATCACAAAGTTGGCTTATGCTTATAAGGTTGTATTGTAACCCTTCCACATAAGCTACTTTAGTGAAAGTGACTAAGCCATTTGAGATTTTACCATAACCTCTGGTAATCCCTTTGTCAGCTCCACCAAATATCACCTTTGGTCCATTCTTTACTGGAATAAATTCTCTTAAGTTTTCCTTAATTCCAGTCATATAACTGGAACATCCACTATCTAAGTACCAAATGGGCCTTTCTCTGGTGCTTGGACATACCTAAAAAATAAGAATTGAGTTTTCCTTAGGAACCCAAATTGCCTTGGGTCCTAGGTGCTTGTTAGTTGTGGCTCCATTGAGACCACTTGAAAATTTCTTAACTTGATATACTTTCTGCCCATGAGACATAGTGTGATTGAACCAATAGTCTAGGGCAAATTGTCCAATTTTTCCACAACACCAGCATTCATATCTATTGTATCTCCTCTTTGGAGGAATAGTAGGAACTTTATGCTGACTTTCCTTAGGACAGGAATCAGCAATCTTGATAGTTATATTTTAACTGGGAGCATAATGATAGTTTTGCCTCTCAGTCACAACAGTTCTCCTTGGTGCAAGCACATTAGGAATTACTTTCCTATTCACATATGATTTTGGTCCAACTAGTCCAGACTTTTGGATTTCTTTTCCCTTATTCTGAAACACAGGTTGTGGTATGACTTGACCCTTTTATCATGTTAGCTTTTTGCCTCCCCTTCTCTTAAGTTTAACATAATCTAGTCCACTTCCAGGAGTTCCTGATAAGGTATCTATAATGGGGAACACAGTTTTAGGTTTAGAAAACTACTGAACAATTCTTTTTTCATTTAGGAGTTTGAGTTCTACTCCTAAATAGTTGTATCCTTTTGTTTTAGTAACATGATTTGATCATCAATGATCTTAGTTAGCTTAGCGAACTTTGAACTTTGAAGACCAATCTTCTTAGTAGCCATCTCATAATGGTACTTAATTAAGACATCTTTGTGATGCAATCTCAATGGCTTGTTCTTTGACAAGCTTTTTGCTCTTTACAAGGGCCTCTAGCAGTTTTCCAAATTTCATTGTGAGCTTCTGCAGTTCAGTCTCAGAGTTTGACTTATGTGACTCAAAATTTGAGTTACATGAGTCTGACTCATCCCAAGTCTCATAAACAGAAGTTTTAGAACAAATCGAGTTGTCATAGAGTACCTGAGTATCCTGATAGTGAAAATTTATTGTTTCTTGATCATCAGATAGTGCCATCAAGTTAACCTCCATATCATCTTAAAAGTCACCATAGTGTGATCAAGTTGTGGAGTTATTATCCATATATATGGCCTCTCTAATGAATTTCTCTTCATAAGAGAATAGTCCAATGTGCGCATGTTCTCCTTCTGATTCAGTTGAATCAGTATCACTATAAGATAAAGTCTTTGGCTTATTTGCCATCAGACCCTTTTCTGATTTCTTGTCTTTATAGAATTTCTTCTCCTTGGACTTGCAGTTCTCCTTTATTTTAACTGGACAGTCAGCTATGATATGTCCAGGCTTATTACAGCAATGACAAACAGTGTCAGTCTTAATTTGTTTATTCTGATTTGTATCATACCTGACCACAGATTTGTTTCTGTGTTTGTCTTTGCTTTTGCTGGAACTTGGCTCAAAAGATTTCTTCTTATTCCATTGATTTCTTCTTCTCATGATCTTTTTGAATTGTCTGGTGAACATTGCCAATTTTCCATCTGACAATTCTTCTGATGAAGAACTAGTCCAAGTTCTAACTGTACCTTCATCCCTTCTTGGTGATGATGGAATTTCTCTTCTAGTCTTCTTTGATGAGTTAGCTTTGAAATCTACAGATCTGGTCTGGTTTGAACTTCTGGAAGATTCATCTTCAGCTTTTCTGGAATTTAACTGAAGCTCATGTGACAACAGCTTTTCATACAAGTCCTGAGGTAACATGTTCCTCAGATTCCTCATCTCTCTTACTGCACAAATCTTTATGTCTCATTCTTTATTTAGGGATCTTAAAAACTTGCCATTTAGCTCATAGTTTGAGAATTCTCTACCATAATTCTTTAAGTCATTGACAATTCTAAAGAACTTTTCATAACATAGTTCTATAGAATCAGTCTTCCCTTGTCTGAATGTCTTATACTGCTTGTTGAGTAGAGACTTTCTGTCATCTTTGACTTCTTCTCTACCTTCCATATAGACTATAAAAGTTTCCCACATCTTCTTGGATGTTTTACAGTTCACTAAGTTCTGAAAGGTTGAATTATCTATTACACAAACAATTATATTCCGTGCTCTTTTATCCATGGTGGCAAGAACCACCTTATCCTTTATCATTTAAGACAATTTCTTAGGTGTTTGCACATTGGCATCTAAGATAGATACTTTCATGTGTATATATGGTCATTCTTGTACTGTGATAAAGATTCTTGGATCTGATGCCTCCATAATAAATCTCATCTTTTGCTTTCAAATAGCAAAGTTATCCTTTGTACATATAGGTAGCTTCATATAACCAAGTTCTCTGTAAGATTCAGAAGCCATTAGATCTGATATTTTTCAACCACCCTTAGGATCTTTTTTTGACTGTTAGGTCTTTATTTGAATAGCCTCCCTCTGATACCACTTGAAAGATAATTCTATGGGTAGTTAATCACCTAGAATGGGGGGTGAATAGGTGTCTTTTAAATTTCTTAGTCACTTAGATTAACTGTTCAGTAGAATATTAAATAAAAACATTCATAGTATAAACAATCCACTGAACACGGCACAGCAATCACAGAACACAGCACGATCAATCCACAATGCACAAAAATTTTATAGTGGTTCCCCTACCTAGGGTACATCCACTTCCCCCCTTCTTCTTCACCAACAATGTGTTAGATAAGGTTAAATCTCCTCCTCTTCAACTAAGATCAAAGGATCTTATAGTATCAGTTTCTATTAAGAAATCTACACTCAGACCAATAAGTCCTACCTCAGAGATTCACCCAATCTCCTACCTCAGGTCCCTCAAGAACCCTACCTCAGCCTTTATAACATAGGCTTACACCTCAGTGATCCCACACAAATCACCTACCTCAGGTCCCTCAAGAACCTTACCTCAGCCTTTACAATTTAGGCTTACAACTGAGAGAATTAATCTCCTACTCACTTAGATCAAAAATAGATCTTACAAAATAAAGAGGTAAAATGAGAATGATAATAATCTATTAAATCAGCAATCCTGTAATCTGACATATCTGAGAATTCTGATTCTTCAATTCAACAGCAAAGAATAAATTCTTGATAAACAACCTGGCTGAAAAGATACTTCTTTGGATCTGCAATTTTTTTGTTGATGATTGACTTGATTTCATTGAAGAATTTGTAGAATAGATCCACCTTAATCTACTAATCAACTTATTGAAAGGATCAATAGATTTTCTTGAAGACCTTCGTCTTATTTCTTCTTCTTGGGGTTGTCGTCCTCCCCTGATTTGGAAGAAATTAGAATAAGAGTTAATTTTTTTGAATTTCTGATTGTGTTGATTTCTCTAATCGCTATCTTCTGTGTAGACAACCCTCTATGTATATCCTTCATGGGTTGTTTGCTTCTGATTGATGACATTGTCATTATGCCATCATACTCTAATTCTTCCTTTAAACAGTTTATGATGAGATATCACAATACTGTACCTGATGTGACTTTGCTGACATGTCTTGACACTTATATATTTACTCAACAAGTCTTCAAAAACATAAGTGTCGAGATGTCTAAAGTGTCTCAACACTATTGTACTTCAGTATTCATAGAAGGTGTCGAGACATCTTAGCAGTCTCGACACTGTTATACTTAGAAGAATTTCCAGTCTGAACTTGAAGGTGCCAAGACAGTTGACTTGTCTCGACACAACTGTTGTATGTATCGTCATCTTTAAATTTGCACTGTGTCAATACAGTTGAATTGTCTAGACATTGCTGCCTGCCGGGTGTCGACACTTTCTTTATTCTTCACTGTGTCGAGATAGTTGAATTGTTTCGACACTTTAGCCTGCCCAATGTCTATACTTATTTTAATTTTTCACTGTGTCGAGAAAGTTGAATTTTCTCGACACTTCAGCCTGCCCGGTGTCGACACTTGTTTTAATTCTGTACTTCCGTTCTACATTGTGTTGATATAGCTGTATTGTCTCGACACAATTGTCTTAAGGTGTCGATATATCTGACCGGTCTCTACACTGCTGACTTGATCTTCAAAGTGTCGAGATAACTGACTTGTCTTGACACTGCTCTTGCAAAGGTGTTGACATAGTTGAAGTGTGTCGACACTTTTGTACTTAGCCATTTTTCTGCATTGCAATTTGCTAGCTGTTGACTGTGCTGACTTCACTCAGCACTTTGCTGATTTCACTCGATGCTTTTGTACTTAGGCAATTTTCTTCACTTTCCAGTCAGCTTCTTTGAGTCCACCTGTCAATATAACTTGAACCACCTGTCCAATCAATATGAAAAAGCCAACCTACATACATGAACTGAAACATACATCAAATACATACTTGTGTAAATCATTGATTTGAAAGTGCTTCTTCAAATTAAGTACATTGTGTCCAATATACCCAACAAGAGGGATAATTGGCTCCCTTCTATACCTGACTGCTAGTAGGCCTGACATCATGTATGCTACATATGTCTGTGCTAGGTATCAGGTCTGCCCTAAAGAATCTCATTACTCTGTTACGAAGAGAATTTTGAGATATCTTAAGGGCACAGCAGATCTTGGCCTATGGTACCCAAGGAATAGGGATTTTGATCTAACGAGCTTTTCAGATGCAAATTTTGCAGGCCCCAAAGAAGACAGGAAAAGTACTTCAGGTACCTGTAAGTTCTTAGGTGGAATACTGGTTTCATGGAGTAGCAAGAAGCAAATAAGTGTGGTAATCTCAACTGCAGAGTCAGAGTACATTTCAGCAGGAAGCTGCTGTGCTCAGTTGTTGTGGATTCAGCATCACCTTCAGGAATATAACATTAAGATAAGTAGAACTCCTCTTTATTGTGATTATACTAGTGCCATTTCTATTGCTAGGAATCCTGTCTCACACAGCAGGACTAATGTTGGAACACCCTATTACTTATTTGGGCTAGGATCACTATTTTATGTTTAGGATGTTTAGTTTGACCCAACTTGTATAGACTAGGGTCATATGATTTTTTAAAGGGTTGTTAATACAGAAGGAATTCTAGAGAAGTTCAGTTCAACGAACGCAGAGCTCAGTTCAACGAACGCTGAGTTTAGTTTGACAAACTCAGGTTTCTAACTCTGAGTTTAGCTCAACGAACGCTGAGCTCCGTTCGACGAACTCTGATCTCAACTCAGAAGCATAGTTCGACGAAAGCCAAGCTCAGTTCAATGAACTCTGAACTCAGCACGACGAATGAGAAAATTCAGTTTGATGAACTCCAGGCTCATTTCGACGAATTCCTTACTTAGTTCGACAATCAGGCAGTTTCTATATTTAGAGAAAGAATGTTTAAAAAGCTTAATTACAATCAGTTACAACTCTGATATTTAATGCTAAATATTCTAAATGAATATAGTTGTTTAAGGCAACATTAAATATGGATTTATCACAGAGTTTTAATTCTAATTAACTCCAGGGAAGTTACAAATCTCAAGGATTCTTCAGGCGTTTCAAAGAATGGTTTTAATTCAAATATTTGTTTTCTTCTCAGACATTATATATTCAAAAGATTGTTGCTTAATGGGGTTATATATATAGATCAACATATATAGAGATACAGATATTCTGCTTCAGGCTCTTTTAGTAAAAAGTCTTTAATCAGTCAGATACAAGAAGTCCTACACCCTGAAGAAAAGTCTCCCCTCCTGATCTCAAATCTCTATTCAAATCAGGGGGAGCTTTTTGCATCATCACCCACTAAAGTCTTCTCAGAGATATTTGATAGAAAAGACAATATCAATTTCTTATAGTTTATTTTTTAAACTGTGTACAGGGTTTTAACTCCCTTCAAAAGTTAACTCTTGGTTTCTAAGTCACCTGATCAAAAGACTTAAGCTTGGTTTTTGGGCACCTGGTCAAAAGCTCAAAGGGTTGCTTGATCTCCCTTAGAAAATAGATCCTGCGGTGGTAGGTGACCTTAGCAAAAACCTGTAGTGGATACCTACCAGAGTGGTAGAAGAGTAGACGTACCCAGATTTATTGGGGAACTACTATAAAAATCCTTGTGTCATCTGCGATTATTTTCTTTTTATTTGTGTGCTCTGATTTCTCTTTATATATATATACGTATATCACATACATTAAATCTGCTATAAAAATAAATTAAAGTTTTTAAAATACTCTATTCACCCGCTCTAGAGTAAAGTTAGATCTATCCATCACTTTCAATTGGTATTAGAGGTTGGTTATTTGGTTTTATAGGCTAACACCTAAACCAACAAATTCGATAGATCTTATTTTACCAAGAAATTTGTCATGGCACAAAATAAGGAGTATTTAAGAACTAGACCTCCTATTTGTAATCTTAATAAGTTTGTACTATGGAAAGCAAGGATTAGATTATATATGAATTCTATTGATGAGGATATCTACAATTCTATTTTGATTGGACCACCTCTACCACTAGCAATAACAAGCACCAGTGTTGTACCTCCACCAGAATGGACAGAGACTCAGAGAAAAGCCAAAACTACTGATGCAAAGGCTATAAATATACTAGCCCAAACAATGTCTGATGATATTTTTTAGAAGGTTGCTGAATGCACCTCAGCAAAAGATATCTAGGACTCCCTCACAACAATGATAGTTTGATCTACAAATGAGAGAAAAGATAGAAGATCTCACCTGATTTCTCAATATGAGAATTTTAAAAAGGGTGAAATTGAATCTATTGCTGAAATGTATTCAAGACTAAGAGACTACTAAAGGCCTTGCAGTTCTTGCGGTCTACGTTGATGATATTCTTTTGACTGGTGATGATAAGGAGGGCATTGATCTAGCCAAACAACATCTTCGGTAAACTTTGTCACTAAGGATATGAGACCGGAAAAGTACTTCCTAGGAATTATGATTTCACGAAAGAGGACCTCTATGGTTCTTTCACAGTTGAAGTATGCGTTAGATCTCCTAAAGAAGACAGGTCTTCTTGGCACGAAACCTGCTTGTTGCCCGATGGCTATTGGTGATGATAAAGGCTGGACTGATGATTCTCCTCTCCTCCCAAATTTCACTATATACAAGTGACTTGTAGACAAACTTATATATTTGACTGTTACTAGACCAGAAATATATTTTGCAGTTGGGTATCTCAGTCAGTTTATGCAAAGTCCTAGAGAGTGTCATTTATGCTCTATCATGAAAATTCTAGAGTATGTAAAAGGGTCTCCAGGAAAGGGCATGTTATTTCAGAAGAATGGTCATCTGAAGATTGAAGCATATTCTGATGCCAGCTATACTGATAATAAGGAGGATAAAAATTCTACATCAAGTTTTTGCACT
The DNA here is from genome assembly GCA_039513925.1 of Platanthera zijinensis. Lineage (NCBI taxonomy): Eukaryota > Viridiplantae > Streptophyta > Magnoliopsida > Asparagales > Orchidaceae > Platanthera > Platanthera zijinensis. The sequence continues at coordinate 110,779,663 of CM077095.1, read as the reverse complement.
TTTGTAGGAGGAAACCTGGTTAGCTGGAAAATCAAGAAGCAGGCAGTGGTTTCAAGGTCAAGTGTTGAAGCGGAGTATAGGAGCATGGCCTCAACTACCTACTAGTTAAAGTGGCTACGGGTGCTTATGCTTTACTTAGGAGAAGCCTAGACCATCATCCTCCTTTGTTCTGTGATAACAAAGCTGCCATTTATATTTCAAGGAATCCTGTCTTTCATGAGAGAACAAAGCATATTGAGGTTGATTGCTATTTCATTAGAGAGGAGATTTTGAAGAATCAAGTTTGCACTCAATTTGTTAACTCAGAGAGAGAACTAGCTGACTTCTTCACCAAGATGGTTACTCCATCTGAGGAGGTCTATAGCAAGTTGGGCATGGTTGATATATATGCTCTAGCTTGAGAGGGAGTGTTAAAGATTGGAGAGATCAGGCGGCCTGGTATCTCACCGTAGCTGTCTAATTGTTCCAACAGTCTTGCGGTCTGGTCAGGCTGTCTGGTGATAAACCTTGGCTTGTGTTCTGGTGGACAGTAGCAGCAGCGGTCTGACAAAGAGTAGCTGCAGTGGTCTAGTTGAACCTGCATCAGTCTGGCAAAGAGTAGCCGTAGCGGTCTTGTTGATACCGCAGTTGTAGTCTGACAACTTGCAGCGGTGTGGTCAGTCGGTCAGTTTGAGCGGCTTACTCTGGGAGTTTATTGCTTTTTAGCCAACTATTTTATCTCTTGTATAGTTGGCGGTTTGGTCATGTCAAACCGCATAAGCCACATGGGTTGTATTTAGTCCCACATCATTTGTTGTAATTCTCTCTCCTCCCTCAGTTTTTATAAATAAGGGGGCATACCTTTGTAATAATTATCTTTTTAGAGCAATAAAGTTTGCGGTTTATTTACCTCTTTTGTCCATTTTTCACAAACACGAAAGTTGTAGCCCTTGGAAAGTCCTTTCCAATGGATGGTTGCCAATTATTGAGGGAGTTGTGTAGTCCGGGAATGCTCAATCAAAGTGGTTGTCCTGTAATAAATTATGTGCAGGTTGTGATTTGTCTAAATTTTCATAAGTCCGGAATAGACTTTCTGTCTAAGTAAGATATGTGTTAGTCGTGCATCTGAATGTTTAGGTTCAATGGGAAGATGGTAGTCAAATTATATTTTGTATTAGGTGAATTTATTATATGTAACCATGATAAGCTAATGGTTTTGGATGAACCTTCGTTGTACAAATAATGTATTCATGAAATCTGGTGGAGATGCACTTGATAACAATGTGTGAACGATATGAGTTTTGGAAGAATTTATGATGCATATTGCATGAATGTGTAGACTATAGCTATGTGGTGATTTACAATTATTGGGAGAACATGTAATGTATCCCTTGAAAAGTTATGTTGATCATGTTAAAGTTTAAGCGTTTAATGAAATATAATTTGGGGAAAGATGAATGATTTGATATGTAGGTGCATGCTAATTTGTAAAAGAAGGGCTAGATGAGAAAATGCCCATGGCCATGTGATGGGTTAGTCACTTATCTCTAGTAATGAAGATATGATGAATTGACAACTAAGAGGATTGCCTACCATGCTAAGATAGGCTTTGAGTGCTTTTGAGCACTAGACTTGTATGATGATAAGGGACTCAGTGTGGAGCCCTTGAGTGATTTTGAGCACTAGATTGGAAATGATGAGGAGGGACTCAGTTGGAGCCCTTGTATTATTGATGGCATGACCAAGTAAAAGTGCATGCGGTGTGTGTTGGCACGTGGTGTCATAATCCTTGGTTAAGGATAGTATGACAGGTCTACTTGCTCGCCATTCATCACACCGACGGGAGTTGAAAGGTAGACCTTTGGCGGTTGGGCTTGATCCACGGTGCCCATTACCGAGGCTCCTTCTGTGCTAGTAGACGGTTGTGCTTGATCCTTTGGTGATACGCTCCCAGAGGCTCCTTCCGTGCCACAATGATAGGTTAGTTTGGGCTGTGTTCTTGGTGCACATCTACCCGAGACCCCTCTGAGCCATAGCACATAGAGGCTCCACTGTTGTGTTCTTACTATTGAGGCATATGGAGGCTTAGGCCTAGTAGTGTGGATACATGCCTAGTAGTGGAGACGCCCGCTCTACTATCACCATTTGGCCACGACGGATGACGCTTGGAAGGTTAGCTATTTCCTCGAAAAGGGGGAACTAGAGGACTGTATCGACAAAGAAAAACAGAGTGTGTGAGTTGCATGGGTGCATCATTAACCATCATTGTATTGCATTGCTCTACTATCAGCATTTTTATAAGTTAAGTTCTATTTCTGTTGTTAAATTACATACTGTAGATGATTACTACACCTTTATAGAATTGCTAGTGTAGAATGATGTTATCACCTATTATACACTATTTGCCTTTACTCTTATGATATGTAGATATATACCACCTACTTGTACTTAGTATTATATATATTGTACCTTCTTTCATTCTCCCGCCCGATGCCTAAGAGCCATCGGGGTGAGAGGCTGAGATAGCCACTTAGTCTTTATGAATAACGGTTGTTACGACGAACTTTTTAGGAGGACACCTAGCGAATAGAGCTGCAACAACAGGTTATGCAGGAAGGAAGCTAGGCCAGGGAGACAGGGCTTGATACGACAATACCCTTGCTGCCATCAGTTACTGAGGTGTGAGATTTTTGAGAGACTTTTATTATAGCTTTCGGGCAATTTTGTTGTACTCTGATATTAAAGGAACCAATGTAGTTCCTTATTACTCATGTACTGCGGTTTGGACATTTACTTATTGTGATGCTTTGACTTCTATTTATTGTCTTTATGTTGGGTTGACATGGATGATATTGTGAGAGCTGGTAGAATAGTCGTCTAGTAGTACCGGTCAACCCATGTGTTGACGCTACCGCAAGACGGCTATTCTGGGCATAAGATCCCTTTCAGCCGCATGTTGTGTTCCGGGAGGGGGGTCTTATATCTTCACTACCGCCGGCATTAAGTGATACCATCGAACGCTAGTTCATGAATATTTAATTCAATCGTTTATATCTAACAAAAACAAACATTGCAATATATTTTGCGTTAAAAATTTTTAATGATATATTTCAAAACATTTTATAACATGAAAGTAAAATCAAGATAATGATACAAAAAGAAATATTATTTTATCTCATTAGAAATTGAATACAAAAATATTTGATTTTTATAACACTAGAAATCGAGGCGAATAGAAAAATCTCTTTTTGATGATTCACCAGTCCTTCTCCCAAGGACCGGCTTGTTATAGTCTATCTTACCCCAGATATGACCTTTAGCCTCACCCTAGATATAACCTTGACCTAGTCACTACACAGAAGGCGACGAATTTCCCCCTAAACAACATAAGGATCTATTCACCACAAACTATGTGAATTTCCTACGGAATCCTTCCTCGGAATCCAACATTCTCCCCGAATGATTTTTTTTCTCCCGATACAAAAAGATGAAACAAAAGAGATTACAAGATAATAAAAAAATAAGAGATACTCCCCAAGGCTTTCTAAAGGTGAAGACGAAGGCGATGTAGATGTCGGTGTTCTTGATATGTTTGCCCTTCGTGTTGAATGTGCATTGTAGCCCATCTCCTTCAAAATCTCCTTTAGATCTTCGCATTTGCCCAAAGAATTTCTCTCTCTATCTCTGGAGATAACCCTCTCTCAAAAGAATTGGAGTTCTGGCTTGGTAGAGGAGGAATCACTGCTTCAAAAGATGTCTCGCTCGAATGGACAAAGTTTTCAACCTTTTATAAAAAAATTGCTATCGTCGGGAAATATTGAGCTATCACAGGAGATATCTCCTCAAGCTGCCATGTGTCCCATGCTGGGATGATCGTGTCGGTTGAAAATGCACGTGTTTGGGTTGTGGGGCTATCGCAGGGCCACAACCACTATCACCGGGCAAAAGTACCGAGTAGTGTGCATCATGGTGATCATGAGGGACATGGTCGTCGTCATTTTAACTATCATCGGGCAATAGTTTCTATCATCAACGATAGCTCCTCCTAACTTTTGCCATATGAAACTTTTTAGATTGTAGATAACGTTGTTCTCATTCTGGAATGGGGTGGCACGTTCCGTAACCCTTCCCGGATTGAAAGTTATGGTTGTTTGAAGTTTAGCACATAAAACTCATCCTTTTGTTTTTTCTAAAGTGTACACACCCTTGATCATACCCATGATTGAGGACTTGTCCCCTCATTCAACTAGTACAACCTACATATTATAAACACACAAAATACTAGATCAAATACATCACGATATTTGTTATTCTAAAACCAAGGGATGTAGAACGCATGCTCGAACAAGTCGCTGTTTGGCTTGATCATAGCCGCAATTTTGGTTTGATGAAGGCTAAATGCATACCAGGATATAAAAAAAATTTGTGGATTTTTTTGGAGAGAATCTAGGTTCTTAGGGAAAACTCTTTGAACATAAAAGTAGTTCTCCTTGACAAGGGCTATCTACACAAATTTTTAGAAATTTTTATAAATTAATTTAGTGCCTTAAAAGCCTAAATAAGATTTATTTGACCAAATTGTTGACCCAAAATTGATCGGAAATTTTTGGAAAAATTTCTAGGCTCAAATTAGACCCTTTTTGAAGTTGTATAAAATTTGGGGACTTTTTGGTAAAAATTGAAATTTTTCCATTTTTTTGGAGTCTAAGGTCGCATTTTGAATTTTGATGCGTTCAAATATTTTGGAGAAGAAATTATAGTGCGTGATCTTGATATATTTTAAAATTGTGGTTGCAGTAAATGTGAGTGTGCTACTAGGAGATAGTTATTTTAGATAAGCGCACTGCCCGGAGGCAGTTGCAGTAAATGAGTCTACTTCTTGGAGGCGGTTGATGTACATGTATAAAGGTTCATTCTCAAATATCTACAATGATGTTCAGAAAATTATTACAGTAACAATGAAGATATCGCATAAGTTTAAACTCAAGGCTTCTTGTCTTAAAATAAGAAAAGGGAAATTGCTGATATATGTGGCTTGAGCTCTGCGCGTTCTGGGTGCGGGAAAGATTTCTTGCTTTAGGGGTGATTATTCTCGAAGATGCCCCCCGGGCCAACTCGAGGCTGACTGTCCTGGCACTCGTGTCAAAAAAAATCTCCAAGGAGCCCTTGGCGAATGAGGCACTCAATTTCTTCCTTCAGTCGAGTACAATCTTCAGTTTTGTGTCCACGCATGTGGTGGAAATCAGAATACGGCGACTGGTTGCTGGTATTTAGAGGAAGCGGCCTAGGCCTCTTGATAACGTCGTCGTTGTGGATGGAAAGGAGTACATTTGTATGAGAGTTGTTAAGGATAGTGTAGTCTTGATGCTGATGAGTTCCTTAGTCTTAGAGAGGGTTATCTTGACGCTCATTGTTCCCCCTGGGATCTCATAGTAGCTCCTAATTCCTCTTCCTCTTAGATCTTCCTTTAAATTGTAGTCGATGCGCTTTAATTGCCTCTTCTGTCGCGATTTGAGCCTCGACTGGGTGGACGAGGTCAAGGTAGGCGAGCATCATTTCTCTCATTAACATGGAGTGGAATTTTCCTTGTCAGAGCCCTTTGAGGAATATACCTTGTAGGAGATCGGGGTTTCCCCCGGAATCTGTCATGCCTCCGTAGTGAAGTGGCGAAAGAAATCCTTGAGTTACTCTCCCTCAGTCTGTCAGATCCCCAAGAAGTGCAAAGATCTCAAATGATTTGTTAGTTGGTGAAAAACTGATTTGTGAAAAGTTGAGTTAACTCAGGTGGTGGAACTGCAGTTGTATCTGAAGTAGATGTTGTTGCAGAAGTAGTGGGTGGACCTATCAAAATGAAATTGTAGATATCTTCATCAACTGAATTCATATATAACCTATTCCTTACCTTCCAAAGTGCAAACTTATTAAGGTTGCATACTAGAGGTCTGGTGCTTGAATATTCTTTATTCTATGCTATGATAGAAAAAAGACACAAGAGATAATAAGATCTATCAAAGATCTTTTGGTTCAGGTGTTAGCCTATGAAACCAAACAACCTTAACCTCTGATACCAATTGAAAGTGAGGGATAGATCTTTCTTAACTCTAGAGGGGGGGGTGAATAGAGTATTTAAAAACTTTGATTAACTTTTACAGCGGATTAAAATAAGTGATAAGTATATGTATAAAGAGAAATGAAAACAAAGACAATCATAACACACAGAAATAAATAATAGAGTAATCTAGATGACACAAAGAATTTATAGTGGTTCCCCAAAACTTGGGTACATCCACTCTTCTACCACCCTGGTAGGAATCCACTAACAGGTTTTTGATCAGGTACCCTACCACCATAGGTTTTTGCTCAGGTGCCCTATCACCACAAGATCTTTTTCAAGGGAGATCTCACAACCATTTGAGGTTTTGAGCAGGTTCCCAAAAACCAAACCAAGTCTTTTGATCAGGAGACTTGACAACCAAAAAGAATAACTTTTGAAGGGAGTTAAGAAACCCTTTTATAGTGGTGAAAGAAAATAAAGATGATGTCTTCTCTATCAACAATCAGAGAGAAGACTAGTGGGTGTTGTTGTTGTCAAAGCTCCCCTTGAGATGAAGAAGAATTTAGGAGAATGAGAGCTTTGTTCGGGGAGTAGTCCTTCAGATTGAAGATTGATCTTCAGGAAACTTTTAGACTAGTAAAGATTGTTTTGTCTCTTGAAAAGTCTTGAAGCCAAAACTGAAGAAGATTTAAATTGTATGAGAACTATTCTTCTTCTTTCAGTTTTCTATATTCACAATTCAAAAAATCTTATATAAATTCTGTTTGTTCTCTGTATCTAATCTTCTAAAAGAAAATCTTTTATATTCTTTGAAGAAAATCGGCCTTTGAATTTTGAATCTGTTAACCAAGAAATCAGCGATCCCTCCCAAGGTAGCCAGCTCGCAAGTCGCGACATACTCCAGGAGGTCATGCCCTGTCAGCCTTCCCTTCTAAGGGTTGGCGGACTGACTTCTCAGTCCGCACGGCTAGGGCGGTCTTCCCGGTCTGTCCTCCCAGGTCGCACAGTAGCCGCTCATTCTACAGGGGCTGCGGACTGCTTCCTCAGTCCGCCCCTGCAGACCACGCGGTTAGGTCGGTTAACCATGTGGTCGTTCATCCTTCCTCAGGTACTACTCAACTGGACGGCAGACTCGAACTCCTATCCGCTAAGACCGCACACTAAATGCTCAACCAGAGGTAGCGACCAACCCTCCTATCTGCAAGCTATAGGCGGATTCAATATCAAGTAACCGTGCAGTCGGCCGACCTCTCTGGTCAGTTTGCCAGGTCTCCAACCCTCACCTCCAAGCAAAGGGTGCCACCAGTCAACATCGGTTCTCGTTAATAGGCGCAACCTGGACTCTTCAGTCCGCCAAGTCGGAAGTCCTTATCGCCGAGCAATGACGATAAGCCACCAGCAGGAAGCCTGCTCAACCTGTCAGCCGCGAGTTAGGCGGGCTCGTTGCGTAGTCTGCCAGATGACCCCCAGCTTGGAAGCTGGCAATCTGCCTCCTCTCCGTCGTGGGATGGGAAGACTCGTTCTGCAGTCCGCCGGCTAGCCCTCCAGCTTCCCGGTGTTCGCTTCTACCCAGCAGCGGGCGAACTCCTCCTCAGCTCGCACATCCCTGCGTGAGCTCACTCAGCAGCAGAGGCGGACTTGTCCCAGTCCACCAACAGCAAGGCCAGCCCTAGGAAGTCCCAGACCGCGTGACCCGGTGCGAACTCTGTGGACTCAATGTTGGTACTCGCACGACCAAGCAGCAAGACCAGCTCTAATTCCCTAATCGCGTGGCCTAGCGCGGACTCCACGGACTCAACATTGTACTCGCTCAGCTCACTGCCTCACAAATGGTGATGTTACCAAGACCATTATCTCCTCGGGCCTATAAATAGGCCCCTATACCTCTCATTCGGGGAGGACAAGACGATGAGGCAGAGGCATCCAGAACTCGGCATCTGTTCCTGCTTAATTGAGTTCCCAGTCCGCGCGAACTTCCTCCAGCCTCTCCTCCCAGCTTGATCAAGCAGTCCGCCTGGCTAAGTCCAGCGGGATCCTTGGTCAGCTAACCGCGCGGTTTACCGACCTCCCTGGTCAGTCCGCACGGTCTCCGGCTTTCTTCTTCCTTAGCTGCCGGTTTCCCCCCTTGTACCCTTTTTTCCTGCTTTCCATGTGAAGGTGCAACCTCAAGCTGTAACTTCAGTTATAATCAAAGGAAAGCCCATCGCAAGAGTGGCATTCAGGCTACGACGGGCAAAGTTTGTTGTTGCCGCTGCTAGCTGCCCTCTCTTCTCTTTTCTTCTCTCGGTCTAACCATCAAAGCCCAACTGTTAAAGTAGCGTCTGCTCGACGTTCCTGATCAAGCTTTTTCCCTGATAGAGCAAGCTTCTCCCTTGCTCCGTCAGCCCTCTCCTCTATCCCTGCATCCCTCTTATTTACCCTAGCTTGTGAGATCAAATAACCCATTAACTGAGCGGTGTAGCATTTTGCGCATCAATAGAATCCAATCCTTGATTGACTGCAGAAAATTTGGAAGATTGAATGACTAGAATTGTCTTAAATTTGTTTTCTCAACTATCCCAGTAAATATGCCAAATAATTACTCTATGAATACCAAAACTAATGCTGCCATGAAATAGCTAAATTCTTGAGAATATAAGCATTAATTATCAGAGTATTACTGCTTAAATATAATCAAATAAATTGACAGCCGAATTGAGAAACTGAAGAGGAAAAACGTCGAACAGAACCAGATAGAAAATAGTCAACCTCAGGAAGAATTTCATTTACCTGAACTCCAAGTTCGTCGAGCTAAGAAATCTCCTTCGTTGAGGTGAGCTCAGCGATCATGAACTGAAAAAGGACTGCTAATCTGAGCTCCAAGTTCGTCGACTAGAGAAAGACTTTCGTCGAGCTGAACTTTTGATATGAGATCAGAGATCGTCACCTCAGCTAGACTTTCGTCGAGCTCAACTCAAAGAAGGAACTCTTAGTTTGTCGATCGGAGATTTACGATCGATGAGCTGAGTTCAGCTATCGTCGAGCAGAAATTCTGAAGTCTTTAAAACTGCTTGTCTCTAAGTTCTTGGTTCTCTGAAGTCTTCTGAAGGCAGGTTCAAAGGCTAACCTAATAAGACTAACCTTAACCTTAGAAAAACAAATGACCTTAGACTATACATAATGGGTCAACAAACCTAATAGTGAACCTAGCCCAAATCAACCCTAAATAAGGAAGGGTTCGAACATTCTCCCCCTATTTGGGTGAGGTCACTATGAACAACAATATAAGAAAAATCACAAAGTATAAAATAATATCTGCTAGAATCATAAAGTTTCAGTAGATATAAACAAAAGTGCCATGTGACAAATTTACAGCAAAATAACAGTTAAGAATAAAAGCAGAAAATTAAGAACTATTAATTTTTTTTGAAGAATCCTGAGAAGTTCTAACAGAAGGTTTTGTGAAGATAATTTCACTGTTTGGATCAACAACTTGCTGCTTTGACATCTTTAAATCTTCAGCTCCAAGAATTGTGACAGAAGCAGCTCTTAGTACAACTGCTTCAGGATGCAAAACCATATATGTATCAACATTAAAAAGATTTTGTACCTGATACTTTTCAATCTCTTTCTTCCTGTAAGAGGACATTGTTGTATATTGAGAGGTGTCTTGTCCTTCTTCTTTGGCTTTCCTGATTTGAGATAGTCCTATCAGTTCTTTGAACTTGGCCATCCTAGAGTTAGGATCCATCTTTAGATCACACACTGGGGATAAGGGCCTTTCAGGACTTGATTTTAGAATGTATTAATCTTGCTGCTGTTGTTATTGTTGCTTGCTGGACTAAGACTGAGATTCTGATCTAGATGTCCTGTCTCCGCTGCTGTAAGAAGATCTGGAATGTTGAGAGTTTGAAGATGATCTTTGACCTTGAGAAATATTTCCAGAGGATCTAGCTTCTAGAGGAGGAGGAGGGCCTCTCTTGAATGGTGGTGGAGGAGAGTACCTACTGCTCTTCATCCTTGCTTTCAATTCATTTTTAGAATATCTCATCCAGTTAGGGGAGTCTGGAGTAAGTTGTATATTATGTAAAATATAATATGGAGTATCAGCAGATGGATTGGGCTTTAGAGCAGCCGTAGAAGGAGCATTTTTCTTAGCCTTTCTTTTCTTAGAGCTTGTATCCTCAGAATCATCAGATTCTTCATCATCATCAGAAGAAGAATTTGCTGGATTATCATATAGAGCATGAATCTGTTTAAGCATATCATTAGTGAGAATTGGATGACCCTAAGGTTGTTCTTGAATTACTAGCTCTACAGAAACTTCTGTAACAACTTGATCCTGAATAGAATAACTTTCCTCTTCTATATCTACAAACATTATCTCATCCAGACCAGGCATGGGAGATTCATCCCATCAAAAGGTTGGAGGGGAAAATGCTTTTGGCTCTTAATCAATATCTGAAACTGAAAAACTTGTCCTAAGTTGTTCCAAAACTTCAGGACTTATAGGAGATGAATAACAAACTATAGCTTTAGACAAATACGGTACTGAATCAACAGGAACTGGTAGGATGTTGTTATACAAAGAATCAAAAGAATGAAGCAAAGAAACTAAATCAACTATGGGATTTATAATGAAATCAACGATAGTAGATATTTCTGTATCTTCAAAAGCAATCATTTCTGTATCTGAATCTTCATCAAGAATAACAATAACTTCTGTTGGAATTTCTGTATCTAGAACTACTGCTGCTGGAGGAGCTGCTAGAGCTTCTTCATGGAACATCTCCCCCTACCTTGTTTCAGAAGGTCCTGAATCCAGGCCCCCAAAATAAGGGACAGAGGAGAGAGCAGCAATTTGGGTAGAAAGAGTTGAGATAGAAGCAGAGAGAGGAGCAATAACCTCAACTATTAGCTGCTGAAGAGTTGGAGAGATGAATTTGAGATGATCTTTTGCTATGTCTAAAAAGTTGACGTAGAGAGGTTCCGGAGAAGAAGGGGTGTAGCTGGATTGATGTCCACAATTGGAATAGATAGACATGGCTTGAGAGAAATCTGATTGTTGGAATTTTGGAAATGATGATGGAGTGGTGGATGGTATGTCAGTGGGGATATTTTCCTGGATGGGGGAATAAATTGGAGAGTTGTGAGGAGATGGTTGAGGAGATGGAGATGATAGATAATTGAAGTTTGGTTGAGTGGAGGTGGATGGAATGTCATCAATGTGAGATGGAATAGGAGATTGAGGAGGTGGAGATGATGGTATATCCTCATAGTTTTGAATAGGTGATGATGCTTGAGATGGAGATACTGGATGAATGGAATTAGAAGTTTGTTGGAGGGGAGTTGATGAAGGAAATATTGAAGGAGATGGAGATGGAGGATTAACAGGAGAGAGAGAGCAGGAACTTCTTCATGAGGTGGGGGAATGGTTGAACCAGCCCTTGTGTTCTCAGAAGCTATTCTGGAAGAGGAGTACCTGTAGGGCTTGGGAATAGTCCTCTCCCATCTGCCAAACATGGCAGAAGTAAGCCTCTTTGAGGTATTGATAAATGTGGTTTGAGAGACCAACAGATTTGGAGCCTTTGCCTGCAGAAGTATTCCTAGAATCCTTCCAAAACAAACATTCTTCTTCCTAATTTTTCTCTTTATCAAATCAAACAGAATACTTCTATTGGGTCCATTGATCCCAATGTCCTGAATTTGAAGAAGGACTAGCAAAATAATGTATACACATGTTGTGATCTAACTTGTGTTTAAGATGAATGATTGCAATTTTTCCTGATAAGCTATGATGGGATAGGTAGCCTAAGTGGCTATGTCAGGTAAACACATACCTAAGGTGTGGGATGATAGAAAACTATCTAAGTCCTCAGACATTGCGTGAAGATCAGTCACTCAACGCCAAATGGCTTATAGCGCTGAGTGAAGCCTATACAGTCAAAGCCAAGGCAGTGACAAGTTGAGAAAATTGCCAAATCCACAGGCGTTGAGTGAAGTCAACTCACTCAACATCATACAGTAAAAGGCTGTGAGATAGTCTAAAGCAGTAAAATCCTAAAGTTGGAATGAGTTAAAATGTGGCTAAGTCCACAGGCGTTGAGTGAAGTCAACTCCACTCAACGCCATGCTACTTATAAGACCCCTTTTTTATTTTTAAACACTGGGGTCTTAGGCCCAAAATCGCCGCTTTGCGGTGACACCTTCACGTCCTGAAGGGTCATCACCACAAGGCGCCGATTCTGCCGGCCAATTTGATCATAGAAAGGTAGCACAATAATTAAAGTAAGTAAAAGCAAGTCCACTGAAATAAATCACATATATAGAAATAAAACTCCACGAAGGGAGTGTCCACAGAATAGTATATCAAAGTACTAAAAATACGGGCTTAAGCCCGGTACAATCATGTCCTCACTACCAATCACTCATGCGGAAGCAAAAACAGAAAATACTCAAGGTCGAGACTCACGGTCCCGGATGTATGAACTCCGGAGCTAGACTACCTCATTTCCAAGCGCACCGGTCTCTGGGGCTGCTTCTCCATGCTGGGCTCCACGATCCCCTAAATGATGTGGTTCGAAAACCGTTAGTCATAAAGACTAAGCCTTATCATCCCCTACCCCTTCCCCCATGGCTCCTAGGTACCGAGCGGAGAGGAAGAAAGGGAAGGACATGAAAGTGGAGATTAAATCAAAAGAAAACATGTGGCAGCGGAACTAATCTAGCAATTCTATAATAAATAATAGTAATAATAGAAAGTAAGAAATGTAACCTTAGCTTAGGTGCGGAAGCACATAAGATAAGGGATCTTCTGTAAGGCTCCCATCGTATAAAGTGTCCCATACCACTTATACGTTGGGGTGTCGGTTATCAAACAGCAACATATATATATATATATATAATTTGACCTTAATTTATAAAATTGCCCACACAAGCTTATAGACCAAGGGGTCGATTTGCATGTCCTAATGTATAAGCATCCCATTCCACTTATACTTTAGGTGTCAGGGGTTAAATGAATCGATTATGCTATGACATACAAGTGGTTATGATGGAACATGCAAGTGCAACTCACACACCCGACTCTGTGCACACAGACCTTTAGTTCCCCCTTTTAGAGCCTTTACCTCCCAGGATACCTCCATAGTGGCAGACGGAAGCGGTGGGTTTGGCCTCGCCCACCTCTAAACTAGTAAAGCACTACCGGTCAGACCTATCGTACGCCTCAACGCTTGGTGCACTAAGCGGACTCCTACGTACTTGCCGGCTGGCACACCAGACTTCTGTTGGCGAAATGCTTACAACACTTGCCGAGTTAGCGTATTGGCGTCGGTGCATCGACCCTCCAATACCGAAGACCCACCACCTTAATTTTCTTTACTTTTATGCACATGCAAATTTAATCGTAATCACACAAAAATAGAGCTGAAGCTCCCCGGACCAAAACGTCCGTATCTAAACCAACCGAGCCGAAGCTCCCCGGACCATTCTGTCCGTCTCTTTACCAATCGAGTCGAAGCTCCCCGAACCATTCCGTCTGTCTCTTTAACCAACCGAGCTGAAGATCCCCGGACCATTTCGTCCGTCTCTTTAACAAACCGAGTCGAAGCTCCCAACCATCTTCCGGTGCTAGCAGTGTCTGTGAAACATGCAACCCTAATTACTAAGTTACTTGTATCAGTTTGTTATTACAGTTTACGTTAACCCAGGACTACCCCCAATATTCCCTGTGAAGGGCTCTCAAAGGGCACTAGGAACTATGATGGTAGCTGAAGCTCATCGTTCCCTTTCACAAGGCACTTATTGTTATTGGTAGAATTCCCTTGCCCATTCCCTTCTCATATTACGATGGACTAACCTAGGGTGATTTTTAACCTTCCTCTCTTCGGGAAAGACGATCTTTCGTCGGACCCGAGCACCTCTTAACTCTAGCTAACACCACTTCCCACTACTCTTCATATCATTCTATTGCGATATCATCCACATCTATTCACCCAGACAAAATGACTAACTCCAACCACTATCCCAGATCATGTCTTATTGCAATTTAACCATATGCTATATGCAGACCAACCTAGACTATATGTCGAACCGATTAGGCAGTGATCCAATACTCATCCAAATGCCCTAAATTATTTACTGGAGACTTATCATGATATATTTAGCCTAAATCCAGAAAATGGTAATTTTTCTAATTTATCTGGCATTTAATTAATTTCCTCAAAAATTCTGAGGGCTGCTGGTTTGAACATGAAATACCCTAAGTTCTCATGCAAGATGTCCAACAAAATTATACTAAATATTATGTAATCTTAAAATAGTAAATCCAAAGTATCACAATTTTTCTATCATCAAAAGGGCACTAAAACTATTTTAGTAATAACTTCTATATTTCGTTATTTGTGAATAAAGTAGAGAGAATATTCATACAAAAATTAAAAATTAATTATACTATGCAGGTAAAGCCTTAAAAATAGCATTGGGTCAATTTCATAATTTTTCCGCAAGTAATAATTTCTGAATAAATTATTTATCAAATATCTCCTTAAGGTGGACTTGTAAAGAAAGTACCGTAACTACAATTCTCAAAATCATGAATAAATGTCTACAAGTATATTTTGGACTAAAAGTCTCAATTCCGAAGCCTCATAATTTTTTCAACAGAAATATCATCCATAATTTATTTTTAAAACATAAAAGCCTTTTTTAACATTTGTGAAGGAAGTACTAGATTTACTCAACTAAAAATTGTACTAAAATTCAGAAGCAATCATTCTAACCTAAAACATTTAATTCCAAGATTTCATGGGATTTCAATGAACAAAAAGATCCAAATAATTAAAACATCAATTAGGGCTATAATCAACTTTACAAATGAAGTGCTTGAAATAAACATCATAAAATTCCAGTAAAATTTCTATAGATTCTACCCACTTCAAAACTTACTCTACCTGAGTTTCACAGCCTTTAGATAATGTTTAGTAACGGATTGTGCTTAATTAGTATTTTACCCTAAAGCTAAGATTAGGGTTTTGAGGTTTCCACCTATCTCCAAATCCTCCAAGATTCCATCCAGATGATTTATATTATGTTAAAGTCGACTCTACGGAATCTCAAGACAATATGAGGGCATTTGACCCCATGCCCTTCACAACTCTCAAAACCCTCCATTTAGGGTTTGAGTTTGGATCCTAGGGTAAACCAACCCTAAATCACACCATTTTATCCAAGTGGGTTATAATAACCCCAACAAGTCAGTGGTCAAGATATAAGTCTATTTTGAGGTGATATGACCATTCTAACCTCTAGTGCACTTTTTACTCAAAAATGCCTCACTATTGCCTAATTAAGAATAGGTGACTCCCTATCCAAAACTCATCCAAGTGAGTTGAAAATTTGTACAGAGCTAAATTTTATAGCCAGGGACCACTCACCAAAATTTGGGAGGGTTTGGAGGTCATTTGACCACTTAAATAAATTCCTCTAAGTTTATTAAATTAAAACAAAAACTTTAGGCAAAGTATCTCCAAAAATTCCCATTTTTGGACAGCCTCTAGTTATGTCTAAGAAAAACCCCCTGCAAAAATTTAAGGTCATTTGGACAAGGTACGAAGCATGGGCATTCATTTTAGTTCCTGCCCAACTCTAGGTACAACCTCCACTAAAACAGGTTCTGCTGTCAAACCACTTACTCAAACGAGTTTAAATTAATTTTAAATTAATCTAGACTCGAAGGGCTACAACTTTCGTGACTGATAATTTTCCTAAATCGGCCTCTAAGTGCCTCGTTTTACAGTATCAACATGTGCTCATTTAATGTACCTTTTCCTTTTTATATTATTTACACAATTTTTATAATATAAAACTGTTTTTACTGTTCATCTTCTACAGAACCCGAAAACCAGAATACAGAAAACTCATATTTCCTGTAGCTCTTCCGCGATCCGTCGCCGGCCGTCCGGTCACTTCCCTGGCCAGCCATCACCACCACCTCCGTTGAGGTGATGGCCATCGGTCGGCGGTGGTTTGGCCGCCGGAGGTGGCGGTTTCCAGCAAACTCAAAAACATATTTTTCCATGGATTTTCCATGAAAACGCGAGATAGGTCCGACTCCGTTGAGCATGAACTTCATTTCTAAGATCCTAAGATCTACCCATAAGATAAGAAGTAGAGGAGGACCTTCTTCGCGGTTTTAAGACTAGATGAACGTCGGATTGTCATGGTGCGATGGTGGCGTTCCCGAACTTCTCCTACAGCAAGAGCAGAAATCTGAATTTGTTTGGTCTAGAGTGTAACCTTCTCCTCTTACTCTAAGGGGGCTTTTATAGATCTCCAAGTGGGGAGGGGAAATGATGAAACATTCATGGCCATGAATGCCCTCTCTCTCTCTTAATATTATTTTAGTTATGGTGCAGGGAAGGATACGGTGGAAGGTGAGAAGACTGATCCAGGTGGCGATTTCCTATTGGGTCAACTCTTCCTCATTTTATTAAGTATTTAGAGAAAGAAACGGCTCATAAATACTCCTGCTCTAAATTCCCATAATCATAATTGATTATGACTTCGGTTATAGAAATTTCCAGCCTGGCTGACGTTTCGGCCTTCGTCACGGGCGTGACACGTAGGTCACGGGCGTGACAGGTGTTCTACGGTCAACGTTTGTCGAGTTGAGGTCGACGTTCGTCGAACTGAGCTCGACGTTCGTAGAAGGGGGGTCACGCCCTAGGTCACGGGCGTGACACATCGGTCTCGGGTGTGACAGGCCCATGATGCAAATTCTGCGCTTGGCAATCATCGTCCGGAGATCGACGATCGTCGAAGGGTGGTCATGCCCTAGGTCACGGGCGTGACACCTGTGTCACGGGCGTGACAGGGCAATGATGAAAATTCTGCGCTCGATGATCATCTCGCTGAGATCGACGATCGTCGAAGGGGGTCACGCCCTAGGTCACGAGCGAGACACGTAGGTCACGGGCGTGACAGGCCCGGGTAGAAAATCCTGTGCTCGACGATCGTCTTCCTGAGATCAACGATCGTCGAAGGAGTCACGCCCTAGGTCACGGGTGTGACAGGTCGGTTACCGGCGTGACCAACTCGTGACTCGAAGTCTTGGTCGATGGACTTCAATTTTTGGGTTTCCTATGGGTTCTGTCACGACAAACCGTCTCCTAGGGGTCTAGCCAAAAATGGGATGTTACACTACTAAATACAAAAAAATGGCTAAGGAAGAAAGCATTGAGTGAGGCGTGTTCACTCAATATTCTCAACGCTTCTGTTGCTGAATAAGTAGAAAATTTGCTAAGGCAGAAAGCATTGAGTGAGGCAGGTTCACTCAACGCTCTCAACGCTTATGTTGCTGAATAAGTAGAAATTTGGTTA
The DNA here is from genome assembly GCA_039513925.1 of Platanthera zijinensis. NCBI lineage: Eukaryota > Viridiplantae > Streptophyta > Magnoliopsida > Asparagales > Orchidaceae > Platanthera > Platanthera zijinensis. The sequence continues at coordinate 110,762,268 of CM077095.1, read as the reverse complement.
CGACAAAAAGCGTTGAGTGGAGGTTACTGACTCAACGCTATCAACGCCTAGTAAAGACAGAATTTTGTCTAAGGGGTTTGACGTTGAGTGATGCTTACTCACTCAACGCCAAACAGCTTAAAGTTGATAAAGTAAGATTGGCGTTAAGTGAAGCTGAATCACTCAATTCATAGAATCAGACTTAATATTCTAAGTAGTTTGGCGTTGAGCGAAGGTGACTCACTCAACGCCAAGAGACAGTGAATCTGCCTAAGTGGTTTGGCGTTGGGTGATGCTTACTCACTCAACACCTATTCTCTGATGCATGGTTTTTGGCTAAGTCCACAGCTGGTAACATCAGCAAGTCAACGTATTTCAAATAAGTGGCGGGATGATTACAGTATGCGACAAAGGTCACCGCAGACCTACTGTACGATAGTTGGCAATAAAGAAAATTTCTAGCCAGCATTAAATGTGTGGGACCCATTACTAAAAGAGTCGTTGGGTCTCAATACATAAAATAAGTAATAGTTGTTCTTCTTCTCTGCCATTATTGTGGAGTGATAGAATAGGAAGATTATGCTGAGAAAGAAAAAGAGCAAGTCAGTTGTTGGAATCAACATCTTCAATAGCAAGATAGCTGGTGCTATTTTCACTTGCACCAATAAGCTAGTTCAGAGTATCTTCTCTGAGCATAAGGTAGCAGCCAAGGGCCGACCCTTGCTGTAGGTTCTTCATAATTCCAACAACCCAAGCACCTGAAGATCCTTGTCTTGATGCTGTGAAGAGAAGAAAGCTTGAGGAAGCAGAGATCTAAAAGAAGGCTCGGGGGACTATTCCTCTGGAATCAAAGTTAGGGCTGAATCACCTCAGCCCAGGAAAGAGAGAAGGGCAGAATAGGGTTCTGCAAGTTGCTTCCGGCACAAGGATCATTATTGTTGTGAAGAAAAGAGGGCTGAGCTTCTATCTCAGTTCAGGGAGAGGCAGAACATTGCTCTACAAGCATCTTCCAGCACAAGTAATTACTTGTTACAGTAAAAATAGTTTGGACTAAGTATATCTTAGTTCAGTAAAGGTAGACTAAGGAAATAATCTCCTGTAGTCATTGTTGGGCTGTGTCTATCTCAGTCATGAAGCTTGACATAGAGAAATATCTCTTATGTCATGAATATCCATCAACCCACTTTCATCCTATAGGATTCAGTTTACCTGGATTTGAGCTGTAGGTATCTGAATAGGTACTGAGTTGTAGGAGTGTTGCAACACTCTAAGAGTAGGGTTGTGTGCCTGAAGCTGTAGGGCTTTAGATCCTGAGTTGTAGGCCTTAAAAATAAGGCTAAGGTAGGTGATCAATGAATCACTGAGTTGTCGGAGCTCTGTAGGGCTCTGAAGTAGGAACCCTTGTGGTTTTGATTTTGGATTCTGTGAAGAATCTGTGTGGAAGGCCGAGGGACTGAGGTGTAAGCTCCTTGGAGCATTTTGGAGAAGTGCCCAGTCTAACAAGACAGGTTGATAGGTGGGAGGGAAAGTGGATGTACCCAGTTGGGTAACCACTATAAATATCTGTGTTGTGCTGTTTTTATTTTCTTTGTGTAGGGTAAATCATCTTGAAAGCGGAAAATAATCAACAACTCAAGCTGTAAACTAAAAGAAAAGAAAATAATTAATAAAGAGACCTATAACCTATTCACGCCCCCCCCCCCCCCCTCTAGGTGATTTAGATATCCTTGAAACTAAAGACTTTCAAGTGGTATCAGAGGGAGGCTACTCAAAAAGGACCTAGCAGTCTGAGTTGACCTCTATGGATAGCTAAAAGGTTAAACTTGTGTGTTCAAGGATGAACCATAAAATGATGAACTATATGGAGCGGCAAATCTACAGAGAGGACAAGATCAACATTGTGTTATTGGCTGCTCTAAGTGATGACAAAGACCTTCCAGATGCAAGAGCAAGAATCAGGTTCCCTCTATCACATTCAGAGAGTGACACAGAGGTGGATGAAGCTGAAGAAGGGGAATGCAGATGCCATGGACAAATAACTACCCTAGAAGTAGAATTTTTTCAGGATCAGCTTGGTCAAAATAAGGTACATTCCCCATCTAGCTCATCCTCAGAGTCTGGATATGAATCCTATATAGACTCTGATGTCTCCTCATCTAGTGATGATGAGGGTCCTTTGACAGATGATGATATCAATCAATCTATTGACAATCATGCTTCCCTTCTTAAAGCTTTTAAGGAAAGAAAGCTGCTTGTTAAGAAACAAGCAGAGGAAATAGCCTCCCTACAAAAGACTGCTTCCCAGCTGGATGAAGCTTCATCCTTTCTATGTGCAAAAGAGAGGGAAGCAGCTCATCTGAAAATCATGGTAGATATCCATGTTGAGTCCTTAAAATACAAGGACTCTATTATCAATAATCTTGAGGAGAAACTTTATAGGGAGAGGAGAATTATTGCTAACTTCTCTAAGATAGATTCTATCAAAAGAAGATCTTAATCTGAGTGGATTTCTAAAGTAATCCAATCTCAGAAAAGAGGCCAAGTTCCTATCAGGCCTCAGCCTACCTTTCACAAGGTAATTCTCCCTTCCAACAGGTATGACCAAGACCCTAGGGATGGTCACTAGAGGAATGAGAATCTTCCTTGTAAGACTACAAATGTCTTTTATAATGGAATAAGAAAGGACATGGGTCTGAGTGCTCAGAAGGCTCCCCATGAAGAAGTGCAAAAGGCCCATCCTGGACCTTTTGTATTTAATGCACCAGCTCCATCTCTCTTGAGCAAGGCAGTGGACTTTTCTCAAAATCTCCCTACTCACACTCTGACCAAGGCTAAACCTGCCAGGATACAATACTTGGAATCTTCCAAGGACACCAACAACATATCCTCTACAAGGAGAACTTCTGCTGATAGACCTTGTGAAAATCAAAGCTCTTATCATGTCAGACCTTGTCTTAGTTAGAGTGTGTCTAAGAGAATTTGGAACAAGGAAGCTGCTTCTTCTTCTATTCAGTTTGTTGTCAACCTTGCTGTCAAACCTGCTCAGAAAAGAAGATACAATATTTATGAGTGCCGGTGTTGTGGCAAAGTGGGCCACTTTGCCATAGATTGTTGGCACAACCCTAGTGTGCCAAGGGAAAGAGAAAGTCTTCCTAATAGGGCTCCTGTAGGTAGATATTTGTTTGTTCAAGCTAACAAGAACCTAAGACCCAAGTCAGCTTGGGTTCCTAAGGGAAGGTAATTCTTTCTTGTAGGATAGTCCAAGTGGCCATAACCACTTATGGTCCTTTGACAATGTTGTACCATAACCAAGTCTGGATACAAGAAATGATTCAACTTATCAACATGCACTAAATATCAATGAAAAGTGCAATTATCAAGGGGGAGTTTACAAAGGAAAGTCAGATGAATATCAAAGGCTAAATCTAAGAAGCATGGTTGCTGGTATGCTTAGAAACTGTGAATCCAGCATGGACTTCATGTCTATAGAGCGGAGATAAGTAGAATTCACCCTTCTTTTATTCTACCACTAAATTTCAAAATTGATTACTCATGCATGAGAAGATTAATTGAAACAAATGACTAAGAAGATGTAAAAACAACAACTCTTCTTAATATATGTGTTAGTGGCTTACATGTTCACCATGTCACAAAATGTAACTTGTCTCAACATACCCAAAGACTTATTGCATATGGAATACCAAGCTAGGTTAGTATCAAAATTTGGTTGAGTCAATTGAGGTTGGGGGCTAATACTCTCTCAGTTGAAATAAATATAAGGTTATTAAAATTTTGTATAATTGCACCCCAATAGAACACGGTTTAGAATGTGTAGTGCAGGTTTATATTACCCCTGCAAGTTAGGACAACACAGTTAGGGGCTAATAAAAAATTTAATTACTAAAGAAAACTGATGTTAAGATAATTATGCCCATGATGGCGAGGATGTCCAGCCATCTGCCCGTGCCGACATGGACCTCTCTTTTGATCGCCGCCGCTACATGTTCGTGGACATTACTGGTCATTTCCACAACCGTCGTCTCCTCCGCCACCGCCTCCGCCGGCATTTCGTCATGTCATTATGATTATAATGATTATTTCATTTTGAAATAATATTATAATACTCCTCTTTATTTTCATAAGTTATCTCTTAAAGTCTTATTATTATGATGTTGTTATTTCCTTTTGTGTTTATATTTTTCGTAAAACATTTTAATGGATAGGATTTAGTTTTGATCTTGATCAAGGGTTGGATGGAGTGGTGTAACAATATATATATATGTATGTTGAGTGGGAGAAGGGATAGAAGAGAAGAAAAAAAGAAAACCCCTAAGTGCTCGGTTTGCCCAAGCCGTCGCCCCTATTCGGCCTGGCCGAAACCCGATGCCCAGGAACGCCGACCTGCTGCTGCCGCTACCCCCTTTGGGGCTGTTCCTTGCTACTTTGATGACCCCTACCTCCTTCGGTGTGACTCCGAAGAAGGCGGCTCGGTTCTCCTCATCCGGTGTGACTCCGGTGAACCCGTGGAAGTGAGACTCTTCCATATTTATCCCTCTCCGTCTCCTTCTCCTCCTCTCTAATTTCAGATTTGGGTAACGATTTCCTCTCCCTAAACTTGTGTGAAATTCATCTTGTATTGTGAGTGTAGTGGAGACTTTGGTTTCAAAATTTTATCCTAACTACTGATTCAAGTTGCATTATAAAAATCAGAATTATTATTGGTTTCAAATCCGATTTTCGCGAAGTATTCCGTAAGGGTAGGTCCCCTTAGACATTTGCAAACTGGGGTTTGTTTAGCCTTAGGTTTCGAATGGATCAAGAGGATTTGGTATATCCTCGTATGGTTTTGTTTTGTTGGTTTTAATTTTTTTTTGTTTAGTTATATAAAAACAAAAAAAACTGTTTTACGTGTTTACTTAGTTTGAATGTTCTGTTGGTCTGTTATGGCGTACATTAGGAGCTCCGCACACTCACTTTCATTCATTGAGCGTAACGTTATGTTATCACAATTTCTGACACCACCACCGCGCACCTCTAGGCCTATTAGAGTTCCTGCTCCGACCTATGATGGGTTAGGTGATCCGCGAGTATTTTTATGTTGGGTGAAAGATATGGAGCGCTATTTTGAGAGATATCAGATTGTGGATCCCCACAAGATTCCCGTTGCAAAACTATAATTATTTGGTCGAGCACAAACCTTCTGGCTCAATGAGGAGCGATGTTGTGGGACGTCCCTCGACAACTCACTTGTAGGTTGGAGGATTATGAAGAATTTGTTAACGGATGAGTATTATGTTGGTACCCTAGTTTGGATTTGAGTTAAGTCTTTCCTTTAGTCTCTTGACCCAAAGATTTATCTATGGTCAAAGGGTTGTTGATAGGTTAGATTACCTCTGGTTGTAGAGTAGTCTCTTATCCAGTGAAATTCTGGCTAAGAAGTTTCTGGTTTGATTATAGTCGAACGCCGATCGACTATCATCGATCGGTCGATCGACGATCGTCTTCCTGTTGGTCGACTATCGTCTGTCTCCAGATCATCTAGTTTTGTCTCTTGACAGCTCGACGTTCTGCTGTATCTGCCTTGACGATCGTCGAGCTCAGATCAGCGCTCTGTCTTTATCGCTTTTGCTTTGAGCTAAGCTCGACGTTTTCTGTCAAGCTAAGCTCGACGCTTTCTGTCAAGCTAAGCTCGACGCTTTCTGTCTAGCTTTGAGTCGGTCGACTATCTGCCTGGATAGTTCGACTATCTGAGTCAGTCGACTATCTGACTGATAGGTCGACTATCTCCGTGAGTCGTTCGACTATCTCCGAATGTCGTTCGATGTTTTCTGTCTGCCTTAGTTAATTTTGTATTCATTTTATTTCTGTTATTTAATTATTATTATTATCTGGCATATTTTATAAAATATATTAGTCTGATTTTATGCTATCATTTCAAAGCAAATCCTTGCTTCTACCTTTATGCATAAGTCAATCCTTTCTGACATGTCTTTTGTCTTACTATCTGACTTTATATCTGCAGCTGTCCTTTATAGCCGTTGGCTTTAAAGAGTTATTTGATGTGACCTTTTATAGCATTCTTTATCAGATTTAATACTGCAGCTTCTTATGAAGCTTTATTCTTTACAGAATATATATCTGCAAGATTTGTTTTGTCTTTATGATAATTGCAGCCCAGGTTCAAGCCTTCGGATAAAGACAAAGTCAAAGCTAAATTAGAGCCGTTGCTGCTTGTTGAAGCCGAGAAATATCTCAACCTCAGAAATCGGACTAGGCCACTTGAAGTTACTGGTCGAGCGGTCAAAAAGACGGTCTCTGGTCAGGAAACAGAAGCGAACTATGCGAACAAGACCCCAGGTCGCTGCGGCAGGAAGGTCCCACCACATACCCAGTTGCTTAGAAGCAACCCCTTCTCAACCAGATTGGCCGAGCTAGGTACGAAGGAGATGAGCTCGAGCAATAGCGAGTCGAGGGCAATTGCTGGAACTCGTGAGGGCTCAGGCCGTGATTTGCTTGTCCTCCCCTTCGTACCCCTGGGGTCCTATTTATAGGGAAATCCAAGGAGGGGGTCTTACTTATACCCCCACCCTGGCGAGTTGGCAACTTCCCTGGGGAGCTCGCCTAGAAGGGGCGAGCATCTGGCCATAGTCGCCACCTGGCGAGTTGGCCTGGGGAGCTCGCCATACTCGCCCGAACAGCCTGCGGCCTAGGGTGCTGATCTGGATCCCCATCTTGCCTTGTTGACTTTGACTTCTGATGACCAGGGGGTGGTAGGACCCACCCTCGTCGAATATGGGTTGTACACAATCCCCGCTCTTTTTGGGCGACGTAGGAGCCCGGAAAGAATCATCCAACGCTTATTTGGTGAGTACCTCTGCCGATTATCTGGACAGCTCGCGCATCGTCGCCTCGCTGGGTAGAGTAGTCTTATAAATAGGGGGGCTTGATTTTCGAGACGGACCCTGAAGCTCGCCGAAAATGTCGGATGCTGAGAAGTTGCTGATGGACAATCTCGCGCGCCCTGTCTGGCCTCCTCGGCATAGCCAGACAGAAAAGGCCGCGGCGAGGAAGACGCCACCGCCTTGACCCCGCCGAAGAAGAAAAAGGCAAAGAAGGTCAAGCAGTCCACCACTGTGGCGGTCGGCTCGCCTCCACCGCTAAACCAGGTCGCCGCGGCGACTGGAAATCCCGCAGCTTCTTCCAGCACCCAGAAGCTGTTGAGCGATCTCGGTCCTGATGACCTCCTCGGATCTGTTCGGGACAGCACACTGGAGGACCCGGGAGTGGCCGAGGAGCTCGTGGCCGCTAACAAATCCGCGGCGGCTCAGGTCGAGGTCGTCACCATGGCAGGTCGCCATCTGGAAATCTTTCCTGCTAGGTTGTCGCCGCTTCTTCTTTACTGACTACTTTTCTATGCAGACTCTCCGACTGCCGCGGATGCGACTCTTGACGTCGTACCGCTGAGCTCGGCCCCCCTACTCGCCCTGGCGGCCGATAGGCCGTCCAAGACCGCCTACACGGTCCGGATGGGCCTTAGCTCGGGGAAGGTGTCGGGTGCGACGTTGGTGAAGGGCCCCCCCCCCCCCCCCGGCGAGCAAGGAGCTGCCGGTGAAAGAAACACCCGCTGGGTTGTCTGGGTCGGCGCGCGAGGATCCTCCGGCGAGCAGGGCGGCCTCCACCGTTGCGAGTGGCGGGAAGGTAGTCTCGGCGAGCACCTCATTGTCACCGCCGCCACCCTTGGTCGCCACTCCTAGCTAGATGCCGGGCATCGCCCTATCCCCGCCGCTGCCTTTGTCTGCTTCGCAGAGGTCGGATCTTCCGCGACCTCCTCCACCTCCTGCGCCGAGGGCTCCACTCCATCCGGCGAGCTCATCTCAAGTTCTGCCGCCATTGAAGAAACAGGAGAGGAAGCGGCCGTCCTACTTCCCTCCGCGGGTTGGAGACCCTGACTACGTCGGCCGAGGGTCAGGAGAGCGCGGGCAGGGCAGGCCTGCCGATCTTCCGAGCAGCTCTTCGGGGAGGCGAGATACCTCCGGGCGACCTCCCTCGCCACGCCGATCCCGGTCTCCTCGCCGCGGTGAGCCTTCTACTACTTTGATTACTGCTCTGCTTTTTCTGACCTGACGATCTACCTTCCTGCTTTGTCAGATCGCCCGGCGACCTCTGGGGAGGCTTTCATTGACGCCATCGGGCTGTCCGGGAGCGAGTATCGCCAGGCTGCCGTTCGCGCCCACATGGAGCTGGAGAGCAAGTTCGACCAGCTCGCTATCTGCGACCCTCATCGATGCATCTCGGCTCTAGAGGCGAGGATGGCCAAGGTCGAAGGGCTCCAGGCGACTTTGGAGAACTACGAAGCTCGCTTCCACATGGTTAAAGAGAATGACCGCCAGCTGCAGTTGAACAACCACCGCCTGCAGCTGGTGCTTGACGAGCTGGCCGGCATCCGGGCGAGCATGGGGTCTGCTGGACGTCTGGCGAGGATGGAGGAGCAGCTCCGGCTCGGCGACGATGCGACAGTGTTGGCGACGGAGTATTACCGGCATGCACGCGAGATCGGCTGGGCCGGGCGACATCCTCACCCCCCTGAGCGGCCTAGGGCGCCATAGTATTTTTGTTTTTTGAATGTAGCTCGCCATGCGCGACTTTGAACTCCTTTTGGACATCTATTTTTTTATTGATTAATTCATCTTTGCGTGTATGAGTATTCTCGCCTTCTGATACTTCGTGTGCGCGCTTTCTTTGTGGTGTACCGAGCTCTAGGTCTTCTGGCAATGTCGCCTCTTATACTTCACCGTGTGAGCTCGTTCGATACTCGCCGAGACGGGCAGACCCCCCCCCCCCCCCCTTTGCCTTGATATATCTATAAATAGGAGGGGTAGGTAGGTCATAAAGCGTATGCTGTAGCGATCTTCTCTTCATATCGGCGAGTATCCGAACATCCAGCTCGCCTTCTCTCACCCTTTTTACAGCTCGCAAACATGGTCGGCGACGACGCCAGCGCTCGCCGACAAGCTCACGCCATTAACTTCGCAGATGCGGCATTCAAGAAGTCCATTACCTCAGAGAAGGACCTGGCGGCCTTCAGGGAGCGCCTGCTGCCCGAGGACTACTCGGCGAGGCTTCCTACTCGCGGCGAGCGGCTCAACACCTATGTTGAGGGCGCCCTTGTCTTGTCGCTGCGGCATTTTGACGCCGGCCTGCGGCTACCCTTCTGGCCGGAGTTCTGCGAGATCCTGCGCTACTTCGGGATCGTCCCCGTGCAGATCAACCCCAATGGCATGGCGATCATCATGGGTTTCCTATGCTTCCTCTGGGAGGAGAGGATTGCCTTCGACCTCTCCATCTTCCGCCGCATATTCGCCTTTGCGGCGACCTCAGAGGGGGTCGTCTTTTTTAGCAGCCACGTCTGCACCTTGGCCGGGACCGCGAATAAGGTCCACCGCTGGAGCGAGTAGTTGGTGGTCGTCCACGGCGACTTCGGCGGGATTCTCGGCAGGCCGCACCAACCGGTCGACGTCGCCTTCCTTCCTCCCATCCTCGAAGGAGCTCGCGAGCAGCTCTTCGAGTACTTTCGGGGTCGGCGATTTGACGTCATTTTCTGGCGTCTAAACGTCAATGTGCTCGAGGCAGTCCACCCCCGCGAGAGTAGGCTGAGCTTAGAATGCGTCCTGGTTACTCGCTCGTTGTCCTTTTCCCGCTGAAGCTAACTTGTCGCGCGTTTTGCAGCTCCCAACGAGCTTCCGGAGAAGCCCCTTCCTTTGGCGAAGGAAGTCGCCGCTACGCGCTCGGACGTTCGCCCCCCTGCCGACGTTGGGGAGAAGAAGGCGGCCAAGGGAAAGTCGCGGGTCAGCTCGCAGGGTCCCGCGAGGAAGAGGGCGAAGACCTCGTCGCCACAATCCGTCGATCGCCGGTCACCGACGGGAGCCCGGTCGCCCCACTTCCACCCCAACTACGGCCTCGGGCAGGGGGTGGTGGACTCCAATGGTCGCCCGCTCATGACATGGTCGGCGGAGGACAACTCGGTGTCGCTGAGCACCAACCTCCCGTCCTGGACGACCGACTTGGAGGACAAGGGGGAGGCTTTCGCTATCCTCCATGCCCTATATGTGCGAGCCGATGCAGAGTCCGTCCTGGAGCTGACCCCGTCGGAGCTCGCCCACCAGTCGGCCTGTGCGCTCGCTCGGTCTGCCGAGATGGGTCACTACACGGCGAGGAAGCTGCTGGAGACGACCGATGCCCTCAAAATCATCTCCAAGAAGGCCATCGACCTCGGCATGCAGTCGGTCCGCTAGATGGACTTCGAGGTGAGCTGTCCTTGGGTTGGTTGCTCGATTTGTTTCATCGATAGAGCCTGACGTTGGTCATCTCGCAGGCTGCCGAGGTAGAAGCAGCGAAGAGGCTCTCTGAGTGCAAGGAGAAGCTCGCCGCCTCCCAGGCCGAGCTGGAGGCGGCCCAAACTCGCGCAGCGGAGATGGAGACGAGGCTGGTCGCTGCTGAAGGATGGCCGAGCTCCTCAACCCCGCTATCCGAAGACCCGTCGCGAGCGGTGAAGCAATCCCGCATCCTCTGGGAGGAGAGATCCTCTGTTCGCCATGAGATTGCGCGGGCGGCGGGGAACATCATACTCGCGCACCTCAGGCTCGGGGGCCAGCTCGTCGAGGGGGAGATGCCGCTCACTGTCGACGAGCTCATTCCCGAGCTACTCGCCGAGGGGACCATCCCGCCGTACCGCGCCTCGCCGCCGACCAGCTCCGACGATTCCGATGACAGCAACAGCGGAAGTAGCAGCAGCGAGAGCGAGAGCGATGAATCGGTAGATATCGGTGATATTGGTGACGACGAATATCGGCCAGATACTGGCGACGAGGAGTCCTAGTTGCTCGCCGATATTCCTTTTGCAAATCAATTTTTGACTTGTGATTTATACAAATTTTTTCTCCTGCATTTTTCTGACATGTTGCTCGCTAGGCTCATAGGCTCGGAGAGGAGCATTCGCTAGATCGCAGGGGGATGGTCCCGACATCGATCATCCGCTCGCCGGGACCTACTCGCCCCTACGCCCGGGTACTCGTGAACCTGCTGGGAGAACCTCACGCACCGCGCGGGTCGGCGCGTGGGTCATACTCGCATGCCCTCCGGGGCTCGCTTACTCGTGCTGTTCCAGCTCGCTTACCCGTGTGGGACCAGCTCGCCTACTCGTGCGAGATCAGCTCGCCTACTCGCGCGAGATCAGCTCGCCTACTCGCGTGAGGCCTGCTCGCCTACCTGCGCGTGACGTAAGTCAAACCTGGCTTAGCTGTCGAATCATAACCTGCGGGCCTCTCATTCCCGCAATCGAGGAGATCGGCCGACTCCCGACGAGAGGAGCTCGTGGGGGTGCCGATCTTACAATGCTACTTGACCCGAAGCCTTGGACTATAATCGAGGAGATCGGCCGATTCCCGAGGAGAGGAGCTCGTGGGGATACCGGTCTTACGATGCTGCTCAACTCGAAGTCTTGAATTACAATCGAGGAGATCAGCCGATTCCCGAGGAGAGGAGCTCGTGGGGATACTGGTCTTACGACGCTGCTCCACTCGAAGTCTTGAATTACAATCGAGGAGATCGGCCGATTCCCGAGGAGAGGAGCTCGTGGGGATACCGGTCTTACGACGCTGCTCCACTAGAAGTTTTGAGTTACAATCGAGGAGATCGGCCGATTCCCGAGGAGAGGAGCTCGTGGGGATACCGGTCTTACGACGCTGCTCCACTCGAAGTCTTGAGTTACAATCGAGGAGATCGGCTGATTCCCGAGGAGAGGAGCTGGAAGCGATCTTCACCATCAAATCGAGATACGTGCCTTCAACCCGTTCATACTGAATAGCCTAGTACGGATGATAGGACGATGCTTCGGGACTTTAAGCGCTCTTGTAAGACCGAGCCTCTGCATTGCCGGCCGAGATCAGCTCCCCCCTTGCACGTCGGCCTAGGTCTCCCCGAGTGCATCTCTCTCCCGACTAGAGGAATTCTTAGGAACGGGTCTGGACGCCAACCCCCCGATTTGGCAGGGTCAAGAGCGTCTCTCCGGAGAGAGTTTCTTTCTTGTCAAGATGTCTCTGAGATTAATCTCCAAACTATGTAAGGATGCAGGATTTAATTCAAGACTTCGAGTGGAGCAGCGTCGTAAGACCGGTATCCCCAAGGGCTCCTCTCCTCGGGAATCGGCCGATCTCCTCGATTGTAATTCAAGACTTCGAGTGGACCAGCGTCGTAAGACCGGTATCCCCACAAGCTCCTCTCCTCGGGAATCGGCCGATCTCCTCAATTGTAACTCAAGACTTCGAGTGGAGTAGCGTCGTAAGACCGGTATCCCCATGAGCTCCTCTCCTCGGGAATCGGCCGATCTCCTCGATTGTAACTCAAGACTTCGAGTGGAGCAGCATCGTAAGACCGGTATCCCCACGAGCTCCTCTCCTCGGGAATCGGCCGATCTCCTCGATTGTAATTCAAGACTTCGAGTGGAGCAGCGTCGTAAGACCGGTATCCCCACGAGCTCCTCTCCTCAGGAATCGGCCGATCTCCTCGATTATAACTCAAGACTTTGAGTGGAGCAGCGTCGTAAGACCGGTATCCCCACGAGCTCCTCTCCTCGGGAATCGGCTGATCTCCTCGATTGTAACTCAAGACTTCGAGTGGAGCAGCGTCGTAAGACCGGTATCCCCACGAGCTCCTCTCCTAGGGAATCGGCCGATCTCCTCGATTATAATTCAAGACTTCTAGTGGAGCAGCGTCGTAAGACCGGTATCCCCACGAGCTCCTCTCCTCGAGAATCGGCCGATCTCCTCGATTGTAATTCAAGACTTCGAGTTGAGCAGCGTCGTAAGACCGGTATCCCCACGAGCTCCTCTCCTCGGGAATCGGCTGATCTCCTCGATTGTAATTCAAGACTTCGAGTTGAGCAGCATCGTAAGACCGGTATCCCCACGAGCTCCTCTCATCGGGAATCGGCCGATCTCCTCGATTGTAATTCAAGACTTCGAGTGGAGCAGCGTCGTAAGACCGGTATCCCCACGAGCTCCTCTCCTCGGGAATCGGCCGATCTCCTCGATTGTAATTCAAGACTTCGAGTGGAGCAGCGTCGTAAGACCGGTATCCCCACAAACTCCTCTCCTCGGGAATCGGCCGATCTCCTCGATTGTAACTCAAGACTTTGAGTGGAGCAGCGTCGTAAGACCGGTATCCCCACGAGCTCCTCTCCTCGGGAATCGGCCGATCTCCTCGATTGTAACTCAAGACTTCGAGTGGAGCAGCGTCGTAAGACCTGTATCCCCATGAGCTCCTCTCCTCGGGAATCGGCCGATCTCCTCGATTGTAATTCAAGACTTAGAGTGGAGCAGCGTCGTAAAACTGGTATCCCCACGAGCTCCTCTCCTCGGGAATCGGCCGATCTCCTCGATTGTAATTCAAGACTTCGAGTTGAGCAGCGTCGTAAGACCGGTATCCCCACGAGCTCCTCTCCTCGGGAATTGGCCGATCTCCTCGATTGTAATTCAAGACTTCGAGTTGAGCAGCGTCGTAAGACCGGTATCCCCACGAGCTCCTCTCCTCGGGAATCAGCCGATCTCCAAGATTGTAATTCAAGACTTCGAGTGGAGCAGCGTCGTAAGATCGGTATCCCCACGAGCTCCTCTCCTCGGGAATCGGCCGATCTCCTCAATTGTAATTCAAGACTTCGAGTGGAGCAGCGCCGTAAGACCGGTATCCCCACGAGCTCCTCTCCTCGAGAATCGGCCGATCTCCTCGACCCCAGGTCGCTGCGGCAGGAAGGTCCCACCATGTACCCAGTTGCTTAGAAGCAACCCCTTCTCAACCGGATTGGCCGAGCTAGGTACGAAGGAGACGAGCTCGAGCAATAGCGAGTCGAGGGCAATTGCTGGAACTCGCGAGGGCTCAGGCCGAGATTTGCTTGTCCTCCCCTTCGTACCCCTGGGGTCCTATTTATAGGGAAATCCAAGGAGGGGGGGGGTCTTACTTATACCCCCACCCTGGCGAGTTGGCGACTTCCCTGGGGAGCTCGCCTAGAAGGGGCGAGCATCTAGCCATAGTCGCCACCTGGAGAGTTGGCCTGGGGAGCTCGCCATACTCGCCCGAACCACCTGCGGCCTGGGGTGCTGATCTGGATCCCCATCTTGCCTTGTTGACTTTTACTTCTGATGACCTGGCGGTGGTAGGACCCACCCTCGTCGAATATGGGTTGTACACTGCTGCTCCTATTTAAAGAGTTCTTTTGAAGAAAGAACTCAGCGAGCTACTAGAAATATACAGCAGCTCAGAGAAAAGAGTGAAGGAGTTCAACCTGTACAATGTACAGAGAAAAGATACAGCATACTGCTGCTCTCAGCAATTTACATCTGACTGAGAAGATTATCTCTTCCATTCTTCTTCATCCTGAGTTCATCCTGCTTACAGGAAGACTTTCACTCAGAGGCTTTTGAGAAGAAGAAGAAGAAGAGGGAAGCTGAAGAAGAACAACTATTTCAGATCTCTAGTCTTCTTCGAGCTTTATCCTTCAGAACTTCAAGACAGCTTGCTGTCAGAAGTTCTAAAGAGTCTCGTGCTTCTCTAATCTTTGTGAAAATAGAGAAAACACTTTTTATCCTCTTTCCCCTCCTGTAAAAGGGTTGTTTACTCCCTTCAAAAGTAAAGCTTGGTGGCAGGACACCTGATCAAAAACCTGTGTTGGTTTTTAGACACCTGATCAAAAGTTTAAAGGGTCTCTAGATCTACCTGCAGTAGATCTTGTTGGTGGCAGGGCACCTGATCAAAAACCTAATTGGATTCCTACCGTGGAGGTAGAAGAGTGTACGTACCCAAGTTGTTGGGGAACCACTATAATCTCTTGTGTCGTCTGGTTGTTTATTTATTACTTGTACTGTGGCTGTGAATAGATTTAACTAGGATTGATAGTTGCTGGAATAGGACTCTAGCCTTAACTGTAATTACAGTTGGCTGCCTTTTGTACACAACACTTTGTGTTAGGCTTTAGGGTTATCAATATCTAAAATCTGAATTTCGCAATCGGTATCTATCCCTATTCACTTTCAATTGGTATCAGAGGGAGGTTGACTGACTGTATAGGCTAACACCTAAGTCACAAGATCCTGATAGATACCTAAGCTTATAGATATTCACCTTCATGGCCCAGTACGATGATTACTTTAGCACCAGACCTCCAGCTTGCAACTTAGCTGAGTTTAGCATCTGGAAGGCAAGAGTTAAATTATATATGAACTCTTTTGATGAAGATATTTTTTTGTCTATTTTGACAGGTCTCCCAACTTCGGCAACAACAACAACAAAAAGTGCCAGGCTAGCTGATGCCAGAGCAATGAACATCCTAGCTCAGTCATTATCTGATGACTTATTTCAGGAGGTTGTTGAATGCACAACAGTTAAGGAGATTTGGTATTCCCTTCACCAAATGGCTTCTGAACCAGTGGATGACACATTAGAAAGAAGCCACAACAGAATATTTGAAGGAGAAGAATCAACATCCCTAGATGTTATCTGGGATATCTCAGATGATGAATCATCATTTGAAGATGAAGAGGAGGAAGCAAGGGCCAAAGAATTTTGCTTAATGGCCGTCAACACTTCCTGCAGTAATCTAAAAGCCGAACAAACAGAAGGAAATTCCAAACCTGAAGAGAATTAGGTATTATTATCTAACTCTGTTAATTTAGAAATTCAATATTGCTGCCAAGATTTAATAAAACCTGAGAAGGAAACAAAACTTCTCAGAGGATTATTTTTAGAATATATTCAAAGGAAGAACAAATATCTTGAGCTCAGACCGTCGAACTCCGATCGACTATCTTATATAAAAATGTCGAGCTCAATTATTTGCTTTTTCATAAATCTATTTTATAAACAAAAGGACAAATTATTTAGAATATTTTCAAATCCTTCTACCATTTGGAACAGATTTATTAGGAAGCATTTTCTTTTCTTAAGGCTGTTTATATCTGATTGATATTTTGTTCAATATCTTGTTCGGATTTCTAAATAAAGAATTCTCTGTCAGATAACTCTATTTCTTATAGATCTTTTTCTAATTTCATCTAGATTGAGTCCTCTACTCTAGTTGCATTGGTCAGCTGAGTTTGAATCTCGTCTGATGAAAAGAAATTCTATAGGAAGGAAGATATCTGATTTTGTTTTTCAGATCCAGAATCCTAATTATATTTGCTGAACAAATATCATTTTTTATGCTAACATATCCCTTTTTCAAGGAGAGAGCAATCTCTACCATAGCTTTCTGCAGGTACCATTTATAAGAATGAGCTGGATGACTCAATCAAAATTCAAAGTCATCCCAGTCTCCTTCAATCACAGGTACCGCATCAATATAGGGGGAGATTGCAAATGCCTGCAAGCAGCCAACTTTTATCAAAAACCGAAGCCTGCTATGCAAAGCTTTTCTTTTTTATATATCTTATGCTTTGCAAATATATATTTATTATAATATTATTTTGCTAATAGGATCCTCACCCAAATAGGGGGAGATTGTTGGAACCTTTGGTTCTGATTTGGGTTAGGATCTCTATTAGGTTGTTTAGTTTGTTTTTAGTTTATTTTATTTATTTCCGGTAGTTTAGTTTTTTAAAGACTTAACGCAAATAGGGGGAGATTGTTGGTACCCTAGTTTGGATTTGAGTTAAGTCTTTCCTTTAGTCTCTTGACCAAAAGATTTATCTATGGTCAAAGGGTTGTTGATAGGTTAGATTCCCTCTAGTTGTAGAGTAGTCTCTTATCCAATGAAATTCTGGCTAAGAAGTTTCTGGTTCGATTATAGTCGAACGCCGATTGACTATCGTCGATCGGTCGATCGACGATCGTCTTCCTGTTGGTCGACTATCGTCTGTCTCCAGATCGTCTAGTTTTGTCTCTTGACAGCTCGGCGTTCTGCTGTATCTGCCTCGACGATCGTCGAGCTCAGATCAGCGCTCTGCCTTTATCGCTTTAGCTTTGAGCTAAGCTCGACGTTTTCTTCTGTCAAGCTAAGCTCTACGCTTTCTGTCAAGTTCTAAGCACTCGACGTTTTTCTGTTCTAGCTTTGAGTCGGTCGACTATTTGCCTGGATAGTTCGACTATCTGAGTCGGTCAGACTATCTGATCTGATAGGTCGACTATCTCCGTGATCTCCGTCGTTCGACTATCTCCGAATGTCGTTCGATGTTTTCTGTCTGCCTTAGTTAATTTTGTATTCGTTTTATTTCTGCTATTTAATTATTATTATTATCTGGCATATTTTATAAAATATATTAGTCTGATTTTATGCTATCATTTCAAAGCAAATCCTTGCTTCTACCTTTATGCATAACTCAATCCTTTCTGACATGTCTTTTGTCTTACTATCTGACTTTATATCTGCAGCTGTCCTTTATAGCCGTTGGCTTTAAAGAGTTATTTGATGTGACCTTTTATAGCATTCTTTATCAGATTTAATACTGCAGCTTCTTATGAAGCTTTATTCTTTACAGAATATATATCTGCAAGATTTGTTTTGTCTTTATGATAATTGCAGCCCAGGTTCAAGCCTTCGGATAAAGACAAAGTCAAAGCTAAATTAGAGCCGTTGCTGCTGCTCCTATTTAAAGAGTTCTTTTGAAGAAAGAACTTAGCGAGCTACTAGAAATATACAGTAGCTCAGAGAAAAGAGTGAAGGAGTTCAAACTGTACAACGTACAGAGAAAAGATACAGTATACAGCTGCTCTCAGCAATTTACATCTGACTGAGAAGATTATCTCTTCCATTCTTCTTCATCCTGAGTTCATCCTGCATATAGGAAGACTTTCACTCAGAGGCTTTTGAGAAGAAGAAGAAGAAGAAGGAAGCTGAAGAAGAACAACTATTCCAGATCTGTAGTCTTCTTCGAGCTTTATCCTTCAGAACTTCAAGACAGCTTGCTATCAGAAGTTCTGAAGAGTCTCGTGCTTCTCTAATCTTTGTGAAAATAGAGAAGACACTTGTTATCCTCTTTCCCCTCCTGTAAAAGGGTTGTTTACTCCCTTCAAAAGTAAAGCTTGGTGGCAGGACACCTGATCAAAAACCTGTGTTGGTTTTTAGACACCTGATCAAAAGTCTAAAGGGTCTCTAGATCTACCTGCAGCAGATCTTGTTGGTGGCAGGGCACCTGATCAAAAACCTGAGTGGATTCCTACCATGGAGGTAGAAGAGTGGACGTACCCAAGTTGTTGGGGAACCACTATAATTTCTTGTGTCATCTGGTTGTTTATTTATTACTTGTACTGTGGCTGTGAATAGATTTAACTAGGATTGCTAGTTGCTGGAATAGGACTCTAGCCTTAACTGTAATTACAGTTGGCTGCCTTTTGTGCACAACACTTTGTGTTAGGCTTTAGGGTTATCAATATCTAAAATCTGAATTCCGCAATCGGTATCTATCTCTATTCACTTTCATATTACCCTTCATACTGCCGCTCTCCATCTTCTGATTATTTGAGTGAGTTGACACCTAAGATTTTGCCTATGTCGAACCAGTATGTCCCCTCGTACTCCCATACTCGGATATCTCATGATTTTGTTTCTCCCTGCCAGGGCACTAGACCCGTTTCTGATCGTAGGAGTGACTATAAGCCTCGCGCTAGATCCTTGCTCCACCAAGATCTGACTATTTCGAGCACTTGTACACCTACTGTTAGTTAGAAGGAAAAGGATAGGTCCTCTGTCCCGCCACCTATCGTTATCTCAACTAGGGATACTATAAAACCGCGGGATAAGCCTAGGAAAATAGTTAAAAGTTGCAAGGAGAACGCTACATGCTATGCTTGTGGGTTGATTAGCCACTATGCCGTGGAGTGCCCCACAAAGCCTAGGGCTTTGGATCTTTTAGCTTCGATGTCTGAGCCCGCCACTGAGGGCGATGCCGATTGTTCTGACGACTGTAGTGACGATGAGGAGATTGGATATCCTAGTGACCTGGATGATGATGTCTTCTCTGGGGTATCCCTCCCTGGGATTAACCCACCTCCCCTCGACCATATTCCAGGCCCGTCTCCTATGTTAGTTGAGGAACCGTACAATGGCCTAGAGTTAGCTGACGTACCTACTGAGTTGGAAGATTTACCTTGCGAGGGATCCGTCCTTTTGGATCGATTAGCAGACTTGTTAGGACACAACTTGATTTTACCTAGTCCGATCCACTTAGTTAAACCGTCATTATTAGCACCTCCGTTTGATATGACTAGTGGGCTATGTATTTGTGAGTATCCGCCGGCGGGCATGTTTTCATTTGCGACTGCGTATGATTTCACGGTGACTGTTCCTATTGATTTGGTGCCCTCACAACATTGTTACCCGCCAAATCAAATTGCACATATCTTTCGTCCATTCTGGTACGAACTGCATGTAAACATATCGATGCCTTATTCCAGTGTCTATAAGTTGCATCACTTTCACGTCCGTTCACCTTCGAGAGCTTCTGACTGCAAAATTGTTGATTCTAATTTAGTCTGGCTAGCCACCGAGTGGATACCTTCAAGTTCCGTAACAAAATTATTACATTGGAGCGCCGATCCTTTCATGATTTTCAAGAATTTTGGGTTAAATGCAATTTCTTTGGATTTTTACGATGCAATCAGTTTTTCACCGCATTTCAATTTTTCGGATTTAATTTTGCAAATCTGGTCTCCATATGAGCGGCTTTCTCCGATGTTTCTCTCTTCCACTTCAAATTCTCGTGGGTTGAGAGGTGAGACTTTTTCCGTGTCGCTCTTCCATTTGGGTTTCCAGGTTCTCGCATTTGATGGTAAGATCTGTGCTGCTTTTCTTTATGCTGACACATCTATGAGGTTTTCTGCTGTTCTTGCTCCTGACAGGCTCTGTTCTATTGCGGACGCCCGCACTGCTTGTTCGGCCCCGTGGATGTCCGCTCTTGCTATGCTACCTATGGATGTTGCTGCCTCCGGCTATTCTCTCCCTAGCCACTCATCGGAGATGAGAGATTTTGAGCGGGGGAGGATTGATGGCGCGGATGTCCCGCCATCTGCCCGTGCCGACATGGACCTCTCTTTTGATCGCCGCCGCTACATGTTCATGGACATTGATGGTCGTTGCCGCAACCGTCGTCGCCTCCGCCACCGCCACCGCCGGCATTTCGTCACGTCATTATGATTATAATGATTATTTCATTTTGAAATAATATTATAATCCTCCTCTTTATTTTCATAAGTTATCTCATAAAGTCTTATTATTATGATGTTGTTATTTCCTTTTGTTTTTTTTACTTTGGTTAAAACATTTTAATGTCTAGGATTTAGTTTTTATCTTGATGAAGGGTTGGATGGAGTGGTGTAACAATATATATATATATATATATATATATATATATATATATATATATATATATATATATATATATGTATGTATGTATGTATGTGGAGTGGGAGAAGGGATAGAAGAGAAGAAAATAAGAAAACCCCTAAGTGATCGGTTTGCCCAAGCCGCCGCCCCTATTCAGCCTGGCCGAAACCCGACGCCCAGGAACGCTGACCTGCTGCTACCGCTGCCCCCTTTGGGGCTATTCCTTGCTGCTCCGGCGACCCCTACCTTCTCCGGTGTGACTCCGAAGAAGGCGGCTCGGTTCTCCTCATCCGGTGTGACTCTGGTGAACCCGTGGAAGTGCGACTCTTCCATATTTATCTCTCTCCATCTCCTTCTCCTCCTCTCTAATTTCAGATTTGGGTAACGATTTCCTCTCCCTAAACTTGTGTGAAATTCATCTTTTATTTTGAGTGTAGTGGAAACTTTGGTTTCAAAATTTTTTCCTAACTATTGATTCAAGTTGCATTATAAAAATCTGAATTTGTATTGCTTTCAAATCCGATTTTCGCGAAGATTTCTGTAAGGGTAGGTCCCCTTGAACGTTTGCAAACCGAGGTTTGTTTAGCCTTTGGTTTCGAATGGATCAAGAGGATTTGGTATATCCTCGTATGGTTTTGTTTTGAGGGTTATATTTGGACTACTTTCCGAATTGAAATCTTAGTCCGGATCGCCCTCTATGTGGATGGAAATGTTTGTGATGCGATGCTAGATGTATGGTTAGGATATGATATTAGTAAATGTGTATGTTCGTGCAGGTTTGGGTGGAAGTTTCCCCCTTGTGAGATCGCGCACTTCCAAACGAAACTCTGCCGAAATTTTGAGTTTTGCACGCACACCACGTGTTCGCTTAAATTTCCCTTAGGAATCCATTTGTCTTTTGTGCCTTAATTCCATTTTGGGAGTTGCCTGCGTCAGCCCACTTAACAAATACTAGAGAAAATATGGACTGCGGATATGATTCGGGACTCAATCTTGTCCATTGATTAAGATTAAAACAACAAAGATGGATTAGTGACTTTCCTCCTACCTTTTAGCAATACCTATAAATAGAATGACTTGTGCAATACGCCAAGTCACCATTCCTTACCCTCTCTCGCCCACATTCGATAAATCGACGGAAAGCCGCTTTCGCTAGCTTTCTCAAATTCTCCAGAGAGATGGCGCCCAAGGGACTGGATTTCCTCTTCAAAGGAGCAGAACTGGTGCGAAATGGATTCGTTGATGCTCCGGAAGAAGTTCTGCAGGTGCTTAATCTTCTGCAGAAATCGAACCTAGCTTTCATACTGACGGAACCTTGTCTTCTATGGAGGAGGGAGGTACTGGATTTATTTGCCAATGCCAAAGTGCATGCTTCGGCTGGTAAAATTAAGACCTTGGTAAACAGAAAAAAGATCAAGATAATGCCCAGAAGGCTAAGCAAGGCTCTGCAACTGCCAAAGCTTTCTGAAACTGAGGACGAAGAAGTGGTATTGCTGGACAATGCAAAATCAGCAATAAAATTGTGTGGACTTTCCAAGCACACAACCGAATCAATTTAAAGGAAAGAACTCAACCTGAGAGGCAAGTTCCTAGCCGATGTCATTGCGAAAGCTCTGATATACAAAAAAGGTTCCCATAACAAAATCTCAAAAAGGATGTTTGAACTTATGGCTAGGGTCATACTATCTAAGAGAACTGATTGGGGAAGAGTGGTGTTTGAAAGAGTAGTGGAATTCTTGGCTGAACCCAATTTGGGAAGAATCCTTTCACTATTTCTGCGAGAAACTGCTCCAGAAATTCTGAATCTGAAACTTGGTGCAAGAATACACCATATGAGAAGGATGGACATCAGGATGCTTGAGAGATGGGACAGGGTCCTTCTACCTCATGGTCCAGAAGCTGTGGAGAGAAAAGGGAAGAGAATTGCTGCTACTGAGCCCAGCTCCCCTAGCAGCTCATCTGAGGACGAAGAGACACATGATCCTGATCTATCTTCATCTGCTGAAGTGTCTAGGAGGGACATGAATATCCAGGTTTCCGCCACGTCTGATCTTACCCCTCTTAGTCGTGTGAGCAGACTAAAGTCAGACTCTATTCCTGAAGTGGATGAGATTGCTACCTGGTTAGCTGGATCTGCTAGGGAGGAAGGAGAGGATTTGTCTCCAGCCAAGGATGTTGGCCAAATAGTAGAGGAAATTATTAACAAAATATCTGCAGAAATGGAGGATGATGCCTCCAGATTGGAAGATAAAGATATGCATGCACCTATGTATGAATATGAGGAACTACAGGATAAAGTCTTGCAAACTCCTAGTGCTAAGGGAAGGATTGCTCAAATTGAGGGGGAGCAACTGATGCAAGAAATAATGCATGATGCATTATTTATAGGAGAGCAACTGGAGGTTCCTCCAATAAAGGATGCTGCTACTATTGACCTGCATGCAAACAAAAGTGTGGCAATGGTTGAGGGAGAGAAACCTTCTGATCTCCCTGGTCATGAGGTACATAATCTAGTATCATCAGAATCTAAGGAAGAGAAAGACAGTGATGAGAAAGCACACTCCTCACCACATCTAGAAATAGAACAGCACAAGAGTGGCACAGCTAAAGGAATAGGGAGCAAGCCTGTACAAGGAGAAACTGAAGCCCTGGATGAGGGCACATATGCCAGATTTTATTAGCTGTCATCTACCTTCATGGCCCAACTAAAAGGTTTGCTAGATGAGCAAAGAAGGGCATTGGAAAACTATGTGGATGAAGCACTCAAAGATGTTAGAAATGATCTTGCAACTGAGATCGAATCTATAAGGTTTGTATTGAATCTACTGAAAGAAGAAAGAGTAAAATTCTTTACAAAAGCTGCTCCTGCTATAGATTACACCATAGAGAAACTGGATGTGTCAAATCAGAATATTGCTATTATCGTTGAAAATCAAAATATTCAGGCCAAGAACTCTGTGACCATTCGTGAGAATGATAAAGTACTGAGAAAAGAACAGAACATTGAAATATTCACTAAGATGGATGCCTGCACCAAGATGATTGATGACCACATGTTAGAATTTAAAAATCAAGTAAATGCTAGAGTTAACTACCTGGAAGGGGAAAGAAACAAAGCTAGCACCTCCCAGACTACTCAAGTAATTGAAGAAGTCAAAAAGGGGGAGAGAAATGCCATTAGAACAAATATTGAGAATATGGTCTGGGCCACAAATGTTATGGGAGGCTCATTGGAAATGGAGCCACTGTAATATAATAACATCCCAATGATGCCTGACCATGTACAAGATGCTTTGAACAAGATGTATAACAGTGAATCCCAAGTTCAAGACAATCATGAATATGTTCAGTATATTGAAGAAGGTGACAATGCTAATGCTCAATGGTGAGAGAAGACTACTGGTGCTAAGAATCCTTCCTTCATCCCCACAGTAGTCCGGCCACTATAGGTAAAAGAAAGAATCACTGATGATGCTGAAGAGGAGCCCAAGTAAAGGAAAAAGAGATATAGAGAAGAAATGGAACAAAGTCCTGATTTTGAGTAGTGGAGCCCAAAGTCCAGATCTATTATTCTACTTGCTTGGGACCAGGTCAAAGCCAAAATATTTAATAGAGAAAAATGGTACAGCAAGACTGAATGGGATAAGATGGAAACGAGAGACACATAAAGAATGACTTTTATGAGGAACAAAAAGGCAAATCTTCTCACTCCTGATGTTGTGGAACCATCCAAATACTTTCCCAAGCCTTTCAGCTTTTTTAAGAGACAAAAGGATAAAGATGAAGCTAAAGATACTAAGGCTAAGGCTGCTGATAGAGTTGATAAGAAAGGAAAAAAGATAGCTGGAGATGAAAACAAGCCGACAAAGAAATCCAGAGGCAGTGGAATTATGATAAGGGAACCTGAAACTTGAAATGTTTCAGGTTCTGCTTTCAGGGCTAGGGATGAAACACTGTGTTTATATTTCTCAAACATTTATTCCCTATATGATTAAATAGAATAATCTTTTATTATAATCATGATTTGTCTAACTCATCATTTGCTATGTCTTTGACTTATCTGTTACATCATTTGATATGTCTATGATTTATCTGAATTATGTTGTGATGATTATGTCTATTATTTATCTTAATTATGCTGTGATGATATGTTTTAAATGTTTATAACATAAGTATGTTTAGTGTATACATTGACTTAAGTTTTGAATTCTTCAAATAGGGGGAGATTGTTGGGTCCATTGATCCCAATGTCCTGAATTTGAAGAAGGACTAGTAAAACAATGTATAAACATGTTGTGATCTAACTTGTGTTTAAGGTGAATGATTGTAGTTTGTCCTGATAAGCTATGATGGGATAGGTAGCCTAAGTGGCTATATCAGGTAAATACTTACCTAAGGTGTGGGATGATAGAAAACTGTCAAAGTCCACATGCGTTGAGTTAAAATCAGTCACTCAATGCCAGATGGCTTATAGCGCTGAGTGAAGCCTATATAGTCAAAGCCAAGGCAGTGACAAGCTGAGAAAATGGCCAAGTCCATATGCGTTGAGTGAAGTCAACTCACTCAACGCCATACAACAAAAGGCTGTGAGATATGCTAATATAGTAAAAGCCTGAAGTTGGAATGAGCTAAAATGTGGCTAAGTCCCCAGGCATTGAGTGAAGTCAACTCCACTCAACGCCATGCTAATAAATACAAAAAATTGGCTAAGGAAAAATGTGTTAAGTGAGGCATGTTCACTCAATGCTCTCAACGCTTATGTTGCTGAATAAGCAGAAAATTGGCTAAGGCAAAAAGCGTTGAGTGAGGCATGTTCACTCAACGCTCTCAACGCTTATGTTGCTGAATAAGCAGAAATTTGGTTAAGGCAAAAAGCGTTTAGTGGAGGTTACTGACTTAACGCTGTCAACGCCTAGTAAAAACAGAATTATGTCTAAGGGGTTTGGCATTGAGTGATGCTTACTCACTCAACGCCAAACAGATGAAAGCTGATAAAGCAAGATTGGCGTTGAGTGATGGTTACTTACTCAACACCAAACAGATGAAAGCTGATAAAGCAAGATTGGCGTTGAGTGAAGCTGAATCACTCAACGCCTAGAATCAGACTTAATATTCTAAGTAGTTTGGCGTTGAGTGAAGGTGACTCACTCAACGCCAACTGACAGTGAATCTGTCTAAGTGTTTTGTCGTTGAGTGATGCTTACTCACTCAACGCCTATTCTCTGATGCTTTATTTTTGGCTAAGTAAAAAAGCTGATGACGTCAGCAAGTTAACAAGTCAACATATTTCAAATAAGTGGCAGGATGACTACAATACGCGACAAAGGTTGCCGCAGACCTACTGTACGATAATTGGCGCTAAAGCAAATTTGCAGCCAGCATTAAATGTGTCAGACCCATTGCTAAAATAGTCGTTAGGTCTCAATACATAAAAGAAGTAATAGTTATTATTCTTCTCTGCCATTTTTTGGAGCGATAGAAAAGGAAGATTATGCTGGGAAAGAAGAAGAGCAAGTCCATTGTTGGAATCAACATCTTCAACAGTAAGATAGTTGGTTCCATTCTCACCTACACCAACAAGCTAGTTCAGAGTATCTTCTCTGAGCATAAGGTAGCAGCCAAGGGCCGACCCTTATTATAGGTTCTTCGCAAGTCTAGCAACTCAAGAACCTGAAGATATTTGTCTGGAAGCTGTGAATAGAAGAAAGCTTGAAGAAGCAGAGATCTGAAAAAAGGCTCAAGTGACTATTCCTCAGGAGTCAAAGTTAGGGCTAAATCACCTCAGTCTAGGAAAGAGAGAAGGGCAGAACATGGTTCTGCAAGTTGTTTCCAGCACAAGGATCATTGTTGTTATGAAGAATAGATGGTTGAGTTTCTGTCTCAGTTCAGGGAGAGGCAGAACATTGCTCTGCATGCAACTTCTAGCACAAGTAATTACTTATTTCTATAAAAGTAGTTAGGACTAAGTATATCTTAGTTCAGTAAAGGTAGACTCAGGAAATAATCTCCTATAGTCATTGATGGGCTGAGTCTATCTCAGTCAAGAATCTTGACAAAGAGAAATATCTCTTGTGTCAAGAATATCCATCAACCCACTTTCATCCTGTAGGATTCAGTTTACTTGAATCTGAGTTATAGGTACCTGAACGAGTACTGAGTTATAGGAGTGTTGCAGCACTCTAAGAGTAGGTTTGTGTGCCTGAAGCTGTAGGGCTGTAGAGCCTGAGTTGTAGGCCTTAGAAATAAGACTGAGGTAGGTGATCAGTGGATCACTGAGCTATAGGAGCTATACAAGGCTCTGAGGTAGGAAGCCTTATGGTTCTGAGTTTATATTCTGTGAAGAATCTGTGTGTAAGGTTGAGGGCCTGAGGTGTAAGCTCCTTGGAGCATTTTGGAGAAGTGCCTAGTCTAATAAGACAGTTGGATAGGTGGGAGGGAAAGAGGATGTACCCAGTTGGGGAACCACTATAAATATTTGTGTGTTATGTTGTGTTTTTTTTTCTTTGTGCAGAGTAAATCATCTTGAAAGCAGAAAATAATAAACCACTCAAGCGGCAAAGTAAAAGAAAAGAAAAGAATTAATAAAGAGACCAATAACCTATTCACCCCCACCCCTCTAGGTAATTAAGCTATCCATTAAACTAAAGACTTTCAAGTGGTATCAGAGGGAGGTTACTCAAAAAGGACCTAATAGTCTGAGTTAACCTCCAAGGATAGCTAAAAGGTTAAACTTATGTGTTCAAGGATGAACCATAAGATGACGAACTATCTAGAACAGCAAATCTGCAGAGAGGACAAGATCAGAATTGGGCTATTGGCTGCTCATGGTGATGACAAAGTCCTTCCAGATGCAAGAGAAGGAATCAGGGACCCTCTATCACATTCAGAGAGTGATATAGAGGTGGATGAAGCTGAAGAAGAAAATATAGATTCCATGGACAAATAGCTACCCCAGAAGTAGAATCTTGCCAGGATTAGTCGTGTCAAAATAAGGTACATTCCCAATCTAGCTCATCCTTAGAGTCTAGATATGAATCCTGTACAGACATTGATGTCTCCTCATCTAGTGATGATGAGGGTCCTTTAACAGATGATGATATCAATCAATTGATTGACAATCATGTTGCCCTTCTAAAAGCTTTCATGGAAAGCAAGCTGCTTGTTTAGAAACAAGCAGAGGAAATAGCCTTCCTACAGAAGACTGCTTCCTAAGTTGATGAAGCTTCATCCTTCCTATATGAAAAAGAGAGGGAAGCAGTACATCTGAAAATCATGGTAGATATCCATGTTGAGCCCTTAAAATACAAGGACTCTATTATAAAGAATCTTGAGGAGAAACTTGATAGGGAGAGGAGAATTATGACTATCTTCTCTAAGATAGATTCTATCAAAAGAAGATCTGAATCTGAGTGGATTTCTAAAGTAATCCAATCTTAGAAAAGAGGCCATGTTCCTGTCAGTCCTTAGTCTACCTTTCACAAGGTAATTCTCCCTTCCAGCAGGTATGACCAAGACCCCAGGGATGGTCACTGGAGGAATGGGAATCTTCCTTGTAAGACTACAAATGTCTCTTATAATGGAAGAAGAAAGGACATGGGTCTGAGTGCTCAGAAGGCTACCCATGAAGAAGTGCAAAAGGCCTATCCTGGACCTTTTGTATTTTATGAACCAGCTCCATCTCTCTTGAGTAGGGCAGTGGCCTTTTCTCAAAATCTCTCTACTCACACTCTAACCAAGGCTAAATCTGCAAGGATGCAAGACTTGGAATCTTCCAAGGACACCAACAGCATGTCCTCTACAAGGAGAATTGCTACTGATAGACCTTGTGAAAATCCAAGCTTTTATCATGTCAGACCTACTCTTAGTCAGACTGTGGCTAAGAGAATTTGGAATAAGGAAGCTGCTTCATCTTCTATTAAGTCTGCTGTCCACCTTGCTGTTAGACCTGATCAAAAAAGAAGATACAATATTCATGAGTGTTGGTACTGTGGTAAAGTGGGCCACTTTACCATAGATTGTTGGCACAACCATATTGTGCCAAGGGAAAGAGCAAGTCTTCCTGACAGGGCTCCTGTGGTAGACATTTGTTTGTTCAAGCTAATAAGAACCTAGGACCCAAGTCAGCTTGGGTTCCTAAGGGAAGGTAATTCTGTCTTGCAGGATTGTTCAAGTGGCCATAACCATATATGGTCCTTGGACAATGTTGTACCAGACCCAAGTATGGATACAAGAAATGATTCGACTTATCAACATGCACTAAATGTCAATGACAAGTGCAATTATTAAGGGGAGTTTACAAAGGAAAGCCAAATGAACATCAAAGGCTAAAGCTCAGAAGCAAGGTTTCTAGTATGCTCAGAAACTATGAATCCAGCATGGACTTAAAGTCTACGTAGCATAGATAAGTAGAATTCACCCTTCTTTTATTCTACCACTAAATTTCAAAATTGATTACTCATACATGAGAAGGGTAATTGAAACAAATGACTAAGAAGATGTAAAAACAACAACTCTTCTTAATACATGTATTAGTGGCTTACATGTTCACCATGCCAAAAAATATAACTTGTCTCAATATACCCAAAGACATAATGCATTTGAAATACCAAGCTAGGTTAGTATCAAAATTTGGTTGAGTCAATTGAGGTTGGGGGCTAATACTCTCTCAATTGAAATAAATATAAGGTTATTAAATTTTGTCTAATTGCACCCCAATAGAACACAGTTTAGAATGTGTACTGCAGGTTTATATTACCCTTGCAAGTGAGGACAACACAGTTATGGTCTAATCGAAAATTTAATTACTAAAGAAAACTGATGTTAAGCTAATTAAGCCCACTTAACAAATACTAGAGAAAAGACGGACTGCGGATATGTGTCGGGACTCAATCCTTGCCATTGATCAAGATTAAAACAATAAAGATGGATTAGTGACTTTCCGCCTTCCTTTTAGCAATACCTATAAATAGAAGGACTTGTGTAATACACCATGTCACTATTCCTTACCCTCTCCCGCCCGCATTCGCTAAATCGACAAAAAGCGGCTTTTGCTAGCTTTCTTAAATTCTCCAGAGAGATGGCGCCCAAGGGACCGGATTTCCTCTTCGAAGGAGCATAACTGGTGTGAAATGGATTCGTTGATTCTCCAGAAGAAGTTCTGCAGGTGCTTAATCTTATGCAAAAATCTAACCTAGCTTGTGTCCTGACGGAACCCTGTATTTTGTGGAAGAGGGAGGTACTTGAGTTGTTTGCCAATGCCAAAGCGGATGCTTCGGTTGGTAAAATTAAGACCATGTTAAGAGGAAAGAAGATCAAGTTAACGCCCAGAAGGATAAGCAAGGCTCTGCAGCTGCCAAAGCTTTCTAAAATAGAGGACGAAGAAGAGGTATTGCTAGACAATATAAAATCGGCAATGAAATGGTGTGGACTTTCCAAGCACACAACCGGATCAATTCAAAGGAAAGAACTCAACCTGAGAGGCAAGTTCCTAGCCTATGTCATTGGGAAAGCTCTGATATGCAAAATAGATTCCAATGATAAAATCTCAAAAAGGATGTTTGAACTTATGGCTAGGGTCATACTGTCCAAGAGAACTGATTGGGGGAAGAGTGGTGTTTGAAAGAGTAGTGGAATGCATGGATGAACCAAATTTGGGGAGAATCCTTTCACTATTTCTGCGAGAAACTGCTCAAAAAATTCTGAATCTTAAACTTGGTGCAAGAATACACCATATGAGAAGGATGGACATCAGCATGCTTGAGAGATGGGACTGGGTCCTTCTGCTCCGTGGTCCAGAAGCTGTGGAGTGAAAATGGAAGAGAATTACGGCTACTGAGCCCAGCTCCTCTAGCAGCTCATCTGAGGACAAAGAGCCTCATGATCCTGATCTACCTTCATCTGCTGAAGAGTCCATGAGGGACATGAATATCCAGGTATCCGCCTTGTCTGATCTTACCCCTCTTAGTCGTGCGAGCACACTAAAGTCAGACTTTTTTCCTGAAGTGGATGAGATTGATGCATGGTAAGCTGGGTCTACTTGAGAGGAAGGAGAGGATTTGTCTCAAGCCAAGGATGCTGGACAAATAGTAGAGGAAATTGTTAATAAAATATCTACAAAAATGGAGGATAATGCCTCCAGATTGGAAGATAATGATATGCATGCACCTATATTTGAAGATGAGGAACTACATGATAAAGTCTTTGAAACTCCTAGTGCTAAGGAAAGGATTGCTCAAATTGAGGGGGAGCAACTGATACAAGAAATAATGCATGATTCATTATTTATAGGGGAGCAACTGGAGGTTCCTCAAATAAAGGATGCTGCTACTGCTAACCTGCATGAAAACAAAAGCATGGCAGTGGTTGTGGGGGGAGAAACCTTCTAATCTCCCTGGTCATGAGGTACATAATCTAGTATCATCAGAATCTAAGGAAGAGAAAGACAGTGATGAGAAAGCACACTCCTCACCACATCCATAAACAGAATAGCACAAGAGTGGCACAGCTCAAGGAACAAGGAGCAAGCATGTACAAGGAGAAACTGAAGCCCTGGATGAGGGCACATTCGCCAGATTTGATCAGTTGTCATCTACCTTCATGGCCAAGCTAAAAGGTTTGCAAGATGAGTAAAGAAGGGCATTGGAAAACTATGTGGATGAAGCCTTCGAAGATGTTAGAAATGATCTTGTAACTGAGATCAAATCTATAAGGTTTGAACTGAATTTGCTGAAAAGAGAAATAGTAAAATTCTTTATAAGAGCTACTCCTGCTATAGATTACACCATGGAGAAACTGGATGTGTCAAATCAGAATATTGCTATTATCGTTGAAAATCAAAAAATTCAGGCCAAGAACTCTGTGACCATTCATGAGAATGATAAAGTTCTGAGAAAAGAACAAAATGCTGAAATCTTCACTAAGATGGATTCCTGCACCAAGATGATTGATGACCACATGTTAGAAGTTAAAAATCAAGTAACTACTAGAGTTAACTATCTGGAAGGAGAAAGAAATAAAGCTAGCACCTCCCAAACTAATCAAGTAATTGAATAAGTCAAAAAGGGGGAGAGAAATGTCATTAGAACAAATACAGAGAATATATTCTGGGCCACAAATGTTGTGAGAGGCTCATCTGGAATGGAGCCACTATAATATAATAACATCCCAATGATGACTGACCATGTACAAGATGCATTGAACAAGATGTATAGTAGTGAAGCCAAAGTTCCAGACAATCAAGAATATGTTCAATACATTGAGAAGGTGACAGTGCTAATGCTTAGTGGGGAGAGAAGAATACTAGTGCTCAGAATCCTTCCTTCAGCCCCACAGTAGACCGGTCACTATAGGTCAAAGAAAGAATCACTGATGATGCTAAAGAGGAGTTAACTTAGGAAAAAGAGATATAGAGAAGAAATGGAACAGAGGCCTGATTTTGAGCAGTGGAGCCCCGAGTCCAGATCTATTATTCTGCTTGCTTTGGACTAGGTCCAAGCTAAGAGATCGGATAGAGGTAAATGGTACAGTAAGACTTAATGGGATAATATGGAAAAGAGAGACACAAAAAGGACTTTCTGGAGTGTAAGACCCCCCCCCCCCCTTTTTCTTTTAGAACCACGGGGTCTTAGGCCCATAACTTCCATTTTGCGATGACACCTTCATGCTTGGGAAGGTCGTCACTACAAAACACTTATCCTGCTGGCCAAAATGATCACAGAAAAGTAGCAAATGAGTAAAAGACATATCTACAGAAATCACATATATAGTAAATAATCTCCACAAAGGGAGAGTCCACAAAAATAATAATAAAGGTACTGAAAATAGGGCTCATGCTCGGTACATCAATATCCTCACTACATATCACTCAGCGTAGAAGCCAAAACAAAACATCTACTAACGATCGGGACTCACAGTCCTAATTGTCTGAACTCCGGTGCTAGACTGTCCCATCTCCAAGCATGCCAACCTCCGGGGCTGCTCCTCCTTGTTGGGCTCCACGGTCCCCTAAAATGATGTGGTTCGAAAACCGTTAGTCTAAAAGACTAAGTCCTATCATCCCCGACCCCTTCCCCCATGGCTCCTAGGCACCGAGCGGGGAGGAGGAAAGGAGAGGTAGTGAGGGTGTAGAATGAATAAGAGGCGGGTGACGGCGGAACAAATCTAACAGTACTATAAGTATATGTGGCAGTAATATAGGTATGAAAAACTGAAGAAGAAATAAGTAACCTTAACTTATATGAAAATACATAAGCTTAGGTATCTTTTATAAGGCTCCTATCGTATAAAGAGTCTCATTCCAATTTATACGATAGGGTATCGGTTTTATAGCAAGCATGTATTTATCTACGGAATAAAAACCTTAACTTATAAGCATGGTCATGCGAGCTTATAAACCAAGGAGTCATTTTGCAGGACCTATTGTATAAAAAGTCCCACACCAATTTATACAATAGGTGTCAAGGGTTAAATGCAATGGTTATGCTATGAAATGCAAGTATGCTATGATGTGAATCATGCAAGTGTAACACACCCACTCGACTCTATGCACACAGACCTATAGTTCCCCCTTTTTGGAGCCGAACCTCCCAGGATACCTCCGTAGTGGAAAATAGAAGCGGTGGATTGGGCCTCACCCACCTATAAACTGGTAATAGCACTACCAGTCAGACCTATTGTACGCCTCGATGCTTGTGCACTAAGCGGAGCTCCTGCATACTCTTTGCCGGCAAGTCTACCGGACTTAACTTGGCGAAGTGTAAAACCACACATGCCGAGTCAACGTATTGGCGTCTGTGAATCGACCCTCCAATACCGAAGACCCACAACCTTATACTTTATGCACATTCAACCTTATGTATCAGCTATCGAGCCAACCCCCCCCCCCCCGGACCATCCCGTCTATCACAAACAACAACCGAGCCAAACCTCGCCAGGCCAACCTGCCCATCACCAAAACCACCGAGCCTACTGCCTGAGTGACCCAACCTAACACCCCGAGACATCAAGGTGAGTGAAACTGAATTCCTAGTTATACTAGTTACTCTTGTAGTTTATTTTGCCTACAATTTAGGTTAGCCCAGGACTGCCCAAGGCATACCCCGTAAAGGGTTCTCGAGGGCACAAGGAACTGCGATGGGCCGAAGGCCAAAGCTCCCTTTCGCAAGGCACTTATTATTGGTTAATACTCGATTCCCGATCCCTTTAGTATTACACTGGTTCTAACCCTAATGTGTTTTGACCCTTTCTCTCCCACCACAGGAAAGACGATCTTTCGTCGATCCCGAGCACCCCCAAATCTTAGACAACTCTACAACCTACTCATCCCAAATTCCAATGGTATACTCCAATCCACTTTATTTAAATCAGTAAACCACAATCCCATCTCCCTACGACCATTCTGCATGTTAACACGATTTCTGCAGTTTTACTAAATGCAGACCACCTTATGCTATATGACGTGCTTGATAGGAGGTACTCTAAATCCTCATCCAAACACCTTAAGATAATTAAAAGAGGCCTATCATGACATTTATAGCGTAAATCTAGAAACTTGGAATTTTCCTAATTTATCTGACATTTTATTTATTTCTCCTAAAAATCCGAATGCCCTAGTTTGAATATGAAGTGGCCCTTATAGTCATGTAAAATGCTCCATAAAATTATAATAAATACTTGGCAGCTAATTAACATTAAATTCAGGGCTCCCAAATTTTTTGCAAGGTTTAATCCTCTGATCCATAATTTTAAATATAATCTCATAGTTAACAGCTAAAGAAGAAAGTGTTGTAAATAAGCTTCAAAAAATTATAAGAAAAATTCAAGCATAGCTAAAATGCCCTAAAAACACTCCTGACCAAGTTTCCAAATTTTCCAGTGAATAATTAACTCTAACTTTAATTTAGAATGATAATCCTCTTCCATAATTAAATGAAACAACTACTGAAAATATTCATCTAATAATTATGATAAAATTTCCTTATGAGCATACTGCCCTAATATCACTACTGAACAAGCTTAATAATTTGCTAACAAACATTGTGCACTGAATCTAATATTGAACATATTTGCATATTAAAAAGCTTGCGAATTAAGTACTGAAAATATGCATCTAAAATTTTTAATAAAAATTAAGTATAAGAATAATGACTTAAAACTTCCTCTACCCTGTTTTCACAATTTTACAATGGACAGTGAGATCATAATAAACAAAAGACTATCAAGGGTAAATCCAAGTAATACAAAGGAGGTACTAAATATATTGTTCAAATATCCCCAATAAAATTACCAGAGGCTCATATTAATCCTATGACTACACTACCCAAGTTTCACAACTTTTCTTAAAGTTTTGACAACCCATCATACCATTATGAAATTTGTGACCTAAACTAGGGTTTGGGTTTTGAGGGATTTAACTATCTCTAAATCCACTAATATTCCCACCAGAGGACTTTTACCACCATAGTGTCCTCTCCACCAAGTTTCAAGTCCATACAAGGGCATTTGACCACATTCCCTTCTCAAACCCCCAAGGTCAAAACTTAGGGTTTGAACTTGGGTACTAGGGCAATTCTACCCCCAAACCACCCCATAAACCATATGAGGGTGTTAAATTTCATGTCAAACAAATGACCCAAATTTTAGCCTGTGTTGAGGTGGTTTGGCCACCCAAACCCACAAGGTGCACTTTTGACCTAAATACCCCTTTTAGGACAAAACTAGGGTTTACTCATTTCCTAACTAAATCAATTATAAAGGAGGTGAACATTTATACAGAACCTCATGATGACCCTAAGGACTACTCATCAAAATTTGGGAGGGTTTGGAGGTCATTAGGTCTCCTAATTAATTTACCCTAGGATTATAAAATAATTTCTAAAACTATAGAAAGATTATCTCAAAAAAAATTTCATTTTTGGATAGGACCTAGGTATAGGTAAGGGTGACTCCCTGTCCAAATTTCAAGACATTTGGACAAGGGATGAAGTGGGGCACTCATTTTAGTTTATGTCTAACTGTAGGTATAAACCCCACCAAAATGAGTGCCCTGGTCAAACCAGGCACCCAAATTGGTTCAAACCAATTTTAAAATAAAGTACATACCTAGGGCTACAAAACTTATGTTTACCACTTTTTTTGTAGGTGAACCTAGTATTTTTAATAAATTAAAACATTAAATACATATTCTGTGACAGAAATGAAATGAAATGAATATATAACCTATAGTTTAAATATTATTCAGCACGAATCTTGGCACACGATGGACGGCATCTGGTCATCGTCTACCTCCAGCTGACAGCCAGGATCATCCCGACCTGGATCCACTTCCCGGCCTAATTCACGGCCATCCGGCCACCTCCCTGGCTGGCCACCACCACCACCTCCGTCGAGGTTGTGGCTATCGCCAGACGGCGACACAGCCGCCAGAGGGGCCTTTTCCGGTGATCCCGACAAGAAGAAATTTCCCTAAAAACCAGGAAATTGAAACCTTTGATCGGGCTCAATTGACCCCGATCTTCATTCTAACTGAAACCTAAGATCTACCCACAGAGTAAGGAGAGGAGGAGGACCTTTGTGGTGGTCATGAGTCGCGTCGATCGTCGGGTAATCATGGTGGTGGTGGTGCCGCTTGGGTTTCTGCAACTACATAGTAGAAGGGCTCGAATTCTTCAGTTAAATGGTGGGGAAAACTCCTGTCAAGCCACTGATGGTGTTTAAAGCCTCAGTTAGGGAGGGGAGAGGCCAAGTTATCAATGACCATTAATGGCCATTGAAATCTTGGCTCGGCCAAGTTGGTTCCCCTCTCCTAGCCACTGCCATGGTTGGGAAAACCCTTGGACTCCTCTTAACTGACCAGGGGAGATGATTCCAGCAAGAGGAGAGGGCTCTTGGCCTTCATAACCATGAATGGCCCGCCCTTTCATTTTCTCTCTCCTCCATTAAAGGGAGAAAATGAAGTTTCCTCTCTCCTAGTCATCAAGGCTGACTTGGTCAACCCCTTTAGGCTATTTGCAGTCCACTAATTCAAATCATCACATAATTAAGAGTTGGTTAGCCTAATAGAAAGAGGGCTTGAGCTTGGGTTAGCCCATTTGGGCTAAGTTGACCTAAATTAGACTTGCAACCTCAAGTCTTTTGGTTAGGTGACTTGCAACCAGGAATCACTTTTGAAGGAAGTAGAGAACCCTTTATACAGTGGGGGGATGAAAGATTGATTATGTCTTCTCTTTCTCAATATACAACTGAGAAGACTTTTGTGGATCTGATGTTAGCAAATGCCTCCCCTGAGATAATGAATTGGTTCAGGAGGTTGGAGCTTTGCTTCAGGGTGATAGGCCTTCAGGCTTTATCTTTGACCAGAAGATCTTCAAGAACTTCTTGACTGATGCAATAGTTATTGTCCTTTGAAGATTCCTGAGATGATGACAGAAGAAGACTCTTGATATTGAATAGTTGTTGTTCTTATTCAGCTTGTTGTTCTCCTTATGGTCTAGCACTTCTTTCTTTCCATCACTTTGTTGTCGAGAGAGAGCAAGAGCAGAAGATCCTTCTTCTGGTTCTGATGTTATTCTCTTCTTTGTGTGTTGTTCTCACGCTTAGATTCTCTTATTGTTGTATTATATATTTTGCAGGAAGAGGACGGATCCTTTTTATATTTTCCATGTGAAATTCCTTTTGAATTTTGAATTCCTTCCTGCATTCAATGCTGATGGCCTTGAGAATATTTGCATTGATTGATTTCCCCAACTGTCCCTTTGAAAAATGGCAGACAATAATTCTGATGAAGACCATAACTAATGCTCCGTCTAATGGTAATATTTAGAGAATATTTGAGCATTAATTACTCAGGAATTATTGCAATATAATAGGGACAGAAAAATGAAAGAAACCAAGTCTGGAATTGTCGACCTGAGTCCACAGTTCGCCGAGCTGAGAATTAAGTTCGTTGAGCTGAAATCCAAGATCGTCGACCTCTGAACTGCCGACTACTGTTTGTCAAATCTTTCCAATTCTGTGCACCAAGATCGTCGGGCTGAGAATTAAGTTCATCGAGCTCAGCTCAGAGAATTGTCTCTGAGTTCGTCGAGCTAAGCATGACTTTCATCGACCTGAGTTCGACGAACGTCGAACTAATTTTCTGAGTCTTGATATTTCTCTAAGTCTTGAGTCTTTGGTAGTGATGATGGCTGGTCCATGCATTGTTGACTCTAAGGACTTGACCTAGACTCTAGGACACAACCATGACCCTGGCTATACATGTTGGGTCATATGATTCTAACTTTAGTGAACTTAGCCCAAATCCAACTAGGGATCCAACAGGATAGGATTTCTCGAGAAAAATACTTAGCGCAAATTTCAAACTAAAGACAGATTTCTGGAGAAGAATATGTTTTCTCGAGAAAAGAATTGCTTTCTCGAGAAATGGTCTGACCTTCTCGAGAAATTTACTTGACGGAAATTCTATTAACTTAAAGACTCATTTCTCGAGAAGAAATTGATTTCTCGAGAAAAATACTTAGCTTTCTCGAGAAATGATTTGGCCTTCTTGAGAACTACTTTGCTTTTCTCGAGAACTAATTTGGCTTCTCGAGAAATCTACAGGCCATTTATCAAGAAATGGACTTAGAATATTTTCAGACAATTTCCCGAGAAGTCTTATGGTTTCTCGAGAACAACTTTGCTTTCTCGAGAAATTTACTTAGACTTCTCGAGAAATACATGTCATTTCTCGAGAAAAACACTTGGGAAATTTTGCTGAAAATTTTTCTTTTCTTCTTTGTTGAAACCAACAACCATTCATTTCTTCCATTTCTCTTGTACTTGAAAATGAAGTGCATCCCAATAGAGAGGTTACATATGAGTCAACACCATGGATCACAAAATGAGGGATTACATTGCATGGTCCTGTGTTTAGATTAAAATCTCAGGTCGACAAAGAATCTCAAGAATAGTTATCAGTTCGTCAATCTCAGGTCGACGAATAGAGATAAATCTATGACCATAGACAGAGCATTAGATTAAATCCTGGCCATTTATCATACCAAGTTGATTGATAAAGAACAGATGCTTGGATTAGTCCAATGGCTTAGTGAATATATGTAACACCCCAAAAAGAATCAAAAGTTGATTTGAGGTTCAGGTGGCTTAACACAGCCTGGGACACGGGCATGTCCCATGGTGTGTCGGGGGTACACGGCCTGGGACACGGGCGTGTCCCAGGGCATGTTCAAGATAGTCGACGATTGGAGGTCGACGATAGTCGAGCCTGGGACACGGCCTTCGACACGGGCGTGTCCCAGGGCGTGTCACTCAATAAAATGCCGTATCGAGTCAGAATTGTACACGGCCCGGAACCAAGGCTTGAACACGGCCGTGTCAGCTTTGACACGGGCGTGTCAGAGGGCGTGTGCCTACCCGTGTACTACTCTGACTGGATTTAACGCTCGATGAGTACCGTGTAACAGGTGTGACACGGGCGTGTCAAGTGACCGACACGGGCGTGTCAGGTTCGACACGGGCGTGTCGATGCCCGTGTTCTGGTATTTTTTAGGCAGTGCGAGCGCCGCGTGTGCCGCTTAAGGGTACACGGCCTGTGACACGGGCGTGTCACAGGCCGTGTCGGCCAAAAAGTTCAATATTTTGGGGCAATCGTGGCCATTCATTTTCCTTAAAGAAGATCCTGTGGCTGGGGATCATTCCTGGGCTGATAAGGCCGGGAAAGGAGGAGAAGAAGGCTCATTTCTTAAGTTCTAATATCTTTCTAAACTTTTAGAGAGAGGTGAGAGCAAGGTGAGGAAGAAGAAGTGGAGTCCGGCTGCCGGTGGAGCTACGGTGGTCCAAATCGCGAGCCGAGTTTGGATCTGCGAAGGCAATGCTGCTGCGAAGGCTTTCATCCGTCTCAAATTTCTCTCCATGCCTCCGAAGCGAACTCCTAGGGTAACGATTTCCTGCTTGGACATGTGAATTCCTTAATTCCTGCATTGCATAGGGAAAACCCTTCCCCGCGAGTGTGCGGTGGGTTGTGGCGTCCCTTGGGGTAGATATGTGAAGTCCCCCTTGTTAGAGTCCGGAATTGGAGTACGGATCTAGGCATGCTGTGTGAAGCCCATCTGGACATGATCTAGATTGGTGATGCTTGTTTGCATATCGGAGAAGACTCCGTGATTTCTTGCTTGTAGGCATGATGGATAAAGTACTGGAGGAAGTCCAGGAAATTAAGAGAGTTGGACTCTCCTGTAGCCGTGAGTTGCTACTTTATGTGAGGTTGAGCCGTTGAGCCGTGGGGCTGCAATTGGGCAATACCTTGGTGGTGGAACGGGCAAGGTGAAGCTGTACCCGCGTCAGTCCAGGCATGAGTCTGACGATGTGAGCAACGGGAAAGGTGGATCTGTACCCGCGTTATGGTTGTCTAACCTTGGGTGCTTAAGACCCTGTTAGGATCACATAGCGAGAGTCGACGGCCGGTGAGCCGATCAGACTAGAATACTCATATGGAACCGTTATGTCTGGGACCTCTGAACGGTAGTGTGGCCGTGGAAATACGGAACACCGATAATGTGCCCTGAGTGCACGGACCGTCGGGCCGTCGTGCTGGCGTTTGTGATATGTGACTGTGCGGGCGTGCACGTCTTGCTTAAATTGCTATATATATCATATTGGAAGATTGCTATGCAGGGATGGAATTCCGCTGCCCCGTGCTAGGGGCAGGGTCGTTATAATTAGTCAGCTGAATGCTGACCGTTGCCCTGTTTGCCACCGCTTGGTGGATTGGTTGTTACAGGTACTGGAGGTGCTGGTCCGAGCGGGACTTAGCGGGCTGAAGCCCAAAAGCTGCGCTGCTGCCCTCGAAGGCCTTATTTTGTTTCTTTTGTTCATGTGTGGCCGGCCTGCGTGCCGATGTCTGTAATCCACACTCTTGTTAAGAGAAACCATTGTAAGGCCGTAAGGCCAAACTCTTGTGATGTTATATATATTCCTAAATTTTAGTGGACAATGTTATTTATCTTGAGTTCATTTATTCAACCGTGAAGCTTCCGCTAGAATGCTCTGTGTTAGGATACGTGGTTTTGATATTATTTCGTAGCGTCTCCGCCTGTTTGTGGAATATGGTGTGGGGCCCCGGCTGGACCCTCTATTATATTCTTCTTGACGGGTAGAGGTGTTACAATTTGGTATCAGCTTGTTGGTCGATCTCTTCCGAATTCGCGGACGAATTCTTTTGAGAGGTGGCATGCACGTGTCAGTGCCGTCGTTATAACACTTAATTTGAACTCAAGATTGTCCACTTAGGAATTCAAATACACTTGTTTGTTGAACTTGTGTATTTTTTTGTATGGTTGCCATTTTCATTGGTCGTTAACCTGTGTATTTTACACATATAGGTGACCAGAAGTGTTGCGGGTCAATCCGAAACACAACGTTCTGTTGAGAGTGCGGCACCAGCCGAGGTGCCCACAACTCCTCCATCCGCTGAAACAGTCCGTCTCATCACGGAAACGGTACTTGCGGTGATGAATGCTCAGCAAGCGGGGCAGGCACGTCCTGCAGTAGTGCCAGCGCAAGCTGGGGTACGGCAAGAACCGGTAGAAGCCGAAGTTGATCCGCGGGTAGCAGATCAACAATGGAAGCAATTCTTGAGCTTCAACCCTCCGCAGTTTCATGGGGCGGGTACACCGGCCCAAGCAGAGGATTGGCTGGCAAGAATCAAGAGGATTATGAGGGCTATCAGGGTTGAGGAGGAACAGAAAGTTATGTTAGCCACTTTCCTACTAGAAGGAGAGGCGCGATTGTGGTGGGATGAGATTGAAATGCATCACTTGGCTGGTAGGTAATTGGCAGAGATTACAATGGATGAATTTTCTCGATTGTTCTTAGCACAACATCTACCGGTGCAGCAAAGGATATCGATGGAAATGGAATTTCAACGGTTAGCGCAGGGAGATCGAAGTGTGGATGACTACCTGCATGAGTTCACCCGTTTGGGAAGATATGCGGGCATGATCTTCGCCGAAGAAGAGCGTAAGACTAGTCGTTTTATGCGGGACTGCGAGATGAGCTGCGGTATTTACTCTCGAGTTTTGTGAGTCAGGGATTCCAAGCCTTAGTCTATACGGCTCGTTCTTTGGAGCTGGACATGAAACGGGGGCAAGCAAAGGGAAACTTGGCGGTTGTGAAGCCGGAGTTTAAGCCGCTGCGTCCGGACAAGTTTGGCTACCGAAAGAGGTGGAATAAGAAGTCTAAGTCTTCTGGACAAGCTCCTTCTACGACTGTGACGGACACATCTGGGTATGGATCTCGTGCTTGTTTTACGTGCGGGAAGGTTGGACACTTCGCACGTGAATGCCGATTTGGTCCTCCAAAGGGTGATAAGAAGACGAGAGCGTCTTATGCGGAGAAGGGGAAGGCTGTGGTGGAGTCTTCTGCCTCGTACGCGCAGCCCAGGGTCTTCAACCTTGGACAACAGGAGGCCATTAAGCAGGTGGATGTCGTCACAGGTGCGCGTAGATTTTAATGTTCTTATTTTGTTGTGTTGTGCTTGTTTTAATTGTAATGTTATAGGGTTTGTCCTTATAAGAGAGTATCCGGCGCGAGCACTGTTCGACACAGGTGCTTCACATTCGTTTCTATCTGAGGACTTTGTCGTTCGTATCGGGGTGCCTATCCGGACCACGACAGACAGTGTAAAGGTGTTGTTGCCTAACGGATGTTTGATGTGCGCGGATAGATCTTGTGGTCTTGAGGTCAAGATAGGAAGTCGGTAGTTCAAGGTGGAAACACTAGTATTGCCGATCAAAGAGTTTGATATAATCTTTGGTATGGACTGGCTTTCAGAGCAGCGTGCCTGTATAGATTGCACTTCAAAAGAGGTCACACTTGGGCAAAATACCGAACAAGAGACCAAGTTCATTGGTATACAAGGGATGAGTGGGATGTTGTTATCTGCTCTCCAAGTTGTTAAGGAAGTTCGGAAGGGTGCGGAGTTGTTCTTCACACTCATAGAGGCGGTGGCGCCGAAGGCCAGTGTGAGTGAAGTGCCGATTGTGTCGGAATATGCGGATGTGTTTCCAAAGGACCTTCCGGGGTTACCTCCCCAAAAGGGAAATCGACTTCGCTATCGAGCTGGTGCCGGGTGCGAAACCTGTGGCCCGTTCGCCGTATCGGGTAGCGCCAAAAGAAATGGCCGAACTGAAAGTTCAGTTGCAAGAATTGTTGGAGCAGGGTTATATACGCCCAAGTATGTCACCTTGGAGCGCACCTGTTCTTTTTGTGAAAAAGAAAGACGGTGGTTTGCGACTATGTATTGATTATCGTGAACTGAACAAGCTGACGGAGAAAAACAAGTATCCAATTCCACGGATCGATGACTTGTTCGATCAGCTAGCGGGCTCAACCGTCTATTCGAAGTTGGATTTGAAGTCCGGGTATTACCAGTTGCGGATTAGGGAAGGTGACATTCCCAAGACAGCGTTTGGCACACGCTATGGTCATTATGAGTTCACAGTGATGTCGTTCGGCTTATGTAATGTGCCTTCGGTATTCATGGATCTCATGTATCGAACGTTCCGCGAATACCTGGATCTGTTTGTGATTGTGTTTATTGATGATATTCTGGTATATTCACAATCGGAGGAAGATCATGCAAACCATTTGCGATTAGTATTGCATACCTTGCGAAGGAATAAGCTGTATGCCAAGTTCTCAAAGTGTGAGTTCTGGATCTCGTCGGTTGCTTTTCTAGGCCATGTGGTAAGTGGAGAGGGCATAGCGGTGGATCCGGCAAAGATACGTGCCATTCGTGATTGGCCAGTGTTGTCTTCGGTGGCCGAAGTCAGGAGCTTCCTTGGACTGGCGGGCTACTATAGAAGGTTCGTGGAGAACTTCTCCCGGATTGCTTTGCCTCTGACTACGTTGACGAGAAAGGATCAGAAGTTCGTTTGGACGCAGGAGTGCGCACGAGCTTTTGATGAGCTGAAGAATCGTTTGACCACGGTGCCCGTGTTGACGTCGCCATGTGGTACAGATGGATTTGAAATATACAGCGATGCGTCAGGAAGCGGCTTAGGCTGCGTTCTCCTGCAGTTTGGCAAGGTGATCGCTTATGGCTCACGTCAATTGAAAGTGCATGAGTGTAATTACCCGATCCATGATTTGGAGTTGGCGGCGGTGATCTTTTCGCTAAAGTTGTGGCGGCATTATCTGTATGGAGTGAAAGTGGATATTTATACAGATCATAAAAGCTTAAAGTATCTGCTTGATCAAAAAGAATTGAATATGCGACAAAGGAGGTGGATGGAATTCCTTGGGGATTTTACCTTCGACATTCACTATGTTCCCGGA
The DNA here is from genome assembly GCA_039513925.1 of Platanthera zijinensis. Lineage (NCBI taxonomy): Eukaryota > Viridiplantae > Streptophyta > Magnoliopsida > Asparagales > Orchidaceae > Platanthera > Platanthera zijinensis. The sequence continues at coordinate 110,718,590 of CM077095.1, read as the reverse complement.
AAGGGAAATGTGGTCGCTGATGCCTTGAGTCGTCGGGCTCCGGTGCAGGCAAATTGGTTACGGATGCATGATGAGCGGTTAATCCAGGAGTTGGAAGCTTTGGAGATATCGTGTGTGGAAAGAGATTCTTCAACTGTTGCATGCGTGAGCTGGTTGGAAGTTCAATGTGACCTTGCTGACAGGGTTCGGCGGGCAACGGAGTTGGATGAAAGTCTCCAATGCTATGCAAAGGAGGGGTCTGGTGATCAATTCTCCTGGGATGATGGGTTGTTACGGAAGGATGGACGATTGTGCGTCCCTAGTGCGGGTAAATTGCGAGAAGGGCTGCTATATGAAGCACACTTTACAAAGTATTCAATTCACCCTGGGAGCACAAAAATGTACAAGGACATGAAGAAACTGTTCTGGTGGCCTGGTTTAAAGAAGGACATAGCCGCGTATGTGGCTAAATGTCGCACTTGTGCTTTGGTAAAGGCAGAATGTCAACGGCCGAGTGGTTTCCTGAAGTCGTTGCCGGTTCCGCAATGGAAGTTTGAGGATATTTCTATGGATTTCGTGCACGGATTGCCGAGATCTCAGCGTGGCCATGACTCAATCTGGGTGATTGTAGACCGGTTGACAAAGGTGGCTCACTTTATACCGAACAAGCAGGACGATTCAGTGGAAACGTTGGCAAAGCTTTATGTGGAGCAGATTGTTCGATTGCACGGTGTTCCCCGGAGCATCGTAAGTGACCGAGATGGGCGCTTTACCTCGAAAGATTGGAGATTAATTCATCAGATGTTGGGCACGAAGTTAGCATTCAGTACGGCTTTTCACCCGCAAACGGATGGCCAAACTGAACGAACCAACAGAACGATGGAGGATATGCTCCGTATGTGCGCCCTAGACTTCGGTAAGAATTGGGAAGAACATCTTGTTATGTTGGAGTTTGCCTATAATAATAGCTATCAAGCAAGTATTGGCATGGCCCCGTTTGAAGCGTTGTATGGTCGGAAGTGTCGTACACCGCTAGCTTGGGCAGAAACTGGCGAGACTAAACTTTTAGGCAAAAAGGAAGTCGAGGATGCTACCTCAACAATACGCTCTATTCGAGAGAGGCTCTTAATAGCCCAGGATCGGCAAGCTAAATATTACAATGCTAAGCACCGGAACGTGGAGTTTGCGGTGGGTGACTGGGTCTATTTAAAGATTAAGCCCTTCAAAGGCGTATCTCGGATTCGGCGGTTGAAAAAGCTAAGTCCGCGATACCTTGGTCCGTTTGAAGTGGTGGAGCGAGTTGGGGAAGCCGCCTATCGGCTAGCTCTTTCATCAGAATTGAGTGGATTGCATGATGTGTTTCACATCTCGGTGCTACGCAAAGCAGTCAAGGATCCAGCTCAAATAATTGACAATGATCGAGTGCCGGTTGAGTATGGGCTAACAACAAAGGTGAAACCTTTACGGATTGAGGATCGAGCCGAGAAATAGTTGCGGAACAAAGTGATCGGGATGGTCAAAGTCCGGTGGGACAATTGTGGCCGAGAAGAGCTAACATGGGAGCGTGAGCAGACCATGCAAGCCGAGTTTCCCGAATTATTTTCGTAACTTGTTTGCTCGTTATATATGTAATAGAAACATATAATTGTTTTGTTAATTTCTCCCTACTGTATTCAAATTTCGGGACGAAATTTTATTAAGGGGGGGAGGATTGTAACACCCCAAAAGACTCAAAAGTTGATTTGAGGTTCAGGTGGCTTAACACGGCCTGGGACACGGGCGTGTCCCAGGGCGTGTCGGGGGTACATGGCCTGGGACACGGGCGTGTCCCAGGGCGTGTTCAAGATAGTCGACGATTGGAGGTCGACGATAGTCGAGCCTGGGACACGGCCTTCGACACGGGCGTGTCCCAGGGCGTGTCACTCAATAAAATGCCGTATCGAGTCAAAATTGTACACGGCCCGGAACCAAGGCTTGAACACGGCCGTGTCAGCTTTGACACGGGCGTGTCAGAGGGCGTGTGCCTACCCGTGTACTACTCTGACTGGATTTAACGCTCGATGAGTACCGTATAACAGGTGTGACACGGGCGTGTCAAGTGACCGACACGGGCGTGTCAGGTTCGACACGGGCGTGTCGATGCCCGTGTTCTGGTATTTTTTAGGCGGTGCGAGCGCCGCGTGTGCCGCTTAAGGGTACACGGCCTGTGACACGGGCGTGTCACAGGCCGTGTCGGCCAAAAAGTTCAATATTTTGGGGCAATCGTGGCCATTCATTTTCCTTAAAGAAGATCCTATGGCTGGGGATCATTCCTGGGCTGATAAGGCCAGGAAAGGAGGAGAAGAAGGCTCATTTCTTAAGTTCTAATCTCTTTCTAAACTTTTAGAGAGAGGTGAGAGCAAGGTGAGGAAGAAGAAGTGGAGTCCGGCTGCCGGTGGAGCTACGGTGGTCCAAATCGCGAGCCGAGTTCGGATCTGCGAAGGCAACGCTGCTGCGAAGGCTTTCATCTGTCTCAAATTTCTCTCCATGGCTCCGAAGCGAACTCCTAGGGTAACGATTTCCTACTTGGACATGTGAAGTCCTTAATTCCTGCATTGCATAGGGAAAACCATTCCCCGCGAGTGTGCGGTGGGTTGTGGCGTCCCTTGGGGTAGATATGTGAAGTCCCCCTTGTTAGAGTCCGGAATTGGAGTACAGATCTAGGCATGCTGTGTGAAGCCCATCTGGACATGATCTGGATTGGTGATGCTTGTTTGCATATCGGAGAAGACTCCGTGATTTCTTGCTTGTAGGCATGATGGATAAAGTACTGGAGGAAGTCCAGGAAATTAAGAGAGTTGGACTCTCCTGTAGCCGTGAGTTGCTACTTTATGTGAGGTTGAGCCATTGAGCCATGGGGCTGCAATTGGGCAATACCTTGGTGGTGGAACGGGCAAGGTGAAGCTGTACCCGCGTCAGTCCACGCATGAGTCTGACGATGTGAGCAACGAGAAAGGTGGATCTGTACCCGCGTTATGGTTGTCTAACCTTGGGTGCTTAAGACCCTGTTAGGATCACATAGCGAGAGTCGACGGCCGGTGAGCCGATCAGACTAGAATGCTCATATGGAACCGTTATGTCTGGGACCTCTGAACGGTAGTGTGGCCGTGGAAATATGGAACACCGATAATGTGCCCTGAGTGCACGGAGCGTCGGGCCGTCGTGCCGGCGTTTGTGATATGTGACTGTGCGGGCGTGCACGTCTTGCTTAAATTGCTATATATATCATATTGGAAGATTGCTATGCAGGGATGGAATTTCGCTGCCCCGTGACAGGGGCAGGGTCGTTATAATTGGTCAGCTGAATGCTGACCGTTGCCCTGTTTGCCACCGCTTGGTGGATTGGTTGTTACAGGTACTGGAGGTGCTGGTCCGAGCGGGACTTAGTGGGCTGAAGCCCAAAAGCTGCGCTGCTACCCTCGAAGGCCTTATTTTGTTTCTTTTGTTCATGTGTGGCCGGCCTGCGTGCCGATGTCTGTAATCCACACTCTTGTTAAGAGAAACCGTTGTAAGGCCGTAAGGCCAAACTCTTGTGATTTTATATATATTCCTAAGTTTTAGTGGACAATGTTATTCATCTTGAGTTCATTTATTCAACCGTGAAGCTTCCGCTAGAATGCTCTGTGTTAGGATGCGTGGTTTTGATATTATTTCGTAGCGTCTCCGCCTGTTTGTGGAATATGGTGTGGGGCCCCGGCCGGACCCTCTATTATATTCTTCTTGACGGGTAGAGGTGTTACAATATATCTGCTCTTTGCAAATCAGTAAAGAAAAATTCAAGTTTAATCTTTTGTTTGTCAACACAATCTCTAATGAAATGATGTCTAATGTCTATATGCTATGTTCTAGAATGCAATACTGGATTTTGTGCAATTGAAATAACACTTGCATTATCACATAGAATAGTTGAATTATTTAAGTTGATACCATAATCCAATAGTTGGTTTTGTATCCACAAAATCTGTGAACAGTAACTGCCTGCAGCCATATACTCAGCTTCAACAGTGGATGTTGAAACAGATGTTTGCTTTCTACAGAACCAAGATACAAGTCTGTCACCAAGGAACTGACAAGTTCCAGAGGTGCTTTTCCTTTCTACTCTGCATCCAGCATAATCAGCATCAGAAAATCCATTTAACACAAATGCTGATTCTGTTGGATACCAGAGGCCTAGATCTGGACAACCTTTTATATATCTCAAAATCCTTTTAAAGAAAAAAGGTGAGATTCTTTAGGGTTCACCTGGAACCTAGCACAAAGACATGTGGTAAACATAATATCTGGTCTGCTTGCTGTTAAATACAGTAGGGATCCAACAATAGCCCTATACCTGGTCTGATCAACTGGTTTTCCAGATTCATCAGCATCTACAACAGTATTAGCAGTCATGGGAGTTTTCATAACAGAGGCATCATTCATCCCAAACTTCTTAATGAGCTCTTTAGCATATTTAGATTGTGAGATGAAAATCCCTTTAGGAGCTTGTTTCACTTGGAGACCAAGGAAAAATGATAACTCACCCATGCTACTCATCTCAAACCTTGAGTGCATTAAATCAGAAAATCTCTTGCACAATTTGGGATCAGTAGAACCAAAAATTATGTCATCTACATATATTTGCACTACGAGAATTTTATCATGATGCAACTTTGTAAAAAGAGTTCTATCTACCACGCCTCTAGAAAAATCATGCTCTAAGAGAAAGATGGCTAAGGTCTCATACCAAGCTCTTGGAGCTTGCTTTAAACCATAGAGAGTCTTATGCAATTTAAAAATATAAGAGGGATGATATGGAAAGATAAAACCTGGAGGTTGTTCAACATACACCTCTTCTTTGAGTTCTCCATTTAGGAATGCACTTTTCACATCCATCTGGTATACTTTAAACCTTTTGAATGCTGCATAAGCTAAGAAAATCTTTATAGCTTATAGTCTGGAAACTGGAGCAAAGGTTTGATCATAATCAATCCCTTCTTCTTGCCTGTATCCTTGAGCAACAAGCCTTGCCTTGTTCCTCACTATCACATCTTGGGCATCAAGTTTGTTTCTGAATACCCACTTAGTCTCAATTACTGGATAGCCTTTAGGACTTGGAACTAAGTCCCAAACTCTACACCTTTAAAACTGGTTGAGTTCCTCTTTGATGGCTGCAACCCCCCAACGTGTTAAAGTTGAAGATGATGACGGTGACGGCGACGACGTTCTCCTACGTGTTGAACATGATGATGGCGACGGTGACGGCATTCTCCTACATGTTGAAGATGTTGACGGCGATGGCGACGACGTTCTCCTACATGATGATGATGAAGATTACCAAATAATATTTAGTTATTTCTATTTGCATTTTATTTTTATCATGTAATGTTTAAACATTTGAGTATTGTTTTATTTTTATTTAGGTGGGCTGCAAATAGCCAAAGCATGATGTAAAGCCTATATAAGGCTAACCTTGTTTCATTTTGAAGTAGTGAATGAAAAGATTTAGAAAACCCTAAACCCCTTGAAATTCTCTTCCTTCTCCTCCTTGGCCGCCCACCCCCTTTCCCTCTCTCCCTCTTCCTCTTGGCCGCCGGCCTCCTCCTCCTTCCCTCCTCTTGCTCGGCCCTCCTCCTCCTCCCTCCTCCTCTCTACCACCATCACCTAACCCGAGCCCCTCCCTCTTCCCTCACAAATCCGACCACCACCTCCTCATCTCCTAACCCGAGCTCCTCTTCAACTCCACCTCCTTCCAAAGCCGACCTCCACCTCCACCTCCCTAGATTCGGCCACCACTCTCAAGCCGACCACTTCCACACCCCAAACCGATCACCACCCTCTCCCTTATCCAAAACCCGACCTCCATCAAGAGACCCAAATCAGCCCCCTTTCTATTGTGAGGAAGAAGATCGGCCACGGCAAAGGAGTTATTTTCGTGACATCTCACTCCGGCGTAAAGCGAAGGAAGCAGACAAGTTTCTCTCCGGTCGGTACAACTCCGGCGGAGTCATGGAAGAACGGTCCTTGAAAGTGAACCAGAATCATCTATTCCGGTTGGGTAACGAGATCCTCTACTTTGTTTTGTGTGATTCCTATAAATTTTAGAATTTCATTTTGGTGGAATACGTTTGCGTTATTTTGGAATCGTTCTTTTCATTCGTGGTTTATTTTTCGATTGCCTAGGTTGTTCTTTCTAGTTGCTTAGTTTTCCGAGAGGTTTGGCGAGCCTCGCTTTCGTTTTGTTGGGAGAGATCTACCTTTTCCGAACCGAACTTTTCGGTAGATCTCTTTTGGTACAACCACCGCTCGGTCGGACCCAAGATTGGTCCCTTTAGCTTGAGAGAACAACGACCTATAGTCGTTTGTTTGACCTTTAATCGGCGTGGCTACCATACGTTAGTAATAGTTGATAACATTGATCGTGGGTGTGCTGCGTTTAGTTATTGTGTGAGCGTAATAGTGGATCACTCTTGCATTGCAATGATCCAGTTTGGATCTTGCTCTGCGTCAGATATGGATTGAGACTCAATTTGAGAGAGAAAGCAGGCAAGCATCACATCAGGGTTGAGTTGATGCCTTGTCTGCACTCCAACTGATATGTCACAAATCACTTGAGATCTAGGGTGATCCCTAAGTGTGACAAAATCATTAGGTGGAGTTAGTTCAGCATCAGTTATTTGATTTAATTCCTCTTGTGGAATTGTATCAACTGTTGGAGGAAATTGAACTACTTCCACAGTCTCTTCTTCACTTTCAGCTTCTGATATAACTTGTGGAGAGGGATGTGATTCAACCTTTGAGATAAGGTTTAGATCATCCAAGCTCTCACATAAATTTGGTATCTGTAGATTATTGTTTGTAGAGATGTCCCTCTCCTTATAAAACATATTAGATTCATCAAATGTCACATGCATAGATTCCTCAATTTTTAATGTTGATTTATTAAACACCCTATATGCCTTGCTGATTTTGGAATATCCTAGAAAAATTCCCATTGCAGTCTTAGCTCCAAACTTTCTAAGATGTTTCTTGTCATTATTGTGAATATAGCATATACATCCAAATACTTTAAAATAGGTTATTATAGGTTTCTTCCCTTTGAGTAGTTCATAGGGAGTCTTAAGCTTTAGTTTATGTATTAGGCTTCTATTCAGGACATAATTTATTATGCTTACTTCCTCTACCCAATAGGAAAGATACATGTAAGCATCTGCAAGCAATGTACCTGCAGCTTCAATGAGTGCCCTATTCTTCCTTTCAACTACCCCATTTTGTTGAGGAGTTCTAGGAGCTGAGAAACAATGTCTGATACCTTCCTTCTCACAGAGCTCTAGCATAAGAAGAGATTCAAACTCAGTGTCATGATCACTTCTGATCAATGCAACTTGAGTATAGTACTTAATCTGTATGTTCTTGAGAAAATCTGTGAGAACCTTAAAAGTATCTGACTTAGTTCTCAAAAAGAAGACCCATGTGAACCTGGAGAAGTCATCTACAATAACTAATGTATAATACTTTCTTCCTAGACTTTGTACTGCAATAGGTCCAAAAAGGTCCATATGGAGCAAGTACAAGATTCTAGGTGAATCACTCTTATTAATGGATTTGAAGCTAGATTTAGTTTGCTTGCTTAATTGACAAGCCTTGTAGAGGCCTTCATTCTTGTAGGGGCCAGAAGGTAAATCTATAACAAGATTGTCCTTAGATAACCTAGCTATATTCTTATGGTTTACATGTCCTAGTCTTTTGTGCTATAAGTTAGTTTGAATGCTAACAAATTGAATAAGAAAATTTCAGATTTAGTTGATTCAAAATTTACTAAGTAGATGTTGCCTTATCTAATTCCTGTTAAAACAGTTGTGTTGTTTAAAGAAATAAGACATAAAGAGTTAGTGAAGCTTACTTAATAACCTGTATCACATTGTTGGCTTACTGATATCAGATTATTCTTAAGACCATTTACATAGGTCACCTTCTTGAATGTGACAGCTCAACAGTTGAAATCTCCATATCCTTCGATCAGTCCAATGTCTGAGTCCCCAAAGATTACTTTAGGTCCAGTCTTGGCTTTATAGTTGATTAGGCATTTCTTGTAACCTGTCATAGGTTTAGAGCAACCACTGTCCAAGTACCATTTATTTTGAGTGACAGGGTTCTCTTCTACCTGCTAAGAAGAAGATTGGCATTTTTTGACCCAGGTTACCTTAGGTCCTTGTTGTTTAACATAACTGAAACTTGAAATAAATGAACATTTAGGTTGATCCTTATAACCTAATGGATGATACCTTCTAGGAGGTATGATCCACTAACTAAAGGGATTAAAGTATTTATCAGTTTTTAGGTTACTCTAGTTATGAACTGAGTTTGATAGATTTGAGTGTGTTCGTCAACCTGAGTTCGATGATCTGGGTTGAGTTCTTCGATCTCTGCTCGAAGAATGAAGGTATCCATTCTCAGAGCCCCAGAAACGTCGATCTCTCGTCGATGAACCATACTGGTTTTGTCGATCCCAGTTCGAAGAATAGTTTACATTATTATTTGCATTCAAGGTTCGTCGTTCTGAGGTCGACGAACCATACCCTATTCGTCGTTCTTAGTTCGACGAACTGTATTGAACATAGTTATGTTGTTTATTTTTCTTTTTCTGATTGGTTTTCTTAAGTTCTAGCTATTTAAGAATTTCATTAACCTTCTCTACCTGTTCAGTATTTTTCTTACCATTTTCAGAGATGAAATTAAAAGGTTTTGATAATTGATTTTTCTAAATTAGGATTGGTTCACTACATGAGGCTCCTAATCCTAGTTTGTTATTATTAGATCTTGTATTAACTATGCTAGTTATGTCTAACAGTTGTAAACTCCTACCATTCAAGGATTCTTCTAGTTCCTTAGCCTTACTTAATTCAGATTTCAGAAAAACTATTTGTTGATTGGTTAAGCTTAGTTCTTCAGTTAACTTATCATTTTCTGCAATGATTTTGTCTTATTCTAAAAGTTTTTCCCTGACAAGTTTGATTTCCTTTTCATATCCTATTAAGTCTAAACACAAGTGTTTAAATTCAGATTGAAATTCTTTAGATTGAAAGTCATAGGAAGCAATTACCTGATCCTCTTCAGAGAGGAATTCTTCATCATCTGACTCTTCTGAATCTTATCTGCTTCTTCCAGCATCTATTGCCATAAGGCAAACTTCCCTTGCCTTCTTCTCTTCTTCATCATCTTCACTGGAGCTGGAGGAGGATGTTTCATCTTCAGTATCACTCAAGGTTTCAGCTACAAAGCCCTTCTCATTCTTTTTGTACTTGCTGGAGGAGGCCTTGCTATGTTGATGTCTTCTTGAATCCTTCTCTTGCCTTCTGTCCTTCTTTTGGACTTCTGGACATTCTGAGTTGAAGTGTCCAGGTTTACTGCACCCAAAACATACAACCTATTTAGAAGGGGTCTTGTCATACCTGGGTTTATCTTCATTCCTTGAAGGCTTCCTCCTGAACTCCTTCCATGCCATTTTATAGAATTTCTTAGCAAAGAGACTCATAAGATCTTCATTGGCTTGCAAGATGGGAGATTCTTCTGCAACTTTGAATGCTAAATCCTGTTCCTTCCTGGTAGGTGTTGAAGCCTTTGTTTCAACTATAGCTTCTCTTGACTTGATCAATTGCTCATACGATTTGAGCTTTCCAAGCAGAGATTCTGTTGAAATTTCAGCCATGCTTCTGGCTTCTCTGATGGGCTAGATTCTGGTGTCCCATGTTCTAAGGAAGCACATGAGGATCTTGTCATTTACCTCAGTCAGAGTAATCTCCTTTTCATGTGTTCTGAGCTCACTAATGATGGAGCTCAGCCTGTTGTACATTCCTTCCACAGATTCTACTTCATCTTTCCTGAAATTCTCATATTGAGATATGAGGTTGGATCTTCTATCCTTACTCTCATCAGCAGAACCTGCTACCATTTGGTTGAGGGAATCCCAAATAGCTTTGGCAGATGTAAATTCAGCAACTTTCTAAAATATATCATCTGACATAGTTTGGGCCAGTATATTCATAGCTCTGGCATCAGCAATCTTGGCTTTCTTATGTGCATCAGTTTGATATGGAGGAGGCACTGCACTGAGATTTACTGGAGTTGAAGTAGAGTCCACTAGAGCTGGTGGTCCTATCAAGATGGAATTAAAGATGTCCTCATCAATAAAGTTCATATAAAGCTTGATTCTTGCCTTCCAGATCCAAAAAATTTGAAGGTTGCAAACTGGAGGTCTTGTGCTGGCATAATCCTTGTTTTATGCCATGATATCAGAAAATAAAATCTAATCAAAGAGACTAATAAGACTTATTCAGAGTTTATCCTGAGGATCTTGGTTAATCCAGGTGTAAGCCTATATGACCTGATTAACCTTCCTCTGATACCAATTAAAAGAAATGGATAGAGAAAACCTCTAATACCAATTGAAAGATAGGGTAAACTCTAGAGGGGGTGGGGGGTGAATAGAGTTGTTAAAATCTTTTTGATTTTTGCAGAATTAAAAAAATCTTTAACAAAATATATTACTATGATATAAGTGTATGAGTGTATAAGTGCAGCAAATGAACTAGAGAAAGAATAACTAAGCTACTCAGCAAAATATATCACAGCACAAGCACAAAGGAAAATTACAGCCACACAGACAACACAAGAAATTTATAGTGGTTCCCCAAACTTGGGTACATCCACTCTTCTACCACCCTAGATAGGAATCCACTATAGGTTTTGATTAGGTGACTGCCACCAATGAGCTTTTGATCAGGTGCTCAAAAACCAACCCAAGTATTTTTGAAGGAGACTTGCAACCAGAATAATTTTGAAGGGAATTAAAACCCTGTACAGAGGTATGGAAGAGAGGTTGATTTGGACTACTCTTTTCTCAAGCAAAATGAGAGAAATCTTGAGAATTCTTCAGATATTTTCAAAGCTCCCCCTGAGATTAACTGCTGTTCAGGAAGGGGAACTTTGCTAAGGTGAAGGTCTTTTGCTATAAGATCAACTCTCCAGGGATCCTTTGACTGATTGAATATTCTTATCACTTGAGATCCTGGAAACAAAGAAGGAGGGGAAGAAAGACTCTTGATTGTGATTGATGTTCTTTCTTCTTCTTCTTTTGAGAGCAGTTATTTCTTTCTTTTTCGTATATTCTTCTGTATGAAACTCAAAGAATATGATCCTCTTTTTTTTGTATCTGGCTGAAAGATGATCAGGATGATAGCTTCCTCAAGTTTGAATTCAAAAACCTGCAATAAATGCTCAGCCGAAATCTGGGAAATGAAAACCGGCAAATATGTTGTCATATATTCTATTCTATATCTGTCCCGAGATATAAACAATTAATTCTATGGAAAATATTTACAATCAATGCTGCCAGTAACAGCTCGATTTAAAGGATATAAGTGCATTGATTATCCAGGGAATTAACGGCCTATAATAGATATAGAATCAGGAGACAGAAAAAGAAAGAATAAATAACAATATGACTTACAGTTTTCATCGACCAGAGAACAGCTTTCGTCGACCTGAAATAAGAGATCGTCGACCTCAGAACTATTCATCAACTTGAGCTCTGCGAACAACTGCACTGCATAAACTGACAGATTCTATGCTCTAAGTTCGTCGACCTGAGAATCTGAAATTAGTCGACCTCAGAACTTGGTCAAACTGAAGTGTTGAGATAAAAGCACATCTGGCGTTGAGTCGTTGAGAGCGTTGAGTCATTAATAGCATTGAGTACGTTGAGTGATCTTTGGTTCTGAGTAAACTTTGGCTTTGAGTGAACTATGGCGTTGAGATAATTATGGCACTGAGTGATCTTTGGCGTTTAGAGCGTTGAGTGAAACACACACTTCGCATACCATAGAATTTTTCTTCTAAGACCAAATCGTCGACCTCAGAACTCTTCTCTTACACTTAGAGTTCGTCGACCATAGAATAGACTGAGAGAATTTTCTTCTAGTGCTGATTTTGGAGTTGTCTTCAGGCATGTCCTTGATCTTCCATCTGTAGGACTGACCTAAGACTAGAAAGACATAAAACTTGACCCTTCTATACAACATGGGTCACACCCTAAGAAGAGAACCTAGCCCAAATCACCTAGGGGTTCCAACAGACTATATCTTCTCTCTCCTCACCCTTGTCTCCCAACGACACATCATCATATACTTCCTCATCATTCAACCTATATTCTTCATTTGATGTATTTTTATTAAAGTGCACGTGTGTCAATTTTTCAATAAACAAGGTTATTTTATTATAGACATTATAGGCACGACTCGTACTAGAGTATCCTAAGAGGATGCCATGGTCAACCAAAGAATCAAAAATATGATACTGAGGGCTTCTTATCAAAGTATAACTCATACAGAGTTCGCTTAAGAATAGGGTGAAGCATTATCCGGTTGATCACATAACTTGCTATGTTGGCTGCTTCAGCCCAAAAAATATTGAGGCAAGCCAAACTCGGCAAGCATTGTGCATGTTAGTTCTTGGAGTGTACAGTTCTTTCTTTCTACTACCCTATTTCGTTGTGGAGTATGTGGGTTAGAGAATTCAGGCTTAATTTCTAGATTGTTATAGAAGTTCGTGAAGTTTTTATTCTCAAACTCTCCCCCGTGATCTGACCTTACGTATTTTATCTTTAGTTCCTTTTCATTCTGTAGTCCAGTGCATAGCTTTGTGAATTCAACGAGTGTGTAAAATTTATTAGTGAGAAAGATTGTCCAGCAGAAATGGGAGTAGTCATCTACAATAACAAACATTTATAGTTTTTCACCTAGACTACATGTACTAAGAGAACCAAATAGATCCATGTGTATGAGTTCTAATAGTCTAGATATAGAGATATCATTTTTTCTTTTGAATGAGGTTTTGATAAATTTTCCTTTTTGACAAGTAGCGCATAAAGAGGTAAAGCTACCGCTTAATTTTGGAAGTCCGCGAATTAGTTTATGTTTTGATAGCTTGACTATTAAATTACTTCCTGAATAACCTTGTCTCCTATGTCAAAGATCTAATTCCTCTTTTTTGGCAACTGAGCATTTCAAATCATAAGTAGATATATCTTTAAAACTAACAGTGTAAACACTATGAGTCCTATAAGCAGTAAACAAAACACTATTCATTTTAGTATAAATAATATTGCAAGTGTTCGTAGAAGATTCAAATAATACATTCAAGTCTTTATCACATAGTTGACTAATTGAAATTTTATTATGCTTAAGGCCATCTACAAACAATACATTTGAAATTAAAAATGCTTTGTTACCTATAACACCTTTCTGTTGGGTCCATTGCCCACAATGTCCCAGATTTGAAGAAGTCAATCATGTCAATGATATACATGAAGTTGTATTTGATGTATGCTTAAGTTTATATATGCAGGTTAGTCCTTGAAACATTGATAGGATAGGTATTCCAAGTGATATGACAGGTAGTCACAAAGTAAAGATGTGGAGGGATAGAAATGTGGCTAAGTCCACAGGCGTTGAGTGAAGTCTACTCACTCAATGTCATATAACAAAAAGTTGTGAGATAGGGTAAGGCAGTGAAAGCCTAAGAAGAAACAGGCAGAAATGTGGCTAAGTCTACATGCATTGAGTGAAGTCTACTCACTCAACACCATACAACATGTTAACCTAGAAATCAGCGATCCCTCCCAAGGTAGCCAGCTCACAAGTCGCGGACTTCTCTAGGTCCCCCTGGAGGTAGCATCTTGTCTTAGCCCTTTACAGTTCATGCGGATAGACTCCTCTATCTGCGCAGGCTGCGCGGCTAGGGTGGTCTCACCGGTCTAACCTCCAGGTCGCACAACAGTCATTCGTTCTATAGGGGCTATGGACCGCTTCCAAAGTCCTCCCCTACAAGTTGCACGGTTAGATCGGCTAACAACGCAATGGTTTTTTTTCTATTCCAACAGGTACAGACTACCCAACTAAGTGGCGGACTCACATTGCTACCTGCTCAGACCGCCAAGTAGCCGCATGCTCGGTAGGAGTCGCAGCCTTCTTCTCTAGCCCACTCCCGCAGGTCGCATAGCAAGCAAGTCAAACCGCCACATCGCCAAGCGACAAGCCTCCAGGTCGCCAACCAGCACCAGCAGCCTGCCCCTTCAGTCCTCTAGTATGTGGTAGACTCCGTCTTAGTCTGCCTAAGGAAGGACTTGGCAGTAGGACCGTCAACCTGCACCACCTCCAGCGGCCTGCCTCTAGGTCGCCTAACAGTAGGCGACCTACTCCACCTGTCTACCAGTAGTTTGCAAACTCGGTCTCAGTCTGCCTGAGGAAGTACTTCGCAGTAGGACCTTCATCCTGTACAGCATCCAGCGACTTGCTCCTTCAGCCTGCCATTAAATGGTGGACTCAGTCTCAGTCTGCCTGAGGAAGGATGGCAGTAGGACCGACAACTCTTCACCAGACCGCACAATATAATGCGGACTCAACTCCAGCCTGCTAGAAGGTGGCGAGCTCTCCTCCAGCAGGGGCGACTTGCTCCTATCTGCCAGAAGGTGGCGTACTCAGCTTCTGTCCACCTGAGGGAGGTGAACGCTCTGCTCACCAGTTGACGAACTCGCTTTATCCAACAACACGCACAACCTGCTCTATTCAGTCTGCCAGGTTACAAAGCTCTTATCGCCTAATAGGGGGGACAAGACTCCAACAGTAGAGGCGGACTCATCCTATCCACCGCGAGTTAGGAGGACTAATTATGCAGGCCACCAGAAGTACTTTGACTTCCCCAGCACCAAATTCTTCTCAACAGTCGGCGGCCTGCCTCCTCAATCCGCAGCATGTCGAAGACTCAATCGTAACACACCCCCCTTCCGGGGGTAACGTTACCAGGACCATCTCCAGCCCAAGCCTATAAATAGGCCCCCATACCTCTCATTTTGGGGGAGATACGACACATGACAGAGCCAACGCATCCAAAGCTGCGGACATAACCTACTATCTGCGCGGCTAGTCCTTGCGGCCTATTCCCCGGTCATGGCTCTAGCGACC
Source organism: Platanthera zijinensis (assembly GCA_039513925.1). Lineage (NCBI taxonomy): Eukaryota > Viridiplantae > Streptophyta > Magnoliopsida > Asparagales > Orchidaceae > Platanthera > Platanthera zijinensis. The sequence goes on along the minus strand of CM077095.1, from coordinate 110,703,576 downwards.
TCAGCTGTCTTCTCGGCCTAATCGCATAGTCAGCTCTGCTTGATGTAGCGAGTTGTGTGATCAGCTAACCGCGTGGTCTGTCGACCTATTTTGTCAAACCGCGCGGCCTCTGACATCTTCTTTCCTCTAGCCTCTAGCTTCCCCTTGTACCCTTTATATTCTCATGTAAAGGACTCAACTCAATCTGTAGTATCTGATTCATAATCAAAGGAAAGCCCGTCGTAGGAGTGACATTTAAGCTGCGGCGGGCGAACTCTATTGTTGCCGCTGCCAGCGACCCCTCTCTTTCTCTTTCACCCTCTTGGTCTTAACCATCAAAGCTAACCGTCAAAGTAACCGTCTATTCGACTGTTCCTCATCAACCTTCCCTGCTATCCCCCGCATCCTCATCAACCTCCTCTCCTCTATCCCTACAATCTCTTCATCCTCACTCGCGAGATCGAACACCCGTTATTGCTGGTGCGACCCATTTCCCGCATCAATAGTTAACATGTGGCCTTCACATCTCGAACAAACGGTGAAAATCAACGGTTACTCATGTCAGACAATCAACCTGCCGAAAACCTTGTACCTTCAAATCCTAGTGAAGATCCTCTCTGGGAATCCTTGGAGCAATCGCGTAGAGAAACTGCCCAATAGTTTCAAGCAATCAACTGTACAGTAGTTGTTATCACACAATGATTAGAAATGCAATCTGCAGCAACACTAGTTCTTCCAGTCAATCCAACACCAGTGTTGGAGCATCCACAAACTTATCCACCGACCTATTCTTCGGTCTATCCTCCTATTTACCCACCAACTATCCGCAAGAACCTGCATCCCCTTTGCGGTCTCAAAATGATGAGTTCATAGCTCGTCAAAACTTCTTTCGGGAAGCCACCCAGGGAAGCCCAATAAGATTTCTAAATTTTTAGGGAATTCATCCCTACACTTCAGCTCCTGCATTTGCTCCTCCCGCATCATCTTTTCCCTTCTATCCTCTTGCTTCTTTTATAGCTACAGCTTATGCTCCCTTTTTCCTTATGTTCTAGGAGAGCAGGAAGAGCCGTCACCCTTTTCAGAGAATGTTCGGCATGAACCAACTCCAATTAACATTAGAGAGTCGCGGTTGTCAATTTACACTGGAGTGACTGATCCAATGAAGCACCTTCAAGCTTTTGAATCAGCCATAACTCTCAGGACCCTTTCAGATGCTACCAAATTCAAACTCTTCGTGACATCATTTGATGGACAAGTGAGAGAGTGGTTCTATGGACTGCATCCTAAGTCCATCGCTTCCTTTCCTGATTTGCAAAGAGAGTTTATGCTCAGGTTTTCTACCACTTCAAAGAGAAAGGGCGGTCTAGAAGCCCTCTTTGAGATCAAGCAGCAAGAGAATGAAACTTGGTCTCTTTTTGTGGATCGTTTCCAAAAAGAGATTTTGGACATCGAGATCATCGATCAAGAAATGTATCGAGTAGCTCTTATACATAGTCTACGAGAAGGACCACTTAAGTTTGAGGCTAATGTCCAAGCGCCAAGGACATATCAAGAGTTGATTGGCTTAGCCAACTCATACATTCGAGGTGAGAAGAGCAATCCCAGCTTCATCTCCAGGCTAGTAGCAGAGAAAGATTTTTTTTCCTCTTACAAGAACCCTCTGAGGTCTCCTCAAAAATATCTCCCATCCCACGCAAGGAAGGTAAGAAAATTTCAACATAATCGACACCCCTTTCGGAGCAAGGATCGTGTCCGAGATCAATTATTACTATTTCCAGCCCAAGATCCGCAAGCAGCTTCGATTCATCAGTAGCAAGATGATGACTTGCTAGAGTCTGAACTGGATGAGGCCATGTAGGAAGTAAGCCAAGTCATGAAGGGGTACGGCTAATTACAAGAGGCCTTACAAGCCAGCAGATCAAAGATCAAGAGATTCAGATCTATTCTGTGAGTTTCACAAAGAAGGGGGGCATTCAACTGAAAATTGTCGAGCTCTTCGCCAGTTGATAGAAAGAATGTTGAAGCTATGCAAATTCCATGAATTCTTCCCAAAGTTTGATCATTCTGATCCATCTACTTCAAAGGGCAAAGAAGTAGAGAACTCCTCTATGGGCTCAAAAAGAACAAACCAAATCAACAACACCGACTTCAATGATTGGCAATGCATCGACACCAATGAAGAGGGCCCCTTTGGAAGAATACAAATTTGAGCTGAAGAAGGACATCAAAGTCCCTACAATTCCTCGCAACCATGGCCTATTGCTTTTACTTTTCACTTTTCAAACATTTTCTCTCTAAAAACACTTCTAAGTGTTCTTTCATTCATTTCAAAAAATTTAACGTCAGAGATCCTATACTGACACATTTCAATTTTTGGAGTGCCTCCTCCTCTATTTTCTCTTTGCCAAAGGGATCGCTGAACCACTGAGATATTACCGAGTCTTGTTGTTCCCTCCATAGATTGTTCTCAGGCATAAGACCATGATGACCATATATAATGGGGAGTGTTCGCATATGTGCAGTGGGTGTCATTCAATCTATGATGGTGGACTTCGGGGCTTCGGATCCTAGCCAGTATCTAACACACAGTGTGTATCAAGGGAGGTACAAGTGTGTTAGCTCTGCTATGCTTCGCTAGGGTTACATTACAATTAAGATGATCTTTGCTTGACAAGAAATGGCGATCAAGTGTAGCCTTGTCTCTTTGATCATCTCATGACTGTAATAGTCGAATACTCTATGGTACTCTCAATCCGTGCTTTTGCAGGGCCTACAACGTTGTTGATCTTTCCAAAGACAAACAATGCTATAAACCACTTAGCGCACCAAGTATAACTGATCAGCACTATTTGTAACCCAAGGCATGAGAGCAGTGTATCTACCGTTCCTTCTCAGGATTTTGTGCACTTTTCTCTTGTGAGCCCTTCTAAGGGAATACGACTAGTCCGCTTTAGGTAGGACTACACTCTTGATGACCTTTCGTGGGCAGGCGATGCGTAAGACCCCCGGGGAACACCTGGGGCGCATCCGACCTTTTTTGGTCATCTGCGGGTGTAAACCTCCTTTTATCAACTGCCTTTTTACAGGTTAACAGGTTAAATCTGACCTATCTAAAGGATTTGCAACATCTGTTTTGCTTATGCCCATCTTATATACTCGGCTTGCATAAAGCTCTATCAGATGATGGTTAACAAGCTCTCTGTTACTCTTATTAGATTTTTCTGGCACTAATTGATAGACAATCTGGTTCTTATTATTAATAAACTATTCAGCTGAAGTCTAGTCAGTTCTTTCATCTTACTGATTAGGATTTCATATTGGGATATTATATCTGACCAAGCAAAAAGCCTATTGTTGTGGCTTGATCACTACTTGATTTTGCTTTCTTAGTCAACCAAACTAGCTAAGCGCGAGGAAAGCTTCACATCAAGATTTCATGGATATTCCTTCTGCAATCTAATCATATACATCGTATCACAATAGATTTTAGTAGAAGATTAATCCATAAACTCCTCAGGCACTCGAGTTACTTTTCTTTCATATCTGCTGCTTACTCTTCTTTTTGCAGAGATTAACAGATATTTGCAAGTTCTCTTTAGGTACTTATAACTTACTCTTCTTTCATATCTGCTACTCACTCTTCTTTTGCAGAGATTAACAGATATTTGCAAGTTCCCTTCAAGTACTTGCAGCTTAGTTTTCTTTCATATCTGCTGCTCACTCTTCTTTTGTACAGATTAGCAGATATTTGCAAGTCCCCTTCAGGTACTTGCAACTCAATTTTCTTTCATATTTTCTGCTTACTCTTTTCTTATAGAGATTATCAGATATTTTCAAGTTCCCTTCAGATATTTGCAACTTACTCTTCTTTCACATCTGCTACTCACTCTTTTTTACAGAGTTTAGCAGATATTTGCATGTCCCCTTTATGTACTTGCAACTTATTTTTCTTTTATATCTGCTGCTTACTCTTTTCTTGCAGAGATTAGCAGATCTTTGTAAGTTCCCTCTAGGTACTTTCCACTTACTTTTCTTTCATATCTGCTACTTACTCTTCTTTTTTTAGAGATTAACAGATATTTGTAAGTTCTCTTCATGTACTTGCAACTAACTCTTCTTTCATATCTGCTACTCACTCTTCTTTTGCAGAGATTAACAAATATTTGAAAGTTCCCTTCAGGTACTTGCAGCTTAGTTTTCTTTCATATCTACTACTCACTCTTCTTTTGCAGATACTAGCAGATATTTGCAAGTTCTCTTCAGTTACTTGTAACTTATTTTCCTTTCATATATGCTGCTTACTCTTTTCTTTCACAGATTAACAGATATTTGCAAGTTCCCTCCAGGTACTCGCAACTTAATTTTCTCTCATATCTACTACTCACCCTTCCTTTTGCAAAGGTTAACAAGTGCTTGCAAGTTTCCTTCGGGTACTTGCACGTTACTATTCTTTTATGTCTTCCTCTAACCTTTGTTTTGCAAAGCTCGATGGAAGACATTCACAAGTCTTCTTCATTTTGCAAAAGCAACTCAGGTACACACAAGATGTGCCTCTTTTCGCATGCATTAACTTTTCCTTTGTAGGAAAAAGATAGGCATTGACAAACCTTTTCTAAGGAGATACATCAAGTTCTATCTCTCCCTGCCTCTTAATTTTTCGAGGGGAGGATCACGATTTTCGTGGGTCTCCTACTTTTTCAAAGTTCCCTTCGGGACTTAAAAAAGTGCTGGGATTATGTTAACCCAGAAAACGACGATCCCTCCCAAGGTTGCTAGCTCACAAGTCGCGGCCTGCTCTAGGTCCCCCTGGAGGTCGTGGCCTGTCTCAGCCTTCTTCGGGCTAGGCAGATAGACTCCTCTATCCATGTATGTCGCGCGGCTAGGGCGGTCTCCCTAGTCTAACTGCCTAGGTCGCGTAGCAGCTGTTCGTTCTACAAGGGCTGCGGACTGCTTCCATAGTCCGTCCCACCAGACCGAGCGGTTAGGTCGGCTAACAACACAATGGTTTTTTCTATTCCAATAGGTACGGACTACCCAACTAAGTTGCGGCCTCATAATGCTATCTGCCCAGACCGCCAAGTAGCTGCATGCTCGACAGGATTTGTGGGCTTCTTCTCCAGCCCACTCATGTAGGTCGTACGACAAGCAAGTCAAAACGCCACATCGCCAAGTGATAGGCCTCTAGGTCACCAACCAGCACCAGCTGCCTGCCCTTTTAGTCCGCTAGTAGGTGGCAGACTCCGTCTCAGTCCACCTGAGGAAGGATATGGTAGCAAGACTGTCAACCCACACCATCTCCAGCGGCCTGCCTCCAAGTCGCCCAATAGTAGGCGACCTACTCCACCTGTCCGCCAGTAGTTCGCGGACTCAGTCTCAATCGGCCTGAGGAAGGACTTCGTCGTAGGACCTAAACCTGCATAGCATACAGTTACCTGCTCCTTTAGTCTGCCAGCAGGTGGCAGACTCAGTCTCAGTCCGCTTTAGGAAGGATGGCAGCAGGACCGATAACTCTTCACCATACCGCATAACACAACGCGGACACAACTCCAGCCCGCCAGAAGATGGCAAGCTCTCCTCCAGCAGTGGCGACCTGCTCCTATCCGCCATAAGGAGGCGGACTAAGCCTCTGTCTGCCTGAGGGAGGTAAACTCCACTCACCAACTGACAAACTCGCTTCATAAAAACAACATGCGTGACCTGCTCTATTCAATCTGCCAGGTCGCCATGCTCTTATTGCCCAGCAGGGTGGACAAGCCTCCAGCAGTAGAGGCGGACTCATCCTGTCCACCGCGAGCTAAGCCGACGTATTATGCAGTTTGATAGAAGCACTTCGACTTCCCTAGCGCCGACTTCTTCTCGGTAGTCGGCGACCTGCCTCCTTAGTCCGCAACATGTCGCGAAATTAATTGTAACTCACCACCTAATCGGGGGTAATGTTATCGGGACCATCTCCATCCCAAGCCTATAAATAGGCCCCCATACCTCTCATTTTGGGGGAGACACGACACATGATAGAGCCAACACATCCAAAGCTATGGACACAACTTTCCTATCCGCGCAGCTAGTCCTTGCAGCCTGTTCCCCGGCCTTGGCTCCAGCGACCTCAGCTGTCTTCTAGGCTTGATCGTGCAGGCCACTCGGCTTGAATTAGCGAGCTGTGCGATCAGCTAACCGCGCGGTCTGCTGACCTCTTTAGTCAAACCGTGCGTCCTCTGACATCTTCTTTCCTCTAGCCACTAGCTTCCCCTTGTACCCTTTATATTATCATATAAAGGACACAACTCAATCTATAATATCTGATTCATAATCAAAGGAAAGCCCATCGCATGAGTGACATTTAAGTCGTGACGGGCGAGCTCTGTTATTGCCCCTACCAGTGACTCCCTCTCTTTCTCTTTCACCCTCTCGGACTTAACCATCAAAGCTAACCGTCAAAGTAACCGTCTGCTCGACATTTCCTCATCAACCTTCCTTGTTATCCCCCGCATCCTCATCAACCTCCTCTCCTCTATCCCCATAATCTCTTCATCCTTACTCACGAGACCGAACACCCGTTATCTGCTGGTGCGGCCCATTTCCTACAACAACACAGCAAAAAGCTGTTAGACAGGCTTAGGCAGTGAAAGCCTAAGAAGAAACATGCAAAAATGTGGCTAAGTCCACTGGCATTGGGTGAAGGCTACTCACTCAACGCCATATAACATAAATCGTTGAGTATAGCTCAGATAGTCAATGCCACAGAAAATCTGTTCAGATATTTGACTAAGTCCACAAGCGTTGAGTGAAGCTTACTTACTCATTTCCATGTGATAAAAAGCGTTGACTGAACCTTAGTCAGCCAGAGGCCGTGATTTCACAGAAATTTTGCTAAGTCCAAATGAGTTGAGTGAAGACTGCTCACTCAACGCCTTGTAATAGAAGAAAATCTGTTAAGTAGTGTGGTGTTGAGTGAAGCATACTCACTCAATGCCAAGTTATGGAAAAACTGTCTAAGTATTTTGGCGTTGAGTGAAGATTACTCACTCAACGCCTAGAGATAAAAAACTTTTCTAAGTGTTTTAATGTTGAGTGAATGTTGCTCACTCAATGCCTGATGACAAAACTTTTCTAAGTGTTTTGGCATTGAGTGAAGATTGCTCTCTTAACTCCTAATGACAGAGAACTTTTTCTAAGTGTTTTGGCGTTGAGTAAAGGTTGCTCACTCAACGCATAGTGATAGAAAATCTGTCTAAGTATTTTGGTGTTGAGTGAAGCTTACTCACTCAACACCTATACTAATGATGTTTGATTTTAGCTAACTCCACAGATGGTGACGTTAGCAAAGTCAACAAGTCAACATAGTTCAAATTAAGTGCGGGAAAGCTACAAAACATGACAAATATTGTCGGAGGTCTACTGTACGTCCTCTTCCATTAAAGCAAGATGCAGCTGCCTACTACAGGTGGTCCCCATAGCTTCTTGGAGCTGTTAATCGGCAGAATATAAAAGGGACAGCTTCTGTATGTTGAACTCAACTTTTAGGTTTTGATTCGAAAAAGAGAAAAGAGCGGCTTGACTTTATCTTCCTCGCCATTACTGCCGAGAAGAAGCGTGAAGTCAACCAGCGAATCAAAAAAGTTCAGTTAGCTGTAGCATTCTATTTTGCTATAGAAAGTTCAGAAATACTTCTGATAAAGAAAGAGAGGAGGGCTTTCAGTCTTCTGCAGGTTCAGTTAGTTGTTTGAAGAACTCAAGACCTAGCAGATCTTTAGTCTTCTACAGCAAGTTCAGAAACAACATTTTGAGTTACTTCTAGCAGATGCAGGCTTAAAATATCTTCCTGCTGATGTGAAGACAGATAGAGCTAAGATAACTCAGCTCTAGTAGTTGACACCGAGAAATTTCTGTGTCAAATTATTCAAAACCACTATATTTTTGTAGGATCCTTGTGGATCTGAGCTGTAGGGCTCTTGAACCTGAGGTAGGGAAAATTTGCCTGATCTGTAGGAGAGTTATACTCTCTGAGTGTAGGATCCATCTTGGATCTGAGGTAGGTGATCATTTGATCACTGAGTTTTAGGGCTTTTGGTCTTGAGGTAGGAGAGTCATTCTCTCTGGGTTGTAGGGCACTTGTGCCTGAGCTGTAGGTCCTTCTGATATGAGTTGTGGGGCCTTTGTGCCTGAGATGTAGGAGAGTCATTCTCTCTAAAGTAAGAGCAAGTTTGCTCTGAGGTAGGGTTGTCCTCCTAGCTTGAGTGGTAGGGTTTTTTGCCTGAGGTAGGTGATTTGTTGATCACTGAGTTATAGGGCTAAGTGCCTGAGCTATTAGTCTTGGAGGAGATTGAGAGATCCTGAGGAATCTGAGGTGTAAGATCTTTGAATTGAGTTTTGGAGAAGTGTCTTGTCTAACTGAAAGTTAGAAAGGTGGGAGGAGAGTGGACTTACCCATAATCTAGGGAACCACTATATATTCTGTGTGTTCTTTTTTGTGTTGTTTCTTTATTACAGGTTCTTAAAAGCTGATAACTGCTAACAAATTAAGCACTTAAAGAAGAAACTTAAAGAAAGTCACAAGATACCAAAAACCTATTCACCCCCCTCTAGGTTGCAAGCTACCTTGAAAACAAAGACTTCTAAGTGGTATCAATGGGACGTTCCTCAAAAAGTATTTAACAATCTGAGTGATCTCCAAGGGCAGCTATAACTCTGTACTTATGGGTTCTGGAGAGATCCATAAGGAGCTAGGTTCCATGAAACTCCGCATCTGCAGAAAGGAGAATTTTGGAATTTGGAAAGAGAGGGTCAGGCTGTTTATGGAAGCCCCTGACCCAAGAATCTTTATGACAGTTAGAGAGGGACCCTTCATCCCCATGAAGGTCTCAATTCTAGATGCCAATATTCAGAAACCCAATACTTATTCAGAAATGACCAAGGATGAGGTCATGTAGGCTGCCTTGGATAAGATAGCCCAGAACATCAAAGTCAGTGTTACTGATGATTCAACCATTCAGAACTTGGTCTACTGCCAGACCTCGAAAGAGATGTGAGACACCCTTATGCTTTATATGGAGGGTACTGAAGAGGTAAGATATGATAGAAAGTTCATGCTCAACCAGGAGTATGAGGCTTTCAGGCAATCCCCGAAAGAGAACATAGCTACTTGCTATGAAAGATTTTTTAAGATCATTAATGAACTGAGGACTTATGGGAGGGTCTTCAGTCATTATGAAATAAATGACAAGTTCCTAAGATCTCTCACTAGAGACTAGGATACTAAGTTTTTTGTTATAAAAGAGGTGACCAAGCTTGCTGAGACTCCTCCCCAAACATTTTTTGGAAAGCTGCTCTCATATGAGATGTAGCTAGCTGCCAGAAATAAGGAGGAGACAACCAGCAAATCCCAAGCTAAGGAGAAGTCCTTGTCATTCAAGGCATACAACATCAGGAAGAGTAAGGATAAGATTCCTTCTCCTCCAAGAAGACCAGCTGATTCAGATAGCTCAAAGTTAGAAGCATTAGAATGCAGTATGTAAGATAAGGACTTTGCTGCCTTCTCCAGGCACTTTCAGAAGCTGATGAAGAAGAAATAGTGGAAGAGAAGACCTTTCACCTCTTCTCATCATAGGAGGAATCTTTCCAAGGCTGACAGGTTTGATTCTAAATCCAGTAAATACAATTCTTCTAAAGTTGTCTGCTACTATTACAACAAACTAGGGCATATGATAGCTGACTGCCCAGTGAAGAGGAAGGAAGCTGTTGAGAAGAAATAACACCAACACAAGGGCAAGAAGGATAAGTCCTTCATTGCCAAGAAAGAGAAGAGCTAGAGAGACTCATCTTCATTTGAGTCTGAAGAATAAGCCTATATTGGGCTAGTTGCTACTACTGCTGAATAAGAAGCTGTAGCAGCAGATGAAGACTATCTTGCTGCCAGGATAGGTATCAGGGCCCCTCTATCACATTCAAACAGTGATTCAGTGGTGGATGAGGAAGATAAAGAATATTCCTATAGCTGCTATGGGCTGATGGTAATGACTTATGAGGAAACCAGCCAGGATCAGCCTAGTCAAAGCAAGGTAAAATCACTATCAAGCTCTTCTTCTGAGTCTGGATATGAGACTAGTCCTTATACAAAAGCCTCTTCATCTAGTGGTGAAGATGATTCTGAAGAAGATGTCAATCAATTTATTGACAGGTATGAAGAACTTTTGGATGCCTTCAAGAAGTGCAAGAAGTTGTCTAAGAAACAAGCTGTGGAGATTGTCTCTCTACAGCTGGCTGCTTCCCAACTGATTGAAACAACATCTTTGTTGAATCAAAAGGACAGGGAAATTAGCCAACTTAGGGTCCTGAATCACATCCAGATAGGCTCCATCAAGTACAAGAATAGTCTCATAAGGGACGTTGAAAGAGGCTAGGGAGGTAGAAAATAATAGTGGCTATCTATTCTAAGCCAAGTACTGTGTTACCCTTGATAGACTCCTTCTCCTCTCAGAAGGGTAAGAAGAGGTTGGGATTCAAGGGAAGCACAAGAGTTGCTCCTTCCAATAGGAAGGACAAAACTCTAGCTCCAACTCAGCCTCTTGCTTCCAAGCCTCCCATTTCTTTTAGGAAAGTTCAGTTGCTTTCAAATAGGTATGACCAAGAAAACATCTTTGGTCACTAGATGAATGGCAGATCCACTGGTGTGAACAAAAATGTTTACAGCCATGGTGGAAGGTACAACAAAGTGAGTGCCTTTAAGGCTGCTGATAAGTTGTAAATATTCTATTTTTTTTGTACTTTAGATAAGTAATTTTAGGGTGTTTTTATTGTCTTTTTGTAATTTTTAATAAATAATATGCTCCTTTTTTTATTTTCTAACTTATTTTATTTTTTTTATATCAGCAAAAATTTGCATTCTGCAGAAAAGCGCTTGTCAAAAATTTCGTCGAACTCAGCTCGAATTTTGTCGAGCTGAACTCGATGATTTGACTCTTAACCTGGTGGGAAAAGTTCAACATTTGGAAAATGCGTCAAACGGAGCTCGACATTCATCGTGCTCCGCCCGACGAAACTTCCTGACTCTTCAGAGCTCGACTTTCGTCGAACTCTGCTCGACAAAATACTGCCAGTGCCTGTGCTCGATGTTCGTTGAGCAGCGCTCGACGAGATTCCCCAGCATTAGTGATTGACGTTCGTCGATCTTGCGCTCGACAAATTCCATACGGATCAGTGCTCGACGAACTCAGCCGCGTTCGACGAAACATTGCCAGCTCTTCTCCGCTCGATGTTCGTCGAGCTCCGCTCAACGAAATTCTGCCAGACTTCTCCGCTCGACGAAAATTTGCCAGACGCGCTCCACGAAATTTCCTCCACTCGACATTTTTCTTCCAGCAACCACTCAACGCCTTCACCAGATAAAGCCCACTCCCGCTGCTTCTTGAACCAGGCCAGTCATCAGTATTTCAAGCTTACACTGCACACCAGCTTGGCACCTCCTGAAATTTTTTTGTCTATAAATGTAAAAATTCTGTAATAACCAAGGGTTAAAACTTTTGGGCCAATATTGTTGTTTGTCGGCTGTCTGGGTGCACTTCTTGCTATGTAAGGAGAGTTTTCTCCCCCACTCTTTTATGTTTGTTTTAGCTTTGTAATCAATTTTTTTTCCTTAATAAAATATGTTAGATTTTCTCTTCTTATGTTGTCTTGGAATGGATGTGAGTGCCCCACTTTTGTTCTCTTTTTATCCTTTGTTTTTCTTTGCCTTTCTCTTAAAAATGTGTGTGTGTGTATGAGTTTAACTTCATGTTTTTTTGTTTTCATAGTTTTGTTTTGCTTAGCTTTTGTTCTAGGTTTTCTATTATAGTTATTAGTTATGTTAACTTTTATTTTCTTGTCCGTTAAGATTGTTTAAGTTTAATTTTTTTAGTACCTTAATTTTATTTTTATGATTTTATACAAGTGTTTTCAAAGTGGCTTTCTATCTTATTTTTTTTACTTAGTTTTTTTATTTTTTTTAAATTTTTGTTCTTTCCAACTTATTTTCCATTTTTTAAACTCTTTTATAAAATTATAACAATGAAAAAATTGTTATTTTAATTTTTAAGATAAGTTTGTTTTCTTTCTCTTTTTGTGGTGTGTGTGAGTGTATGAAATAATTTTTCTTGCTTTCTTTATCACTTTCTCAATTATGCAGAGTGTGTGTGTGTATGAGATAATTTTCATTGTTTTCTTTCAATTATGTAGAGTGTGTGTGTGTGTGTGTGCATTTACTTCCCGCCTACTCATTCAAGTAGGACTCGCTTTCATTTTCCGCCTACTCGTTTGAGTAAGACTTGTCATTTCCTGCCTACTCGTTTGAGTAAGACTCGTTATTTTCCGCTTACTCGTTTTAGTAGGACTCGTCATTTCCCGCCTACTCGTTTGAGTAAGACTTGCAATTTCAATATTGTTTTCTTTTGTGTAACTTAGCTTTTTTAAAGTATGGGCTCGATGTGCGCGTAAGTTTTTTGTTAGCAATTAAAGTTTTTTTAGCCTTTTTGTTCCTAACGTTACGTTATTTTCATGTCTTCTTTTTATAACCATTTAGCGTTTAGTTTCGAACTCGCGCCTCATCTTGCCTCATAAGCCGTCCACATACCCGTTAGTGGCTAATCGTTCTTAGCCCTCGGCATTGAAGAGCATTGGGACATATGAAATCTCTCAAAATAATTAAAGGATCTTTTTCTCACTTTAATTAAAGGGCTTAAGGTTTTCCCCGGGTATACGATGTGTAGAACCACATATCGATGTGTGGGCTCTATTTCTATTATCCATACGCTAGCTTGCCGAGAGGTCGTGCGTAAAGACTGATCACCCTTGGGTAAAAAGAGTTGTGTGTGTACCCTCGAGAGTGGAGAAGCGTAATTCTACCAGATTGGGTTCCCCACCCAATAATGGGGTTCTTAGCGTAAAGCTGGCATTAAGAGGAATCCTTCATCGGACGAGAGTTCGGTTGAATAGTTTTAATGTTCTGGTGAGCGATACTCCTAGAGATAGGTGAGCTCATGTTTGTGGAACTTCCACAGCCAAGGTATCTTAATTAATTTGAAAACAAAGTTCTATAATTACTAAGAGTCGTTTTAGTTTCGATCTGATTCGATGCCGAGCGTTAACCATTTATCGAATTTTTCAAAGTCTTTATACAGTCTCTTTTATAACCGTTTTAGTTAATTAAAAACTTGACAAGTTATTTTCAGTAAAATAATAGTCCCTCCAGAAGGAGTAGAAATAGTCAACAGGCCCCGAGAAATATACGACCTCGATATTCCCCACCAGAATATCCTGTATTACTTGTGACAGGTGCACTTGCCTCTTAATCGGGTCGCACGGAACCCTTTCTCTCCGCGCGGATCAAGTTTTTGGCGCCGTTGTCGGGGACTCTTCGTGTTGCTATTTTGAATTTCCCGAGTCTATTAATTTTACTGGGTCTGAATATTTTGACCCTGAGATCGAAAACTTTGATAACCCTCGGAGTCTGAAAATTTTGATTTCGATCTTGAGATCAAACGCTCCCTTGCGCATATTCGATCTCAACACCTAAATCACTTTTTAGACCCCGAAGAATCTATCGGAGAACCCTCTGTCGTACTTATGACCGACCCTAACCCTGACCAAGTGGCCGAGCGTACTGTCTTATTACGCCCGGCCTAGCCTGGATGATACTGGGTCTAGCATTGTTCTCCCTACGGTGGCGAATAATAATTTTTAAATAAAATCGAGTGTCATTAAAATGATCCAAAACGCCGTGCAGTTCAATGGACTGCCGGATGAGGACCCGAATGTTCACTTGTCTCATTTTTTAGAAATTTGCGACACCTTTAAGATTAATGGCGTCTACTCGTTTGAGTAGGACTTGTTATTTTCCACCAACTCGTTTGACTAACACTCGTTATTTCCCGCCTACTCGTTTGAGTAGGACTTGCAATTTCAATTATGTTTTTCTTTTGTGTAACTTAGCTATTTCTTAATTATGGGCTCGATGTGCGCGTACGTTTTTTGTTAGCAATTAAAGTTTTTTTTAGCCTTTTTGTTCCTAAATTTACGTTATTTTCATGTCTTCTTTTTATAACCATTTAGCGTTTTGTTTCGAACTCGCTCCTCATCTTGTCTCATAATCCGTCCCCATACCGATGAGTGGCTAATCGTTCTTAGTCCTCGGCATCGAAGAGCATTGGGACATATTAAATCACTCTAAATAATTAAAGAATCTTTTTCTCACTTTAATTAAAGGGCTTAATGTTTGCCCCGGGTATATGATGCGTAGAACCACATATCGATGTGTGGGCTCTATTTTCGTTATCCATACGCTAGCTTGCTGAGAGGCCGTGCGTATGGACTGATCACCCTTGGGTAAAAAGAGTTGCGTGCATACCCTTGAGAGTGGAGTAGCATAATTCTACCGGATTGGGTTCCCCACCCAATAGCGGGGTTCTTAACGTAAAGCGGGCATTAAGAGGAATCCATCGTCGGATGAGAGTTCGGTCGAATAGTCTTAATGTTCAGATGAACGATACTCCTAGATATAGGTGAGCTCATGTTTGTGGAACCTCCATGACCAAGTTGTCTTTAATTAATTTGAAAACTAAGTTCTTTAATTATTAAGAGTCGTTTTAGTTTCGATACGATTCGATGTCGAGCGTTAACCCTTCATCGAATTTTTATAAGTCTTTTTACAGGACTCTTTTATAACCGCTTTAGTTAATTAAAAACCTGAAAAGTTATTTTCGGTAAAATAATAGTCCCTCCAGAAGGAGTAGAAATAGTCAAGAGGCCCCAGGAAATATACGACCTCGATATAATCGCGCGCACAGTGTGTGCGCGCGACTATGCACAGGCGCGTGCGCGGGGCATACTGCGTGGACATGTATGTCTGCATGTCCGGTGCGCATGTGTGCTCGGGCTCGTCGTATATTTTTGATTTTATTGGGTGACGCGCCTTTATGCGCACGACAAGAGTGGATGACTTTTGATTTGTAGACTTTTCATCTAAATTTTTTTTAACTTTTTTATGACAGGGCTCGAAGCGTACTGCGAGGCCGATGCGTCTTCGCTCCTCCCTACCGATGATCAGGTTGCAATTTGGAGGAGAAGATTTGGCCTGCCTACCGACCTTGAAGTGAAGATACCGTGTGTTGAGGAGACGGTCCAAAATCCCCCTCGTGTCTGGTTGACGATCTGCGAGACCACTTTGAGATCGGGTTTTCGATTCCCTCCGTGTGAGGAAGTGATCAAGATTCTGAAATATTGCGGTGTGCTATTTTCACAGTTTTCTCCCTTGGGGGTAGTACGCCTCATGAGGTTGGTTGTCTTCTTTCATGAACATGGCGAGAAATTCTCTTTGGACTGCTTCCGAGATTGGTGTGATGCTCACTCTGATGGTGGTGAGCATGTGTAAATTCATAGTAACAAGAGTTGACTTGATTTTGAGACTCAGACGGACCGCCGCCATGGGAATACTTTATTTAGTTATGTCAGGAACTCTTGGGGCTTGCCGGAGCTGTGGAACGCATTTCCTGATCGTTGTCATCGTCAAAAAGAGAGAGAAAGGGAGTTTTCTCCAGAGCTTGGTTTTTCAGAGCCTTGAGAGTTGGCGAACAATCTGTTCAGTATTTCTTCATTTGCGGAAGAGAAGCACTTATTGCGGTGTGAAATTTCTTCAGAATCTGGGCGGACTACTGAGACATCTTTGTATTGTGGTCGGAAACGGAAGTCCGCTGTAGTTTCTCGGGATAGTGATAGTGTGGCGCCTTGTTCGGCTTCTCTGGGTGGTGACTCTCCTTCTGGTGGTCGTGGCGGTTCACCTCCTGAGGTTCAAGTGTAACACCCCCATCCGTCGTATGGCATATAACAGAAGGTCCAGCTGGAACCCGATGCCATATACCACAGACAGTCAGAGGGGTTACAGAATAATACCAAATACTCAACTACTCGTCCTAACACAGAACATTCTAGCAGAAGCTTTTTAAATAGTTAATAGAACCCAAAATTTGCACAAGCATGACATGAATGTCCACTAATCAAAATAGGAATGAAATAAAACGAATCTACAAAAGAGTACATGGCCTTATGGCCTTACAAATTTTCTCTTAACAAAGTAATGTCTTACAAACACGGCTCGTAGGCCGGCCATACATGACAGAAAGTAAAGATAGTAGTTCACTATGGCCTTCGAGGGCCTGCACAACATCTTAGACTTCAACCCGCTACTTGGCGCTTAGTTCCGCAGCACCTGCAAGCAATTATTCCACTGTATGGTTGCAAATAGAGCAACGGTCAGCTAAAGCTGACAAAATTATAACAACCCTGTCCCCTTAATAGGGACGGCGGTGCTCCTTCCCTGCATATCATTAGCCCAGCTAAATAATAAAGTGCATAAAAAGACCTTCACCACAGGTGTAGGCTCGCTCGGCCAAACACCCCGTGCACTCAGGGCATATTCACGATGAATCCGGTCAGTTCCGTGGCTTCACCACCATCCTTTAGATGGCAAACAATATGAGCATTTTTGAGTCCTTCCGACCGTAGTCCAAGGCTCCCGACTATGCCAACGGCTAGTTCCACTTTAGGGACTCTAGCACCGAACCACATAGCCCAGGTCCGTATCCACCTGCCTGTTGCTCACGCCGCCTAGTCACTTTAAGATGTACGCACGGGCCAAGCTTCACCCGATTCCTAAATCATTTCCAAACAACACATAACCCAGTTATGTTCGAGGCTGACTCCCCGGCCGCACCGTTAGCAGAATTACGTTTTCGTCCAATTTTTTGGGTGCGCCTTGGAGCTAATCTCCAAGGATCCCTGCCGCAATCTACCGCGTAGAAACCCGAAAACAATGCACAGAGTCTTATCCGGCTATTCATGTAATGCAAAATCATCGATCCAGGCAAATACGTCCGGGTAGGCTTCACACACAATGATTATGCCCGTACTTCGATTCCGGACTCTAAACAAGGCGGACTTCACATATCTACCCCAAGGAACACCGCACACTCACAGTACACTCGCGGGAGCAGGTTTTCCCATGCAAAGGAAGAAAAGCTTCAAGTGCTCGAGTTGAAAATCATTACCCTTGAAGTCCTCTTCGGTGCCATGAAAAACTAGTCGGATAGAAAGCTTTGCAAAGGAATTCTCTCTATGGATCCGGTCTCGGTTCTCAGATTGACACTCCGATGCTCCGCCAGTGGCCGGATTCCTCCCTTCCTTCTCCTTTGATCTCTTCTCTCTCTAACTTCTTTGAAAGAGGGAGTTAAAGGTGAAAATGAGGAATAAAACCTCTAATCCCGGATTAAACACCAGCAGGAACTCATCTGGGCCGTTGGATCTTATTTAAAGAAAACGAACGGCTCAGATTAGTCTGAAAACTTTCATCCTAGGCCGAACACGGCTTTGCACACGGCCGTGTTCCTGGCCGTGTTCCTCGATCTTGCCACTCAAATCATGCACAGAAAAGAACACGGGTTGGGACACGCCCGTGTCCCAACCTGACATGCCCGTGTCGGGTCCTCGACGCGCCCGTATCCAGGAGTCGTATCACGGATAACTGCCACGCCAACCGCCATGTCGCTTGGTGGACACGAGTGATAACACGCCCGTGTCAACCAGTACATGGCCGTGTTCGACAGACGATGCAAAACTCAGAAAATTCCAGAGAAGTACACGGACAGATGACACGCCCGTATCCCATATCGTGTACACTGACACGCCCTGGGACACGCCCGTGTTCCAGGCTGTGTCCTTCACTGGATGACCTGAGGTTGACACGCCCATGTCATAGACTGTGTTCACCCTACCAAGATCCAAACTTGTTACAAACACCGCCCATTTCAACTCTACATTTCGAGGTTTTACATCAGGTGCTTGGATCATCTGCCCCCGGGCTTCCCCTGTGGAGACGGCAACTCCGAGGTTATCTTCTTCTTTGAAGGCGATGGATGATGTGGTAAGCAAGCTTGATTATTCTTGGATCTTCTTTGTTATCATGTTGTACTGACTTTCCTCCATCTTTTCTCTTATAGATTGAGGCTCAAGTTCAAATTTTCGCTACCTGGAATGATCATTACGTGAGCTTGAAGGACGGGTATCTGGACCTTCAGGAGAAAGTTTCGTGCGGCGGCGGACTCGCTTGTCACTCTGAGGGATGATCATGATCGAGACATTTCTCAATTTTGTCGAATTGGATCAGAGCTGAAGGCATAATTGGAGAAGACTCGAGCATCTTTGGAGGTGGAGAAATTTCTGGTGGAAAGAACTACTCAAATGCTGAAGCACACTCAAGAGAAGACTTTTTGCTTGGATACAGAGCTTTGTGCGGCGAAGGCACAAGTGGAGGCGTTATCTTGTGATAGTCGTGTGTCAGAGTTAAAGGCTGCTTGACTTGTAGAGTGCATGGAGTATCTGGATTATATGCGGGATCGTTACTTGATTAGCGAGAAAGTTCGTGATGAGATCTGGAACAAGGAGGTGGAGCCTCAGATGGAGGATGTTTGAGAGTTGGTGCTTAGGCGTGGAGTTTCGAAGGCTTTCCATCTTGTTGGCAGGAGCTTGGGATACAACGTATCTGGCTTTAGTTTTGATGATATCTCCGGTGATGAGAGTTCTGATGTTGACGCGGCCGATATGTAGCAGCGTAATATTAGCGTGTTTTCTTTGGTTGAGTCTGTTGTATGTTTGTCTTTTTGTTTTTGTTTTGTCGGGTGCATATTTGTTATCACATTTTGGTGATTTTATGTAGCACATTGGCAACTTTACTTGATATAATAGCATTGTCCTTGATCTTTTATCTTTTGTGTCCTGAGTCCTGGTGGCCGCTCAAGAGAGCTTTGCTGGAGAATATAAATATCTGATCTAGGTATTACAAGGAGCACACTACCTGGAGGAAGTTATTATAAGGAGCACGCTGCTCGGAGATAGTTGCTTTGAGGAGCGCATTGCTGGAGGTAGTTGTTGTAAGGAGCGCGCTGCTCGGAGGCAGTTGCTTTGAGGAGCGCGCTGCCCGGAGGAAGTTGCCGTAAGGAGCGTGCTACCCGAAGGCAGCTGCCTTAAGGACCGTGCTGCCCGTAGGCAACTACTGTAAGGAGCACACTACCCAGAGGCAGTTGCTGTAAGGAGTGCCCGGCCTAGAAGCAGTTATTGTAAGGAGCGCGCTGCCCGAAGATAGTTGCTGTGAGGAGCACACTTCCCGGAGGTAGTTGTTGTGAGGAGCGTGCTGCTCGGAGGCAGTTGCTGTGGGGAGTGCGCTGCCCGGAGGCAGTTGCTGTAAGGATTACACTACCCGGAGGCAGTTTCTGTAAGGAACGCGCTGCCCGGAGGCAGTTGCTGTAAGGAGCACGCTGCCTAGAGGCAGTTGCTGTAAGGAGCGCCCTGCCCCGAGGCAGTTAATGTAAGGAGCGCGCTGCCTGAAGGCAGTTGTTGTAAATGTAAATGGATTCCTTTGCACTTGGGCGAAGTGAATATGCATTTCAAACCGCACGGATGATGCTCGCCGTCTATAGGCCTGATAAAATAAAACTTTTAAAGTTATTAAAGTTATAGTCGTGAGACTGTTCTTGTCGAAATTTGCATGATGAATTCAGGGGAAAGTAAAATTGATAGACACTACAATGGGTAGTGCTTCGCTGATAAGTATAAAGCCCTCTCTTGGGCTGGTCGACTTAGGGGTTATCCCACAGTCCATTCTACCAAGCAGTTGGCCGATTTCCTGTTAGCGCACTTGGTGCTTAGCTCCGTAAGAATCTTTCCAGGAGGCCTTGTTCGATGAGATACTCGATCTCCTCTATAAGCTTTAAGCAATCTTCTGTGTTGTGTCCTCGTCCATGGTAGAAATCACAATACATTTTTTGGTCCCCCACATTTTTAGCGAGGGGTCTAGGCTTGTGGAGCGCCTCGCTACCTTGGATTGCGTAAAGCACATTTGTTCTAGAGGTATTGATGAACATGTATTTCAGGTGATGCCGAGTTCGTGGGTTGTCGCGACATTCACTATTCCTCCCCACGTCTAATGAAGCTTCTTGCTCCCTTATCCTTTTTATGTCTCTATCAAATTGTTTTTGCTGTGTCTCAATTGCTTCATCGACGACAATCTGGGTTGACTCGTCGTATTAGATCACGATAACTTGATGTCATTTCTCACATTAATGGTGAATAGAAGCTGTCGGGGCAGAGTCCTCCTAAGAGGAAGCCTCGTAAGAGCTCGGGGCTGATGCCCGGGATCAGTCGTGCTTCTGTAGTGAAATGACCGAAAAATTCTCTGAGGGTTTCTCCATCACATTGGCAGATCCTAGATAAGTGGGAAGAATCTTTAACTATTCGACGGCTGACGATGAATTGGTCCTTGAATTGTTGTGATAGTTCCACGAAATTCTTTATCTCCCCCTCCTTCAGAGATAAGAACTAGGTGCGAGCTTGTCCTTTCAAAGCCACCGGGAAAGCTTGGCACAATAGTTGATCTGGGGGGTTGCAAAGTTACATCATGATTGCAAAGTGTCTAACATTCTTTGACGGGTCACTTGTACCATCGTACGTCTCGATCTTTTGAAGCTTGAAACCATAGGGGATTGAATGTGTAAGGACTTCAGGTGCAAATGCTGAGGAATGGTGGAGGGGAGACTTGCTGAAGTGGCAAGTTGCTTGGCTCGCTCGCACTCTTCTGTGATTAAGTTGAAAATTTCTTCGCGCGTGATCCTCTCATTGAGACCCACTACTTTAGGGTAGTTGTTATGACTTTGAGCTTCAAGCCTTTTGTCTGAACGGGCTCTGCGGCCTTGCACATCCGCATAGGGGGATAATTTATTAGGTATGATGAAATGCAGGTGAGGGGGAACTGTACCAACCTGCCCCTGAGTTTTGTCCCTTTTATATTGTGGGAAGCTTCTCCCGCCATGGTTTCTAATTACGAGTACCGGTGTATTGAGGGTACTGTCTTCTAAGGATGCTAGGAATCGTATTCCCACAGATGATGCCAAACTGTTGTGGTCTAACTCATCATCCTAGTCGGACCGGAATAACCTAGACCATCTTAGCTCTCGGAACGGTCGAGCGTGCACACAGTCAATAAAGTAGGTCGATTGTACACAAGCAGTTTTAACGTGGAAAAACCCCTCAACTAGGTAAAAAACCACGTGACCAGATCTGTGTCAGTCAAAGTCCACTATTTCCTAGCTGTTACAGCTCGTTTGTGAAACTGAGGGTGACATGCCACCTCTCATTAAAGTTTTGGGGTAAGAGAACACTTGCCGGCGACGGACGAAAGACCGTCGCGGTGGGAGTTATT
Organism: Platanthera zijinensis; assembly: GCA_039513925.1. NCBI lineage: Eukaryota > Viridiplantae > Streptophyta > Magnoliopsida > Asparagales > Orchidaceae > Platanthera > Platanthera zijinensis. The sequence continues at coordinate 110,682,326 of CM077095.1, read as the reverse complement.
ACAAATTGCACTTTGCATTGGTGGGATTTGCTTAGCGCCTTGCTGATCCTGAACATGGGAGTGGAGCACCTGAACTTGCAGTCGCGGGGGCCACTTAGAACTTAAGATATTGGGCTTCGTCGGGGGTTTTAACTTGGCTCATTCATTGCTCGGGTGTGGCTCGGGTACGGCTCGGGTGCTGCTCGTAGGAGGAATTCAGCAGAGCTTCGACCTGAGGAAGAAGAAGACTTGAAAGAAAAAAGGTTAGAAATGAGGAGGCTTTGGGCTCAATTTATAGGCTCCAGGGGGTGGTTACAGTGGTTATGTGGCTATCCGCACACCGTAACAACCCAATATTAATATTTTCCATAGTTTAGGGGTGTGTATTAATACCGCTATTTGCACTCCAAGATAAATAATTAAATTCCCCCCACTAACCTGGTGGTTAGTGGGTGGTTATATACGAATCAGACGGTCGGGAATAACCCCAACCGATCAGACGATGGGAGCGGAACTCCACAGGCGACCGACAAACTCGCTACCGAGTTTTCCAGTGAGGGGAGGACCGCTGATGACGGCAGACGAGGAGCGGCCGGCACAGCCGCCCCATTTGGTTGCTAGCTGATGGCCGAGGGAGGGAGCGGCTCGGGCGGCCGCTCCCTTGTCGTACTGGCGGACGAGGGAGGGGGCGGCCCGGGTGGCCGCTCCCTTATCCGCGGCCAAGGGAGGGAGCAGCCCGGGTGGCCGCTCCCTCGGCCGTGGCCTGCGGCAGAAGGAGGGAGGGGGTTGCTCTCAGGGCTGCGACCGACGACCGAATTAGGGAGCGATGTGGGTGGCCGAGGGAGGGAGCGGCCCGAGCGGCAACTCCCTCGGTCGCGGCCGGCAGCCAAGGGAGGGAAGGGCCCGGGCGGTCGCTCGCTCAGCTACGGGCGGCCGCTCCCTCGGCCGCAGGCGGCGGCCGAGGGATGAAGCGGTCCGGGCGACCTCTACCTCAGTAGCGGTCGGGGCCGGCACGACGAGAGAGGGCGGGCGGCCAGTGTCTGGGTAGGAGGTCGGCTGCCCCCCGTCGGTAAGGTGGGGCTCGCGGCAGTTTGCCCACTATGCGTGATGGGATCGGAGCGCGGGGGATCGATCGTGGTGATCGCACGTACGGTCAACCCCATGATCCCACTACTTTTGATGTGGAGATTATGGGTGTGTGATTATGTGTCAACCTAATCTTATGAAATGTATTATATTTAACCGCATCTAGACTTGATATTATGTTTGCAATTTGTTTATGTGCTAGATTTCAGGTTATTCCTAAAGAATCTTATTTGAAATCAGTTAAACGTATTTTTAGATATCTTTTTTGGTACTTCAAAATTAGATTTATCGTATCCTCATAATGATGATTTTATCTTACATGGTTTTTCTGATTCTGATTTTGTTGGTTGTTCTTTAGATTGTAAGAGAACAAGTGGCACTTGCCACTCTTTAGGCCCTTCGCTTATTTCTTAATCGAGTAGGAAATAGAATTCTGTTGTCCTCTCTACCATTTAGACCAAATATATTACACTTGTTAGTTGTTGTGCACAAGCCCTTTGGATGAAACAAACTTTAGTAGATTTTGGAGTTGAACAACAAACTATAGAATTGAAATGTGATAATAAAAGTTCATTCGATCAGACCTACAATCCAGTGCATCATTCGCGGTCTAAACACATAGATGTTCGCATCATTTTATTAGAGAACATATTAAAAAGGATAATATTAAAATAAAGTTTATAGGAACTGATTCATAACTTGTCGATATTTTCACTAAACTACTTCCTCTTTCACGCTTTTCTACACTAAGACTAGAATTAGGAGTCTTAAATATTTCAAACTAAAACTATAAGTAAAACTTAAGAAAATTTAATAACTAAACAGATTAACAAAAAGATAAGAATTAATAAGCATTAAGATAATCTTCGCACACATTATCAAGAGTAATCTTAACCATCACAAAATATCTTAACATAAATAATAATGTCTCACATCACACATCAATACAAAATGTCAGATTAAACGACAATCAACACTAAAACATAATGTCTCACCTCACAAAAAATAAGACATTATGATAATTCACTATCGTCGGGCGACAGCTGCTAACGCCCAACGATAGCTCCAAAAACCTGAACATGCAAAAATCTAATTAGAACTCCCAATCCTTATTGGTGCCTGGCTGATCCTCAATCGAGCTTTGGTCTCGCTGCTGCCTTGGTCATCTCATTCGTCGAATAGAGTGATGAGGAGGATCCTCTACTGGAATCTCCCACTCTTTTTCTTCTGCTGGGGTTGCTTTGAGTTTCAAACCTCGAGCGATGAAATTCATAAATTTCTTCATTCCTTTAAGCCTTGTTGTCGTCCTCGCGTGTCGTGTCTCCACCAAGTCATAAAGGCCATCTATTTTTCTCGTAATGATCCACCTCGAGGAAGTGGAGGTACAGTTGTTGTAGAGGCTTCACCTCGAGTCAGTCGTGGTATGGCTGAAGTAGATGCTTTACCATGTCCTGATGGGAATCTAGTCATATCCGTATTATAAATTGGAGGAATACAATCGTCAACATATAAATTTTGATGGATCCATTTATATTTCGAGTATATCACTCGCTGAATCACAATTCCAAATGGAAGAGTATTAATTTTTATTCTCAAAGGATCCTTCGTCTTATGAGTATAACAAATCACAGATAAGACTAAATCAGCTACATCAAACAGCTCCTCTAAAATCTTATAAGTGACAAACATGAGTTGTGCAATGATCTTCCTTGTATCTCCTCCCTTAAATAAAATAGTGTTTATAAATATGTCATGCACCATGTACGCATCAGGATTGAGAGTCGCTGTGGAGCGTATCTGTGTTTTAGTTGCAGTTCCATGAAGATGTATATTAGCATGTGTCCAATCTCTATCCTTGCGATAGTTCTCTACTATATTAAGTACATTCTCATAGTCTATTAATCCAAACTCATTCCTCAAGTCTTCATGAGTGATCTCTACTATTCCTCTTTGGATGTGGGATCTCAATCATCCATTTAACCCGAAGTGTGAGGGATCTTCCAAATTATTGTAAAATTCCCTCATAAATATAGAACAAAACATGTCTGGGATGATCATAGACATTATACCTGCCCGTGCTAGGAGATCGTAGATATGCACGTCTCGAGGAATATTAAACTCCACAATTTTTGAAATCCCTATATCTACTTTTTCAATCTCTGGAAAGGATTGGTAGGATGAATGTGGATTGCTAGAAGAACTTTTTCTTGCTCTTGCACTGAAGGCCAATCCTGCCATTATCCGAAAAATCAATTAAAAGACAAAATTTTACAAACATCAGGCGATAGTGACTGTCGCCAAGCGATAGCGATTAAGTATCTCCATACCAAAATATCTGTCAAAAATATCAGATCTCTGTGTTTATGGCTACATACACTCAAAAAACAAACTTAAAATTCAATATATGTTATGGATCTACTAGATCCATGCAAATCTAACCCTAACCCTTAAGTTTTCTTAAAAACATTTCAAATCTCTTTAAATCACGAAATTTTCTTCATGCAAACACTTTTTAATCCCAAAAAACTTTCAAAATAGCAACCAAAATGAAGATCTACAAAACATTTCAACAAAAATCATGAAGAATACCTTAGATCTGAAGCTTCCGCCGGCATCACCTCCGTTTCTCGCGTTAGGGTTACAGGAAATAAGTGAGAAGACTGAAGTCCCCTTTTTTTATATAAAACTGCTATCACAAAGCGATATAATAAGTGAGAAGACTAAAATCCAGACTGAAGTCCCCCTTTTATATAAAACTACTATCACGAAGCAATATAATAAGTGAGAATACTAAAATCTGGGCTGAAGTCCCCCTTTTATATAAAAACTACAATCGCGATGTGATATTGCTATCGCTTGTGAAAATGAATTGTTTCTTCAAAATTAAAATTTTTCTATCAACTCTTGTTATTGTATACTACACATAGTTGACACATATGATATCAACTCTTGTTTGTTGGTTTGTACATTTTTGAAGTAGTTCAATGTTATTTTCGTTTTTTTCAAGTTTCATATAACATTGTGTACGAACGTTCAAGCTTTGAATATCTTCTCTTTTATAGTGGATATGTGTATAGTACATATTTTAAATTATTTTTTCATGCCTCTAAATATTAGTAATATTTTATACCTAATAATGACTTAAATATTAGTAATATTTTATACCTAATAATGACTTCATATTTACATATTTTGGTACAATACAAGTGTTTCACAATTTTCCATGAATGTGTTTTATTCCTGATAATGACTTCACATGAATGTGGTTTTGTGTAACATTACAAATTTGATATACATACCACAACTTGTTTATCATTGAATCTTGCACAATTTTTTTCTTGACATGGAATTTAAAAATTTATTATTTTGTTGTGTTATAAAAGTGTATTCAGTCCTGAATGATAAAAGATGGAGAAAAAGAAAACAAACAAAATGCTATAAAAAAATTTGATCTTCCAATAATATGCTTCAGATACTCCATCAAGCACTACTCACTCTCCTGATAAGAATTCATGAGCATTGTGAGGATGAGCACCATGAAAAGAATCATAAAGTACCTTGTGCACACATATCTGGCTATTTTTTCTCTAACGTGCAATGAATTCATACATGACCACCAAGTTGTCTTGTGTATAGTCATTGTTATGTGTTTACACTTCACAATTTCATGTGATTTTAATTATATTATCTGTTCTAATCTACCAAAGCACAACTTGTACACATCATTATCTATTATAAAAATTCTTCTCATGAGAATTGGACTGAAAATGATTTCCATATTTATATATCACATTCTATCCTTCCTTTAGATATTTTTGGCATGAATCTACCAATGTTTCTGATTACTTTATTTTTTTTATCATACACATTGTTAGGTACATTGACCACAATGCCCTAGATTTGAAAAAGGCCCACAAGTCAATAATATATAAAAACTTGTATTTGATATATGTCTAAGTTTACATGTGCAAGGTATTGGTACTTATGTGATTAGATAGGTTGAAACTATCAGAAGTATGGATGGAAAGAAGTCAGCATGGTCAAGGAAGACAAGAAATTGACTAAGTACAAAAGAGTTGAGTGACTACACTTCACTCAATACCAAGGGCCAAAGAGCGTTGTTAGTTTAATTCTCACTCAAAGCCTCGGCGAAGAAGCACTAAAATTTGTCTAAGTACAAAAGCGTCGACTGAATGACTTACACTCGACGCATTCTCGAAGAAGGGCAGCTAAGTACAAAAGCATTGAGTGAAGGACTTACACTCGATGCCATCTCAGTAAAATTAGTGCAAGTATAAAAAACATCGAGTGAAGGACTTACACTCGACGCCTTCTCAAGGAAAATCTGATTAAGTACAAATGCGTTGAGTGAATGACTTACACTCAATGACATCTCAGTAAAAGTTTTAAAGGACAAAAGCATCGAGTGAAGAACCTTCACTCAACGCCTCAGTGATAGGCAGAATTTGGCTAAGTATAAAGCATCGAGTGAAGGCCATTCACTCAACACTTCTGGACTTATCTATCAAAGCACTAATTCGTCAAAACATATGGGATCTCTCAATGCATATAGAGATTCAAAAATTATTCTAAGTCAATTGGCGTCGTGTCAAATCTGCTGACATCATGCTTAATTCAAATCGAACAGATTGCGTGTTAAAGGACAGAGATCGACGTATTGATTGGAAAATGTTATCCTGGGATAAATCAACCATTAAAGCCGGCCATGTTGCTTTCCAAAAGGGGGATATAGCTGTTGTTGATGAGATGTATAAAAGCAATGTGGGTGACATTCTTACCAGAACTTTTGTCAATCTCTTTAAACATTAATTTTTTAAAAGTTGTCCAGCAAAGCAGAGCAAATTTCTCATCATCTTTAAGTCTGCCACTCTACACAAAGGATATCTTTCTCATGCTTGAAGAAGAAGATCTCTACTAGATATAATACAGTACAAGCTAAATAAAATCTGAAGAATCATCTTCCTGTAGTTGTGCTAAAGAAGGGCTGCTTGTTGATTCGGCAAAAGAAGAAGACTCAGAAATTTTCTTTTGAGTCAAATTTCTCAAACAATTACTCTATCTGGTAGGATCTCATTGAGATCTGAGTGTATGCCTATTTTATAAAGGATGAGTGTAGGACTGTGAGCAGTCTGAGTTATAAGAGTGTGAAGCACTCTGAGTTATAGGGCCCTTAGAAGGATCTGAGGTAAGGATTGTGTCTGAGGTAAGATCTTTGTGAAGATCTGAGGTAGGAGACCAGTTGCGTCTCTGAGCTGTAGGAGTTGGAAGAATATGAGTTGTAGGGCTGTTAAGCCTGAGGTAGGAGACCAGTGTTATCTTTAAGATATGACTGTGATAAGTCTTGCTGTAGGAGTGGAGAGCACTCCGAATTATAAGTTCTAGGGAGGGATATGAGGTGTAAGATCTATTTGATCTGAGTACTAGAGGAGTTAGCTGAATCTAGCTCACTGCTAAATAGGTGAAGGGGGATATGAATGTACCCTAGATAGGGGGACCACTATAAAATTTTGTGTGTTGTATGTGTTCTTGAAAGCTAACCTACTAACATAAACACACAACAAGATCATTACTTAAAAGACTTAAAATAATAAAAAAGAAACTTATTCACCCCCTCTAGGTGTTTAGCTACCCTTTAAAGACTTTCACACATTGTTAACTTTATATGTGTTGGGAATATTACCCTCAATGTTCCCTAGATTTAAAGAAGGCATCCCAAGCAATATTAAGTGCATAATTGTATTTGATATATTTCAAATTCAATGTGTGCAGGATGTCCCTTAGAACATATTTAGATAGGTGGTCTAAGAGATTGTGACAGCTGGTGACAAGGTTGAAAGACAAAAATTCCCTAAATCCATAGGCGTTGAGTGAAGTCTATTCACTCAATGCCAGGTGAGTAAAAGAGTTGAGTATATTCTCAGCCTAACATTTGGCAAGCTGAAAATGTGGATAAGTCCACAGGCATTGAGTGAAGTCTACTCACTCAACTCCATACAACAAAAAACTATGAGACAGGCTAAGACAGTCAAAGCCTAAGAAAAATTAGTAAGAAAGTGGCTAAATCCACATACATTGAGTGAAGTCTACTCACTCAACGCCATACAGCAAAAAGCTATGAGATAGGCTAAGACAGTCAAATCCTAAGAAGAAACAGCAAGAAAGTAGCTAAGTCCACAGGCATTGAGTGAAGTTTACTCACTCAATGCCATATTCCATAATCGTTGAGTATTGCTCGGTCAGTCAAAGCCACACAAAAACTGTGTAGTTATTTTGACTAAGTCCATAGGCATTGAGTGAGGAAAGCTCACTCAACTCCATGTGATAAAAAGCATTGACTGAACCTTAGTCAGTTAGAGACTGTGATTTCATAAAAATTTGGCTAAGTCCAAATGCATTGAGTGAAGGCTACTCACTCAATGCCAAATAATAGAAGAATATATGTTGAGTAGTTTGGCGTTGAGTGAAGCTTACTCACTTAATGCCAAGTGACCAAATCTATCTAAGTAATATGGCATTGAGTGATGAATGCTCACTCAACGCCTAGTAACAGAAAGTCTGGCTAAGGAAAAAATCATTGAGTGATGAAGAAACACTCAACGCTCTCAACGCTAGAGAAGCAGGAATATTTTTTTTAAGGAAAAAAGCAATGAGTGGACTCAACGCTCTCAACGCCTAGAGACAGAAAGATTTTCCAAGTGTTTTGGCGTTGAGTGAAGGTTGCTCACTCAACGCCTAATGACACAAACTTTTCTAAGTGTTTTGGCATTGAGTGAAGGTTACTCACTCAACGCCTAGTTACAGAATATCTATCTAAGTGTTTTGGCATTGAGTGATGCTTACTCACTCAACGCCTATACTAAAGTTGCTTGATTTTGGCTAAGTCCACAGATGGTGATGTCAGCAAAGTCAACAAGTCAACAAAATTCAAAGTTGTTTCAGGAAAGCTACAGTACGCGACAAATATCACCGCTTTCCTTCAGTATAACAATTAATGTAAAAGCTGGTAGCTGCCAACAAATTCAAGGTGGGGCCCATTGCTCAAAGAGCCGTTGATGTGATAATAATAAAAGGCGGAGATCGAGGAAGAAGAAGCAGCTTTGTTGAAAACCTGTTATGGACTTCATCTTCCTGTCGACCATTGTTGCAGAGCTTGGAGATCTAGTTCAAAGTGTTGATCCAAGAGCAAAAGCATGTTAGTCTGTAACTCATAGACAGTTGGCTATTGATATCTTCATATTCATCAGTAAGGTCATAGACATCTTCTCTGAAAAAAAGGTAGCAACCAAGGGATAACCAAGCTACAGTTTCTGGGTGCTTCAAACAAGATAGCTGGTGTCATTTCTAATATTCACCAGCAAGCTCAGAGTGATTCTCTGAGAAAGAAGAGGCAACAAGAGATAACCCTAGCTTCAGGTACTTCACAGTTCCAGCAGGCAATATTATGAAATCCATTTATGGAAGATGTGAAGAGGAGAACTTGGAGAAGCAGTGATCTGAAAGAAGGCTAAGGGGACTATTCCTCTGGAGTCAAAGTTAGGGCAGAATCTCTTCAGCCCAGGAAAAAAAGATGAAGTCGAGCAGTTATCTACAAGTTACTTCCAGCACAAGCCAAAGCAAGATCTGTATCGTTGTTGTTGTTAAGAGGTTAGGACTGGGATTCTCTAAGCTCAGGTAGCACTAAGACAAGATTAAGTCACTTCTCAGTTCTAGTAAGAAAATCTCTGGAGCTAAGAAGAAGATAGTGCTGAGTATTTATCAGTTCAGGTAGCAGTAGGCTCTGGGATTATTTCCCTAGAGTCAAAGTTGGGCTGAGTTTATCTCAGTCCAGAAAGAATGGCATAGAGACATATATTTCATGTCAAGACCAACTCACCAACCCACTTCCACCTTGTAGGATCCTTTTTGGATCTGAGTGGTAGGAGAAAATTTGCTCTGAGGTAGGATCTAAGTTTGGATCTGAGGTGTAGGGTTGATTAGCCTGAGTGTAGGATCTTGGTATAGATCTATGAGTAGGATTCTATTGAGAATCTGAGGTAGGTGATCAGTTGATCACTAAGAGTAGGATCTAGTTTGGATCTGAGGTAGGAGAGTCATTCTCTCTGAGTTGTTGGGCACTTATGCTTAAGTTATAAGATCCTTTGGATCTGAGGTAGGGCCTTTGTTCCTGAGCTGTAGGAGAGTCATTCTCTTTGAAGTAGGATCTTTTGTGGATTTTAGGTAGGCCTGTCCTCCCAGCCTGTGTTGTAGGGCCTTTGGGCCTGAGGTAAGTGATCTTTGGATAATGAAGTTATAGGGCCTTGTGCCTAAGCTGTAGGTCTTGGTGGAGACTGTGTGGTCCTATGGGATCGTATTGTAAGCTCTTAGGAGCCGAGATTGAAGAAGTGTCTTGTCTAACTATAAGTTAGAAAGGTGGATGGAAAGTGGACGTACCCATAATTTGGGGAACCACTATAATTTATGTGTGTGCTTTTCTATGCATTTCTTTATTGCAGGTTATTTGGTTCTTGAAATCAATAATCTACTAACTCACCAAGAAATTAAAGAAGGAAAGTAAAAGAAAGTCACAAGGGACAAATAATCTATTCACCCCCCCCCCCCCTAGGTGATTTAGCTATCCTTGAGACTAAAGACTTTCAAGTGGTATCAGAGAGAGGTTACTCAAGAAGGACTTAACAGTCTGAGTAGACCTCAAAGGATAGCTAAAAGGTTTATACTTGTGGGTTCAGAAGAGAACTATAAGAAATGGTGCTTCAAGTCTACAATAAGGAAAACTTTCAGAGTTAGAAAAAAGGATCAGGAAGATCATGGAAGCCATTGATCCTAGAGTCTTGTCATCAATTCAAGAAGGACCTTTCATTCCTATGAAGGTCTCTATATCAGATTCAAGTAACCAGACCCTAAAGAGCTATGGTGAAATGACTGAGGATGAAGTCATCTTGGCTTCTATGGACAAGAGAGCACAACACATCATGGTAAGTGTTATGGATGACTCCATCTTCCAAATCTTGGTCCACCACAAGACATCTAAAATGATGTGGGATTCTCTTACTATCTATATGGAAGGGACAGAGAAAGTCAGTCTTTCTGACAGTGATTCAGAGTCTGAAGAAGAAGAAGCCTTCATTGGGCTACTTACTGTTATTGTAGAAGAAGTAGAAGACAATCTAGATGCTAGGATAGAGATCAGGGCCCCTCTGTCATAATCAGAAAGTGATTCAGAGGTGGATGTTGATGAGGAAGATGATTGCAGCTGATATGGGCTAGTTGCCATGATAGAAGAAGAATCCTGCCAGGATCAGCCTGGTCCAGATCAGGTACAATCTTTGTCTAGTTCTTCTTATTGCTCAGGTCATGAGACCAGTCCAATTTTAGAAGCTTCTTCATCTAGTGATGAAGGTGACTCTGAATCTGAGGTAGATGTCAATCAATTGATTGACAAGTATGGTGAAATTCTAGAAGCTTTGATAAGAAGCAGGAAGTTGGCCAAAAGGCAGGCTGGGGAGATTGCTTCTCTTCAGCTAGCTGCTTCCCAACATGCTAAGACAACAACCTTGCTGGAATAGAAGGCAATGGAAGTCAGCCAACTAAAGGCTATCTCAAATCTCCAGATTTAGACCATAAGCCAAAAGGATAAGATCATCTTGGATCTTGAAGAGAAGCTCCTTAAGGAGAAAAGGATAGTGGTTATTTTTTCTAAGCCAAGTACTGTATTGCCCTTGATAGATTCCTTCTCCTCTCAAAAGGGTAAGAAGGAGTTGGCAGTCAAGGGAAGTACAAGAGTTGACCTTTCTAAAGGGAAAGGCAAAGTTCCTGTAGTTCCACAGTCAACCTTTCATAAGGTAATCCTCCCTTCTAACAGGTATGACCAGGACTGCATGTATGGTCACTGGAAGAATGAGAATTCTTCTTATAAGACTACAAGAGTATCTTCCAATGAAAGAATAAATAGTAGGGGAATGAGTGCCTTTAAGGCTCCCCATGAGGAAATCCAAATGGCTCATCATGGACTATTTTTTTGGTACCCCAACCCTAACTCTCAAGGACAAGGCAGTGGCTTTTACTCAAGCCCATCTAGCAAAGACTCAGACCAAGGTTCAGTCTACCAGTAAGCCTGTATTGGCTATTTTCGATGGTATAAATAGAATGTCATATACAAATAAGATAGCTGTAAATAGCATTCAGAGCAAGCAAAGGAAGCCTACTGGAATAGTAACCTTCAGTCAGATCCTTGCTGAAAGGAACCTAAAGAAAGCTCTTGTCCCTCTTCCTTCTGTACAGTCAGTAGTTTACCATACTTCCAGACCTGATCAGAATAGAAGGTACGATATCCATGAGTGCTGCTGCTGTGGCAAAGTGGGCCACTTTGCCATAGATTATTGGCACAACCCTAGTGTGCCAAGGGCAAGGATGAGTCTTCTTGACATAACTATTGTAGGTAGATATGTGCATTTCTATGCTAACAGGAACCTAGGACCCTGAAAGTCCACCTAGTGCCAACTAGCTTCACCTATGGGGGGGGGATAGGTGACTTGCAGCGTATTTGCGGAATTAAAATTGTACCTGCAGAATCAAAACAAACCACACAGCACAGAAAATAACACAGGCAATTTATAGTGGTTCCCCGATTTGGGTACGTCCACTTTCCCCCTTCGACCTATCTCTCAACCAGGGACGACTCGGTCACTTCACCAACAGGATTGAAATCCAATCCTTGCACTATCGGAAGGAACCCTTCCACACGTAGGAGTCGACACTCCCACAACATGGGTTGCACCCAACCCAACAACTAGGAACCAAATGTTCCTTTACAATGAAAAATAAATTGGAGTGTATAAGAAATACAAACAACTTGAAGATCTAGGTGTCCCTTTTCGTTAGACTACGTGTTCTTGTAGACAACGAAAAGTCCACAACCCTTGATCTTTCTTGGAGAAAATCTCCCCGAGACCGGTGGCGGAAAAGGGCAGCGGCAAGGCTCTCGGTGTTGGCGGCGGCAACTGAAAACAGCAGCGATGCACTGGAGATTCAATCTTCTTAGCGAAGTCAGCAAGGTCTTCCAACGGTCACACTAGGATCGATCGTCTCGATCGATTCGGACGGGGATGGATTTCCCTATCTCAAATCAAGAGACAAAAGATCTCTGGTTAGACGCGTGAGACACTGTGCAAGACTTGGCTTCTGTCACCGTGGATCTGGAGGAGATCGAGATCTGCTACGGTGACCACTACACGAGCGGCGGCGGAGACGATCGGCGGAGCTAGTTCGTGAATTTAGGGTTTGACGGCGGCTCGGCTTTCGTATTCTGTATTCGTAAAAATCACTATACACCAATACTTGTGTATTTATACACTAGGTCATAAAGATGACCGTTGTGGGCCCCACCAAAGCAAAGACCTAAGTCTGGTTCGAAATACCGCAGGAAACCTGGACCGGTCCAGGAAATGTCGGAAATTTGCCCAAGTCAAATTCGGCGAGAATCGTAGGTGATTCTCGACGAATCGGCGAGAATCACTTACGATTCTCGCCGAATTCTACTTTGCGAATTCTGGCTGCACAGGTTATAGAGGCCGGGGAGAATCGGCGGGAATCACATTTGATTCTCGCCGAATCGTCGAGAATGCAAAGTCATTCTCGACGAATCGGCGAGAATCACTTAGTGATTCTCGACGATTCTGCCTTAGAGAATTTTCTGACTGCGTCGAGACAGCCGGCCCAACCTGGCGAGAATCATCTAGTGATTCTCGACGACTCGTCGAGAATCACTAGTGATTCTCGACGAATCGGCGAGAATCACATAGTGATTCTCGACGATTTACACTTAGACGATTCTCGTCTTTTAACCTGTGAGTTGGTCTTTGGCCCATCCTTGCTCCTTGTCTGCTCTTGCTTTATCATGGCCCTGTACTTGAAATTAAGTACACCTCAATAGAGAGAGTACACGTAGGCCAACATACTGATCTGCTCAATGAGGGATTACGTCGCGCAGACCCGTGTATATTGACCCACTGCACCCTGACATTGGTGTGTACTTAGCGTGGAATAACTGCAAGCACAACTTAAAAGATTTCATCAAACACACTGTCTATTTACCTTGGCTTGCTCAGGGGCTTCTTCAAATCAGGTACATTGTGGATACAATACCCAACAATCTCCCCCTATTTGAAGAAGCCAAAACCCTACAAGCTAAGGTGAATAGAGCATATAGGAATGAAAATCATAAACTTAAAATTGAGTTGAGAGAGATATTCATTACCAATTACTTGAGAGCAAACTTGGAGCCACTTTAGAATTACTTGAGAGCAAACTTGGGCCCACTTTAGCCTTAGCCGAGAGGGTAACCTCCCCCTTTTCGGCTTCTGCAAATCTGGGTCTGGTGCATTTGACACCATGCTCCCCCTCAGTTCTTGCACCTATGCTTACACTTGAGTTCCTGGCAGATGCTCCCCCTAGACGCATGAGCTAGGAGCTTCTGGAGTCTTCATTCCTCATAGTTGAGCATCCCCAATTCAGTTTTGAAGAGACTGAACTTGGCCTCGTCTAAGGGCTTTGTGAAAATATCTGCAATCTGCTTGTCCGTGGGGACATAGCAGAGAGAGATGTCCTTGTTCTCCACATGCTCCCGAATGAAGTGGTAGCGCACTTCAATATGCTTCGTTCTGCTGTGCGATACCGGATTGTTGGCAATAGCAATTGCACTTGAGGAGTCGCAGTACATTGGTACTTCCTTGAACTGGAGGTCATAGTCGGCTAACTGGTTTCTTATCCATAGGAGTTGTGCGCAACAGCTGCCAGCCGAGATGTACTCAGACTCTGCAGTGGAGGTTGCTACACAATTCTGCTTCTTGCTGTTCCATGAAATAAGCCTTCTTCCGAGGAATTGACACGTCCCGGAGGTGCTTTTCCTGTCATCCCTACTTCCTGCAAAATTAGCATCTGAAAAACCTATTAGCTCGACATCATTGCTTCTCGGGTACCATAAGCCAAGATTAGGGGTACCTTTAAGGTATCTAAGAATTCGCTTTGCAGTGACATAATGAGATTCCTTAGTGTTCACCTGATATCTGGCACAAACACATGTGGAGAACATGATATCCGGTCTACTCGCAGTAAGATAGAGCAGAGATCCAATGATGCTTCTGTATTTGGTTTCATCAAAAGGTTTCCCTTTCTCATCCTTATCCAGAGACATGGTGGATCCCATTGGAGTCCTCATAGAGGTTGCATTCTCCATTCCGAATTTCTTGAGGAGTTCATTTGTGAACTTTTTCTGAGAAATGAAGATTCCTTCCTCAGACTGTTTCACTTGAAGTCCCAAGAAATACTTCAGCTCTCCCATACTGCTCATTTCAAACTTTCCTTGCATAAGTTTGGAAAACTTTTTGCAAAGATTGTTGTCCGTTGAGCCGAATATAATGTCATCAACATAGATTTACACCAGCAAAATCTTGCCTCTGACTTCCCTGAGAAACAATGTCTTGTCTATTTTTTCTCTAGAGAACTTGTTCTCAAGAAGAAAACTAGACAATGTCTCATACCAAGCTCGAGGAGCTTGTTTTATGCCATATAGTGCTTTATTAAGAAAATATACATGATTAGGATAAGTAGGATTGACAAAACCTGGAGGTTGAGCGACGTATACTTCCTCTTTCAAATCTCCATTCAAGAAAGCCGATTTCACGTCCATCTGATATACTGTGAATCCTTTGTGAGAGGCATAGGCTAGGAATACCCGGATTGCCTCGAGCCATGCAACTGGTGCAAATGTCTGGTCAAAGTCAATCCCCTCCTCCTGTCTGTATCCTTGAGCCACCAATCTGGCTTTGTTCTTGATGATGACTCCATGTTCATCCAACTTGTTTCTGAAGATCCACTTGGTGCCAATCACATTTTGCGTCTTCGGTCTGGGAACCAGCATCCAGACTTTGCATCTTTCGAATTTATGCAGCTCATCTTGCATGGCCAAAATCCATGACGCGTCTTTGTTCGCTTCGTCGAACTTCTTTGGCTCAACCTGCGACAGAAAGCTAAGATGCAAAATCTCGTTAAGAGTACCTCGGCGAGTTCTGACACCGTCTCGGGGATCTCCAATGATTTGATTTCTGGGATGATCCCTCACGTGTCTGAGCTCTAGAAGTCTTGCATCAGGTGCTTCGACTACTTCTTGGGCATCTCCTTCTTCTAAAGGATTTGCTTCATTTTGATCTTCAACTTCTCCGATCGGCGTTGATGTGGAGACCTTGACGTATTTTGGAGTTGAATCTTTCTCGGGATCATCCAATTGTAACTTTTCGAGTCTGGCACCTGCATCTTCAGGAAGACAACTAGAAGTCTTGTAATGAAGCAAACTTCCTTCATCAAATACAATATTTATTGATTCCTCTACCACTAGAGTTTTCTTGTTGAAAACTCTATAAGCTCGGCTATGGCTACTATAGCCCATGAATATGCCTTCGAAGCATTTTTCACCAAACATAGTACGCGGGTACTTCCCATTATTCAGTACATAACATTTGCAGCCAAAGATCCTCAGATAGGACATGGTTGGTTTCTTGCCTTTCAGTAGCTCATAAGGAGTCTTACGATGGCTCTTGTTGATCAACGCCCGGTTTTGTACATGACAAGCCGTATTGACAGCCTCAGCCCAGAAGTATTCTGGAAGAGAAGCGTCATTTAACATTGTCGTGCACGCCTCAATGAGTGTTCTATTCCTCCTCTCCGCCACTCCATTCTGTTGAGGAGTGTGAGGGGAGGAGAACTCATGAAAGATACCAAGTTCTTCACAGAACTCTGTCATAGCCCCAGACTCAAACTCTGTTCCGTGGTCACTTCTGATTTTGACCACTGAGCAGTTAAGTTCGTTCTGTATCTGCTTGACAAAACTGGTGAAGATGTCAAACGTATCAGACTTGCGCTTTAAAAAGAACACCCACGTAAACCGAGAGTGATCATCTACAATCACTAGCGTATACGACTTCCCTCCTAAGCGAACTTGCATAGGACTAAACAAGTCCATATGTAGAAGATAAAGACATCTGGAGGAGTCTTTGTCTGGGATGCCCTTAAAGGTAGCCCGAGTCTGCTTGCCCATCTGACATGTAGGACATGGACTATCTTTAATGCACTTAATAATGGGAGCATCCCTTACTAAGTCCTTGGAAAACAACATATTAATTGTCTTGTAATTAATGTGTGCCAATCTCTTGTGCCATTGTTCACAAAGAGATGCACTTCCTTTTGCAACGAGGCATACTGGGGTAGAAGAATCTAAACTAAGAAAATCCAAACAGAAAATATTTCTGCTCCTAATGCTAGTTAATACAGTCTCCGAAGAATCACATGATATTATCAGGCATTTATCCTTGCAGAACTTAACGGCATACCCTTTATCACATAACTGGCTTACGCTAATCAGGTTATGATTTAACCCTTCAACATAAGCTACGTTAGAGATAGAGAGTATACCGTTGGAAATCGTACCGTAACCTCTGGTGACTCCCCGATCAGATCCCTCAAATATGACTTTGGGTCCATTCTCGACTGGAGAGTACTCCCGCAGCAGGCTTCTTGTCCCGGTCATGTGACGGGAGCATCCACTGTCCAAATACCAAATAGGAGTTTTGTTGGCCTTTGGACATTCCTGCAAAATAAAATTAATTTGCCATAGGAACCCAATCGTACTTGGGTCCTAAATTTTTTGTTAGCATACTCCCCCTCGGTTGGTTAGCTCTACGAGAGGTCGGCCTCGCATTGCCAACATGAGGAGTCTCGATATTCCTCGGATTAAACCAACAATCCATGGCAAAGTGACCAATTTTGCCACAGCACCAGCAGTCAAACCTGTTATACCTCCTCTTGGGCGCCTGCTTCACCCTTGAAACGTGGGGTTCAGCCGGGGCCGAAGACCTGGAGGTGGAGGCATCATGATGACCACAGTCACATGACTTCTTCACCTCTTGGCTTTTCAGTGTAACAGGCTTGACCTTAGGTGCCTGCTTCCTATTATGGCCGCTAGAGAATTGACCATAATTTCCCAAGTGGATTTCCTCATAAGGTGCCTTGAAGACACTCTCACTGAAGTTACGGGGAAAGTTCCACCCATCATACCGGCTCTTCGGCTTTGCAACCGAGGGCCTGAAGTGATGGTCATATGTTGACTCAAAGTCATGTTGGTTACAGGGAAAGCTAGGCTTTCTGAACTCAACA
Source organism: Platanthera zijinensis (assembly GCA_039513925.1). Taxonomy (NCBI): domain Eukaryota; kingdom Viridiplantae; phylum Streptophyta; class Magnoliopsida; order Asparagales; family Orchidaceae; genus Platanthera; species Platanthera zijinensis. The sequence goes on along the minus strand of CM077095.1, from coordinate 110,665,037 downwards.
GGGCTGAGTGGGGCCTTTCCTTTCTCAGCAGCAGAGGCTTTCTTGGCAGCCTTATTCTTCCTCTTATTCTTGTTTCTCCTGGATGAGGAGCTAGATACCCCTACATGCCCCAAGCCAGCTCTTTTGGCCTGAGCAGAGAAGGTATCAACTAACGGAAGAACAGTTTTTGGCATAGAGAAGCTCTTGACGATCTTCCTTTCTGCCGCAAGTAGTTCTTCCAACTTGTCGACTTCCTCCTGCTTAAGATCAAGGAGCTTAAGAGACTCTGAATGCTTTGAAGTCAGGTCCAAGTGCTCCTGTCGAAGGGAGATTAAACTGGTGATCTCTTACCTCAGGGATACACTCTCACTTTTAAGGATTTTAACTTCCTTTTTCTCAGCCTTCAGTCTCTTTCAACATTCCAGGAAAATATTGAGCAGAAGCTCATACTTATCGAGGAGCTCAGCTTTACGGGCAGAAGGGCTATCCTCAGGGTCATCATCCTGAGACTCAGGATCAGAGTCAGAGTCGGAGAGAGGGGTGTGAGCTTTTACCTTCCCAGTAAATGGGGGGCATTCTCTTTCTGAGTTAGAGCGACCCATTAGCCCAAAGTAGGCTTCCTCATCATCGCTGGTGTCTGACGTATCAGATTCACTCAGCGTCTTTGGCTTCTTTGTGATGTAACTCCTCTCCTTCTTCTTGTCTTTTGAGGACCTGTGCTCCTCTCCCTTTCCCTTTTCCCTCTTGCCTTGATGGCAGTCGGCCACGACGTATCCTGGCTTGTTGCAACCAAAGCATATAATGTCAGATGAGCGGTGTTTGTTCGGTTTGGAAACATACCTGTCAGAAGAATAGTTCTTCTTCTGATCCCTTGAGGAGGAGCCGTTTCTCTTTCTCTGATTCCTCAGCTTGAGGAACTTCTTGAATTCCCGTGTGATAAGGGATAAGTCTTCCTCTGACAATTCTGAGCTGGAGGAGCTTGGCTCAGAGTCTTCCTCTTCATCCCTCTTCCACGCACGGGAAGAAGCGGCACCCTTGCCCTTTCTGGAATGAATGGCTTTCAGGGCCACCATCTTTTCCTTGGCCGCGGCTTTCTCTACTTCCTCTTCAGCCTTCCTTGTGTTCAACTGGAGCTCATAGGACATGAGCTTCCCGAACAAAATCTGTGGGTCAGTTTCCGCAAGTCTGCCAAACTCGCGGATGGCGCAGATCTTTGTGTCCCATTCCTTAGTGAGGGACCTAAGGAACTTATCATTGAGTTCACCGTCAGTGAACACTCTTCCATATCCTTTGAGTGCATTGACGATCTTGAGGAAGTTTTCGAAGGTAACTCCGATCTCCTCCTTTGGCCCTTGCCTGAAGGCCTCATATTTCTAATTGAGGAGGGATCTCCGATCGTCCCTCACTTCATCTGTGCCCTCCATTAGGACAATCAGACAGCTCCAGAGATCCTTGGCTGTCCTGCAGTTACAGAAGTTCTGCATCATAGAGTCGTCAACTGCGCTTACCAGGATGTTCTGAGCTTTCTTGTCGAGTCCGAACAGCACCATTTCGTCCTTGTCCATTTCCGAAAGTTTCTTGGGCACTTTCTTGGTTGGATCAATGGTGGAGTCCTTAGTGAGAATGTAAGGTCCCTCCTCCACTATCATGAAGAGCCGGGGGTCGACTGCTTCCATGTAGAATCTGATTCTTTCCTTCCAGATAGGAAAGTTCAGTCTGGTGCATACTGGGATTTTGCCGGAGTGCTTGAGTCCGTCCATGGAAGATATCGGTCTTCTTCTTGACACTGGTGGCAGGATTCTACTCAAGGTGTGAACCTTTTTGATGAGGAGCCTCCCTCTGATACCACTTGAAAGTCCACCTAGTGCCAACTAGCTTCACCTATGGGGGGGGGGATAGGTGACTTGCAGCGTATTTGCGGAATTAAAATTGTACCTGCAGAATCAAAACAAACCACACAGCACAGAAAATAATACAGGCAATTTATAGTGGTTCCCCGATTTGGGTACGTCCACTTTCCCCCTTTGACCTATCTCCCAACCAGGGATGACTCGGTCACTTCACCAATAGGATTGAAATCCAATCCTTGCACTATCGGAAGGAACCCTTTCACACGTAGGAGTCGACACTCCCACAACACGGGTTGCACCCAACCCAACAACTAGGAATCAAATGTTCCTTTACAATGAAAAAGAAATTGGAGTGTATAAGAAATACAAACAACTTGAAGATCTAGGTGTCCCTTTTCGTTAGACTACGTGTTCTTGTAGACAACGAAAAGTCCACAACCCTTGATCTTTCTTGGAGAGAATCTCCCCGAGACCGGCGGCGGCAAAGGGCGGCGGCAAGGCTCTCGGTGTTGGCGGCGGCAACTGAAAACAGCAGCGATGCACTGGAGATTCAATCTTCTTAGCGAAGTCGGCAAGGTCTTCCAACAGTCACACTAGGATCGATCGTCTCGATCGATTCGGACGGGGATGGATTTCCCTATCTTAAATCAAGAGACAAAAGATCTCTGGTTAGATGCGTGAGACGTTGTGCAATACTTGGCTTCTGTCACCGTGGATCTGGAGGAGATCGAGATCTGTTACGGTGACCACTGCACGAGCGGCGGCGGAGACGATCGGCGGAGCTAGTTCGCGAATTTAGGGTTTGACGGCGGCTCGGCTTTCGTATTCTGTATTCGTAAAAATCACTGTACACCAATACTTGTGTATTTATACACTAGGTCATAAAGATGACCGTTGTGGGCCCCACCAAAGCAAAGACCTAAGTCCGGTTCGAAATACCGCTGGAAACCTGGACCGGTCCAGGAAATGTCGGAAATTTGCCCAAGTCAAATTCGGCGAGAATCGTAGGTGATTCTCGACGAATCGGCGAGAATCACTTACGATTCTCGCCGAATTCTACTTGGCGAATTCTGGCTGCACAGGTTATAGAGGCCGGGGAGAATCGGCGGGAATCATATTTGATTCTCGCCGAATCGTCGAGAATGCAAAGTCATTCTCGACGAATCGGCGAGAATCACTTAGTGATTCTCGACGATTCTGCCTTAGAGAATTTTCTGACTGCGTCGAGACAGCCGGCCCAACCTGGCGAGAATCATCTAGTGATTCTCGACGACTCGTCGAGAATCACTAGTGATTCTCGACGAATCGGTGAGAATCACATAGTGATTCTTGACGATTTACACTTAGACGATTCTCGTCTTTCAACCCGTGAGCTGGTCTTTGGCCCATCCTTGCTCCTTGTCTGCTCTTGCTTTATCATGGCCCTGTACTTGAAATTAAGTACACCCCAATAGAGAGAGTACACGTAGGCCAACACACTGATCTGCTCAACGAGGGATTACGTCGCGCAGACCCGTGTATATTGACCCACTGCACCCTGACATTGGTGTGTACTTAGCGTGGAATAACTGCAAGCACAACTTAAAATATTTCATCAAACACACTGTCTATTTACCTTGGCTTGCTCAGGGGCTTCTTCAAATCAGGTACATTATGGATACAATACCCAACAGACCCAATTCATTTTGGGGTCCTAAGGTAAGATAAATTCTATTTTGCAGGATAGTCCAAGTGGTCGTACCCATTTATGGTCCTTGGACAGAGATTGTTCCAAACTTAGGATTGGAACAAGGTGGCCATCTTCAGAATCATACACCTATAGATAGAAGTGGATGGATAGACTATCAAGCAAAGTATGTCTAGGACATGTGCAATCATTAAGGGGGAGCTAGGTCAGTCTTATGTGTTGGACTAGCTTGAGTCCTACTAAAAGGATTGGTATTAGGAAACCTCCTGCACCAAGTGGATCTGTTAGAGAGATCCAGATTAAAATCTATGACTAAGGAATAGGAAAGGATCTTGCTCAGCTAAAGGGTACTTTGCAGGGAGCAAGAAAGTTGTTGTGTATCCAACATCTACTCCAAGTCTACAAGACAAAGATAAGTAGAATTCATCTAGTTAATTATTCTACTAAATGTTCTCTCAATTGAAAGTAATCCTTTATCACTTGGCAGGGCTATGATTTTTAGATAGGATAATTGTGTAATTAAAAATATGAGGAGAAGTATGAGATAAGTCTTAAAAATGTCTCAACAAATAAGTAAGTGGCATATATATTCACTAAGCCACTAGGTGGAACTAGATTCAACATCCTCAAGTTTGACATAGGAATGTTGAAGTTGGTTCAAGTAGCTCTTCTCTAGTTGTATATATTGTATGTATGTTGTAGGTCAACTTAAATCCCCGCAGGATTGGTCAGTGAGGATGAGAGGGAGACTATCCAGATGATTGCAACTGCTGTGAGTAAGCAAGTTCACATGAACAACTGGTTTGCACCAGTTATTGGTGATACAAGTTAGCATATTCCTACGGGAATAGTAGTGTAAAGAAATACTTGGTATCAAAATGAAAGGATGGTTCAAGAAAAGATCATTCAAGGTTCAAGTGGTCTCAAAGTCCAGCAGCTGTAGGAGCATTCAGCCTCATATAGAGAGGAAGCTGACAGTTGTACCAGTGGTATCATCTGCAATCAACGAGGGAGAAAAGGGATTGATCAAGTGGTATCAAGTGGAATAGGAGAGTTGGGTTAGTGGTATCAACTCAAGAGATATGATCACTATGGGGGTGGTAACTGACTATGATCAAGGATGAAGACAATGATCAAGGGGGAGAATGATGTTTGGGTTGCCAATGCAAGAAGTACATCGGGGTCTTAAACAACATGTGGACAACATTCCTCCTATTCAAGAAGGACTGTTTGACAAAGCAGTAAGAAAGTTAGAGCAAGAGGCAAGTCTGTTGCTATAGAAAAAGAAAATATCTGGCTCAGCATGAAGAGATCTAACATGATGCAAGGGAGTTGTTATGCTCAATTGATGATAATTTAGCTTCATCTCCAGGACCATAACCTCCAGGTAGATAAGTCCTTGATGCTATATCAAGACTATAAAGACCCTTAAGTGGTATTAAAAGTTAAATGGACTCATGTGTCCATTATAGATGATGATAGAAGATGCTCCTATTGAGGGGGAGCAAGCCAAAGTACTCATGTTGAGAGGGAACAAGTCCAACACTTGGTGAAATAGGATTTGCTTCCTGATTAAAAGGGGCAGGCAGCTGCTGCAGTGGATCAGCTGTCACAACTGCTGATAAGTTTGTCCTAAGGATAATGCACAGACTAAGGGGGAGATTATTTATGATATTGTCATAATCTTCTCTAAATCTGAGATGTTACTGCTGTTATTGAAGGGACAGTGCTGCTGTAGGAGAATAGGAATAGTCAGCTCCTCCCACACTATAGTTGTCCCTACTGAAGTCATAAAATGGAGAGGTGTTGCACTAGCTCAAGGGGATGAATGATAGCAACTAGCTCAAGTGGATCAATGGACTACTCAAGTGTCAAGGGGTTGTAGTGATGTGGTGTATTAATGGTATCACCATAAGAGGATGCTGATTCTATTGATACAACATCAGCAAGTGGACTACAATCTCAAGATGTATGCCTATTGGAGAAGCTAGAAAGGGGTAGAAGGTAGAGGCAATACTTTGAAGGGAAGTGATGTAGAAGCAATACTTGACATGACCAGAGTAAAGTTGAGTCATTGCATACTACTTGGAAATATTCAAGTACTATGAGGAATGCAATGACAATATATTAGACAACTCGAGTCAGTGCATATTATCAGGAAAGTGCTTCTAGTAGGCTTGTATAAGGAGAGTGCACATTGAACTATTGGGCTAGTAATTCAAGTGATACTTGCACTAGCAGTTAATTAATATGTTTTATTGTGATATTCTTCTTAGTATTGCTGTGTTCTGCCTTCTTCAAATATGGGGAGATTGTTGGGAATATTTCCCTCAATTTTCCCTAGATTTGAAGAAGGCATCCCAAGCAGTCCTAAGTGCATAATTATATTTGATATAGTTCAAGTTCAATGTGAGCAGGATGTCCCTTGGAACATGTTTAGACAGGTGGTCTAAGAGATTGTGACAGCTGGTCACAAGGTGGAAAGACAGAAATTGCCTAAGTCCACAGGCATTGAGTGAAGTATATTCACTAAATGCTAGGTGAGTAAAATTGTTGAGTATAGTCTCAGCCTAATAATTGGCAAGCTGAAAATGTGGCTAAGTCCATAGGCATTGGCTGAAGTCTACTCACTCAATGCCATATAACAAAAAGCTGTGAGACAGGCTAAGACTGTCAAAGCCTAAGAAGAATCAACAAGAATGTGGCTAAGTCCACAAGCATTGAGTGAAGTCTACTCACTCAATGTCATACAATAAAAAGCTGTGAGATAGACTAAGACAGTTAAATCCTAAGAAGAAACAACAAGAAAGTGTCTAAGTCCATAGGCGTTGAGTGAAACTTACTCACTCAATGTTATACTCCATAATCATTAAGAATTGCTCATTCAGTCAAAGCTACAGAAAAACTATGTAGTTATTTTGATTAAGTCCACAGGCATTGAGTGAGGCAAGCTCACTCAACGCCATGTGATAAAAAGGATTAACTGAACCTTAGTCAGTCAGAGACTATGATTTCACGGAAATTTGGTTAAGTCCAAATACATTGAGTGAAGGCTACTCACTCAATTCCAGATAACAGAAGAATATCTGTTAAGTAGTTTAGCGTTGAGTGAAGATTATTTACTCAATGCCAAGTGACAAAATCTGTCTAAGTAATATGGCATTAAGTGATGAAGGCTCACTCAACGCCTAGTAATAGAAAGTCTGGCTAAGGTAAAAAGCGTTGAGTGTTGAAGACACACTCAATGCTCTCAACGCCAGAGAAGCAGGAATATTTTCTAAGGCAAAAAGAATTTAGTGGACTCAATGCTCTCAACGCTTAGAGACAGAAAGATTTTCTAAGTGCTTTAGCATTGAGTGAAGGTTGCTCACTCAATGCCTAATGACAGAAAAACTTTTCTAAGTGTTTTGGCATTGAGTAAAGGTTACTCACTCAATGTCTAGTGACATAATATCTGTCTAAGTGTTTTGGCAATGAGTGATGCTTTCTCACTCAACGCCTATACTAAAGTTGCTTGATTTTAGCTAAGTCCACAGATGGTGACGTCACCAAAGTCAACAAGTCAACAAAATTCAAATTTGTAGCAGGAAAGCTACAGTACGTGACAAATGTTGTCGCTTGCCTTTAGTACAACAATTAATGTAAAAGTTGGTAGCTTCCAACAAATTCAAGATGGGGCACACTACTCAAAGAGTCGTTGATGGGCTAATAATAAAAGGCGGAGATTGAGGAAGAAGAAGCAACGTTTTGGAAAAAGTCTTCTGGACTTCATCTTCCTGCCGGCCATTTTTGTAGAGCTTGGAGATCCAGTTCAAAGTGATGATCCAAGAGCAAAAGAAAGTTAGTCTGTAACACACAAACAGTTGGTTGTTGATATCTTCATCTTCATCAGTAATGTTAGAAACATCTTCTCTGAGAAAAGGTAGCAGCCAAGGGATAACCAAGCTGCAGTTTCTGGGTGCTTCAAACAAGATAGCTGGTGTCATTTCTAATCTTCACCAGCAAGCTCAGAGTGATTCTCCGAGAAAGAAGAGGCAACAAGGGCTAACCCTAGTAGCAGGTACTTCACAGTTCCAATAGGAAATATTCTGAAGATCCATTTCTGGAAGCTGTGAAGAGGAGAACTTGGAGAAGTAGTGATCTGAAAGAAGTCTAAGGGACTATTCCTCTGGAGTCAAAGTTAGGGCTAAATCTCTTCTGCCTAGGAAAGAAAGAAGAAGCAGAGCAGTTGTCTACAAGTTACTTCCAACACAAGACAAAGCAAGATCTTAATCCTTATTTCTATGAAGAGGTTAGGGTTAGGATTCTCTAAACTAAGGTAGCAACAAGACAAGATGCAGTCACTTCTTAGTTCCAGCAAGAAAATATCTGGAGCTAAGAAGAAGAAGATAGGGCAGAGTATTTCTCAATTCAGGTAGCAATAGGCTCTACGATTATTTCCTTAGAGTCAAAGTTAGGCTGAGTTTATCTCAGTCAAGAAATATTGGAACAAAGACATATCCATTGTGTCAAGATCAACTCACCAACCCACTTCCATCTTGTAGGATCCTTTTTGGATCTGAGTGGTAGGAGAAAATTTGCTCTGAGGTAAGATCTAAGTTTGGATCTCAGGTGTAGGGCTATTTTGCATGAGTGTAGTATATGGGTGCAGATCTGAGAGTAGGTTTATGTTGAGAATCTAAGGTAGGTGATTAGTTGATCACTAAGAGTAGAATCCAGTTTGGATCTGAGGTAGGAATTTGTGTCTGAGGTAGGAGAGTCATTCTCTTTGAGTTGTAGGATTCTTTAGATCTGAGGTAGGGCCTTTGTGCCTGAGCTATAGGAGAGTCATTATCTCTGAGGTAGGATCCTTTGTGGATCTGAGGTAGGGATGTCATCCCAGCCCGAGTTGTAGGGCCTTTGGGCCTGAGGTAGGTTATCTTTGGATCACTGAGTTGTAGGGTCTTATTCCTGAGTTGTAGGTCTTGGAGGAGACTGAGTGGTCCTGTGGGATCATGTTGTAAGCTCTTAGGAGCCAAGATTGGAGAAGTCCCTTGTCTAACTATAAGTTAGAAAGGTGGGAGGGAAAGTGGACATACCCATAATTTGGGGAACCACTAAAATTTTGGTGTGTTTCTTTGTTATAGGTTATTTGGTTCTTGATAGCAATAATCTACTAACTCACCAAGCAATTAATGAAGGAAAGTATAAGAAAGTCACAAGGGATAAATAACCTATTCACCCCCCCCCCCCCTCTAAGTGATTTAGCTATCCTTAAAACTAAAGACTTTCAATATGTCATCACAAATCACCCTTTTATTGTCTATTTATGTCATGTATATTTACTCTAATGCTTTTCATTCAATTTCTTTTCAAATTCTTTCTATACTTTTCTCTCGCGTTTCCACTTTCATATCTTTTGCTAATAACAAAAGGGGGAGAATATCTAAAGAACTCTATTGTTACTGGTGGATAGCTTACATTAAGGGGGAGTAAATATGTACTCTATTATTAATGGTGGGTAGCTTACATTAAGGGGGAGTAATTATTTACTTAATAAACATTTAAGGTCATCCATTTAGGTGGAGAATGTGCACTTCAAGTACTTATATTGCTTCTCATCTTTTGTACACCATATTATAACTCATAACAGATTTCTTTCTAAGAGGATTTATTATTATCAAATGGGGGAGATTGTTGAAGCATGCGTTTCACACTCTTTGGTTTGAAAATAACAAATCCTAAATGTATTTGATCATAGTGTGTTTGTGGTGTGTAGATATAATAGGTATAACACTCTGATTATTTTGGATGGGTGACGAACATTAGTTTTTTCAAAGTTGAGCTATCATTGATGACACTTACAAACGACCCGCATTAGCATGATGATGTCATCCATGATGTAGACCACGATGCGTACTATCAACGATACCGCCTGGCGATATCGTGATATCGTGGAGCAATATTCCCATGACCATACACGACCTCTAGCATCTCAGCACGGTTATTATAGAGTGGGACACATGTCAGCCATTGGAGATATCGCATGCGATATCGTGCTACTGTCGTGCGATAGTGGAAAAACTATAAATGGACTGAACTTCGGGAGTTTGAGGTTACACACCTCTAGGAGCCTTGATCTCGTACATATCCATCCAGATAACTCAGTGGAACCAGAAAAACTTCTAAGTGTTCGTGAAATCTCAAGAGAGAAGAAGGGACCGTTCGTGCTTCTCATCTCTGGCGATCTTTACAAGGATTTTTCGGCCTCTTCAACGCTCAAGACCTGAGCGAGTTTTTATTCTCAGATTTCTTTTTTTTTTCATTCACTTTGTAATCAGTAGATAATTCACCGTCTTGTGAGTGGCGACTAGGCCCGTGTGTGTTTTAGGGGGAAATTGTTGTTGTATGTGCAGCGACTAGGTCGTGGTGAGATCTAAGGGCAGGCTAGTTATTGTATCTAGGGAGAGATAGGCTTTAGCTGGTCGGCCCTTGGGAGAAGGGCCAGTAAAATCAAAAAGGAGATTTTATTTTTTTATCACAACCTCGATTTCAAGCTTTATTGAAATCTTTTGTATGTAATTTTTTTCACTTATGAAATAAACATTCATTTCAATTTATCATACATTTCCAAGTGTTTTGTTATAAATATTTGGTTGTGCTTAAGTATTCTTACTTTTAGTAAAAATTTGACTAAGTAATTTGTTAGGAGAAAAATTACAGTTTGCCTTTGTTCACCCCCTTTAAGGGTGCCTCAAGATCCAATAAGTTTTATCTATGGAGAAGATCAAACACGAGCGTTGCACTCATGTAGGGCCGGAGGCCCTTTTTGTTACATTCACAAAGGGCTGGAGGTCCATTCTATTGCACTTACATAGGGCCGGAGGCCCGTTAATTAAGCTCACCGGGGCGGGACAAGCCCGTCGCTTGCGGCTGGGTACTATCATACGGGGCACGGGGAGCCCCCGTTCGGGGGTGGAATTATTCATGGGAAAACCCGGGCACGGGCCCGTGCTCAATTTTTGGTGTGAAAAATATTTATTTATAGCCTATACAAACTTTAATAATTAATTTCTATTCAGCCGCTTAACGAAATTTAATTCAGAAAGCGGTGTTGGACTCATATTGAAAAATTATAAAAGATAGACCCTTCTATCAAAAAATTAGATAGACCCTTCTTTCTAAATGCCAAAAATCTATTATGATTAGATTTAAGTATTCATAAAACAATAACTTTATCCATCGGATTCGATTTAGATCTAAAACATTATGCGTATGCTTGATTTTTATATTCTGGTCGAATTGATTTAACAGATTCCTAATCTTATTTATCTGATTCAATATGAGATTGCAACTTAGTATAAATCTAGTTGCTTATTTTTGCATATAAATTGACTTAACATGCGATGTAATGAAACTTGATGTTGAAATTGTTGAACTGAAAGTGGCAGCCTAGATGGACTGTTCGTGCGGACTATGCAGACAATTTCGACGGTCTCGATGGTCAGACCATACGGTATGAGCAGATAGAGGGTGGCAGCCTGGCAGGTCGGTCTTGTTGTTGCTAGCGGTCTATTCTCTGTGGAAGCCGGGCGGATAGGATGTTTATCTACAGAGTTGTCGGGTTGGCCAGTGTTGTGGTCTGGTTTAGATCTGCTTCATGTCCGGGGTAGCTATCTAGGAAGTCACGCGGTTTGTGCGGACGGATGTCTTTGTCTGTCGAGTTCGGTAGTTGTCTGCCTTATGTGCCTTGGCTGCGAGCTCGAAGTGTGCAGTCTGGTGGTGTGTTCACAGAGCTTGTTGGTGGTGGTCTTCTTGACTTGGCATTTGGCATCAAGGCGGGTAGAGTCACTATCTGGCCTTGGTTGTGTGTGGAGGACTGCTTGTTTTGCTTATCACAGTGGACTGGATATGTATTTGCTGGTTGTGCGGATACTATTGGGTACATGGGACACAATGTACTTGATTTAAAGAAGCCCTTTCAACTCAATGATATACACAAGTATGTATTTGATGTATGTTTCAGTTCATATATTCAGGTTGCCTATTTCATATTTATTGGACAGGTGTTTCAAGTCATATTGATAGGTGGACTCAAAGAAGCTGACTGGAAAGTGAAGAAAATTTCCTAAGTACAAAAGCATCGAGTGAAGTCAGCAAAGTGCTGAGTGAAGTCAGCACAGTCAACAGCTGGCAAATTGCAATGCAGAAAAATGGCTAAGTACAAAAGTGTCAACACACTTCAACTATGTTGACAACTTTGCAGGATCAATGTCGAGACAAGTTAGTTATCTCAAAACTTTGAAGATCAAGTCAGTAGTGTCGAGACAAGTCAGATATCTCGACACCTTAAGACAATTATGTTGAGACAATACAACTATCTCGCTACAATATAGAACTCAAGTACAGACTTAAAGTGTAAACACTCAGCAGGAAGTAGTGTTGAGACAATTTAACTATCTCGACACAGTAAAGAATAAAAACAAGTATCGATACTGGGCAGGCTGAAGTGTCAAGAAAATTCAACTATCTCGACACAGTGAAGAATAAAGCAAGTGTAGACACCCGACATGCAGTAGTATCGAGATAATTCAACTGTCTCGACACCTTCAAGTTTAGACTGATAATTCTACTAAGTAAAATTGTGTCGAGACTGTTAAGATGTCTCGACACCTTCTAAGAACACTTAAGTAATAAAATGTCGAGATACTTTGGATATCTCGACACTTATGTTTTTGAGGATGTACAGAGTCAACACAAAAGTGTCAAGACATGTCAGAAATGTCGCATCAGCTATAGTATCATGATATTTCATTAGAAACTATTTGAAGGAAGAATTAGAGTATGATGGCATAATGATGACGTCATCAATCAGAAGCCAACTACCCGTGAAGGCTATAAATAAAGGGGTTGTCTACACAGAAGATAGTTATCAGACAGATCAGAAATTCAACAAATCAATTCTATCATTCTAATTTATTCCAAGTCAGGGGAGGAAGAGAATCCCAAGAAGAAGAAGGAAGATGAAGGTCTTCAAGAAAATCTACTGATCCTTTCAACAAGTTAATTAGTGGATTAAGGTGGATCTGTTCTACAAAGTCTTCAAGGAATTCAAGCCAATCATCATCAAAAAGATTGCAGATCATGAGAAGTATCTTTTCAGCCAATCAATTCATCAAGAATTAATTCATTGCTGCTGAATTGAAGAATCTATATTATCAGATAAGTCGGATTATAGAATTGTTGTTTTCTGAAGATTACTTTTATCATTTTACCTCCCTATTTTGTAAGATCTATTTTAGATCTGAGTGGGTAGGAGATTAATTCTTTGAGTTGTAAGCCTAATTTATAATGGCTGAGGTAGGGTTCTTGAGGGACCTGTGGTATGTTATTTGTGTGGGATCACTAAGGTGTAAGCCTGTGTTATAAAGGCTGAGGTAGGGTTCTTGAAGGACCTGAGGTAGGAGATTGGGTGAATCTCTGAGGTAGGACCTGTTGGTCTGAGTGTAGGTTTCTTAATAGAAACTAATCTTGTAAGATCTTTTGATCTGAGTTGAATAGGAGGAGATATAACGTTATCTAGCACATTGATAGTGAGCAAGAAGGGGGAAAGTGGATGTACCCTAGATAGGGGAACCACTATAAAATTTTTGTGTACTCTGTGGATTTCTTGTGCTTGTGCTGTGTTCTAAGAATTGTTTGTGTTGTGATCTAGTGAAAGTATATTTTCAAATATCTGTTGAACAGTTAATCTAAGTGACAAAGAATATTGAATACACCTATTCACCCCCCCCCCCCCCCTCTAGGTGATTAACTACCCATAGATTTATCTTTCAAGTGGTATCAGAGAGAGGTTATTCAAAGAAAGACCTAACAGTCTGAAAAAGATCCTAAGGGTGGTTGAAAAATATCAGATTTAATGGCTTTTGAATCTCATAGAGAACTCAGTTATATAAAGCTTCCAAAATGTACTAAGAATAACTTTGTTATTTGGAAGAAAAGGGTGAGATTGTTATGGAGGCATCAGATCCAAAAATATTTGTCACAGTACAAGAAGGACCATATATACCAATGAAAGTATCTGTCTTAGATGTCAATGTGCAAAACCCTAAGAAACTATCTGAAATGACAAAGGATGTGGTGGTTCTTGCCATCATGGATAAAAGAGCACATAATATAATTGTCAGTGCAATAGATAATTCAACCTTTCAGAACTTAATGCACTATAAAGCATCCAAGGAGATGTGGGACACTCTTATAGTCTATATGGAAGGCATAAAAGAAGTCAGAGATTATAGAAAGTCTCTACTCAACTAGCAGTATGAGTCATTCCGACAAGGGAAGACTGATTTTATAGAACTATGTTATGAAAATTTCTTTAGAATTATCAATGACTTAAAGAATTATGGCAGAGAATTCTCAAACTATGAGCTAAATGACAAGTTTCTAAGATCCCTAAATAAAGAATGGGACATAAAGAATTATGCAGTAAGAGAGATGGGGAATCTGACGAACTTGTAACCTCAGGCCTTGTATGGAAAGTTATTGTCACATGAGCTTCAGTAAAATTCAAGAAAAGCTGAATATGAATATGCCAGAAGTTTAACTCAGACCAGATCTGTAGCTTTCAAAGCAAACTCATAAAAGAAGACTAGAAGAGAAATTCCATCATCACTAAGAAGGGATGAAGATACAGTTAGCACTGGGACTAGTTCTTCATCAGAAGAATTATCAGATGGAGAATTGGCAATGTTCACTAGACAATTCCAAAAGATGATGAGAAGAAGGAAGCAATGGAACAAGAAGAAATCTTCTGAGCCAAGTTCCAGCAAAAATAAAGACAAACACAAAAACAAATATGCGGTCAGGTATGATACAAACTAGAATAAAAAAATTAAGACTGACATTATTTGTTATTGCTGTAACAAACCTGGACATGTCATTGCTGACTGTCCAGTAAAAATAAAGGAGAGCAGGAATTTTAAGGAGAAGAAGTTCTATAAAGACAAGAAATCAGAAAAGGGTCTGATGGAAAACAAGTCGAAGACTTTATCTGATAGTGAGACTAATTCAACTAAATCAGAAGAACAACATGCACACATTGGACTATTCTTTTATGAAGAAGAATTCATTAGAGAGGCCATATAAAAGGGCAATAACTCCACAACTTCATCACACTATGGTGATTCTGAAGATGATATGGAGGTTAACTTGATGGAACTATCTGATGATCCAGAAATAGAAATTCTTGACTGTCAGGATACTCAAGTATTCTATGACAACTCAATTTGTTCTAAAACTTCTTTTTATGAGATTGGGGATGAGTCAGACTCATGTAACTCAAATTATGAGTCACATAAGTCCAACTCTGAGACTGAACTGCAGAAGCTTATAGGGAAATTTGGAAAACTGCAGAGGCTCTTGTAAAGAGCAAAAAGACTGTCAAAGAAGAAGCCATTGAGATTGCATCTCAAAAAGGTATTAAGTATCATCATGAGATGGCTACTCAAAATATTTGTCTTCAAAGTTCAAAGTTGCTAAGCTAACTAAGATCTTTGATGATCAAATCATATTGCAAAAACAAAATGATGCAACTATTCAGGAGTTAGAACTTAAACTCCTAAATGAGAAAAAAATTGTTCAGCAGTTTTCTAAACCTATAACTGTGCTCCCCATTATAGATAACTTCTCAAGAACACCTGGAAGTGGACTTAGTTATATTAAACCTAAGAGAAGAAGAGGCAAAAATCTGACAGGACAAAAAGATTCAGTCATGCCACAACCTGTGTTCTAGACTAAGGGAATAGAAATCCAAAATTCTGGACTAGTTGGACCAAACTCATATGTGAATAGGAAAGTTATTTCTAATATGCTTGCTCTAAGGAGGACTGTTATGACTGAGCGACAAAAATATAATTATGCTCCCAATCAAAATACAACTGTCAAGATTGCTGATTCCTGTCCTAAGGAATGTCTGCATAAAGTTCTTACTGTTCATCAAAAGAGGAGGTACAACAGATATGAATGTTGGTGTTGTGGAAAAATTGGACACTTTTCCCTGGACTGTTGGTTAAATCACACTGTATCTCATGGGCAGAAAGTATATCCAGTTAAGAAATTTTCAGGTGGTCTCAATGGAGCCAAAGCTAACAAGCACCTAGGACCCAAGGCAATTTGGGTTCCTAAGGAAAAATAAATTCTTATTCTGTAGGTATGTCCAAGCACCGAGATAGGCCCATCTGGTACTTGGATAGTGGATATTCCAGACATATGATTGGAACAAAGGGCAACTTGAGGGAATTTATTCCAGTACAGAATGGACCAAAGGTGATCTTTGGTGGAGCTGATAAAGGGATTACCGGAGGTTATGGTAAGATCTCAAATGGCTTAGTCACTTTCACTAAAGTAGCTTATGTAGAAGGGTTGTTACAAAACCTTATAAGCATAAGACAACTTTGTGATCTTGGCTATGACATTTCATTCCACAAGGATGAGTGCCTCATAAAGAAGTCAAGTGACTAAGAGGTCATCTTGACAGGCACTAGGTGTGGGAATGTGTATTGCTTAAATTTTCTTTGTCTAAAGTCAGACTCACCAATATGTCTAGTCGCAAATAAGAAAGCCTCACACTATGTCAAATGGCACAAGAGGCTAGCTCATTCGAACTATAAGGTCATAAGCAAGCTTTTCAGCAAAGAGCTAGTTATGAATGATATTAACATTAAATGCTCCAAGGAGAGCATTTGCTCTACATGCCAAAAAGACAAGCAGACCAAAGCTTCATTCAAAAGTATTAAAACCAAAGACTCAATGAGATGTTTATACCTCTTGCATATGGACTTGTTTGGTCCTATGCCAGTTCATACTCTATGAAGGAAAATCTACACTTTTGTGATTGTTGATGATTATTCCAAATTTACTTGGGTTTTCTTTTTAAGGAAAAATACTGAAACTCCCGATGTCTTCAAGACTTTTGTCAAACAAATACAGAATGAATTGAACAGTTCTGTGGTCAGAGCCAAAAGTGATCATGGAACTGAGTTTCAATCTGAATGCATGAAAAAGTTTTGTGAAGAACTTGGGATTCAACAAGAGTTTTCCAGAACACCCCAGCAAAATGGAATTGCTGAGAGAAAGAATAGAACTCTCATTGAAGCTAGAAGAACCATGTTGAGTGATTCTTCTCTCCCAGAATATTTCTGATCTGAAGCTATTAAAATAGCATGTCATGTTATTGATAGAGATTCAATCAACAAAAGGTTGAATAAGACTCCTTATGAACTAATGAAGGGCAAAAAACAAAACTTTGCCTATTTTAGAATCTTTGGATGTAGATGTTTTGTCCTTAATAATGGGAAAATATACAAAACTAAATTTGCTGAGAAGTCCTATGAAGGCATATTTGTTGGTTATAGTAACCACAATAAGGCCTATAGGGTCTTCAACTTGAGCGATCAAGTTGAAGAGGAGTCTGTTCATGTTGTATTTGATGAAAGTTCTATGTTTTATAATGCTAATCCAGGTACATCAAGCATAATAGGAGAAGACTTGAAGCTAAAGGAGCTGTCAAAAGAAGACCCTGCTCCAGCAAGGCAAAGTATACAAGATGGAATCAGTATTATTGAGGAAGAGCTTGCACAAGAACAACTAGAAGAAGAGACTCAACAACAGGATGAAGTTGTTTCAAGAGAAGAGGTCACATTCCAGTAGCTGTCAAACATCTAAGGAATCATCCAAGGGAACTAATTATTAGAGATACAGCTTATGGTGTGACCATGAGGAGTAGACATCACAACACTGTGATGTACTCAAGTTTTCTGTCACAAATAGAACCAAAGAAGTTTGAAAAATCCAATATAGATCCATTTTGGATAGGGGCTATGCAGGAAGAATTGAACCAGTTCAAGAGATGTAGAGTCTGGAAGCTAGTTCCCAGGCCAGATGACTATAACATTATAGGAACTAAGTGGATATATAAGAACAAACTGGATGAGAATGGTGTTATAATCACAAATAAGGCTAGACGGGTTGCAAAGGGATATGGACAAGAAGAGGGTATAGACTTTGATCAAACCTTTGCACTAGTGGCTAGATTGGAAGCTATTATAGTCTTCCTGGCATATGTAGCCTACAAAGGATTCATGGTTTAATAAATGGATATGAAGTCAGTCTTCCTTAATTAAAACCTCAAAGAAAGGATCTATATTGAGCAACCATTAGGTTTTGTTGACTCTACTAAACCTAATCATGTTTATCTTTTATTAAGAGATTTATATAAATTAAAATAAGCCCCAAGGGCTTGGTATGAGACTCTGTCTAAATTCTTTCTGGAGAACAAATTCTCAAAAGGGAAAATAGACAAAACACCATTCATAAATGAAGTCAAAGGCAAGACCATCTTAGTACAAATATATGTAGATGATATTATATTTGGTTCTACTGATGAGTCACTTTGTACTAAGTTTGCCAAAATTATGCAAGATAAGTTTGAGATGAGTAGCATGGGTGAACTTGAGTTTTTCTTGGGTCTCCAAGTTAAGAAAACTATAGATGGACTTTTCATTAGTCAATCTAAGTTCACCAAGGAGATAATCAAGAAGTATGGTAGGGAAACAACCACTTCCATGAGAACTCCTATGGGGTCCAGTATATCTTTAGACAAGGATGGTGCTGGCAAGCTAGTTGATATCACCTTGTATAGGGGCATAGTTGGATCACTGCTCTATTTAACAGTCAGTATGTCAAACATAATGTATGCTACTTGTGTCTGTGTTAGGTATCAAGCTTGCCCTAAAAAATCTCACTATATAGCAGTCAAAAGAATATTGAGATATCTAAAGGGCACACTGAATCTTGGCCTATGGTATCCTAGGAATAGTGATTTTGAACAAACAGGCCTTTCAGATGCAGATTATATAGGATGTAAAGAAGACAGGAAAAGCACATCAGATTCATGTCAATTCCTTGGAAGAAGGCTGGTGTCATGGAGCAACAAAAAGCAAATAAGTGTAGCAATATCCACTATTGAATCTGAGTACATTTCAGCTGGAAGTTGTTGTGCACAATTGCTTTGGATTCAGCATCAGTTACATGATTACAACATTCATCTAAGTAAAATTCCATTATACTGTGATTCTACTAGTGTCATTTCTATTGCAAACAATCTTGTGTCATATAGTATAACTAAACAAATTGAAATTAGATATCACTTTATTAGGGAGCATGTAGAAAATGAAGATATTAGTTTAGAATTTATTCCAAAAAATAAACAAATTAATGATATTTTCACTAAGCCCCTAGAAGAAGAGAAATTTAATTTCTATAAGTTTGAACTTGACATGTTGAATCTTGAATAATTTATGCATATATATATAAGAAAACTGATAAAAATAAGAATACAATATAAATGTCAGTAATTAAGTTTACTTACCTAAATATCAAGAATATACTTAAACATGTCAAGTATCTATATTTTAGAAAACAAAATTTTGACTAAGTCAAAAGTTGTGTCGACACCAGAGAATGTGTCGAGACATCTAAGAAAGTGTCGAGACACTAGAAAATGTGTCGACACTATATATGGTAATGTGTCGAGACACCAGAAAGTGTGTCGACACTGCATACTGCAATGTGTTGAGACACTAAAGTAAGTGTCGAAACATGAGGGTGTCGAGACCCTAAGGTATATGTCAAGATACATTATCCTTGTGTCGATTTGTGTCGACACATCTCGATAGAAAAATTTTCCCTGTGTCGAGACTAGGTATTTACCTAAAAATTTGGAACAGTTTCAATGCAGCGCGCCCTTTCGTCTTCAGGAAAGATTACACTATAAATAGGGTGTGAGAGTAGAAGTCGACTACGCTTTCTTGATTTCTTGAACTTTTGATTTCTAAGTGTCGAGACCTTGAACCCAGATAAGTCGACACTCGTTAATCCTTTCTCTCCACTCAAATGGCACCTAAGAATGAAGATAACATCTTTGAAGGTTATGAGCTTGTTCACAATGGATTCAACTTGACGGGTGAAAAATTAGGAATGTAATAACCCTAATCAATGAAGCGGGTTTGGAATATCTGCTCTCTGAACCTTTAAAAATATGGAAACATGAAGTTTCAGAATTCTTCTTAAATGCTCAACTAAATTCTAACTCAGAAAAGATTAAGTCTAAAGTGAATGGAGCAAAGGTTAAAATCACAACCAGGAGATTGGCCAAGATTTTTAAATTACTAAGAATTGATCAGGACGATGACCTTGATTCTACCAGGACTGCAGATTCTTTGAAGTTGTGTGGATTGGCCCCAACACAAAGATTAGAAGCACCTTGATCAGGAAGGGTACGAATACACAAGGCAAATTCCTATTTGAGATAGTAGGGAAGGTGCTACTATGTAAAACAGGGGCACATGACAGGATCTCTGCATTTATGTTTGACCTGATGACTAGAATTATCTTCATAGTCAAGACTAACTGGAGTAAAATAGTCTTTGACAAGATTGTAGAAAGTATCAAGAAGCCCAATATGGGCAGAATAATAAGCCTCTACTTGGTTCATGCCATTCCTAATATCCTCACCCTTAAGATTAGATCAAAGATCAATCACATTAGGAGAATGGACATGAGGATACTTGCAAGGTGGGATATAGTACTATCCAAGGAAACACTTATAGTGGAGAAGGAGAAGAATAAAAAGAAGAAGGCAGTGGTTGTGGAAGAATATTCTTCTAGTGAATCTGAAGAACAAGGTAGTTCCAGCTCAAAGAAATAGGCTGATACAAAACCTGTAAAATATCCAAGTACCTCTCCTTCTACTAGTGATCAGATGCAGGGGGAGATAATCCCACATAGGGATCCAATTGAGGGAGAGAACCTCAATGTTCTGCTAGATATAGATATGGATACTATAAATACTATTATAATGGAAGTAGTACAAGAGTTGGAAACTGTGCTGGAACAGTTAGAGGTTTCTGAATAGGAAATACCTGATAGGGAGATTGAGGATGCTGCCTCTAAGGAGACAGAAGAAGAAATCTTTCTAAATACGAATACAGATATCCAATGGGAGATTACTGCTCTTCAAGAAGATCCAGTTCATGATGACATAGAGCTTGGTGAATAAGGTGCAAGAGTTGAGGGGGAGTTAGCCAATCTGGCCCCAACTACTGAAAATGCTAAAGAGCCTACATCTGTTGAAGTAGTCAGTTCTTCAGAATCTGAGGAGGAAGAAGCCTCTCAGATAAAGAAAAGGAAAATAACTGAACTCAAAAAGAGGAGTAAAAGCTATAAGAAGATCATTCAGTCTGGACCAACACCTGCTCCTGCAATAGATTCAAGCTCACATTTGGTTCAACTACAGATAATGCTAGATCAACAGAGAAATCAACTGTAAAAGTATGTGGATGAAAGCAATAAGGAGTTGCAGTTTCAGCTTGCATAAGAAATCAAATCCATTAGATTTGAAGTAAATCTGTTGAAGAAAGATATGACTGATTTCTTTCAGAGAGGAGCTAATGTTGTAGTGTACATTGTTAAACAACAAGTGGAGCCAAAAAAATTGAAGATGAAATAGTTGTAAAACAAGGTTATGTCATGGAAAATCTGAATAAAATGAATGAGAATATGATAGTTATGCATAATGAAACATTGGCAGAGATAGCTAAGAAAACTACTTCTCTGGAGACTAAGATAATCTCTACCTCCAAGGATATTGAAACTCAACTATTTACTAAATCAGCCTCTATGATTCAAGATATCAATGCTTCTTGAAAAGAACTGGATGACCACTTGCTCAAGGCAAAGAGTCACTTGTCCTCGGGGATTATCCATCTTGAAGGTCAGGTTAGATTTTACAAAAATCACTTAAGAGATCATATAGAAAGAGAAGTCATAAAAGGGGAGAGATTAGTGATAAAGGCAAGCTCTGAGCATACTATTTGGACCTCAAATAGCATCAGAGAAACTCTAGGCCATCCTCGCATATGGTATGATGAAGATCAAACTACTGAGTATGGTTGCCAACCAGCTCATTTTGAGGCCATTCAAACTATTTTCCAGTCCAAGTACAGTCCTCCACCACAAATTCATAATATAGTATATGAGGAGATGGAGATGACTGCTTCTTCATTGCTTAAAGAGAAAGAAGCTCAACTATTTAAGAAAAGATTCAGGGAACATGCTGAAGCTAGGACAGATTTTGAGTAGTGGAGTCCAACTTCTAGATCTATTATACTCACTATATGAAAAGCAGTCAATAATAATACAGCGAACAGGAGAAAATGGTATTCAGAAAAGGAATGGGTCAAGCTTACAAAGCAGCACGAGATCATCTACAAATTCAGAAATGATCTGAAGGCAGGGAAGATCCCAGCTGATTCTATTGAGCCCAGCAAATATTTTCCCAAGCCTTATCATTATCTTGAAAGGAAAAGGCTCATGCAAGAAGAAATTTCTAAAGCTAAGAATGTCAAGGGAAAGGAAAAAGTGGTTGATGACAAAGTGCCTGAAGTCAAAGATAAAATATAGTCAGGAAAAGACATTGTCATCAAAGAGCCAGAACAGCCTTAGAATATTATTTCTTTTTCTAGGAGCTATGTAATTTGTCTTTTAAGAACATTGTAAAACAACTGAAAAGTGTAATTTTTTAACATATTGTAATGAAAAAGTTTGGTTGCACTCTATTCTATCTGTGTTATCATTGTTGTTCATTTTATAGTTTTGTTCAGCACTTTTCATATACATCTTAATTATCATATTTTGGTATTGTGGTGTATATTATTAAATTGAGGTTATGAATTCTCCAAATAGGCAGAGATTGTTGGGTATATTGGACACAATATACTTGATTTGAATAAGCCCTTTCAACTCAATGATATACACAAGTATGTATTTGATGTATGTTTCAGTTCACGTATGCAGGTTGCCTATTTCATATTGATTGGACATGTGGTGTAAGTCATTTTGATAGGTGGACTCAAAGAAGCTGACTAAAAAGTGAAGAAAATTGCCTAAGTACAAAAACGTCGAGTGAAGTCAGCAAAGTGCTGAGTGAAGTCAGCACAGTCAACACCTAGCAAATTGCAATGCAGAAAATAGCTAAATACAAAAGTGTTGACACACTTCAACTATGTCGACACCTTTGCAAGAGCATTGTCGAGACAAGTCAGTTATCTCGACATTTTGAAGATCAAGTCAGCAATGTCAAGACAAGTCAGATATCTCGATACCTTAAGACAATGTGTTGAGACAATACAACTATCTCGACATAATATAGAACTGAAGTACAGACTTAAAGTGTCGACACTCAACAGACAGTAGTGTTGAGACAATTCAACTATCTCGATACAATGAAGAATTAAAATAAGTGTCAACACCTGGCATGCTGAAGTGTCGAGACAATTCAACTATCTCGACACAGTAAAGAATTAAAACAAGTATCGACACTAGGGAGGCTGAAGTGTCGAGACAAATCAACTATCTCGACACAGTGAAGAATAAAGAAAGTGTCGACACACAGCATGCAGTAGTATCGAGATAATTCAACTGCCTCGACACAGTGCAGATTTAAAGATGTCGACACAGACAATAGTTGTATCGAGACAAGTCAACTGTCTCGACACCTTCAAGTTCGGACTGATAATTTTACTAAGTAAAATTGTGTCGAGACTGCTAAGATGTCTTGACATCTTCTAAGAACACTTACGTAATAAAGTGTCGAGACACTTTGGACATCTCAACACTTATGTTTCTGAGGATGTGCAGAGTTAACACATAAGTGTCAAGACATGTCAAAAATGTCACATTAGCTACAATATCGTGATAACTCATCAAAAACTGTTTTAAGGAAGAATTAGAGTATGATGACATAATGATGATGTCATCAATCAGAAGCAAACTGCCCGTGAAGGCTATAAATAGAGGGGTTGTTTACACAGAAGATAGCGATCAGATATATCAGAAATTCAACAAATCAATTCTCTCATTCTAATTTCTTTCAAGTCCGGGGAGGACGACAATCCCAAGAAGAATATGGAAGATGATGGTCTTCAAGAAAATCTACTGATCCTTTCAACAAGTTAATCAGTGGATTAAGGTTGGTTTGTTCTACAAATTCTTCAAGGAATTCAAGCCGATCATCATCAAGAAGATTACAGATCCAGAGAATTATCTTTTCAGCCAATCAATTCATCAACAATTAATTCATTGCTTCTGAATTGAAGAATTTGTATTATCAGATAAGTTAGATTACAGAATTGTTGTTGTTTGAAGATTACTTTTCTCATTTTACCTCTTTATTTTGTAAGATTTATTTTAGATCTAAGTGGGTAGGAGATTAATTTTCTGAGTTGTAAGCCTAATTTATAAAGGCTGAGGTAGGTTTCTTGAGGGACCTAAGGTATGTGATTTGTGTGGGATCACTGAGGTGTAAGCCTGTATTATAAAAGCTGAGGTAGGGTTCTTGAGGGACCTGAGGTAGGAGATTGGGTGAATCTCTGAGGTAGGACCTTTTGGTCTGAGTGTAGGTTTCTGAACAGAAACTGAGCCTGTAAGATCTTTTGATTTGAGTTGAAGAGGAGGAGATATTACCTTATTTAGCACATTGCTAGCGAGGAAAAAGAGATAATGTGGATGTACCCTAGATAGGGAAACCACTATAAAATTGTTGTGTACTCTGTGGATTGCTTGTGCTTGTGCTGTGTTCTGAGAATTGTTTGTGATGTGATCTAGTGAAAGTATATTTTTAAATATCTGTTGAACAGTTAATCTAAGTGACAAAGAATTTTAAAGACACCTTTTCACCCACCCACCCTTCCTCTTAGTGATTAACTACCCATATATTTATCTTTCAGATACACTTGGTTCTCGCGGCAAGATAGGGTGGTGTTCCTATCAGCTAGGGCGGTGATCACACTCCTCTTCATACCTATAAATAAGGTCCCCTGTCACATCAAAATACACCGAGTCAATAGTAAGTGAACTCACTGAAGGTTGCTGCAGTTAGGGTTTTCTTTCCGTTCGGTTTGAAGAGTTTGACCGATTTGTGTTCTGTAGGTTGCGCGGATAGTGTTGGAATGCCAGGGACTTGGTTCTAACTGCGGTCAGGGATAGTGCAGACTCTGTGGATAACAACCAGTAGTTAGCAACAGGTCGCGGATTTCAACCATGTGGTCTTTTCTTCTGCAACTTGTTTCCCAGTTCAATAAGTTGTCCGCCTCTGGGCGACTTGTTAAGTTCGGTGGCAGCAGTCCGCGTGATCTAGCGGCCTTTTCAATTCAGCGGACATCGTATCTATTAGCATTGGAATAACAGGCAGTTAGCGCGGCTTGTTGCAATCTTGTAACCAGGCGGCTTCAGCGGACTCCATAGCAGTTAGCAGTAGGGTCGGCGGTTACTCCTTGAGTCCGCGCGGCTTGGTTTTTTCTTTATATTTTTTCCTGCTTCCATCAGATACATTAACAATCTTGTCTCTCTATGTATGCCTTGCTTTGTAAATATTTTTGATATGTATAAGATTCTTACTCTTCTGGTTGTTTTTGGTTTGCTTGGGCTCAGTGTGGTTTAGTGTTCCTGGGCCTGGTGTCCCGTTTTCTACTATCACAATTTTTACATGGTATAAAAGGGATTAGAGCCTGAGCAGTGATCAACCATCAGTTTGTCTTTTTTCTTCTGAGAGTCTAAGCTTTCCAAAGTGATTGCAATGGAAGGTGGATTTGCAAGGGGTTTGGAATTGAGCTCCTTACGACGACTAACTTTAAGAAGTGAAAGTTGTATATGGAGAGCTATCTTTTGGGCGAGGACCTTTGGGAGGTCATCTATGGAGACGAAAGATAGGAGGTTACTGCTGCTGCTGGTGCTGAAGCGGTGAGAGCTTGTAGGAAGGCAAACACGAAAGCGGAGTTTGTTCTCAAGCAGGCTATTTCATCAGAACTCTTTGACAATATCAATAGATGTCGGTCTTCTCTTAAGATTTGGACTTCCCTTGATGGGTTGTTAAACAGGAAGAATGTAGCATGACTATAGTTTCTGGAGGATGAGTTGGCAAGGGCCACTCAAGGTGATCTGTCCATCTCTATGTTCTTCTTGAAAATGAAGAACTTGTGCGCTGAGATTTCAGCGTTGGATCCTGATGAGCCTATTTCAGAGGCAAAGTTGAAGAGACACATAATCTGCAGTCTACGGAAGGAGTATGTGTCTTTTGTCACCTCTGTTCAAGTCTAGGCCACTCAGCCGTCTTTATTAGAGCTGGAGAACCTACTGGCTTCGTAGAAGAGCTTAGCAAGGCAGATGACCGGAGTTACTGTCTCCGAAGGAGGCAGTGAGGCGCTCTTTTCAGGGAAGAAGATGAGGTGGGAGAAGAAGAAGACTGATGATGGTGATGATCCTTCAACTTCTTATCAGTAAGAAGGGAGTGCTACTCCAAAGCGTGATTGGAAGAATAAGAAGGATTGGCTTAAGTTCTACAGGTGCAAACAGCCAGGTCATTTCAAGAAAGACTGCAAGGTCAAGCTGCTATCGGGGCATGTTGTAGACAAAGAGAAGGCTGGTTCCAGTGCTGAGTAAGTTGGATGGGGAAATGCATTCATGGAGAGCATGTGTGTCCGTGAATTATCCACCATATTACAAAGATGACTAGATTGTGGACTCGGGGTGCGTTCACCACCTCACTGGGGATGAGTCAAAGTTCTCCTCTCTGCATACGTTCTCAGGTAACGAACCTATCATTACTGCTATTGATACTGTTCATGCAGTAGAGAAGGAGAGTGTCGTCTTTTTAGGTAGTGATAAAGGTTCACTCACCTTAAGGAGTGTCTATCATGTACCGGTCATGAAGAATAACCTCTTCTCATTGACCAATGTAGTAGATGTAGGCTATCACGTTCTGTTCGGTCCAATAGAAGTGAAGTTTCTCCGTAATGTGTTAGTAGTTAAGGCTGATGTTGCTCATATAAGGAGAAGGGTTAGAGACTTGTTTGTACTATCAACAAGTTCTTATGTTAATCGGATGAGGTACAACGATAGTGCCGCTATCTAGCATGAGTGGCTGGGATATGTTGGGATGGACAAGCTGAAAGTCATGGCAGTGAAGAGCCTTGTGAAAGGATTGCCTAGGTTATCATCCTTTGGTGACTGTCATGTCTGTGTTGGATGTCAATATGGAAAGGCACATCGCCTTCCGTTTGACAAGTCGCAGACCAGGTATAAAGCACCATTGGAGTGTATCCATGATGATCTGAGTGGGCTGACCGTCACAGCCAGCCTTGGAGGCAGCAGATACATACTGGTCTTGATTGATGACTACTTGAGGTACACTTGGGTGTACTTTATGAAGGTGAATTCAGACGTGTTCCAGTTTTTTTTGGAGTTTAAAGAGCTAGTGGAGGACCGGCTTGGCCTGCGGGTCAAGAAGTTGAGAAAAGACAATGGAGGTGACTTCATTTTAACTGAGTTCTCTAACTTCTGTAGGAAGCATGACATTCAAAGGAAGCTTACTTGTGCTCATACTCCACAACAAAATGAAGTAGTAGAGCAGAAGATCCATCATCTGACGGAAACTTGCAAGTGTTGGCTTTATGCTAAAGGCATCCTAAGGTCCGTCTGGGCAGAAGGGATGGCCTGTGAAACTTATGTCATCAATCAAATACCTCTAAGTCCGATCAATATGAAGTCTCCTCATGAGATGATGCTTAATGAGAAGCCTGGAGTTGTACACCTTCAGGTGTTTGGATCTACCCTCTACGTAAATATCCCAGATGCTCTCAGGATAAAGCTGGATGCAAAGGCAAGAAAGCTTATCTTTATGGGCTATGATGAGCTGAAGAAGGTGTGGAAGTGTATGGATCTAGTGACGAAGAAGTTCGTGGTTTCAAGAAACTTTGTATTCGATGAGCTGATGTAATATGGAGGTGGCTCCTCTATAGAGCTATAGGAGAGAATGTCAGATGAAGAATAAGAAGTGGGTGCTAAGGATCTTATAGTGGAGCTGTCTATGCCACAAGGAGTCCAGGTGTTTCTAGCTCTATGACGGAGGCTTCTGGTTCAGGAAGCAGGGGGAACGATGATCCAAGTTTGCCCGGGAATTGAGCTGATTCAAAAGAAGCAGTAGAGGTGGTTAGCAAGGATCAGACTCTTTGGAGATCGAAGAGTACCGTTAAACCACCGACTCATTATAGTGAAGGAAAAGCGATGAGCTTGGTCTCTTGTTTCTTCTCAGGCCCTCTAGACGAGCGAGAGCCTTCTAGCTTTGATGATGTTATTGGAGTTAAGGAGTGGGAAGATGCCATGGATAAGGAGATTGCTGCCCTCAAGAAGAATGAGACATAGGACCTTATGCCCAAGGTCGATGGCATTACTCCAGTGACGTGCAAGTGGGTCTATAAGTTGAAGAATAAGGCAGACGAGAGAATAAAGCGGTATAAGGCTCTCCTTGTAGCTCAAGGTTTTTCTTAGCAGTATAGAGAAGATTATGAAGAGACGTTTAGTCCTGTGACAAAGATGACATCAGTTCTGGTGGTGATGGCCTTAGCGGCCTGCCAAGGTTAGAAGATGTGGAAGCTAGACGTAAAGAATGCCTTTCTTTATAGAGAGATTGATAAAGACATCTTCATGGTTCAGCAGCCTAAATACGTGTCTAAATATCATATAGGAAATGTCTATAAGCTCAGGAAGACCCTTTATGATTTGAAGTAGGATCCGCGGGCATGGTATTGGAAGATCGCAAAATACCTCTAATTCTTAGGTTATTTTGCCTCCGACTCAGATTTGAGCCAGTTTATCAAGAAGAAGGGGGAGCTTCAGGTCTTGATGTTGTTGTACGTGGACGACATGATCATCACAGGTAACTCCGAGGAGGAGGTGTTAAGTCTCAGGGAATAGCTAGCCATTCGGTTCGAGATGAAGGACTTGGGTGAGCTCCGCCACTTCCTTGGACTCGAGATAGAGAGGAAAGAGAGTGGCATACTCATTTCCAAGAAGACCTATACGGATCAAATTGTTCAGCGATTCGGCATGCGGGAAGGGAAGAGTAGCTCTACTCCTCTTGATGTTGGCATCAAGCTTCGACGAGATGAGGAGAGGATACTTCCAGATTTGAAAGACTTGATTTCAAGAGCCTAGACACCTAGAGGGGGGTGAATAGGTTCTAATTTTCTATAATAAATTTTAGGCAATTAGCTTGTTCTAACTTAGCACATATAATATAATTCTCAGCACAGTAATCACAACACAGCATTCACATCACACCAATCACAGCACAGTATAGTACACCAGATTTATAGTGGTTCCCCAAGTTATGGGTAGACCCACTTTCCCCCTTTGCCTATCCAGTAGAGAACTGGATTCAGCCCAACTTCCTTTCACTTACTAAGATCCACAGATCTTACAACTAAGAACCAGATTGGTTCCTACAGCTCAGACTTATATAAGTCTTACCTCAGATTCTTCCCAAAAACCCTACCTCAGGCTTCAGCCCTACCTCAGCCTTTATCACTAGGCTTACAACTCAGACTTTCACAAGTCATACACCTCAGGCACTCAACCCTACCTCAGCCTTTATAATCACAGGCTTACAACTCAGATCTTACAAAAGATCCTACAAGAAAATGAGTGTTTTAAAAGGTACAAAAATTTCACCAGATAGAACTCTCTGTTGGTGCGAGCTTCTTGATCAGTTCTTGAATAAACTGAATCTTCAGATCCAACCTGACTTAGCTATTTCAAAGCTTCTTGATTGAACAAAATAAGGTTAATCTTCACTTGATGTAGAAGTTGATCTTCAGATAGCTCCCTCCTTAAATTAAGAATTAGATCTGAATCTTTCTTACAGACTGTTCTGGATCTGCCATCTTAAGAGTTTCCCCTTTTCTTGTTGTCAAACTCTCTTTCTCGTAATTGCTTGATTACTTCCTTAGCTATCTCGGGTTGTCAAGGATCAGTCCCTTATATAGAGTTTCCTCATGATTACCGACTAATCCGGTTTGCAACAACCTTCTGACAGTTCTGATAAAGGTGTCAGACCTATTGGTTATGACAGTTGTCGAGTCACCAGTCATGACAGTTCATTCCTCAAAGACTTTGCAACTCAGCATGAACCACTCAGCAAATTGCTTCACATGTATCGACACAAATAGACTAAGTGTCGACACAAGCCTTGATGATGTTGACACAGCACTTAATGTGTCGACACAGTCATTCTTCTGCTACTCGACACAGCTCCTGTTTGTATGTGTCAACACAAGTCCTGTGTGTCGACACAACTGCTTCTGGTCTCAACATAATTGATGCTGACAGATGGCATTGAGTGTATGTCCAGCTATCGTTGAGTGTGTGTCGACACAAGTTCTGTGTGTCGACACAAGCCTTCAGACTCAGTAAAGCTGTTGTTGAAAGATGGCGCTGAGTGTGTGTCGATATAATTCTTGTGTGTCGACACAAACCTTCTTCAGGTATCGACATAATTCTTGGGTGTCGACACATGCCTTTCTTCTAGTGTCAACATAACTCCTGGGTTTCGACACAGCTTCTGCTTCAAGTGTCGACACAATTCCTGCCTCAGGTGTCGACACAATTCTGGGTGTCGACACAGCTTCTTCTACCGGTGTCGACACAATTCTAGGTGTCGATACAGGCCTTGCTTCTAGTGTTGACATAACTTCTGGGTGTCGACACAATTCTTCACAAGTGTCAACACTTGTACTTAGAGAATTTTCTTGCAAACCTTACACCTGCACAATGAAACTCAAACATTCATCAAATACAAATTGATGTATATCAATGAGTAAGATTAGGCTTCTCCAAATCTGGTACATATTTTTCAGTGTACCCAACAATCTCCCCCTATTTGGAGAAGTCATAACCCTTAGTCAAAGATATACATCACTCATAATAAAACACAGAAAAAAATAGATGTACATACATTTCACAGCAGGATAACAACTAACATCAATATTGAAACTGATTTCATTCATTAATCAGAAATTTCCAGGTTTACATGTTTTCTATAGAACAACAAAAAAACAAAAGATTATATTGTTTTAGACAATAGCCTATTTATCCTAAGATAAACTAGGTTCCTTAATTACAATTCCCTTCCAAGATCTGATCTTAGCCTGCATAGTAGGTTCAGTATCATCAGCTGGTTTCTTTCCTTTCAGATCCTTCTTATTCAGTTCTTCATCCTTTATCCTTTGCCTTTCAAAATAGTGAAACGGCTTAGGGCAGTACTTGCTAGGCAGCAGAGCATTAACACGTAACTTCCCAGCTTTTACACTCCTTCTGTACTGAAGAATGGCTTCTTGCTTGGCTTTATACTTATTCCACTCTTGCTAAGAATACCATTTACCCCTATTATGGGTCTTGTCCTTCACAGCTTTCTAGGCAGTCAAAATAATATTCCTGGAAGTAGGGCTCCACTACTCAAAATTAGTCTTCAATTCAGCCTGCTCTCTAAACCTTTTCTTAGACAGCTGTGATTCCTTCTGAGCTTCCTTGGAAGCCTCTGACATGTCAAAATTAGCTCTAGACAATAGCCTATTTGAACTTCTTGTTGGACTATGTCAAAATTAGCTGGAGAGTAAATGACATGTGCAACCTCTGGTTGATCTCCTTCAATGTAGGCAAGTTGCACTCCAGACTCAGCAGTATTATCATCCTCACATAGGGGTGGAAATCCAAGAGTAGCCTTGATGGTGTTAGATACCCATTTTACATGGTCAGAGCTGGCTTTGACTAACATTCTCTCCCCCTTTATGACTTCTCTAGCTATATGATCCCTCAAATCATTCTTTTGAAATCTTATTTGATCAGCTAGATATTCTGTACCTTCTTTGTAGTAGGCTTTGAACTTAGTCAGGGTATCAGAAATTGTCTTTTGAGAGACTCCAATGGCTGTTTGGACAGCAGCTAGATCTTCTTGTATTTGCTTTGATATTTCAGTTTTCAAATCAGTGGAAATACTACCCAATTTTTTGAGAATTTCTTCATGGGAGTCTTTGAGATTTTCATTAGACCTGAATTGATTTTATAAAACATATCCTTGCTTGGTGGCAATGTCCTCAACCTCAGTCTTCAGCAGCTATTGTTGCTCAGCCAAATATACAACAGCATTGTCTCCTCGAAGGCTCGCAATCGTCATCTCTTTCTTATGCAGATTGACTTCAAATCTGATGGATTTAATGTCTTGAGCCAGCTGAAACTACAGTTCTTTATTTGACTCATCCACATATTTCTCTAAGGACTGTCTTTTCTCATCCAATTTGACTTGCAGTTGGACCAGTAATGAACTGAAGTCCATGCTTGGAGTAGGTGGTTGAGTGACTGTTTGTAAGGCCTTTTTATAGGCTGTGCTCTTTTTCTTGATTTCAACCATCTTCCTCTTCTTAGCCATAGAGGCTTCCTCATCATCAGAGGGTTGTGATGAGCTTTATATATCAACTGTTTCCTTATTAGAAGGGGCATTCAGTAGCTCCTCCCCCTCAATTCCTGGAAGTTCCTTTTCTACCTGTGATTGCTCCCCCTCAGCCTTTGCAGCTGGTAAATCAGGAAATAGCTCTTCCATAGTTACCTCTTTCTGCATCTTTATAGGAGGAACAAGATTAGTTTGGAAAACAAAAGGTTCTCCCTGGACATCCAGATTTTTGTACAGGGCCTTCTCTATAAAGGAGATACTTACTTGCTCATCTTGAGCTGTATATTTTATCTGCACATCTTGTGCTTCCTTCTCAGTAATTTCCAGTGCTTCTTTTTTTATGTCTGATAAAATGTCCATTATTGTATCAGTAGCATACTCACTCTCCAGAGTAGCTTCAGCAATGCCTCCCCCTTGGGCAGGCAGCTCAGATAGTTCAGTGTCTTGTTCTGCTGGTTCAGGGTGTTCTCCCCCTGTAGTGGAGGCTATCTGTTGCTTTGGGTGCTGATTGCTCTCTATTTAATCTTGAGCTTCTTTTTTTGTTGGTCTTTATCTGAACTGAAGACTACCTTCTCTTCAGAATCACTAGAGGATTCTTGTTGCTGAACAATTTCTTTCTTTTTCTTATCTTTCTTGACATGTTTCTGTGGAGTAGAAACCTCTTTGGTCAATA
The DNA here is from genome assembly GCA_039513925.1 of Platanthera zijinensis. Taxonomy (NCBI): domain Eukaryota; kingdom Viridiplantae; phylum Streptophyta; class Magnoliopsida; order Asparagales; family Orchidaceae; genus Platanthera; species Platanthera zijinensis. The sequence goes on along the minus strand of CM077095.1, from coordinate 110,632,470 downwards.
CTCTATCCCATCTGGATAGAGACCTTACATCTATTCTCCTCATATGGTTGATCTTGGATCCAAGTAGTTGGTTCATAACATATGGTATTGTAGAAGCTAGACATAAGCTTAGTATCCTTCCCACATTTGGCTTCTTTACTCCTTCTTGGATCTTGTCAAATACTATTGATGCCCAGTCTATTTTTACAGTGAATATGACCCTTGTCATTAGATTGAACATGTAGACTGAAACTCTGTCATATCTACCAGTCTTACACAGAATCACCTTGCCTACTATTTCAGACAAAAATTTTCCTTGGGAATTCATCCCTTTCCGGGTAATGGATGATCCAACTTTGGTATTAGGGTTCAACCCACACCAACTTAGTGCATCTTTATTCATGGATGGAACTATTTCATCATCATCCTTAATCATGGGAAGTTGGAGTGATTTCATGATTGTCTTTAGTGTTAGTTTCACTCGGGAATCCTGAACTATCGCTTTGATCTTCTTCCCTTCAGTGTCCATAGTTGCTGATGAATAGAATTCCAGTACTTCTTTTTTCCAAATTCTTGTTGGTTATGAGACCAAGAACTCCAACCCATTCTCCAAAATTAGGGTAATTACACCTTGGATGTCTTATGAAGCTGACGAGAATCCCCCACGAACCAGCTCATAACCTTCATTCACCTTGTCGTCTTAGTGGGGCGCCATTGACGAGAGAGAGAGAGAGAAGAGATGAGAAGTGAATATCTATGTCGACACAAGGTCTAGAGTCGAGAAATATGAAGGCGTAGTCGACCAGATTTTGTCTCCCCCTATTTATAGTCTACTGGTAAAGGGGTAGGTCAAAGGACGCACCTTAGTAAAAATACTTGTCGACATAGTTGTACATGTGTCGACATAAAAGACTTAGGTCTCGACAAAACTTAATTTTAGTTGACATGTCTATGTGTCGACATATCTATGTGTCGACATACTTGTGTTAGTGTCGACACGGGCTGGTCATGTCTCGACATAGTTGTGTCGACACCTATTCTTCTGTCGATACAGATACTGTTTCTGTGTCAACACATTCTTTTTCCTTTCTCGACACAATATACTGAGTTTGTCGACATAATTTGCTTATGTCGACACAAACTTTATACTTAGACAAATTTCCTGAGAAATATTGTGCTTACATATTCTACTTAGGAATGCTTGAGCTGACCTATTTTAGGTTCAACATAACTAATTCAATTTTAAAATAATTGAATTTAGTTTCATCCAGAGGTTTTGTAAATATATCAATAATTTGATTATTTGTGTTTACAAATTCTAGACTAATATCATCCTTCTCCACATGTTCTCTTATGAAATGAAACTTAATTTCTATATGCTTGGTTCTACTGTGTGATACAGGATTCTTAGCAATAGAAATATCACTAGTAGAATCACAAAATAGTGGAATTCTACTTACCTTGATGTCATAGTCTTCAAGTTGATGCTTTATCCACATCAACTGTGCACAGCAGCTGCCTGCAGCTATATATTCAAACTCAGCAGTTGAGATATCTACACTTGTTTGCTTTTTGCTGCTCCATGACACCAGCCTTCCACCTAGGAATTGATAAGTTCCTGTAGTACTTTTCCTATCTTCTTTGCATCCTGCAAAGTCTGCATCTGAGAAGCCTGTTAGTAAGAAATCTCTATTCTTAGGGTACCAAAGACCTAGATTAGGTGTGCCCTTAAGATATCTCAAAATTATCTTAACTGCAGTATAATGAGATTCCTTTGGGAAAGCTTGGAACCTAGCACAGACACATGTAGCACATGATGTCAGGTCTACTAGCAGTCAAGTAGAGTAGGGAGCCAATTATCCCTCTATACAAAGACTCATCAACAGGTTTCCCCGTCTCATCTTTGCCTATAGGCATACTTGTTCCCATTGGAGTTTTCATGGTGGAGGCTGAGTCGATACCATATTTATTAATCAACTCTTTGGTGAACTTAGACTGAGATATGGACAATCCATCATCAGTCTATCTAACTTGAAGTCCCAAGAAGAACTTCAGCTCACCCAGACGGCTCATTTCAAACTTCTCTTGCATAAGTTTGGCAAACTTTCTACAAATGTTGTTTTCAATTGATCCAAAGATAATGTCATTGACATATATCTAGACTAGGATGATCTTGCCTTTAGATTCCCTAAAGAATAGAGTTTTGTCTATCTTTCCTCTAGAGAATTTATTCTCAATAAGAAAAGCAGACAAGGTTTCATACCAAGCCTTAGGGGCTTGTTTCAAACCATATAGAGCTTTCCTAAGCCTATATACATAGTTAGGATAGTGAGAGTCTACAAAACATGAGGGTTGTTCAACATAGACTTCTTCATTTAAGTCACCATTCAGAAATGCTGACTTTACATCCATAAGATATATCTTGAAACCTTGATAGACAGCAAAGGACAAGAACAACCTTATAGCTTCCAATCTTGCTACTATGGCAAAGGTTTGATCAAAGTCAATCCCTTCTTCTTGCATGTAGCCTTTTGCTACCAGTCTGGTCTTGTTCTTGATTATGGTGTCATTCTCATCAAGTTTATTTCTGTAGATCCACTTGGTTCCTATCACATTGTGATCCTTTGGTTTAGGAACCAGTTCCCAGACTTTACATCTTTTTAATTAATTCAGCTCTTCTTGCATAGTATCAATCCAGTTTGTGTCTAGTATGACCTCTTCAATCTTCTTGGGTTCTATCTGTGACAAGAAACTTGAACATAAAACTGTGTTCATGTTCTTACTCCTGGTTAGTACACCTTGACTTGCATCACCAATGATTTGATGAGCTGCATGATCCTTTAGATGTCTTCTTGCTGGAGGAAATCGGCCAACCTCTTGGCCTTCTTCATTTTCCTCAACCTGATGCTCCTCATTGTCTTCTTCATCCAGTGAGTCTTGTTCTCCCCCTGGACAGCATGCATCCTTTTCTTCATCCAGCCTAGCAAGTGCTTTTTCATTGATAGTCAGCTTGTCGAGCCTATCCTTTAAACCTATAGAACTACCTGAAGAGCTAGACACTCCACTGTTAATCAACTTAGACTCATCAAATACTACATGGATAGATTCTTCTACAACTTGTGTAGTCAAGTTGTAGATCCTGTATGCCCTACTATTATTGTTGTACCCAACAAATATCCCTTCTATGGATTTGGCAGCAAACTTAGTTTGGTAATGCTTATCATTAACTAGGACATAACACTTGCTACCAAAAATTCTGAAGTAGGAAATGCTTGGTTTTCTACCTTTCAAAATCTGATAGGGAGTCATCTTATATTTCTTATTGATGGAGGCTCTATTGAGTACATGACATGTAGTATTTATTGCCTCAGCCCAGAAGTACTCAGGGAGAGTAGTGTCACTAAGTAGTGTTCTACTTGCCTCAATTAGAGTCTTATTCTTTCTTTCAGCAACACCATTTTGCTGGGGTGTTCTAGGTGAGGAGAACTCCTAATGAATCCCAAGTTCTTCACAAAACTTTGTCATGCATTCAGACTGAAATTCAGTTCCATGGTCACTTTTGATTTTGACAACTGAATTGTTAAATTCATTCTGAATTTGTCTAACAAAGGTCTGGAAAATAGTAGGAGTTTCAGATTTCTGCCTTAAGAGAAAAACCCATGTGAATCTAGAATAGTAATCCACAATAACTAATGTGTATACTTTCCTACCAAGACTATGAACTGGCATAGGACCAAACAAATCCATATGCAAGAGATATATACATCTCATTGAATCTTTGGTATCAAGTGCATGGAAAGAGGACTTAGTCTATTTGCCCTTTTGGCAAGCTAAACACACACCCTCTTTAATGCACTTGACTTGAGGACCATTCCTCACTAACCCCATGTTGAACAGCTGTCCTATTGACTTATAGTTCAAATGAGTTAGCCACTTTTGCCATTTGACACATAGTGAAGCTTTCTCTTCTGCAACTAGACAATGGGTGAGATGTTAAACTCACAATCTAGGTTAAGACAATACACATTCTCTTTCCTAGTGTCAGTCAAAATGATCTCTTGATCACTTGACCTCCTTATTTAACACTCCCCATTGAGGAAAGAGATGTCATAACCTAGATCACTAAGTTGACTTATGTTAATCAGGTTATGTTTTAGACCCTTCACATAAGCCACTTTAGTAATAGTAATTGAATCACTAGAAATGTTATCAAATCCTTTGATGATTCCTTTTTCTGATCTACCAAAGATTACATTGGGTCCATTCTCTATGGGTGCATAGTCCCTCAATATTCTTCTTGTTCCAGTCATGTGTCTAGAACATCCACTATCCAATTACCATACAGGGGTATGGCCACTTGGATTCACCTGCATCAAATAAAGAATCACTGATCCTTAGAACCTAAATTATTATTGAGTCTTAGGTCCTTGTTAGTTTGAAATCCTGCTGTTATTCTGACAGGTAAACTATTCTTGGTTTTAACACTTGTGTTGAACCAGCAATCCATGGCAAAGTGGCCTACCTTATCACAATACCAACACTCAAATCTATTGTACCTTCTTTTAGGTACAGACTTCACAACTTTGTTACCAGCAGTCCTGTTAAGTGTAGGTGCTGGAGCAGCAAATCCCAAGAATTCCTTTTGAACCTTATGGGCTTGCCTATAGAGTGACCTATTAGCATTTGCACCCTTGCCCATGAGATCTCCATACTCACAGTGACCATGAGTAATATCATGATCATACATGTTTGTAGGTTGCATCACTTTCCTAAAGAAAATAGGTGGCTTTTTATCTAGTGGCTGAACTGGGGCCTTATCTTTTCTATGAGAATTGGTGGCCCTAGTTCTTCCCTTAAAACCTAGACCAGTCTTTCCTTTATGAGAAATGAAATTGTCTATTAAGGGCAAGACAGATTTTGGCTTAGAGAATTTAGCCACTAATTCTCTTTCTTGCTGAAGTTTTGCCTCCAGTTTCTTGATATAATTTTCCTTAAAAGAGATTGTGCCCATCTGAATAACAGTAATATTTTTCAGTTTGGCAACCTCCTTCAGTTTTAAATCTATCAATATGGCTGAATCTGATGCAGTCTGCTTAAGAGACTCAATTTCCTTGGCCTGCACCTTGACAAGGAACTTGCTTCTCTTCAGAGCTTGCAATAGCCCACCATACTCATTAATGAGTTGATGTGCATCCCCCTCAGAATCAGAACCATCCACTTCTCTTGAAGTTGATGCTACTGATTTTGATCCAGTAAAATAATTAGAAGCTAAGGGAGAATTGTATACCTTGCTTGGACCAGGCTCATCCTAGCACTGATCATTTTATGACAGAGCCATCAGTCCTCTACAGCAATAGTCTTCCACTCCATTTATGGAGTCCAGCATTTGTAGGAATTCTAGTTCCCTAGAATCCTCTTCTATTGAGAATAGCCCAACATATGCTTCTGCATCATCTTCTTCTGCTGATCTTGAAGATGAAGAGTCTGTCCAACTCTTCTGCATTTGAGCAACAAAAGATTTCTCCTTCTTGCTTTTCACTTGATTCTTCTTCTTATCCTTAGATTCAGTCCTCTTGTCTGGACAGTCAGCTATGACATGTCCATGTCTGTTGCAACAATAGCAAATAATTTAGAATTAGTTTGTTTACTAGGTTTTGAGGCATCCTGTCCTCCTTGGGAGTCTTCTTTTTCTTGTAATACTCATCCTTGGAGAAGGATGTAGATGGCTTGGTTCTCCATTTCTTCTTTTTCATGAACCTTTGAAACTGCCTTGTAAAGGCAGCAAAGTCTTCATCAGAGGTGTGGCTATCTGATGTGTTGTTGTCAGGATTTTCTTCTTCTGCCTCAGCACTCCTTTAGGGTGGAGAAGGAGACTTTCTCCTACCCTTTCTTATGCCTTCAAACTTAAAGGCTACTGACTTCTCTTTGTACTCAGACCTACTAGTTTTCTCCTCCTCTTTTCTAGCAGTGAGCTGCATTTCATAGAATAGCAGCTTTCCAAATAGTGTGGGTGGAGGTGTATCAGTAAGCATGGCCACCTCTCTGATGGCACATATCTTTGTGTCGCAGTCCTTTGTCAGTGATCTGAGAAACTTGTCATTCAATTCATATGTGTTGAAGACTCTTCCAGAGATCATTAGCTCATTTACTATCTTGAAGAACTTCTTGTAACATCAGCTATGTTGTCAGTCTTGGCTTGTCTAAAGCTCTCATATTCTTGATTCTGCATAGATTTTCTGTCCTCTCTAACTTCTTATGTTCCCTCTATGTAGACAATCAGGGTGTCCCACATTTCCTTAGAGGTTTTACAGTGCACCAGATTCAGAAATATGACATCATCTATAGCATTTACAATAATATTTTGTGCTCTTTTGTCTAGTATTGCCAGGATGATCTCATCCTTAGTCATTTCAGAAAAACTCTTTGGGGTTTTAACATTTGCATCCAGAACTGATACCTTCATTGGAATGAAGGGGCCTTCTTGTACTGTGATGTAGATTCTTGGATCAGATGCTTCCATGAACAACCTGACCCTTTCCTTCCATATGCCAAAGCATTCTTTCCTGCAGATAGGCAGTTTCATAGATCCAAATTCCTTCTGATTCTTATTTGAACCCATTCTTGAAATTTGTTAATTTCCTTGGAGATTCACTCAGACTGTTAGGTCAATCTTTGAGTAACCTCCCTCTGATATCACTTGAAAGACTTGATTTCAAGAGCCTAGACACCTAGAGGGGGGTGAATATGTTCTAATTTTCTTTAATAAATTTTAGGCAATTAGCTTGTTCTAACTTAGCATATATAATACAATTCTCAACACAGCAATCACAATACAGAATTCACAGCACACCAATCACAACACAGTATAGTACACCAGATTTATAGTGGTTCCCCAAGTTATGGGTACATCCACTTTCCCCCTTGCCTATCCAGTAGAGAACTGGATTCAGCCCAACTTCTTTCCACTTACTCAGATCCACAGATCTTACAACTCAGAACCAGATTGGTTCCTACATCTCAGACTTATACAAGTCTTACCTCAGATTCTTCCCAAGAACCCTACCTCAGGCCTTAGCCCTACCTCAGTCTTTATCACTAGGCTTACAACTCAGACTTTCACAAGTCATACACCTCAGGCACTCAGCCCTACCTCAGCTTTTATAATTACAGGCTTACAACTCAGATCTTACAAAAGATCCTACAAGAAAATGAGTGTTTTAAAAGGTACAGAAATTTCACCAGATAGAACTCTCTATTGGTGTGAGCTTCTTGATAAGTTCTTGAATAAACTGAATCTTCAGATCAAACTTGACTTAGTTGTTTCAAAGCTTCTTGATTGAAAAAAATAAGGTTGATCTTCACTTGATGTAGAAGTTGATCTTCAGATAGCTCCCTCCTTAAATTCAGAATTAGATCTGAATCTTTCTTACAAATTGTTCTGGATCTGCCTTCTTAAGGGTTTCCCCTTTTCTTGTTGTCAAACTCTCTTTCCCATAATTGCTTGATTACTTCCTTAGCTATCTCTTGTTGTCAAGGATCAGTCCCTTATATAGAGTTTCATCATGATTACCGGCTAATCCGGTTTGTAACAACCTTCTGACAGTTCTGACAAAGGTATCAGACCTGTTGGTTATGACAGCTGTCGAGTCACCAATCATGATAGTTGATTCCTCAAAGACTTTACAACTCAGCATGAACCACTCAGCAAACTGCTTCACATGTGTTGACACAAATATACTAAGTGTCGACACAAGCCTTGATGATGTCGACACAGCACTTAATGTATCGACACAGTTATTCTTCAGCTACTCAACACAACTCTTGTTTGTATGAGTCGACACAAGTCCTATGTGTCGACACAACTTCTCCTGGTCTCGACATAACTGATGCTGACAGATGGCGTTGAGTGTATATCCAGCTGTCGTTGAGTATGTGTCGATACGTCATTGAGTGTGTATCGACACAAGTTCTGTGTGTCGACACAAGCCTTCAGACTCAGTAAAGATGTTTTTGAAAGATGGCGCTGAGTGTGTGTCGACACAATTCTTGTGTGTCGACACAAACCTTCTTCAGGTGTCGACACAATTCTTGGGTGTCGACACATGCCTTTCCTCTGGTGTCGACATAACTCTTGGGTGTCGACACAGCTTCTACTTCAGGTGTCGACACAATTCCTACCTCAGGTGTCGACACAATTCTGGGTGTCGACACAGCTTCTTTTTCAGGTGTCGACACAATTCTGGGTATCGACATAAGCCTTGCTTCTAGTGTCGACACAACTTCTGGGTGTCGACACAATTCTTCACAAGTGTCGACACTTGTACTTAGAGAATTTTCTTGCAAACCTTACACCTGCACATAGAAACTCAAAAATCCATCAAATACAAATTGATGTATATCAATGAGTAAGATGAGGCTTCTCCAAATCTGGTATATATTTTTCAGTGTACCCAACAAGATCCTCTAGTGTTCCGGGCTCTGGTGGCGAGCCTCTCTATTCGACGATTACGAGGCAAGACATTGCATATGCTGTAGGCCGAGTAAGTCGGTATATGCGGAACCTCGGAAACCTCATCTTATGGCGGCAAGAGCATTCTAAAGTACGTGAAGTCCACTTCTGATATGGGTCTCCTTTATGGGAGAGATACGGGCTTTAACCTACACGGCTATACAGATGTTGATTATGGGGAAGATTCAGACGATCGGAAGTCAACATCCAGATGCGTCTTCATATGTAGATTAGCAGGGATTTCTTCATGTAGTAAGAAACAAGATTTGGTGTCCGTCTCTACTACGGAAGCGGGGTACAAGGCTTCGACCTTGGCAGCTCGAAAAGTCATCTAGCTTAGGAGGCAAGTAGAGGACGTCCATGAAGAAGTGCATGATCCTACTCTGCTATGCGGTGACAATGAGAGTGCCCTGAAACTGGTTAGTAATCCATTTTGTCACGCGCGGACCAAGCACATTGAGAATGAGCACCATTTCATTCGGGAGAAGGTGTTGGAGGGGTCTCTTGTGGTTGGACATATGCAGAGCGAGGATAACCTCGTGAACATATTCACGAAGCCGCTATCGAAGGGTTCATTTACTCGGTTATGAGGATTGTTAGGGCTGGTTTCCACTTCTCACTTCAAGGAGGAGTGTTAAAATTGTTGAAGTGGCAGCATGGGCGGACTGTTCGTGCGGACTATGCGGATAGTTTTGGTAGTCTCAGTGGTCAGACCGTGTGGTCTGAGGGGATAGAGGGCGGCAGCCTGGCAGGCCGGCCTTATTGTGGCTAGCGGTCTGTTCCCTGTGGAAGCCGGGCAGATAGGATGTTTATCCGCAGAGTTGTCGGGTTCATCGGCGTTGCGGTCTTGGTCGGGATCTGCTTCATGTCCAGGGTAGCTGTCCGGGAAGTCGCACGGTTTGCGCGGACTGATGTCTTTGTCCATCGAGTTCGGCAGCTGTCTGCCTTGTGCGCCTTGGCTGCGAGCTCGGAGTGTGCGGTCTGGTGGTATGTCCACAGAGCTTCCTGGTGGTGGTCTTCTTGACTTGGACATTGGCATCGAGGCAGGTAGAGTCACTATCCGGCCTTGGTGGTGTGTGGCATACTGCTTGTTCTACTTGTTGTGGCGGACTGGCTGTGTATTCGCTGGTTTTGCGGATACACTTGGTTCTCGCCGCAAGATAGGGTAGTGTTCCTCTCAGCTAGGGTGGTGATCACACTCCTCTCCGTGCCTATAAATAGGACCCCCTGTCACACTAAAATACATCGAGTGACCAGTAAGTGAACTTGCGGGAGGTTGCTGCGGTTAGGGTTTTCTATCAGCGCGGTTTGAAGAGTTTGACCAGTTTTTCCTGTGCAAGTTGCACGAATAGTGCTGGAAAGCCAGATACTTGGTTCTAACTGCGGTCAGGGACAGTGTGGACTCTGCGGATAGCAACCAGCGGTTAGCAGCAGGTCGCGACTTGCGACCAAGCGGTCTTTTCTTCTGCAACTTGTTGCCTAGTTCAATAAGTTGTCCGCCTCTGGGCAGCTTGTTCAGTTCGGTGGCAGCAGTCCGCGTGATCTGGCGTCTAGGCGACCTCGTGGTCAGGCAGCTTGCAGTTCAACGGACAGAGTTCCTTTCAGCACTGGAATAACGGGCAGTCCGCTCGGCTTGTTACGGTCTTGCGACCAGGAAGCTTCAGCGGACACCATAACGATTAGTTGTATGGTCGGCGGTTACTCCTTGAGTCCGCGCGGCTTGGTTTTTGTTTTGTATTTTTTTCCTGCTTCCATCAGATACATTGGTAATCATGTCTCTCCATGTATGTCTTGCTCTGTAAAGATTTTTGGTAAGTACAAGATTCTAGCTCTTCTGGTTGTTTTTGATTTGCTTGGGCTCAGTGTGGTTGAGTATTCCTGCGTCTGGTGTCCCGTTTTCCGCAATCACAAATTTTTACACTTGAGTTTCACATTAAAGTAGTGATATTTAATATATATGCATATATATACACATGCACCCAATATTTTCGGCAATGAGTCTAACCATTTGTTTTTTTTTCAATTTCTAAATTTTCACATTAAAATATTATTGGTATTACTTTTTTAATTGAGTGCACACATGTACAACCAATCACAACAATTCCTCAACTACGATATGTTTGGGGCTTCGCCCCCTATCAACATCGTCATTTGGTGAAACATTCAAAAGGCAAGTTTCCCTTTTAACATTGTAAAGATATATAAGGAAGAAAGAAGATGAGCGATTGCGTGTTTTGGAAGGGGATCTGATGGCTAAGTTTTAGATTGAACAATTGAGATTGTTTTAATGGATTTTAAATTTGTAATATTAAAAAAGCCATGTGATAAGTCTTTTTTAAGTAGTGCGATATTTGTATGGGAGGCAACACTGGACGTGCTGCCCTTTCCCACGTGCCCTGCACGGCTGTGCTGAAACATTGCCCTTGCGCGATGCCTCTCACCGGGCTCGGCCCCTATGATCGACTGCTCTCTTGCGGACTATGCCCGCATGCAACCAGGTTGTGCCCCTATTTCTAACTATGACCTTGATCGGGATTCACCCCTATCCATAATTACGACCATGACAAGGCTTCAGGCTTATCCTTAACTGTGACATGTCTAGTCTTCGCTATATCCACAAGGATTTTAGGTGAAATATTTGGAAGAATTTACTTCTATATATGATGATCAGATATAGAAAAGAGCTAACAACAGAGGAACAAAACATAAATCCTGTGAACTAGCTATCAAATCAAAACTAATAAACATATATATCTTTGTAATGATCATAAATAAAAGTAAACATTCATCATGAGTACCTTCAAAGGCGTAGGTAGAGTAAGAAATATAGGGCCTGTTTAGGAGGGCTTTTTAGCTCCTTTTTATTTTCTGGAAAACGCTACCACACTTAATAGACCGTTTGAATTGTCTATCGGTGGGAAAAGCTACCGCAAAAAACTCCATTTGCTCATCTTTTGGAAAAGTCAAATGTCACCTACTTTTTAACTTTTTCGAAAAGCAATTTCTCATCCAAAAACATTTATCTCTTAAAAAAATCTACAACTTGATTTTTTGATCTTGACGCGATTTTTTTCCCGAGCGTAATTTTTTTGGCCGGGTGTTTTTTTTGCCCGGCGCGAATTTTTTGCCAGTGGACGAATTTTTCGCCCGGGCGCGAATTTTACGCCCAGGCGCGGATTTTTTGCCTGAGCTAGCATTTTTCGCTCTGATTGGCATTTTTCGCCCGGGCTAGAATTTTTTGCCCGGGCGCGCGGTTTTTCGCCCAGGTGAGTTTTTTTTCGCCCGAGTGCGGTTTTTTGCCCGTGCATGATTTTTTTTCGCCCGAGCGTGTATTTTTCGCCCGAGCCGGTTTTTCGTCTGACGTGATTTTTTTGCTCGGGTGCGTTTTTTTCATCCGGGTGCCATTTTTTGTCGTTGCCCGATTTTTTTTCGCCTGAGCCGATTTTTTTGCCCGGGGGCGATTTTTTTGCCCAGACGCGCTTTTTTCGCCCGGGCGTGTTTTTTTTGCACCGGCGCGATTTTTTTGTCCGGGCGCGATTTTTTTACACCGACGCGATTTTTTTGCCATCGCGTGATTTTTCTCCCGCGGGCGATTTTTGCGCCCGCACGCGTTTTTTTTCGCCCGGGGCCGTTTTTTTCGCCCGGTCGCTATTTTTTCGCCCGGTCGCGATATTTTCGCCCGGTCGCAATTTTTTCGCCCGGTCGCGATTTTTTCGCCCGGGCGCGATATTTTCCCCCGGGCGCGATTTTTTCGCCCGGGCACGATATTTTCGCCCGGGCGCGATTTTTTCGCCCGGGGGCGATATTTTTGCCCGGGCGCGATTTTTTCGCCCAAACACGATATATTCGCCCGGGCGCGATTTTTTTCTCCCGGGCGCGATTTTTTTGATCGGGAGCGGTTTTTCGTCCGGGCACTATTTCTTTCGCCCAGGAGCGAATTTTTCGCCTCTACGTGATTTTTTGCTCGTTCGTGATTTTTTTGTCCGGTCGTACATATTTTTAGCTTGTAAGCTATTTTTTTCGCTTTCGAGCGGAAATATCGCGTCCGTGTAAAAAATTCTCGTCCGTGCAAAAAATTCGCGTCCGGGCGAAATTTTCCCGCCTAGTCAAAAAATTAGTGCCCGTCCAAAAAATTCGCGCCCGTCCAAAAAATTTGCTGTCCTCCGAAAAAATTCGTGCTCATCTGGAAAATTCGCGCCCGTTCAAAAAATTCGTGTCCGTCCGAAAAATTTTCACCCGGCCGAATATTTGGGGCCCGACCAAAAATATAGTGTTTGGCCGAAAAATTGGTTCCCAAGTGAAAATATCACCCCCGGGCGAAAATATCGCGTCCAGGCGAAAAATTCACGCCCGGGCGAGAAAAACCGTCATCCGGTGAAAAATTCGCTCCCGGGCGAAAAAAATCTGTCTCGGCGAAATAATTGCGTCTTTTTCCCGGACGCACATTTTTAATAAAAAAAGTTACCGCAACGGAGATTTGTCAAACGATTTATAAAGTGTCTCCTTTTTGAAAAGCTCTGCAAAAGAAGTTCACCCAAACAGTTCTTCTTTTTAATAGACATTTTTCAAAAGCTCCTTTTCCTACCATCCTTTTGCCACCGCTCCTCCTTTCTGAAAAGCCTTCCCAAACAGCCCCATAATCTCATTACCGGCTTTTGCCTCCTTTGCCACAACACCGATCTGAAGCACAATTATTATCCACCAAATAATAAAAAAATCACAATTAGGTTGGAGCATGCGAGATTGAAGTGGAGATTGATTTTTCGCAGATGAGTTTCATCGCTGATGCTTGTGTTGTTCTTGCATGGATCGGGGGCGGTAGCAACGCTGAAATGACGTGTTAAATCATAGATTAACAATAATTATTAAATGACATGGGTGACCACGAGTTTCAAATTTATTTGAAAAATATAACCTGATTGACGAAACTAGAGGGGGGTAAATACGGAATAATGAAAGTTTATCCAAATGGGGTTTTCCCTTTTAATATAGTATACATCTTTGACATTTATAAAGAAATACCGTAGGACATGAAATCTAAATTCATAGAAATCATCAGAATCATCGGATTTGTCTCCATAAATCATCCACCGTCTGATCAAACTGCTCCCTCTCTTTACACTTTGACATAGGTCTCCTAAATATAGTAGGGGTGTTCTAAAGCTATGTTAAAATTATTGAATTGGTTAGCCCGCCCAATATACCATGACGCATCGGCCATATAGGCAGCCCGGTGGAGCCCTGCCCGCTCCCTAACCTTTTTAATTTTTTTCAAATGAGCCTTAATATGCCTCGCGTATTGCTGGTATGTAACCCACCCGGTGGAGTCCTGCCCACTATATAGCCCGCCGGATATATGTCAATTGCCGAACAATGCATGTAGTTCCATTAATTTATACCCGCAAATACATCTTTAACCCACGATGTGAGACAAAATTTTCGAAAGAATTAAAAAATAAAAAAAACTTCAGAAGCACGGGCAGCCTCGATCAGGGGAGCAAGAAATGACGGGATAAATATGGAATAATGAAAGTTTATCCAAAAAGAGTTTGTCCATTTGATATAGTATATATCTTTAACATATATAAAGAAATAGAAATATTGAAGGGCATGAACTATAAATTCATAGAAATCATCAGGACCATTAGATTTGTCTTCATAAATCATCCACCGTCATCAAACCATTCTCTCTCTCTCTCTTTCTACACTTTTCTGTAGGTCTCCTAAACCTAGTATGTGTGTCCTAAAGCTATATTAAAATTAATGAATTGGTTAGCCCGCCCAATATACCCTGCCACATCGACCATACAGGCAGCCCGGTGGAGCCTTGCCCGCTCCCTAAAGCTGTAAAAATTATTAAAATGATCCTTCTTAATATGATCCCGCATATTGTTGAAATGTAACCCGCCCGTTGGAGTCCTGCCTGCTATGTAGCCCGCCCGTGCTCGATGCTACGTTTCAACATAAAAAAAACCTCATAACTAATAATATGGTATAAGTTCACAAGATATCCCACAATGTGGGACTATTCTTAGCCAATGAAATAAAAACCGCCGTACCCCGCCTTCGGTAATAAATTTTGATATGACCCATTAATTTTGATTCTATTTTAATTAGGGTGCTGTTATTAGAAAATCCTATTTGCTGTAAAAGTTTAACTTTTTGCATTTTTTTTGTTGGCTCATTTCTACTGTTAGCAAACCTAATCTTATCCCCCACCCGTAGTTCGCGAGCCGCCTCCCCACCCTAATTTCGCGATTCGCTGCCCCCTCCCCCGACGAGTCGGCGACATCTTCCTTCGCCTGTGCTCGATTACTGGCGACATCCTCCGGCTAGATGGCGGCATCCTTCGCTCATGTTCCCGGCGAATCGGCGACATCCTTCTCTCCCGTTCTGGTCGAATCAGCAACATCCTTCTCTCCTGTTTCGGGCGAATCGGCGAGATCCTCTGGCTAGACGACGACATCCTCCGGCTAGACGACGACATCCTTCTCTCCCGTTCCCGGCGACATCTACCCCCGTTCCTGGCTCCGATTCAGGTATAATTTCAGATGGCATTGCATTAGAAACATGACTTATGATGCATTTGTGTGTCTTATGCTTCTGTCATCTCCATTGTTAGTCAAGTTTGTAGGCTCACTTGAGCCCTGATTACATCTTTTCCATTGAATACAACATGCATCATCGATCTCTTGAGATGATCTATTACACATTTTTGAATAAGTTTCCCACATTTTGAAGAGTTTCAAACATTCTACACATTCTGTTATGAGTTACGTACACATCTCACCAGCTTTTCTTCTTCTTGAAAGGAGGATGGTCCCTCCTTCTTTGTTCCAACTGTTCCCTCCTTCTTTGTCCGCCTACAAACTTGACTAACACGGTGATTTTTTCTTCTTTTCAGGTTAAATATCATACGCTATGACTGAAAATACCGTGAACATCGAATCCTCAAAGAATATTGTTCTATGGAAGTTTTTTGTTCAAAGATATTCTAAACGTTTGAGTACTTCATAGTCTAATAGTGTTCTTCTTGTGATTTTTTCATTTTGTTTTGAATAGTGCGTCTGAAATAAAGTTGGAATTTGGTAGTCATTTTGAAACCAATATTCAGTTTCCTTCCCGGGAAGTATTAATCGATTGGACACGCATTGTTGGCAAATCCCTTAGCTTTGCAGTTACTGTTAAAGGTTCAGATAAATTAGATGGTGTTAGAGCACGACCGCAGGTTTTTCTTGGATGTGATAGAGGTGGACACTACCATGAAAAGCAATGTAAAAAGGCTGGGTAAAACAAAATCTACGAAAAACTACTAGCAAACGTTGCGGTTGTCCATTCGCTTTGATTGGGAAAAAAGATGCTCATTCACCTAAATGGACACTTGAAGTTAAATGCGGGACTCATAATCATGAAATGGTACACTTAGAAGCACACGCCACCGCGGGTAGGTTGGATTGCATAGAGAAGAAAATCGTTCATGACATGTACTCCTCAAATGTGAAACCAAGATGCATACTATCAACTATTAAGAAAAGAAATCCAGAGAATCGCACAGTGATGCGCACAATTTATAATGAACAACGTAAGTTGCAGAAAGAAGAACTAGAGGGTGTCACACCAATACAGTATTTGTATAAATGTCTAAAGGAAATCAGATATTTGAGTTATAATCGAGTTTTGGAAGGCAAAAAAATTTTGGTCAGCTTATTCTTTGCCCATCCAGTTGCTATCAAACTTAGTAGAATGTTTTCATATGTTTTCTTAATGGATTGTACCTACAAAACCAATAGATACTGGTTGCCTTTATTGTCCTTGGTGGGTTTTAAATCTACTAAATTATCATTCTTCGCGACATTTGCTTTTTTGTCTGATGAATCAGAGACAAGCTTTAGATGGGTGTTGGAACATTTCAAAAGAATTTTGGGGGAAACTTCATTATCTAATGTACTTGTCACAGATAGAGATTTGGCTTTAATGAATGCCATGTACTTTTCCGAATGCTAAACATATTTTATGTCAAGTACATGTCCATTGAAATATTTTGGCAAACTGCAAAAAATATTTTAAAGAGGGAAAAGAGTTCGAAATTTTCTTAGTGTTTTCTAATGCATAGTTGATGCGAGAAATGAAAATGAATTCAACATGAGGTATAATTCTTTTTTGAGTTCATACTCTAGTACATACCTCGATGTTGTCTCTTATGTATGTGCAACATGAGTTGAACCTTTGAAAAAGTATTTTGTATGCGCTTGGATAGATAAATTCATGCACCTTGGCAACTCAACCACAAATCGTGTTGAAGGAGGTCATAGTAAGTTGAAGTAATTTTTAAGAGTATCTATTGACAATTTGGCAACCATTTGAAAGACATTCAATCAAATGTTATCTCTCCAACATATTGAAATAAAATGACCATTTGGTCATAGCACAATTCAGGTAAGTAAGGAGTTCAAAGGATCATTGTACTCTGAACTTATTGGGCGAGTCTCGTTACAGGCATTGCAATTGATAAAAGTGGAGAAAGAAACATGTCATAACTCAAAATTTGTTGGAGGCGAAAATTGTTCACATACAAATCGATACACACTTGGTTTACTATGTGCTCATGAGTTAGCACCTTACATTTCTCAAAACAAAGTTTGTCGGATATGATTAGTTCATAAACATTGGAAGCAACTATCCTTTCTTTTGGAGATTGATGAAACACCACCTACGTAAGAATCGATTAACTTGACAGAAATTGATATAGTCGTTGGGTTGGAGGGGATCATACAAAGGTATGCAAACACCAACGAACGCCAACAGAAGGAGATTAGAAATAAATTGCGTGAGATCATGGATCCAACGACATGTAGTCAAACAAAGGAACCTATTTTGTCAACTTCTCTAAAAGATAGGCCAAAAGGAAGCAGAAAGAAGTTCAAAAATGATTACATAAGTACTAAACTCAATCCGTCATTATTTGAGCACATTATGAAGGAAGTCAAAAGTACACACACAAAAATGTCAAAATCATCAAGAGAACAAAGTGTGCGCAGAAATAGACTCTATGATAATGTTCGTCGAAAACTAACGAGTTGTGTTGCAGAAAACTTTGTTGATGTTTGTAATGTCATCGCGGATGGCCACTGTGAGTTCCGAGTTATTAGTGAATTACTACACATGGGAGATAATTGGCAACATGTTCGACTAGATTTGATGAATGAATTGGAGAAAAGACCTATTTTATATGATTCGATATTCGGAAGCACGAGAAAACAAGCCTTATTCAACTCTCTTGATTGTGAAAACACGCCGAGACCATATGATAAGTGGATGACGATGCCGGATATGGGTTTGGTGATTTCAAGTTGCTTCAATATATGTGTTGCTCTGATTTCAAAAAATCAAAGTCTAACAATCTTACCATTGGACGCACCAATTCCTCACGTACCAAACACTATTTGGATTGGATTCATAAATGGTAATCATTTTGTCAAATTATGCATGAAAGAAGGAACTCCACTTCCACACACAAGTTGGAAGTTCATGTGAATGCATTCTCAACAAAAATGAATGAAATGCAAGTGAAACATTTTTATATACTTTTTTATATTAACTTACTTTGCGATGCAATATAAATGATTTAAATTTCGGATGCAGGTGGAAGTGTGGTCATTGGATGTATTTGCTATAAAAGGCAATTGGATTTTGCATTTCTTGACTTTTGTCTTTAGGTGAGCTTCAAGTAGAAAAACAATTGTCAATTACATTTACATTGAAGACGCATTACTAAATATAAAATTGCTAACGGTTACTATTAATTTTGTGCAGATGATTCTGATATTTTGTTTAAAGATTTTGGAGCAAATGATGATATTTTGTTGAAAAAGGAGTTTTGGACATATTAAACACAATTTTGCAGCATTTTGGCTAATTTCTAGTACTAACATTAGTAGTTGAATGAATACATTTGAAATCAATTTGTAATGTCATTATATGTAGTGGGTTATTTTGAAAGAATGAATGATTTAAACAAATTTTTTTTAAAAAAATTTTTTATGTTGGTTTGCTAGTACCAAAATGGTTTTCAAATAATCATTTTGAAAATTGAGGATTGGTAATAGTAATGATTTGCTAAAAATCAAATAGGATTTGCTAGTAACAACACCCTTTAATTATTGCCGCTCTCTAACACTTTTGCCCTTAGCTTTATGTCATTAAATTTATTTATTTATATGCTAAATAAATTATATTGACAAGTTATTTTTATCGGATCGTGTTGTAATTCATTAATTTAATTTTTACGAGTTCCAACTCATTTTGGTGGTTAAAAAATTGTTAAATTATATAAAAAAATACACAAATTATATAATAAAAAACCATTTTTTTCAAAAATTTTAAATAACAAAAATGTCGGGCGAACGGGCAGGGTACTGTTGCGATTGGTCGCATGGGAGGAGCCCCGTGTTTGTCACTAGTATATATATATATCTATATTATATATAGATAAACTTTCTTGCATGTTTTGAAGCTTGTGTTAGAACCACAAAGTAAATCACAGCAATGTGATCAAGCCATTGCGGTTTGCAAACAGCGAAATCTCTTAAAATTGGCTTCTGCAATCCCCAAAAAAGCTCGGCGCCGTACCCTACAACACGGGCGGACCCACGATAAGACACGGTCGGGCTCGTGCCCGATCGTGTTTTCCGTGAAATCCCGCTAGGCGCTAGGTCATTCGCATCCCTCCCATTTTTGGCGACGTCAGCCACTACGTGCCATTGGCTTGCGACGATTTGGCGAGAGCCTCCTGTGCGACGTCGGCGAGTCGGCGTGCCGCGTGACGTGATCCCTCGTTCCCTCGCGTGCCCTCATCTGCGACTACGAGACCGCGACTCGACGACTCTGCAATATCTGGCGGCGACGACGCTGCCGGTTCCACCCTAGTCCGGTACGTAGGTAGTCTCCTACCGCCCTTCTCCCTTTCGATGGAGACTGGAGGTCCTACTTCCTAAACCCTACTTCATATGATCTTGCCGAAGCCTAACAGGGGAGAAGTAAGAAGTTGGTACCAAACCTTCATTGCTTCAGATTTCCAAGTAGCCGAACAGGGAAGAGTGGAGAACCTGGTGCTTCCAAGCAGATTTTGTTTCTATTTTTTCATTCCCTTTTGATTTCTGCCCTAATTTTAGGTTGTTGTTCTGCTGTTGTATGTTGTTTTTTTTTCCTCTGTTGGTAACTCTTCAACCCAATCCTACTCTAAATTATTATGAGATAATATTCTAGACTTAAATGGTTGTAGTCCTAGTATTTTTGATTGGTGGTTTGCACTTGTTTGAGTTCGATTTTACTGATTTTGTTGTCCTTAATCTAGTCATTTAGGTGTAAGTTTGGGCATCCGTTGTGACTCCAAATGACAATATTAATTGGCTAGTTGCTCTCTTTGTAGACAAATGAAGTTGTTTTCTTCAACTCATTATGAGTATATAAGTGCTGAATTTCATGAGACATTTCTTTTCTTTTTCTGCTTTGTTTAAATCAACCGCTATCTACTAGAGAGAGCTTGGTTTGGGACTTGGGAGAAGATCCAATCAACTTAGATCTTTTCATTTACAAAAATTATCGACTTCATATTTAGAATTGATTTATTTTCATACATTACTACATTAGTCCATTTTCTTTAAACATATTTATGATTCTTTATACATAGGATTTTTATCACTATAATTCGCATATTAAAAGATATTTTACTTATATTTCCAATTTTATTTAGGAATTGGATTTGTTACAAATTTTTTGTGACCGGGCATCCCTAAAATCCTAATTCCGCCACTGCCCTACACCCCTCCCGATCTCACTGCTAGACTTTGTCGTCACCGGCGGCCTGACCGGAGCCCGCCAGCGGGTTAGGGTCCGGCCGCCTCCGGCGTCAACCCCCGTGAAATTTGGGGTGGGCGGAAGGTTTTTATCCGGCAGTGGAGGTGAATAGTTTGATAAATTTAGTCCGAGCAGTGTTGTTTTTCTTTCGTGTATATATTATATCAATTGCTTATTGATCTCCAAATTCAGATTATAAGTTTATAACATGATTAGGTATAGCATTAGAAGGATAAGTTTAGGGCTGACACCTGTCCGCCACGCGGCAAATTGAGGTGGCGGCCTAATCGCGTGGCCGCATGTTAATTTTTATTTAAATATTACCTTTTTTATTTCGCTATTTTATTTAAATATTACTTTTTTTAACATAATTTTTTCAAAATCCAAAAAATCCAAAATATTACCTTTTTTTATATAAATATATATTATATACTAGACCATCTTCGCTCAGGCTATGCTCGTGCTCGATGCTCTTGGGCGGCCTTCGATCGCATCCAGGTGAGCTTCGCCAGCCTCTGCACGGGCTTCGCCGGTGCTTGATGTTTCTGGCGACCTTCAACGCGTATAAGCGAGTTTCGCACGCTTCCACGCAATCCACTAGCTCGGCACCGCACCCCCCCCACACGAGCATATTCGCATGTGCTACGCCTGTGCTCGATGCTTTCTAGCGGCTTTCGGTCGCATCCAGGCGGGCTTCTCCCGCTTTCCGTTTGATTTTGCATACCCGCTCCAGGGGGGCCGCGAGTGGCGAGTGCTGCGCTGAGCTGATGGATTGCGTGTAAGCCAGCGAAACCAACTTCTATGCAGCCGAAGGCCACCCGGAACATCAAGCACGGGTGAAGTTCATGCAGAGGCGAGCGAAGCCAGCCTTGGTACGACTGAAATACGTCTGAGAGCATCGAGCACGGGCGTAGGCCGTGCAAAGATGTTTGTATATTATTTTAAAATTATTACTTTTTATTATATAATTTATTCATAAAATATAATTTTTTATTCATATTTATTTTTTATTATTATTATTATACAATTATTATATATTTTTATTATATATCCATTTTTTATGTTTTTATTTATTTTGGTTTTTTTATAAATATTTTTTCCTTACTAATAAATTCCAATAAATTTTTAAAAAAATTATATTAGAAAATTTTAATAAATAATTAAAAATATATATAATAAAAATAATTATAATATTTTTGAATTTTAAATAATTGAAAAATATATATGATAACCACGCGGGAGCGGGTAAAGCCCGCCGCCGCGGGTCAGGTACTGACGCGTGGGGCATGCCCCCTGTGAACTGTCACTCGTATATTATAAACTGACGTGCAGTGTCACTCGTATATTATAAATTATATATATATATATATATATATTATTACATGAATATTTATACATATATATCAATTTAAATTTATTTTACTCTCGACAATCGTGGAGGCCACCACCGTCGGCTCCACCAACGACGACCTGTCTGGACCCCACCGACGGGGTCGCCGGATGGACCCCACCGACCGGATCGCCGGTGACCCAGTCGACAGGTCCGATTGGGCCGCTGCGGGCTTCGCCGGTGGCGATGGCCTCCACCGTAATTTTTTCTTAAAACTACAACTACCACTCGGGTAGGCAGTCACTCGTTTATTAATATTTATATATACTTCTATATATAAGTATATATAAATACGAGCATCTTCGCACGGGCTACGCCCGTGCTCGATGCTCTCGCGCGGCCTTCGGCCGCATCAGGCAGGCTTCGCCCGCCTGCGCACGGGCTTCGCCGTGCTTGATGCTTTTGCTGGTCTTCGGCCGCATAGAAGCGGGATTCGCACGCTTCAACGCAATCCCCTGCTTCGTAGCCCGCAAATGTTTGGCAAATCCCAACCGGCGCAGATCACCTGCTTCCTAGCACGCATATGTTTCGCAGATTTCCAATATTTTAGAGAGAGAAAGATGAAGAGAAAGGGGAGGTACTGCTTGCTGCAGTTGACAGCTCGACGGGAGAAGGATCGGCCATGGGAGGAGCTCGCCATGAGGAGGCGTGCGATGCAAAAGATGGCCGGAGTTGTGTAGATGCCCGAGAAGCTGGTGGAGATATCTATATATAAAGCAGAGCATGAACATCATATTAAGCGGCTCGTCGTGGCGCACTCACCTGAAGCGGCGGAGAAGTGAACTCGCGTTGTCGCCAGCGGTGGATATAAATTTTTTTGTTTTTCACGACGTCAGCGAGCAGGCGAGGAGAGCGACGGATAACGACGCGTCCAATCGATATTGTTAAGAGCGGAAGTGGCGGAGCAGCAGGGGGCAAAAACGGAATATAGTAGTATAGATAATAGTAGTCTAGATAGATAATAAGTGTTTGTATGTAGTCAAAAATAATTTACATATAATCTCACCCTTTAAATAAAATATTAATTGTTTCTCTTAAAAAAATACATTCATCCACGTACAGGCGTACAGCTGTAAAAACATATATATAAATATATGTTTTTTATCAATATATGTTTTTGTGAATAGTTTTTAAAAACAATAATAAATATCCAGCTGTTACGCATATTCTTTATAGATAAATCGAGATGTCGTCTCTCTCCCGCCCACTCTCTTTATGGGCCATCAAAACAATCCGAGATCTTTTTTTCTTATTATCAATTTTTCATTATTTAAATAAAAATATGTCTCATAATCCTCTTAAGATTACAATTACGCCCTCTTCAAAATAGAGAAGTGTTGTTGACGCACGTCACTTTGTTACATATTTTACACAGCTTTGACAAATTCATCTTTTCAATGGAGGCTTTGTCGGGAAAAACTTATTTTCACCGATCAAACGATCAAGTGTGCGCTGCATGACCAAATCTTAATTAAGATCTGATCTCTTTTATACTCAAAATTAGTTTTTTTCTTGTCAGAAATAACCTGCCAAATATACAATATATACCGGTGGCAGTGACACATTATATTCAAAAACATCATTATCCTAACACAACGGTTATGACCGCTATCTAGAAAATAAACTAATTTTGAGCCTAAAATGAAAGAACTTTGTTACATGAGGTTGGACGTTCATGAATGATGGCTTATGACCATTACCATGCTCGCAACCACCACCGCACCAAACGAAGCCATAAAGGAGTCTCAATTCAGTCTCAAGCCAACTTTTAAACTCCTATACATTCAATTATCATGGTGGCAGTGACACATTATATTCAAAAACATCATTATCCCAACACAAAGGTTACGACTGCAATCCAGAAAATAAACTAATTTTGAGCCTAAAATGAAAGAACTTTTTTAGGGGAGGTTGGACGTTCACCAACGATGGTTCATGACCATTACCATGCTCGCAACCACCACCGCACCAAACAAAGCCATAAAGGAGCCTCTGTTCAGTCTCAATCCAAGTTTTAAACTCAATTCTCTATACATTAAATTGACGCCAAATTTCAGTATATACAGGGAGAAAAGCCGGTTATTTAAACATTACCGACAACACAAAGCGTACGTGAACACCAAAAAACTGTATATCTGCAATTAATTACACAGCAAAAAAGCTGCAGAAAGTAGAAACAAATAGAAGTAGCAAAGAACAGACAGAGAAGGGATCATGATACACAGCAAAGAAACGAAATAAATAGGTCAAGATTCCAACTGGATGAGGGTAACCATGAGGAAGAACGCCGGCGGGTTGTTGCGCCGGAGGAAGAGGGGTTTGAGCTTTGCCGAAGGGGTTGCAAAGCCACCATGCTCGGGCAGCACCAACGCCACCGCCGTGCTCGCCACTCCGGCCACTTCAGCAGCTAATTGCTAAAACAATACAATTAATTTTAAGATTTTTGCGGTGCATCCCCGCCAGCAAGCTTGATCGGCCCTAATTTTCCCTTTCAGAAATTACAGGGTTCCCATATGCGGTCATGGTGGAGGCCACCGTCACCGGCGGAGGTGGCGGCGGCCTGAGCGGATCCCACTTCTGGGGTTGCAGGAGTCCAGCCAACCCATCGGTGGGGTCAGGTCAGGCCGCCGTCGGCTCAGCAGGAGAGTTGAGGTCGCCTCTTCCGGCACAGCCACCGCCTCCCTAGCCCTACCAAAACCCACCTCCACCGCCACCGCCCTTCATGACTTCCAGCTCTATAGCCGCTGCCGCTGCGCCGTCCGCAACTGACGAAGTTGACGCCCCTCGCGATGCCGGAGAAGGGAGTTGCTGGAGAGGGCGGCGGAGAAGAGCGGGGAGGTTGAGATCCAACGAAAGCCTGCTATTTTCCTTCGTCATCGGCTCCTCGTGGCTCGCCGGACGATGCCGCGGGAACATGGATCTCTCTCTCAGTCTCTCCCCTCCCTCTTTCTTCTCCCCCCTATCTTCCCCGCTCTGTCTCTCCCCGGCCTTCTCACTGCCCTCCCACTCGCTCTCAATTTATCTTAACTTTCAAGACGTGGATGGAGAGCGGCGCTGCTTATCCGCTGCTTTGGTTTTAATGTTTTTTAAGTTTGTTTTTTTTATTAAGAAGAAGAATGTGTTGTAGCATAACGTGGCAGGCGGCGGAGGCAGAGGGAAGCGACGGTTTAAGCGGCAAAAGCCGGACGCGGACCGGATTCCGAAAATTTCACCAGCAGAAAGCACGGGGCTTGTTTGGGTCGCCGCACTTCCTGGTTCCTTCTTGCCCCCTTCTCGCCACCGCCACGATCTGCCACCATGCTCGGACAGCTCCAACGCCACCGCCGTGCTCGCCACTCCGGAAACTTCAGTAGCTCCGGCCAACACCTCCTCCTCCTAGTAGCAGCTCCATGGCCGGCGCATCTCCATTGCCGGCGCATCTCCATGGCCGGCGAAGCTCCATGGCCGGCAGATCCATGGCCGGCAGCTCCAGGCCGGCGCTGCTCCACGACGTTCACTCGCCGCTCGTCAGCGACTGCCTCCATGATCGCCTGACCTGAAGCATCTGGAAGGCCTCCAGCGCCTCGCTTGGCTGATGCGGAACCTCCTCCAGCTGCCGGCATCCATCGAGAAGTGCTCCCTCTCTCTCTATTCTGTCGACGTTCCTACCGCTGCCCCCTCTCTCTGTTTCTGTCAGTTTATAATAGCAAGCACGACATTTATGTATGTAGAAGTTGAAGGCGGTGGCATTAATTGCCTGATTAGAAATTGCAGGAGGTAGCGACGAATGATTCAGGCGGTGCAGAATTTTTGTGAGGTTGCAGGCGGTGGCATTAATTGCCTGATTAGAAGTTGCAGGCGGTAGCGGCGGATGATTAAGGCGGTGCAGAATTTTTATTTTTTTTTGTTAACATTACATGCGGTGGCAGTGTATAGGAAGGGGCAAAAAGGAGATTTCAAAAGTCACGTACGAAATTAAAAAGAGTTTGCTTATAAAAGTAGTATAGATAAATGTATATTATATACACGACCATCTTCGCACAGGCTATGCTCGATGCTCTCGGGCGATCTTCGATCGCATCCAGGTGGGCTTCACCAGCCTCCGCACGGGCTTCGCCGGTGCTTGATGTTTCCGGCGGCCTTCAATGCATATAAGCGAGTTTCGCACGATTCCACGCAATCCACCAGCTCGGCACCACAACCCCCCCCCCCTAACACACACACGAGCATCTTCGCATGTGCTATGCCCGTGCTCCTTGCTTTCTGGCGGCTTTCGGTCGCATCCAGGAGGGCTTCTCCCGCTTTTCGTTTGATTTTGCATACGTGCTCCACGGGGACCGCGAGTGGCGGGTGCTGCGCTGAGCTGATGGATTGCGTGTAAACTAGCGAAACCAACTTCTATGCAACCGAAGGCCACCCGGAGCATCAAGCACGGGTGAAGTTTGTGCAAACGAGCGAAGCCCGTTTGGATACGATCGAAATACGCCTAAGAGCATCGAGCACGGGCGTAGGCCATGCAAAGATATTCGTATATTATTTTAAAATTATTACTTTTTATTATATAATTTATTCATAAAATATAATTTTTTATTATTTTTATACAATTATTATATATTTTAATTATATATCTATTTTTTATGTTTTTATTTATTTTTTATTTTGGTTTTATTATAAATTTTTTTTCCTTACTAATAAATTCCAATAATTTTAAAAAAAAATTAAATTAGAAAATTTTAATAAATAATTTAAAAATATATAATAAAAATAATTATAATATTTTTGAAATTTTAAATAATTGAAAAATATATATGATAACCACGCGGGGGCGGGTAAAGCCTGCCGCCGCGAGCCAGGTACTGACGCATGGGACACGCCCCCCTTTGAACTGTCACTCGTATATTATAAACTCATGTGCACTGTCACTCGTATATTATAAATTATATATATATATATGTATATATATTTTATTACATGAATATTTTACATATATATCAATTTAAATTTATTTTACTCTCGACAGAAAACCGTGGAGGCCACCGACGGCAACCTGACTGGACCCCACCGACGGGGTCACCGGATGGACCCCACCGACAGGGTCGTCGGTGACCCAGTCGACAGGTCCGAGGCCGCTGCCGGCTCCCGGTGGCGGTGGCCTCCACCGTAATTTTTTTTCTTAAAACTACAACTATCACTCGCGTAGGCTTCCCTCGTGACTAGTTAATTTTTTTTAAATAACAGCCTCAGCACGAGGATGGGTAAATTTGGAAGATCAAATGTAACCGACGGGTTGTTGTGACAACAAAGAGTTTGCTTATAATATTTGTATAATTGATGGGGTTACTACTATAGCAACAAAGAGTTTGCTTATAATTGATGGGGTTCTCAAAAGATTTTCAAGTCAAACTGATAAGATTTTCACCGAAACTCTCAAGCGAGCGGACCCAACCGAGCAAGCCGCACACGGAAGTCACACATGCTCGAAGGGACAAAAAAGACCTTGAAAGAGGGGTCGGAGCAAAGCACGAACACACCCACATCCCGCAGGGCCAGCACGCGCGATGCAGCCTGCACGCGCGGTAGCCCGCACGCTCCCTCTACGTGCGTTCCCTAGCTTGTATGCACTCCATTGTGTGTGTGTGCGCGATTTTGCGCGCACGCTTTCTTGTGTGAGATCTTCCTTACGCAAGAGCTTCCTTGCGCGCGTGCGCATAGTGTCTGGTATCGTTTTCACAATAATCCTGATTTGAAAAAGTCTCAATTGAACTAAGATAAATTGAGTTGTATTTGATGATGATTTCAAGTTCTGTGCTTGCAAGACTTAATTGCCAAGTACACACCAATGTCAGATTACAATAAGTCATATAACATAGGACTATGCAATGTAATACTTCATTGTGTAGGACATGATGTTGACTCATGTGTAATTTTTCTATTGAGGTGTACTTCATTTTCAAGTGCTTAGGAATCATGGAATAGAAGGTTGCTGAGTTCAGGAAGAATCAAAAAATTTCCTAAGTAAAATTCGTCGAGTATACACGTGAAATCTTGTGTCATTTGTCGAGACATCACCCTAAACCCTAAACCCTAAACCTTATCCAACAGTAGATCCTTTGGATTCAACGTCAACTATATTGTTGGGTATTGTATCCACAATAACCCTGATTTGAAGAAGGGCCCAGTCAAGCTAAAATGAATTGAGTTTGTTTTTGATGCTGTATTTTAGTTATGTACTTGCAGGTTTATTTTGTTAAGTACACACCAATGTCAGGTTATAGTGGGTCAGTAAACACATGACGAGATAATGTAATCCTTCATTGTGTGTTGACTAACGTATAATCTCTCTATTGGGGTATACTTCTATCCCAAGTACATGAGAAGGATCAAGGAAGGCCAAGGACCTAGACTCAGAGAAGAGGAATTTTACCTATGTAAAATTCGGCGAGTATGGTTAGTCATACACGTCGAGTATCCCCTTGATACTCGCCGAATTCGTCGTATATGCTTCCCAATACCCATCGAATTCATCGTGTATACTTAGGGTAAATTCTCTGGATATCTAGAAATCGTCCAAGGAAAATTCGTCGAGTATCACTGACGTTACTCGCCGAATTCGGCGAGTATCTCTAGCGATACTCGCCGAATTCGACGTGTATCCCAAGAGATACTCGTCAAATTTGTCGAGTCATATGTCGACCACTCTAGATTTTCTTCTAAGGCTTATTCGACGTATATCGTTATCTAGTTCGGCGAGTATCATATATGCTACTAGGTGAATTCTGTCTAAAAAGACTTAGGCTGTTTTTCTGAAAACTTTCTCTGGTTTTGGAAACCGTCGGCCAAGCTCAGTAAATTCTAGGGTTCATTTTTTTTGGAAATCTTTTATAGCCGTTTTTTTATTCTTCCTCTATATATATATGATAGGCTGATTTTCGAAATCAAGCTTCTTGCCCTAATTAATTATTGATTTAAAAATCTTCCCAAAAATCAGAACCGGTCGCACCTACGCATTTCACGATTTTCTTCCGATCGGCCGCCGACATCACGTGATCTTCTTCTTCGACTGGATCGTGTCTTCTCTCAAGATCTATTCTACTCCAGTCCTAGTTGGTTGAAGATCCAAGGTTCGAGATTCAAGATCTAAAAGATTTCAAGTTTTTGAGTTCTCCAAGATTCAAGTTCAACCCTCTCAAGAACGTCAGATCAAAGAGTTGCAATATTGTTTTGTGTTATAATATTGTTTTAAATATTGTATGAGATTTATATCCGAGTTAGTAGATCCGTTTGTGGATCGAGAGAGTAGATACGGTTGTGGATCGAGTTTGTAGATCCAGTTTATTGATCGAGTTTGTAGATCCAGTTTGTGGATCAAGTTGTAGATCCGGTTGTTGATCGAGGTGTAGGAGAGTTTGTTCTCCGAGGTGTAGGAGCGTTGCTCCGAGTTGTAAGATTGTGATAATCTGAGAACGGTGAAGTAGCTGAATCTATTCCTTCGTGGTAGATAGGTGAGGCGGGACAGTGGACGTACCCAATACAGGGAACCACTATAGATCTCTGTGTTTGTGTGTTTGTTTATTTTTGAGTAATTTTTTAATTCGTGAAAAGACACAAACATCACCTATTCACCCCCCTCTAGACAAGTTAGGTAGACGCTAGATACTTTCAATTGGTATCAGAGGGACATTTTGGTCGATAAGGTAACACCTTGATCAAGATCCCTGATTTAGCATTAAGAGATTCCACATTGTCACCATGGACAGAAGCAAAGACATGTCATCCATGAAGCTACCAGTGTGCACCAAGGAAAACTTTTCCATGTGGAAAGAATGAGTACGATTCTTCATGGAAGATGCTGATCCGAGGATTTTTCAGATTGTGGAAGAAGGACCACACATCCCTACACAGGATTCAACGATAAATCTAGCGATTATGATTCCCAAGAAGATGATGTACTTCACTAAGGATGAGATTGCCTTAGTCTCCCTAGACAAGAAATCCAAAAATATTATTGCTAGTGCAGTGGACGACTCAATGCTCAAAAACTTATTCCACTACCAGTCTACCAAGGAGATGTGGGACTGTCTTGTTGTCCAGATGGAATGTACTGAATATGTGAGAGACGATCACAGATCATTAATGAACTAGGAGTACAAAGCCTTCAAGCAAGGTGCCAATGATTCCATAGCTGACAGCTTCGAAAAGTTCTTTAAGATAGTGAACGGTCTCAGGAACTACGATCGCGTCTTCACTAATGGTGAACTGAACGACAAATTCCTTAGATCTTTAACAAAGGACTGGGACACAAATGTTGTTTCCATTAGAGAATTCGGGTAGTTGCCTGAGATAGACCCTCAAAAATTATTTGGAAAGTTACTCTCCTATGAGCTTCAAATTAACACACGTAAGAAGGAGGAGTAGAGTAATTGAACTTCCAGCAGAGAAAAGTCAGTGGCTCTGAAGGCTGAAGGTTCGAGGAAATCTAAAGTTGTGTCACCCGTAAGGACATATGCTCCTGATACTCCAGAAGACTCAGAGCCAAGCACGTCAGGCTCTGAGCTATCAGATGGAGAATTTTCTTTTATCTCCAAGTAGTTCAAGAAAATGCTCAGCAAGAGGAGACATATGAAGAATCAATCCTCCTCCTCTGACTACAGAAAATCCCACCGAGATGGAGATCGCTCAAAGAAAAGCTACAATAAGGAGGACATGTATAAATCAAGACCGAATAAACATTTTTCCTCTAACATTGTTTGCTATTGTTGTAATAAGCCAGGACACGTGATTGAGGAGTGTCCCTATAAAAAGAAGGATGGTTCCAAGAAGGAAGAAAAAAGATCCTTCAAGGGAAAAAGAAAAGAAGAAAAGAGCTTCGTCGCTAAGAAGTTGAAGACTCTCAGCGATAGTGACTCGACTGAGTCAAGTTCAGATAATGAGGAAGCCTACTTCGAGCTTATGACACATGTTAGAGTTACCATGGTGATCTAGAAGTGGTCAAACATGTAATCTCACTACCAACGTGATATGAGCTTGCAGGGTCGCACATAAGAGCATGTGGAGAAATTGGTAGATTGACTGTGTTGGTAAGGGTTACCAATCACCTCGTAGGATGGAGTCGGGCAAACGTTGCCAAAGGAATTTCGTCGAGAGTCGTCGAGTTTGACTCGACGACTAAGGACAATTCATCGAGAATCGTCGAGTATGACTCGACGACTCTCGATGAGTTCGTCGAGAATGATTCGTCGAGAATCATCGAGTATGACTCAACGACTCTCGACGAGTTCGTCGAGAATCATTCATCGCGAATGATTCGTCGAGAATCGTCGAGTGATACTCGACGACTCTCGACGAATTCATCGAGAATCAAAAGTGTTTGATTCCCGACGATTGGTGATACTCGACGAATCTATCCCTGATTCTCGACGAATCAGCAGATGATTCTCGCCGAATCTGTTTGCTGATTCTCGCCGAATCTGGATCTGATTCTCGCCGGACTTGTGCTGATTCTCGCCGAATGACTCTGAAACCCTAACTTGGGTGGTCTGCGGATAGCGGTGTTCTTTAGACTGTTTATGCCTTTGGTATAAATAGGGGGCTTAGGGTTTTGGGAAGATAACAATCATCGGGATTTTCCTATAGCCGGATCGAAGCCGACGGATGAGTTCCGCCGATCTCTCGATCCACCGAATCCCGACCCCGCCGGACGGAAACGTTCCGCCAATGCCTGTTCGCTCCGCCATTGACCTCATCTCTGGCGACCGTCGCCGGTATTGCTTCCCCTGGCACGGACCTAGCAGTCCGTGGGAAGTGCAAAGGTGCGGTTGAACTTCTTCCCGACCCTTCGTGCGACGAAGCTCGGGATTCTCCCTCTCGTGTGGATTTCTGTAGAGATGTGGACGTTATTCCACATAGAACTCGCCACCGACGAGGACACGAAGCTTGGAGCATCTTTGTTGAGTTGTGACTCAATGCCGCTAAGGTAATTTTTGCCTAGTTATTTGTTAACTTCTTGATTTAACTTTCATGGCCTGATCCCATCTCTTTTGGGTTGTCTTGATGTTTTATTCCTTCCGCTGCGTGCATAAACGTTGTGCCATCCTCACAGAGAAACCCAACAGTGGTATCAGAGGGAGGTTTAGGCCATGATTGTTGTTTTGGAAGTTAGGTTATTCAAGTGCGTGTAAACCTAGGGATTTAGAAGCGTTCTAAATATTTAGATTTAATCCTAGTACATCAATTGTTGATGGTTTTTCCAAGGGAAATCGGTGGGCCCATAACCCACAGGTTAAGGGATCTGCCCATTGGAACCCCGCCAGGAACGTCTGGAATTTCGTGATAATTTGTAATTGTTAGAAATTGTTGTCTCCTTAGCAGTAACCATCCCTCGAGTGGTTAATGAACCAGTGTATTGTTTTGGATTTTGAATCCAACAATGAGAGACGAGCTTGTCTACTGCTTTAAGTTGAGTTATCTTTTCTTTTGTCCAATGCATGTAAATCTGAAGATTTGGAAATGTCCGGATGTTCAGATTTAGGCATTCCCTCTATCAAATGTTGATAGTGCTAGGTTGTGCACATAAGGGATGCATGTGGCTTTTAGAAATATGTTTTTCTGTGGATGTGCACAATGATCAAATGTTGATCATGGTTAATTGTTAACCTATAATCAAAAATCTCTTCATCAAATATTAAGTGTTTGGATGCCTTCCGATGGATGACACTCTTCCTTCCTCAATCGATGAAGTGTGGGCTTGCCAAAGCAAGGTGCATTAATCTATCTTGGTAAGGGTGCGAGCGGATAATTGTGATATCCCACTGTCGACATCGGGTCTAGCTTAACTAAGTGACCTCAAAGGTTGAGTGCCTAGAGGCATAGGGTTGGGATGCACCATATGATGGATGCGAATAAGGAGTTATTCACCAACCATACAAGAATTGCATGAAAATGCAATTGGTAAGCGTTGCCTACCTAAATAACCGCATTGTGAGAGGAAAGCCAAAGCTGACTCATTGTGTTGGTGAAATATGGATCTTGTCCACTAAGAGAGCAGCTCGCATGAACTCTCCGAATTGATAGTGAGGGCTATTATTTCGAATAAAATAGTGGGAGTTTTAATTGAAGTCCAAATTAAAATAAATTGTATTTGAAATTTTGGTACTGATATTATTCTGCATGAATTCTTGTAGAATTCCATGGCAAGTGGTTCACACTCCAACTGTCTCTCAGAGCCATCCTTGAGAAGGATAAGCTCAATGAGACTAACTACATGGACTGGTACAGGAACCTGAGAATTGTTCTCAGGCAAGAGCGAAAGCTTTATGTCTTGGAAGAAGAAGCCCCCGAGGTGCCAACCGGGAATTCTTCCCGTACTGATAAAGATACTTATAAGAAGTATACTGATGACGCCTTAGACGTCGAATGCCTTATGCTTGCCACCATGAACTCTGAGCTTCAAAGGCAACATGAGAACATGGGGTGCAAGGAGATTGACGAGCATCTCAAGAAAATGTTTCAAGGGCAAGCTCGTCAAGAGAGGTTTAACGTCACAAAAGCATTGTTTCAGTGCAAGATGGGAGTTAGAGACTCAGTAGGGACTCACATACTCAAGATGATTGGGTATATAGAGAACCTTGAAAGGCTAGGTTTTCCTTTGGGTCAAGAGTTGGCCACAGATCTGATCCTGCAATCGTTGCCGGACAGTTATGAGCAGTTTGTCTTGAACTACAACATGAATGAAATAGACAAGACACTGCCCGAGCTCCTAGGTATGTTTAGAACTACCGAGATCAATATGAAGAAGGCCAAGCCTGCCAGCCCTATACTAATGGTGTGTAAGGGCAAGGGCAAGGCCAAGGGCTCTAAGAAGACTAAGGTGGGACCTAAGTCACATCTCGAGCCCAAGTCTTTCTGCACTGATGAAAAAGAAGAGCACGGTGAAGGAGGGGAAATGCCACCACTGTGGCAAGGCTGGTCATTAGAGGAGGAACTGTCCTTCTTACATTGAGGGTCTGCAGAAAATGAAGGGAGGTATGACTTCCGCTTCGAATATTTACGTTATAGAGATAAACCTTTCTACTCCTTCATCTTGGGTATTGGATACCGGATGTGGTTCACACATTTGTATAAATGTGCAGGAACTAGAAAGGAGAAGATTGCTGAGTAAAGGGGAGGTGGACCTGCGCGTTAGCAATGGAGCAAGAGTTGCTACTGTAGCCATAGTGGTTTACCGTCTTTCTTTGCCAAGTGGGCTTGTAATAGAACTAGATAACTGTTATTTTATTCCAGCCATAACTAGAAATATTATATCCATTTCATGCTTGGACATGATTGGATTATCTTTTATAATTAAGAACAACTGTTGTTCTATATTTAAGAATGATGTTTGTTATGCTGTAGCCCAATTGTTTAATGGTCTTTATATTTTGAACTTGGACCATCAGATCTATAATGTAGAAAATAATAAAAGACTAAAAACAAATGACTCAAACCCTACATATATCTGACATTGTCGTTTGGGCCATATAAACGAGAAGCGCATATCCAAGCTCCATAAAGATGGACTTTTGGACTCATTTGATTATGAATCATTTGAGCGATGCGAATCTTGTTTGTTAGGCAAGATGACTAAAGCCCCTTTCACTGGTTATACTGAGAGGGCTGAGGATCTCTTGGGTGTTGTATATAGTGATGTATGCAGACCCATGAGCTCCATGGCTAGAGGTCGGTATTTCTACTTCGTTACATTTACTGATGATTTTAGTAGATACGGATATGTGTATCTTATGAAGTGCAAATCTGAGACCTTTGAAAAGTTCAAAGAGTTCAAAAATGAAGTAGAAAACCAGTTGGGTAAAAGGGTTAAAGCACTCCGATCTGATCGAGGTGGCGAATACCTGAGTCTTGAGTTCCGTGATCATCTGAAGGAGTATGGTATTGTATCACAGCTCACTCCACCTAGAATACCACAACATAATGGTGTGTCTGAGAGGAGAAATCGTACTTTGTTAGACATGGTACATTCGATGATGAGTCATGCAGACTTGCCTATTTCCTTTTGGGGTTTTGCTTTAGAGACTACTGCAATGACACTGAATCGCGCTCCAACGAAAACGGTTCTGAAGACACCATATGAGATATGGACTGGGGAACGTCCTAGTATGTCGTTTATTAAAATTTGGGGCTGTGAGGCATACGTGCGATGTCAAATGTCTGACAAGCTGGAACCCAAATCGGATAAATGTTATCTGGTGGGATATCTTAAGGAAACGAAAGGGTATTACTTTTACCTACTGTCTGAGGGAAAAGTGTTTGTCGCAAGGACTGGCGTTTTCTTGGAGAAAGAGTTCTTATCAAGAAATACTGAAAAGGTAGAACTTGAAGAAATTCAAGAATAACAAGTAGTGAATGATCCAGAATTGGATTCTGAGACAGGACTACAAGATGTTGTAGCTAGAGAACCTGCTCAAGAAACACAGGTCCTACGTAGATCTGGTAGACCTAGATTTGAGCCTGAGAGATATGGATTTCTCATGTCTCAAATATGTAATGTGTTGCTTATGGATCATGATGATGAACCAGCAACCTAACAAGAGGCTATGAATGGACCGGACTCCGACAAATGGCTTGAGGCTATGAAATCCGAAATGGACTCCATGTATACAAACCAAGTTTGGAACTTGGTGGAACCACCTGAAGGGGTACGACCCATAGGGTGCAAGTGGGTCTTCAAGAAGAAGACCGATATGGATGGGAATGTACAGACATTCAAAGGGCGACTGGTGGCTAAGGGTTTCAAGCAAATTTATGGTATTGACTATGATGAGACCTTTTCCCCTGTTTCTATGGTAAAGTCCATAAGGATACTACTTCCTATTGCTGCGTATTATGACTATGAGATCTGGCAGATGGATGTCAAAACAGCTTTCCTTAATGGAAACCTCCTTAAGGAAGTGTACATGACACAACCCGAGGGTTTTGTATCCCCAAATGAAGCCACTAAAGTATGCAAGCTGAATAGGTCCATCTATGGACTGAAGCAGGCCTCTCGAAGTTGGAATCTTCGTTTTGATGAGAAAATCAAAGAGTTTGGTTTCATCAAGAATGAAGATGAGCCTTGTGTTTACAAGCGAATCAGTGGGAGCATTGTTGTCTTCCTGATATTGTATGTAGATGACATACTATTGATTGGGAATGACATTCCTACCCTGAAAGTTGTTAAGAACAACCTAGGGAACTGCTTTTCTATGAAGGGCTTGGGTGAAGCGACTTACATACTCGGTATTAAGATCTATAGAGATAGATCGAAGAAGTTGCTGGGTCTGACCCAGAGTACATACATTGAGAAGGTGTTGAAGCGGTTCAATATGCTTGAGTCCAAGAAAGAATTTTTACCCATGTCTTATGGTGTGAATCTCTCTAAGGACCAGTGTCCAAAATCTTGTGAAGATAAGGACCGCATGAAGTTGATTCCATATGCTTCGGCAATTGGATCAATCATGTATGCAATGTTGTGTACTCGACCTGATGTTTCCTTTGATTTGAGCATGACTAGCAGGTATCAGTCAGACCCCGGTGAGTGTCACTGGATTGCAGTCAAGAATATCCTGAAGTACTTGAGAAGGACAAAGGATGTGTTCTTGGTGTATTGTTGGGTACATTGGAAAATGTGTACCTGATTTGAAGAAGCCCAACTTAGCTCAATGATATACATCAAGGTGTATTTGATGTTGTTTTAAGTTGACATGTGCAGGTGGAGAATTGATAAAGTATGCAGAAAAATTCTAAGTCCAAGTGTCGACACAAAGGAAGCAGTGTCGACACACAGAAGAAAATAGTCGACACAACACTGGGAAGCAGTGTCGACACATAGCAGTTAGTCTACAACTACACTGGGAAAAAGTGTCGACACAGAAGAAGTAAGTCGACACAACACTGGGAATTTGTGTCGACACAGAAAAAGAGTCGACACAATACTGGGAAATTGTGTCGACACAGAAGAAAAGCGTCGACCTCAAACATTGGGAGAATGTGTCGACACAGAAGAATATAGTTGATCTCAAGATTGTCGACATCATCTGAATGTGTCGACACAGAAGAAAATAGTCGACCTCAAGTTAGTCGACACCAGCAGAATGTGTCGACACATTGTGATTAAGTCGACACATAATAGCAGAGTTAAAAAAATGAATGTGTCGACACATGAAGGCTAAGTCGACACTTACTAAAGTTATGATTCTACAACAATTGTGTCGACACACAGGACTTGTGTCGACACACTGAAGAGTCAAGATCAAGTTATTTGCAGAAGAAGCTGTGTCGACTCAAAGGCAACTTAGTCGACATCACTGAAGACTGTGTCGACACCAAAGTCAATTATGTCGACACAAATAGACAGATTGTCTCGACACTTTCTGACAGACTGTTTCAACAACTTGTGATTCAAGACTAAGGCACAGGACTTGTTTGAAGACTTGACAGCTGTGGGTTATCACCGGTTAACTGAAGTTGTCAGAGTTGTCAGAAAACGGTTAGAAACCGGATCAGCCGGTTACCATGAAGAATGTCTATAAATAGACAGATTCAGAAGAAAAAAAAAACAAGATATAGAACTGACCTTTTGAAATACATTGGATCAGAAAGTGGAGAAGGATTACAATTCTACTCATTTCAAGAAAGTGCTAGGCACTTAAGAAGATCTTCTCCGGGAGATCTAAGAAGACTATCTAAGGATAGATCTAAGAAGAGTTCTAATCAGAATTCAGAAGAATCATTCAAAGTTCTGGATAGAGAGAGATCAAGTCAGAATTTGAAGAAGAAGAAAGAATCCACCAGTGGATTCTCAAGAAGCTGTTTGGAATCAACTCAGCTAAGTACATTTTCAAGAAGCTTTGAAGAAGGCTAAGAAACAGTTGATTGCATCAGCTGATCAAGAATTGTCATTGCCTTTTCTCTCTCAACTTTGGCAAGACAATTAAAACAATCTTTTCTATATTTCTGTAGGATTTGTTTATACAGATCTGAGTTGTAAGCCTATGTTATAAAGGCTGAGTGTAAGAGTGTTGAACTCTGAGTGGTAGGGCTGTTTGCCTGAGTGTAGGAGAAGGATATTCTCTGAGTTGTAGGCCTTGGGGAAAGGCTGAGGTAGGGCAGTTGTGCCTGAGTTGTAGGAACCAGTTGGGTTCTGAGTTGTAAGATCTATTGATCTGAGATAAGTGGAAGTTTGGCCGAATCTAGCATACTGCTAGATAGGTGAAGGGGGAAAGTGGATGTACCCAGACCTTGGGGAACCACTATAAAACATAGTGCAATCTGTGATGTTTTTGTTTTCTGTGATTGCCGTGTTTATTATATTAGTTATTAAATTAAATTCTGCCTAGAAGTTTTAGAAAGAGAAGCAGAACCTATTCACCCCCCCTCTAGGTGTTTAGGCTGCCTTGAAAGTTAAACTATCAAGTGGTATCAGAGGGAGGTTACTCAAAAAGGACTTAACAGTCTGAGGAAGATCTGATAGGCAGATTCAAGAATCAAGAAGATGGGTTCTGGAGAGAATCATAAGGAGCTAGGGTCAATGAAATTACCCATATGCAAGAAGGAAATCTTTGGGATCTGGAAAGAAAGAGTCAGATTGTTTATGGAAGCATCTGACCCAAGGATTTACATCACAGTACAGGAAGGCCCCTTCATACCAATGAAGATATCTGTTCTTGATGCAAATATCCAAACACCAAAGACTTATTCTGAAATGACCAAGGATGAAATCATCTTGGCAACCATGGACAAAAGGGCACAGAACATCATTGTCAGTGCCATAGATGATTCAACATTTCAGAATCTGATTCACTGCAAGACCTCCAAGGAGATGTGGGACACATTGATTGTCTACATGGAGGGATCTGAAGAAGTAAGGCTGGACAGAAAATCTATGCTAAATCAGGAGTATGAAAGTTTTAGACAAGGAAAATCTGATAGCATAACTGAGTGCTATAAGAAATTCTATAGAATTGTGAATGAGCTAATATCCTATGGAAGAGTCTTCAGTACCTATGAACTGAATGACAAATTCTTAAGATCCTTATCAAAGGATTGGGATACAAAGATCTGTGCCATAAGAGAAGTGGCAAAATTGGCAGAGATATCTCCTCCAACTCTGTTTGGAAAGTTGCTATCCTATGGAATGCAACTTTTGGTGAGGAAGGAGGAGGAAAGAAACTCAAGAGGAGAGCATAGAGAAAAGACTGTGGCATTTAATGCTGAAGCCACTAGAAAGAATAGGAGGAAATCACCATCTCCTCCTAAGGAAGTTGAAGAAGGTAGTTCTGAAAATTCAGATAAGGGTTCAGTCAGCTGTGATTCAGATGCAGACTTTGCTGCATTCACTAGGCAATTTCAAAGGTTCTTGAAAAAGAAGCAATGGAAGTCTAGGCCTTCCTCATCACAGCAAGTAGATGACTATTATCAGAAGAGAAGGTCATCAAGGAAAGAGAAAAGCAGGTCAAAGCCCAGCAAAGCCACTACTTCAAAGATTGTCTGCTATTGTTGCAATAGGCCTGGACATGTAGTGGCTGATTGTCCTGACAAAAGGAAGGAATCTTCAGAAAAGAAGAAGACTTATCAGAAAGGCAAGAAGGAGAAATCCTTTGTAGCAAAGAAAGATAAAAGTCTGTCAGACCAGTCAACTTCAGAATCAGGATCTGTAGCTGAAGCATATATTGGATTATATGCTGCATCTGAGGAAGAGGAGTTTATGCAGTTGCTAGACTCCATCAATGAACATCAATGCATAGGTTTGATGACTAGATCAGAAGAGGACCTATGCCAGAATCAGTCTGGTTCTAATGAGGTAAACTGTCCTTCTTGTACATCTGTTTGTAATACAAGTGAAGAATCAGCTACATCTGCATCAAGTGATGAAGATGTATCTGGATCTGAAGGAGATGTCTATCAATTAATAGACAAGTATGGGGACCTGTTGCAGGCCCTTAAGAAAAGCAAGAACCTGGTTAAATCACAGGCTCAGGAAATTTCTGATCTAAGGGTTGCAACAACTGAGTTAGAAAAAGTCCTTGATCAAAAGTTAGCTGAAATTGCCAAGCTAAAGAATATAACTATTATTCAGATGGGCACAATTAATTATACTAATGATCAAGTAAAGAGTCTGGAGGACAGACTTAGAATTGAAAGGGATTTAGTGGCTAGTTACTCTAAGCCAAAATCTGTCTTACCCTTGATAGATGAATTTGTCACTCAGAAGGGTAAGGCTGGATTAGGATTTAAGGGTAACTCCAGGGCTGGCAGATTCAAGAGGAAAGGCAAAGCCCCTATTCAGCCACTAAACCCTTCAGTCCCCATAAGGTTTGGTAAGGAGAAAGTGCCTTCTAACATATATGATCATGAAGACATTCAGGATCATATTAAGACAAATGTTCTGAAGAACAAGGGTGTTAAGGCAAGCAGGCCTACCTATAGTCATAAACCCTATGGTTTTAAGAAATCAGTAGGTGAAGTTGCAACAGCACCAGCAATGAACAGAAATGCTTCTGACAAGGATGTATCTAGATCTAGATACAATAAGTTTGAATGTTGGTGCTGTGGCAAGAGGGGTCATTTTGCATTGGACTGCTGGTATAACACAAGTGTTATAAAGAATAAGAGTCTACCTGTTAGAAGAGGTTATGATAACTTTATTAAGGCTAACCTGAACCAAGGACCCAAGACTTACTTGGGTTCTAAGGGTAAGTAATTCTATATTGCAGGTGAATCCAAGTTACCATGCCCCTATATGGTACTTGGATAGTGGTTGTTCCAGGCACATGACTGGAACAAAGGGGCTGCTGAAGGAGTATTCATCTGTCAAAGATGGACATAAAGTGATCTTTGGTGGATCTGAAAAAGGAGTCATCAAAGGATTTGGTAACATCTCTTCAAACCTAATTACTATCACCCAAGTGGCCTATGTAAAAGGTTTGAAACATAATCTAATAAGCATAAGCCAGCTGAGTGATCTAGGATATGACATTTCATTTGGTAAGGATGGATGTCATATCAAAAGGTCAAGTGATCAAGAGATCATATTGACTGGGTATAGGAAGAGAAATGTGTATTGCCTTAATTTTGAATGTGAGAATAAGGCATCCCCCATTTGTCTTGTAGCTGATGACAATGCTTCTCATTGTGTTAAGTGGCACAAGAGATTGGCTCATCTAAACTACAAGACAATTGGCCAACTCTTTAGTAAAGAACTAGTGAGGAATGGGCCTCAAGTTAAGTGTATAAAGGAAGGGGTATGCTCAGCTTGTCAAAAGGGCAAGCAGACAAAAACCTCATTTCAAAGCCTTGAAAACAAGGATTCTGTGAGGTGCTTATACCTCTTGCATATGGATCTTTTTGGTCCTATGCCAGTTCACAGTCTAGGTAGGAAGGTCTACACTCTAGTGGTTGTAGATGACTATTCTAGATTTACATGGGTGTTCTTTCTGAGACAAAAATCTGAAACCCCAAGTGTATTATTTAATTTTGTAAAGCAAATTCAGAATGAACTGAATAGTACAGTGGTCAAAATTAGAAGTGACCATGGTACTGAGTTTCAATCTGAAAGCATAACAAACTTGTGTATAGACTTTGGGATTTTCCAAGAGTTCTCCTCACCTAGAACACCTCAGCAAAATGGTATTGCTGAAAGAAAGAATAGAACATTAATTGAAGCTGGTAGAACTCTATTGAGTGACACCTCTCTCCCAGAATATTTTTGGGCTGAGGCAGTTAACACTGCTTGTCATGTCATCAATAGGGCTTCTATCACCAAAGGCCACAGAAAGACTCCCTATGAGATTGTGAAAGGCAGAAAACCAAACCTATCCTATTTTAGGATCTTTGGTTGCAAATGCTATATACTTAACAATGGCAAGTCATATTTGACTAAGTTTGCTGCCAAATCCCAGGATGGGATATTTGTTGGGTACAGCACAAATAGTAAGGCCTATAGAGTCTTCAACTTAACTACTCAAGTTGTTGAAGAATCTGTGCATGTTGTATTTGATGAAACAAGATTAATCAATTGTGAGTTGTCTTGTAGATCAAATGACTCAACAGGTATAAGCAAGAAGATGGACAAGCTCTCCATTGCTGAAGCTTCAAAGGAAGAGGGAGCATTGGAAAATGAAGGCTGCTGTCCAGGGGGAGTACAAGAGATAATGGAAGCTGATGAAAACCAAGAGGAACAGCAGAATGAAGAAGCTGGAGATGCACAACCTGAAGGGAATCTACCTCCAGCTATAAGATATCTAAGAGATCATCCTACTGATCAGATAATTGGTGATCCAAGACAAGGAGTGCAAACTAGAAGCAGAAATCAAAGCACAGTTTTGCATTCTAGTTTCTTGTCCCAAATGGAACCTAAGAAGTTTGAAGAAGCTATCCAAGACCAGCACTGGATTGATGCTATGCAAGAGGAGCTGAATCAATTTAGAAGGTGCAAAGTCTGGGAGCTTGTTCCTAAACCAAGAGGCCACAACATAATTGGAACTAAGTGGATCTATAGGAACAAGCTAGATGAAAATGGAATAATAGTAAAGAATAAAGCAAGATTGGTTGCAAAAGGATACAGGCAGGAAGAAGGGATTGACTTTGATCAAACCTTTGCTCCAGTAGCAAGGCTGGAGGCAATCAGAATGTTCCTTGCCTATGCAGCCTACCAAGACTTCAAAGTATACCAGATGGATGTGAAGTCAGCATTTCTGAATGGTGATCTTAAAGAAGAAGTATATGTAGAGCAGCCATCAGGTTTTGTAGATCCTCTTAAACCTGATTCTGTGTATAAGCTTAGGAAAGCTTTGTATGGGTTAAAACAAGCTCCAAGGGCTTGGTATGAAACCCTGTCTACCTTCCTCATTGAGAATAAATTCTCAAGAGGAAAGATAGACAAAACTCTATTCCTTAGGGAATCCAAAGGAAAGATCATCTTAGTCCAGATCTATGTTGATGACATAATCTTTGGATCTACTGAAAACAACCTTTGTAAAAAGTTTGCCAAACTTATGCAAGGGAAGTTTGAGATGAGCAGTATGGGAGAACTTAAGTTCTTCTTGGGACTCCAAGTAAGACAGACTGATGATGGATTGTCCATATCCCAGTCTAAGTTCACCAAGGAATTAATTAAGAAATATGGTATGGAGTCATCCTCCTCCATGAGAACTCCTATGGGGACAAGTATGCCAATATGCAAAGATGAGGCAGGTAAACCTGTTGATGAATCATTGTATAGAGGAATAGTTGGGTCTCTACTATATCTCACTGCTAGTAGACCTGACATTATGTATGCAACATGTGTCTGTGCTAGGTACCAAGCCTGCCCTAAAGAATCTCATTATACTGCAGTCAAAAGGATTCTGAGATATCTAAAGGGCACTCCTACTCTAGGTCTTTGGTACCCTAGGAATAGAGATTTTCAACTAACAGGCTATTCAGATGCAGATTTTGCAGGATGTAGAGAGGATAGAAAGAGTACTACAGGTACTTGTCAATTCCTGGGAGGAAGACTAATATCATGGAGTAGTAAAAAGCAGACTAGTGTGGCAATTTCCACAGCTGAGTCAGAGTATATTGCTGCTGGAAGCTGCTGTGCACAGCTATTATGGATGCAGCATCAGCTTAAAGATTATGGTATTCAGGTAAGTAGAACACCCCTTTTATGTGATTCTAAGAGTGCTATTTCTATTGCTAATAATCCAGTTTCTCATAGTAGAACTAAGCATATAGAAATCAAATATCATTTTCTTAGAGAACATGTAGAAAAAGGTGACATCTCATTGGAATTTGTAAAAACAGATTATCAAATAGCAGATGTATTTACTAAGCCTTTAGATGAAACCAAATTCAATAAATT
This sequence comes from Platanthera zijinensis, assembly GCA_039513925.1. Lineage (NCBI taxonomy): Eukaryota > Viridiplantae > Streptophyta > Magnoliopsida > Asparagales > Orchidaceae > Platanthera > Platanthera zijinensis. The sequence goes on along the minus strand of CM077095.1, from coordinate 110,588,883 downwards.
CAAAATTGAATTAGGTATGTTAACCATTGATTAATGTATTAAACAAAATCATTAACAATGCTATTGAAATGGTTTATAAGTAAGTAAAAGTAGTAACAACATAATCAAGTGTTAAAAAGGACACATTGAAGTTACAGAAATTGGCTAAGTAAGAATGTGTCGACACATTCAGTAATAATGTGTCGACTCAGAGAAATTATGTCGACAAGTCAGAAATATTGTGTCGACACAGAGAATATGTGTCGACACTTAAGAGTTTTATTGTCGACTTAACCAGAAATGTAATGTCGACTCAACCAGAATTATGGTGTCGACACTTACAGAATATGTGTCGACACTTGTCCTTAGTGTCGACACAGAATTTCTGTCTTTCTACTATGTATCCAAGGTGTCGACATAACCACAAATTGGTGTCGACACATAGTAGGCTGAAGAAATGTCGAGTTAATAGAAGCCTGTGTCGACACATTCCGTCTGTGTCGACACATTTAGACTGTTTTTGGCGCCTTTGAACTTCTTTCAACAGAAGCTATAAATAGGTCAAAAGCTCTTTGTGTCGACACGCTTTCAAGGTTTTCGAGACTCAAACCCTGTGTCGACAGTCTTTCTTTCTCTCTTCTCTCAAGCTTTCTCGACACAACGATGGCGCCAAGGATTGAAGATAACATCAATGAAGGATATGAGTTAGTGCGCCAGGCCTTTGCAGAGGCGCCGCCTGATGTTCAAGGAGTTATCACCCTTCTCTCTGCATCAGGGTTAGAATTTCTCATTTCAGAACCAACTAAGATCTGGAAGAAGGAGGTGCACGAGTTCTTTATCTCTGCATCAGTCCATTCTACTGGCCTCAAGATTAAGTCCACTGTTCAAGGGACGAAGGTAAAGATTAATCAAAGAAGTTTAAGAAAGATCTTCCAACTGCAAGTGGTTGAGAATGAAGAGGAAGTTCCTATATCTAAGACAAGGGAAGCCCTTCAATGGTGTGGCCTGGATTCAGGATTGAAGATTGGAGCTGCATTCAACAGAAAGGGAATGAATCAGCAAGGGAAGTTCTTGTCTGAAGTAGTTGGAAAGGTAATCCTCTGCAAGACAGGTGGACATGATAGGATTTCTGCCTATATGTTCAGCCTGATGACCAGGATAGTTTTTACTATTCCTACTGATTGGTCAGGAGTGCTCTTTGACAAGATCAAAGAGGGAATCAAGAAGCCTAACATGGCTAGGATCATGAGCCTGTACTTCACTGGAGTGATTCCTGATGTGATGCAGCAGCTGCAAGGGAGTAAGATTAACCATATGAGAAGAATGGATATGAGACTATTCTCCAGGTGGGATAGGGTGCTGTCCAAGGATGTGCCTGAAGAGAGCAGGCCAGACACCCCTGTGCAATCCCCTACACCAAATCAAGAATCTGAACAAGTACAAGAAGGGACACAGCTTGACTCAACTGTGGTCCAGGAAGTATCAACACCTGCACAGATGCAGGGGGAGCCAGTTTCCACTTCTGCTCCAAAGGTATCTACTCCTGCTTAGGTATAGGGGGAGCTAATGTATTTTACTATAAAAGACATTGCTCATATTCTTATTACTGCACAGGTTCAGGGGGAGCTAGTGTCCACACCTACTCCTGCCACTACAAATATTGAGGTGCAAGTCCAAGAGGAAGCACAGTTAAACATATCTCAAGATTTAACTGCTGCAGAAGTGACCACTCAACTGGAATTTACTATGGAGGAATTATTCCCAGATGTTGATACTGCTGCTGATAAAGAAGGAGGTGGACCAGATATTGAGAAGTCCATAGGAATGGACGTTGATCAGGAAGCTGCTGTGGAAACACAGGTTGAGGATGAGCCTGTGGATGTTGAAGCTGAGCAACAACTCCCTGGAACAGATACAATTCATCATCCACAAGAAAGAATTCATGTAGATACTTCCTCTGACATAGAAACTGAAGAAGCCAGGGTGGCTAAGAAAAGAAAACTTGTTGTCTTTAAGAGAAGAAGCAAGAACTATAAGCAGGCATTACAGACCACAACTCCACAAGTTTCTCCAGCCTTTGATTACAATAAATTTATGGTAGATCTTCAAGTAAAATTGGATGACCAAAGGATGGCTCTGGAAAAGTATGTTGATGAAAATAGCAAGTCAGTTCAGTTTGACTTAGCTCAGGATATCAAGTCCATCCAATTTCAAGTAAACTTGCATAAAACTGAAATGACAGATTGCTTCCACAAGGGTGGCAATGCTGTAGTTTATCTGGCTAAACAACAGGAGGCTATCTCTACAAAGGTGGATGATATTGCTTTGAAGCAAAGTTATGTTCTGGAAAATCAAATCAGAATGAATGACAATTTAACTGAATCTCATAATGAGATCATTAAAGAGGTGAAGAAGATTGTTCCAGGGATGCCTGCAGATAGAGCCAAAGAAATGGAAGAATTTGATAAGAATTTTCAGGCTGCTATTGCATCTGTTAAGACTGCCATCACAACCTCTCAAAAGGAAATATCTGAAAAGCTTCAAAAGTTAAGACCATTTTTCAAGGAGGGAGTGAATTATTTGGATGGCCAAATTCGATTTCAAAAAGAAGATCTTAGAGATCATGTATCAAGAGAAGCCATAAAGGGGGAGAGGATGCTAATTCATGCAGGCTCTGAGCACACCAAGTGGGTGACCAATAGCATACGAGCCACTTTGGGATATCCCCCATTGTGTGATGATGCTATGGTAGCTGAGTCAGGAATACAAGGAATACAATCTAATCTACTTGAAGGCAATCAACCTGAGGTTGCCCAAGTCATATACCCCCCTCCAGATTTTGACTTGATTGATCAGAAAGTTCAAGGAATGTATAGTCCTCCAAAGGAGGTTACTAATATTGTCTTTGGAAAAGTTGATAAGCCTGAGGCTACTCTGAAAGAACAGCAGGATGCTCTATTGGCAAAGAAGAAATTCAGAGAGCAGGCTGTACTGAAGCCAGATTATGAGCAGTGGAGTCCTACTTCAAGGAACATCATACTCACTGCATGGAAAGCTGTACAAGATAAAGTTCATGAGAGAGGAAAGTGGTACAATGAAATTGAATGGCAGAAGTATGAGGCAAGGCAAGAGGCAATTGTACAATTCAGAAGGAAAGCCAAGCTGGGAAGACTGCCATCAGATGCTAAGGAGCCAAGCAAATACTTCCCAAAGCCTTTTCATTATTTTGAAAGGCAAAGGATCAAGGAAGAAGCTCAGAAGAAGGCTGATCTTAAAGGAAAGAAGATAGCTGAAGAATCAGAAGCTCCTGTGACAGCTACAATTCAGTCTGGCAAAGGGATTATGATTAGAGAGCCTGATCAATCCTGATTTTGTTTTAAATAATTTGTAATGTTGTGATGTACTCATCAAATGTAAAACTTTGTAATCAAACATTACCCTGTTATAAACAAAATGTTGTTTGGCATATTTTAATGTGCATTCTGTGATGAATTATTCTATGTTATGTTTTGTTTATATTTAAAGTATTCCTGCTATGTCATTAATCATCATTTAGTACTGTTTATAAATGGTGTATATCATTGGCTATAGGGGTTATGACTTCTCCAAATAGGGGGAGATTGTTGGGTACATTGGAAAATGTGTACCTGATTTGAAGAAGCCCAACTTAGCTCAATGATATACATCAAGGTGTATTTGATGTTGTTTTAAGTTGACATGTGCAGGTGGAGAATTGATAAAGTATGCAGAAAAATTCTAAGTCCAAGTGTCGACACAAAGGAAGCAGTGTCGACACACAGAAGAAAATAGTCGACACAACACTGGGAAGCAGTGTCGACACATAGCAGTTAGTCTACAACTACACTGGGAAAAAGTGTCGACACAGAAGAAGTAAGTCGACACAACACTGGGAATTTGTGTCGACACAGAAAAAGAGTCGACACAATACTGGGAAATTGTGTCGACACAGAAGAAAAGCGTCGACCTCAAACATTGGGAGAATGTGTCGACACAGAAGAATATAGTCGATCTCAAGATTGTCGACATCATCTGAATGTGTCGACACAGAAGAAAATAGTCGACCTCAAGTTAGTCGACACCAGCAGAATGTGTCGACACATTGTGATTAAGTCGACACATAATAGCAGAGTTAAAAAAAATGAATGTGTCGACACCTGAAGGCTAAGTCGACACTTACTAAAGTTATGATTCTACAACAATTGTGTCGACACACAGGACTTGTGTCGACACACTGAAGAGTCAAGATCAAGTTATTTGCAGAAGAAGCTGTGTCGACTCAAAGGCAACTTAGTCGACATCACTGAAGACTGTGTCGACACCAAAGTCAATTATGTCGACACAAATAGACAGATTGTCTCGACACTTTCTGACAGACTGTTTCAACAACTTGTGATTCAAGACTAAGGCACAGGACTTGTTTGAAGACTTGACAGCTGTGGGTTATCACCGGTTAACTGAAGTTGTCAGACTTGTCAGAAAACGGTTAGAAACCGGATCAGCCGGTTACCATGAAGAATGTCTATAAATAGACAGATTCAGAAGAAAAAAAAAACAAGATATAGAACTGACCTTTTGAAATACATTGGATCAGAAAGTGGAGAAGGATTACAATTCTACTCATTTCAAGAAAGTGCTAGGCACTTAAGAAGATCTTCTCCGGGAGATCTAAGAAGACTATCTAAGGATAGATCTAAGAAGAGTTCTAATCAGAATTCAGAAGAATCATTCAAAGTTCTGGATAGAGAGAGATCAAGTCAGAATTTGAAGAAGAAGAAAGAATCCACCAGTGGATTCTCAAGAAGCTGTTTGGAATCAACTCAGCTAAGTACATTTTCAAGAAGCTTTGAAGAAGGCTAAGAAACAGTTGATTGCATCAGCTGATCAAGAATTGTCATTGCCTTTTCTCTCTCAACTTTGGCAAGACAATTAAAACAATCTTTTCTATATTTCTGTAGGATTTGTTTATACAGATCTGAGTTGTAAGCCTATGTTATAAAGGCTGAGTGTAAGAGTGTTGAACTCTGAGTGGTAGGGCTGTTTGCCTGAGTGTAGGAGAAGGATATTCTCTGAGTTGTAGGCCTTGGGGCAAGGCTGAGGTAGGGCAGTTGTGCCTGAGTTGTAGGAACCAGTTGGGTTCTGAGTTGTAAGATCTATTGATCTGAGATAAGTGGAAGTTTGGCCGAATCTAGCATACTGCTAGATAGGTGAAGGGGGAAAGTGGATGTACCCAGACCTTGGGGAACCACTATAAAACATAGTGCAATCTGTGATGTTTTTGTTTTCTGTGATTGCTGTGTTTATTATATTAGTTATTAAATTAAATTCTGCCTAGAAGTTTTAGAAAGAGAAGCAGAACCTATTCACCCCCCCCCTCTAGGTGTTTAGGCTGCCTTGAAAGTTAAACTATCATGTATGGTGGAGAGGAAGAGCTCGTTGTAAATGGTTACACGGATGCTAGCTTCCAAACTGATAGGGACGACTCAAAGTCTCAGTCAGGTTTTGTGTTTTGCCTTAATGGAGGAGCTGTGAGCTGGAAGAGTTCCAAGCAAGAGACAGTTACTGATTCTACAACAGAGGCCGAGTATATCGCTGCAGCTAACACAGCGAAGGAGGCTGTATGGATTAGGAAATTCATCGGCGAGCTTGATGTAGTTCCTAGCATTATTGGTCCCGTAGTTCTCTACTGTGATAATAATGGTGCAATTGCACAGTCTAAGGAACCTAGATCCCATCAGCGCTCCAAGCACATACTTCGGCGGTTCCATCTTATTCGTGAGATTGTCGAACGAGGAGATGTGAACATTTGCAGAGTGTCGACTGAGGAGAATATTGCGGATCCACTGACAAAGCCTCTCGCGCAGAGAAAGCATGATGGTCATACTAGATCAATGGGTATACAATACCTAAATGATCAACTCTAGTGAGAGCCTTGTGGGTTGCATGTAAACATATATTCTGTTGGTTGTTTATTGTTTATTCATATGATGAATTGTGTACAAATATTTTTCTTTTACAATTAATGACAAGTTCTTTTATTATGGTTTCTCTATGCGATAGTTAAATATTAACATAATAAATACCCTTAGAATGTTTGCTTCCATAGGACATCAAGTACGAGACTTGAATGTGAGAGGCTATGATTTATTTGAAGCTTCATTCTTAAAAGGTCCCTGGTCGTTGTATCATCATAGAAGCTAAGGGTGATGATGATACATTAAGACTAACACGTGCGTTGACTGATGACCAGTTCTCACAGGTCATGATATTGTGATATCAAGTAATCACGTGGGTACTTGTTAATGAACAAGTTTTACTGGACAGACCCAACCTAAGACTACTTTGTGGATTATTATCTAATCGTGTCATGAGTAGGTCTCAATTGACAATGGTGTTTTGGTCCTTTGACCTGAAGTCACAACATTCATCAAGTGAGGAAGAGCGTGCTTTGATGCCATCTAAAGTATTCCTTGAGAAAGGTTGATGATAAAGGTGGTTGTTGGGCACGTTACGAATCATTTGGGTGTTTGTGTGTGAGCAGATATGGGATTTATCCTCTTATATGACAGGAGTTGCATCCATGGGCCCCTTGATGGAACTGGACTGAGAAATGCATGACCATGCTTGGTTGAGTATATATGTGATATTGGACTCACCATTCTCTGGAAGTCCGTTCTACATCAAGAAACTTGGATTGAGCTATTATGAGGGTGACACGGTCCATGCCTCTAGTTCTTTCTGGATGTAAGGGACAAAGGGACAAAGACAACGCTGGGACATTGTTCATAAAGGCTCATGAGTTATGAACTCTTATTGCTTGGGGAGCAATGATGCATTGTTAGATGCCGCTCATTATTTGTGAGATTTTTGGTTTGATACTTTCAAGATCAAGTGGGAGACTATTGGAGTTACCATGGTGATCTAGAAGTGGTCAAACATATTATCTCACTGCCAACGCGATATGAGCCTGCAGGGTTGCACATAAGAGCATGTGGAGAAATTGGTAGATTGACTGTGTTGGTAAGGGTTACCAATCACCTCGCAGGATGGAGTCGGGCAAACGTTGCCAAAGGAATTTCATCGAGAGTCGTCGAGTTTGACTCGATGACTAAGGAAAATTCGTCGAGAATCATCGAGTATGACTCGACGACTCTTGACGAGTTCGTCGAGAATGATTCGTCGAGAATCGTCGAGTATGACTCGACGAGTTCGTCGAGAATCATTCATCGCGAATGATTCGTCGAGAATCGTCGAGTGATACTCGATGAATTCGTCGAGAATCAAAAGTGTTTGATTCCCGGCGATTGGTGATACTCGACGAATCTATCCCCGATTCTCGACGAATCGGCAGATGATTCTCGCCGAATCTGTCTGCTGATTCTCGCCAAATCTGGATCTGATTCTCGCCGGACTTGTGCTGATTCTCGCCGAATGACTCTGAAACCCTAACTTGTGTGGTCCGCGGATAGCGTTGTTCTTTGGACTGTTTATGCCTTTGGTATAAATAGGGGGCTTAGGGTTTTGGGAAGATAACAATCATCGGGATTTTCCTGTAGCCAGATTGAAGCCGACGGAAGAGTTCCGCCGATCTCCCGATCCACCGAATCCCGACCCCGCCAGACGGAAACGTTCCGCCGACACCTGTTCGCTCCACCGTCGACCTCATCTCCGGTGACCGTCGCCGGTCTTGCTTTCCCTGGCGCGGACCTAGCAGTCCGTGGGAAGTGCAAAGGTGCGGTTGATCTTCTTCCCGACCCTTCGTGCGACGAAGCTCGGGGTTCTCCCGCTCGTGTGGATTTCTGCAGAGACGTGGACGTTATTTCACGTAGAACTCGCCACCGACGAGGACACGAAGCTTGGAGCATCTCCGTTGAGTTGTGACTCAACGCCGTTAAGGTAATTTTTGCCTAGTTATTTGTTAACTTCTTGATTCAACTTTCATGGCCCGATCCCATCTCTTTTGGGTTGTCTTTATGTTTAATCCTTCCGCTGCGTGCACAAGCGTTGTGCCATCCTCATAGAGAAACCCAACAACACAATCATACGAGGAAGTGGGCGACTCCGAGTACCACGAGAAGGTAAAATCGCACACAATACTGTCTGAGTATGAAACATCAACCAATGGTAGTGAAGGCTATACTTCTGATTAGGATGAATCAGAATTGATGGCTCAGCATGAGCACATGCTAAAGTCTTTCGACAAATGCCATAAGGTAGTCCAAAAATAGTTAAAAGAGATTGTCTCCCTCAAGGCAGTGGAAGCTAATCTAAAGGAAGAAATTGCACAATTACTTCCTCTCAGAGATGAAGTCCACTCCTTGAAAGAGGAACTCAAGATCTCGCCTGAGACGTTGAGTCTGAAAGAAAAATTTCTTGATGAGCTAGAAGAAAAGCTCACGGTGGAGAGAAAACTTGTTGAGAGTTACTCCAAGATGAAGACTGTTCTCCCACTCATTGATGAGTTTTCAGCTCAGAAGAAGGGTAGTGTTCTTGGCCATGTCGGTGGAAAGGGTAAGGCTGCAAAGAAGGCTAGCGCCAAAGAAAAGGGGAAGGCACCCATGAGTCAACCCTCGTTTAGGAAGGTAATCTTCCCAACAAATAAGTTTGACCTTGAGTCATCCTATGGTCATCATGCTAGGCCTACTCATGTAGAGCCCAAGAATAGATACCAGGGATTGACCCGTCCTTGTGACTTTGGTGCCAGCGTATTCAAAGAACCCTATGAAGGGATTCATATGAAGAGTTATGGTCCATATGTCCATGGTCATAACAATAAGAAGGCACTAAAAGCCAAAACTGATGTGCCTAAGGCTAAAGAGATGGGGAGCTCCTGTGTATGCTGCAACCAAGAGGCCTCCACCTCAAAGAATGCTGCCCCTGCTAGACCTCAACTCCAAAAGGGAAAGCAGGAGTACAAAAAGAGGTATAATAGATTTGACTTTTGGTGCTGCGGCAAAATTGGTCATTTTGGCGCAGATTGTTGGTATAATCTTGCCAATTTTGTAACCCCACGAGTTAGCAATGCGAGACCGACCACTCATAAGGTTAATGTTCCTTGTGGTGTTCAGCTAACCAGGAACCAAGGACCCAAATACGTTTGGGTACCTAAGGTAAAATGATCTGTTTTTGCAGGTATATCCAAAGGCCAATAAAACTCTAATCTGGTATTTGGATAGTGGATGCTCTTGGCACATGACCGGGACAAGAAGCCTTTTACTTGAGTTTCCCCAGTTGAAGACAGACCAAAAGTGATCTTGGGAGGGTCAAATAGGGGAACAACAAAAGGTTATGGTATGATTTCCAACAGCGTAGTCTCTTTCACAAACATAGCTTATGTTGAAGGATTACACCATAATCTTATAAGCATAAGTCAACTATGTGATAAAGGCTACATCGTTGAGTTCTACACGGACAAGTGTTTGATAAATTCGTCTGCAAATTTGGAGACAGTCTTAATAGGAACTCAGAGCAAAAATATTTTATGTTTAAATTTCCTTTGCTTAGACAATTCTACCCAGTGTGTTTTATGGACGAAAGTAGTGCGTCTCTCTGTGAGCAATGATACAAGAGATTAGCACATATTAATTTCAAAACTATAAATATGCTATTTTCTCAAAACTTAGTGTGCGATGTCCCCAACATTAAGTGCCTTAAAGAGAGTCCATGTCACTCCTGTTAATTGGGTAAGCAAACATGGGCTACCTTCTGTTGGGATTTGTCTCCACAATACCTCAGATTTGTAGGAAGTCAGACCTTGAACTAAGATGAATTAAGTTGTATTTTATGCTATGTTTGAGTTGTATGTATGCATGATCTTATTGCCAAGTGTAGACCAATGTCAGTCTATAATGGGTCACCAAACACAGGACCATACAATGTAATTCCTCATTGTGTGATCCAAGGTGTTGACTTATATATAGCCTCTCTATTGGGATACACTTCATCTACATGCATTTGGACTTATGGACTGGAGTATTGAAGATTATTTCAGAAGATTTTTTTTTCTAAGTCCACCTACTTGAGTAATATCCCTCATATACTCGAGTAAGTGACTTAGTACTCGAGTAGTTCATTCAACATACTCGAGAAGACTCTGTATACTCGAGTATGTAAGCTTATACTCGAGTAGATTTTATTTTACTCGAGTGAGTGATATATCATACTCGAGTAGATGGTTAGTCACTCGAGTAGGATATGTTTTATACTCGAGTAGATCCTTCTGTGGTCAGTCTGAAATTGTCTAAGTCCACATACTCGAGTCCTTCTTTTATATACTCGAGTAAGTGACTTAGTACTCGAGTATATTTATCTTATTCTCGAGTAGTTCTGGTTTCTCCTCTCAGATTTGTTTTCTAAATCTTTTGACTCGAGTAGTTGCTCAGGTACTCGAGTGGATCCTTTGTGTTTACTCAAGTAATTTGTCTTCTCTGCACTCGAGTATTTCCAATTCTTATACTCGAGTAGTCCTTCAAATTTCTTTCTGAGAAATATTTCTAAGTGCTTATACTCGAGTATATTCTCTCATTCTCGAGTAGGTCTTCTGTTGTACTCGAGTAGTTCCTCTAAGATACTCGAGTAGTTCCTCCAAGATACTCGAACAGTTTCTTTCTTTGTACTCGAGTATATTACTCCCTTATCTACTCGAGTAGCAGATCTCTTATACTCGAGTATATTTCTTCTCTCAAGTATACTGGTTTAGATTTCCTAGAATATTTCTAAATCCAGCTTCAACGGGTATTTTGGAAATAGTCTTTTCTGATTGGTCCACGTGTCATCATTAAAGATTATTATGACCTTTGTAGATCGCCTATAAATAGGTCCATTCCAATTTGACCTATTAACAACAATCAAAAAAGAATACAGAGATTATTTGTCTTAAGAAAGAAAATTCTGAAAAACCTAATTTTCCGTCGGCCGCCATTACTGGTTTTGGAAAAAGAAATTTTGGATCGTCGTTCTCACAGCGCTGCTGCCATCTCCTGTTCTCAAGCGATCCAGACTCAAGAAGAATCATCCGATCATTTCGTGCTTTGTTGGAACACCCTATTACTAATTTGGGCAAGGATCACTATGTTTTTAGGAAATCAGTTTGACCTAGATGTATAGTTGAAAAGGTCAAGTTAGAATGAGTCTAGGGCTTAGAACTTAGGTTTGAAGCTGCCCCCAGGACCATCTAAGGATTCAGACTTAGAGCTGAGACAAAGACAATTATCGTCGAGCTTAGGTAGACGAAACGTCGAACTCCTTTCGACGCTCTCTGAGCTCAACTCTGCTAAATCTTCGAACTCCGGTCGACGATCTTCGAGCTCAGATCGACGATCTACCTTCAGCTTATTCTTCAGGTCGCTGAGCTCCGGTCGACGATTTTCGAGCTCAGGTCGACGTTTTTTGTCTGATGTTCAATCCAATCTCTGAGCTCAGGTCAACGATCGTAAAGCTCAGATCGACATTTTTCCTGAGAGATGGACGACTTTGAGGATTCAAATTCAGTTAGCTTTTGGAATATTTTTTCAAACTCTCTCAGCATTTATTTCAAGAGATCTGCTAGCCGTTTTCATTTATTCTGGAGCAAGTTTCAAGGGATTTATCAGAGAATGTTTATTGGACTTTCCTCCAGAAGACAAAACATTTATGGAAGACATTTATTGACTGCTAATGGCTATCTTGGATAGAGGATCTTCAGAGAATAAAACATCTTACAGCAGATCAAGACAAAAAATCTATCACTCAATACAGACATACATAGATAGTCAGAAAAACTTAAAGGAAAATCAAGTGATCAATCCTGAAAAGTTTTGATTGATTATTGGCATACTAAAAAGTGATCAAGGCTTCAACATCAAGGACTCCAGACAATTCATATTTCAGCCTCTACTGAAACCATCTTCTGCTGGAGATCTGAAGTTTCTGAAGACCTATCACCCTAGCAAAGCTCTCATCTCTGAACCATCTATATCTCAGGGGGAGCTTTGACAACACAATCAATCCACTAAGTCTTCTCTCAGTGATTGAGATAGAGAAGACAACTTCACCTCTTCCTTTTTCTTTTCTTGCTGTAAAAGGGTTATCAAGACTCCCTTCAAAAGTTTTGGTTCTGGTTCTAAGAGCCTTGTCAAAACTCAGTGGTGGCAAGACACCTAATCAAAAAATCCAGTTTGGTTTTTGAGCACCTTATCAAAATCTCATTGGTGCTCAGGACACCTGATCAACTCACCCTACAGTGGATTCCTACCAAGGGTGGTAGAAGAGTTGATGTACCCAAGTTTTTGGGGAACCACTATAGCTCCTTGTGTCTTCTGGTTTTCTTGTACATATTCTTTGCTGTGTGCTGTGGTTTTTATTTTACTGCTTTAGTTTTATTTCTACATCAAAGCACCTTACACCTATACATAAATTAAGCCTTTACTGCTGTGCAATTTTAATTTGTGAACTTACCTTAAAATACTCTATTCACCCCCCCCTCTAGAGCTAAGATAGATCTTATCCTCACTTTCAATTGGTATCAGAGGGAGGTTGGTTGTTCATACAGGCTAACACCTGAACCAAAAGATCCCTGATAAGATCAATCCTTTAAGAGGGTTATTTTCATTATATTTAATTTTATATAAAGACATGGCATAGAACAAAGATTATGCAAGCACCAGGCCTCCAGTGTACAATCTATCCAAGTTTGCACTTTGGAAAGCAAGGATTAGACTTTATATGAACTCTATTGATGAAGACATATTTAATTCTATTTTTATAGTGTGCCCAAGTCCACCAGCAAGCTTAAGTACAAATGCTGTTCCACCTCCTTCAAGAATAGATGCTGAAATAAAGAAGTGGAAGACTGCAGATGCCAAGGCTATGAATATCTTAGCTCAGACAATGTCTGATGAGATATTTCAGATGGTAGCTGAATACAACTCAGCCAAAGGAATTTGGGACAAACTTTTTGAGATTGTCTCAGGATCTGCTGATGAGAGAAAAGATAGAAGATCCCATCTCATATCCCAATATGAGAACTTCAAGAAAGGAGAAGCTGAATATGTTGCAGACATGTACAACAGACTAAGTCTGATTGTCAATGAGTTAAAGACTCTGGATAAAGAAATCTCATTGACTGAGCTGAATGACAAAATCCTAATGTGCTTCCCCAGCACTTGTGATTCAAAAATCTGGCCAATCAAAGATGCTAGAAGTCTAAATGATATTACAACTGAAGATCTCCTGGGCAAGCTCAAATCTTATGAGCTTCTCATTAAAAATAGAGAAGAAGAACAGAAGGCTGTCTCACCAGCCACAAGGAAGGAGAAGACCATAGCCTTCAAATCTACAGAAAAGGAGCCTGAAGATAAAGCTACAGGAAATGATGAGCTCCTAAGTCTACTGGCCAAAAGATTCTACAAAATGGCCAGAAAAGACTTCAGAAAGAGATCATACAAGGGACATGATAAGCCAAGGTATGATAAATCAAATAACAACAAAGAAATTATATGCTTTGGTTGTAGGAAACCAGACCATATTGTGCCTGACTGTCCAGAAAACAAAAACAAGGATAAGAAAGATAAAAGAGAAAGAAGAAAGGAGAAAGACTTCAAGAAGAACACCTCAGACAAACCCTCCTACAACAAGAACACACATACAAGGAAGGGATTTGTTGCTGAGACATGGAGTGAAACAGAAGAGGATTCTGAAGGCTCATCCAGCTCCAGTGATGATGAGGATGATGCTGATGAAAAGGAGTTTTGCATGATAGCTATCAATGCCTCTCAAACAGATTCAGAAGCAGAAGAGTCAGAATTAGATTCAGAAGTTCAACTAGAAGAAGATCAGGTAATCAATTCATTTGATTTCAATTCTGAGGACTTTAGATATGAGTTTAAAGTATTATGCCTAGATATGTTGGAGTCTGAGAAGGAAATCACTTCCCTCAGAGAACAACTGTCTGAGTATAGCACTTTAAAATCAGAGAACCTCAAACTCTCTGAAGAGTTAGAATGCTATAGGGAGGAGATAGCTTCACTGAAGAGTGAACTATCCAAGGCCAAGCAGTTTGAAGAATCCCTTAATGGGAGAAGCATCAAACTGATGGATATCACAAGCACAGTGAACTCTAGACTTAATAGTACACTGGGCTTGGGAGCTTCATCCAGCCAACCTATAGTTCTGACAACTCCAATCAAATTTATCTCTGATAAAGGGAAGGAAGTTGTAGAGGGAGCTAGGAAGAATGCAGATTTGCCAAAGAAAGATATAGTTCAACAGAATGCGTCGAACAAAGCTCGACGATCGTCGAACGTCGCTCGACGATCCAAGAAACGATCGTCGAACTCAGCTCGACGACACCTGAACTTTGAACTCCAGGATAGTCGATCTTCGAACAGAGATCGACGATCTGACCCAAGATCATCGACCTCAGCTCGACGATCGTAGAACAGAAATCAGGACTTTGAACAATCCTTCAAGGGTACATCTAGATTCAATCCTAGAAGTCCTACATCCCAAGGTTTCAACCCCTATGCTGAATGGATAGTACCTCCTAGGAGATACCATCCTGAAGGTTATAAGTGTCAACCTGGGATGTCTTTCATTTCTGAATTTAAGGGATATCAACCTAGGCCCAAGGTAAACTGGGTCAAAAACATATAAGCTGTTTATGTGCAGGTGAAGACCTATCCAACATCAAACCAGCCATGGTGTCTGGATAGTGGGTGCTCAAAGCACATGACAGGGAATAAGGACAACTTCACATCCTTTAAAGCCAAGCTTGGACCCAAAGTAATCTTTGGTGATTCAAACTTTGGAACAACAAAAGGATATGGTGCAGTCCAAATTGGAACAGTCACCTTCAAGAAAGTAGCTTATGTTGAAGGACTCAAGCATAACTTGATAAGTATCAGTCAACTTTGTGATGAAGGATATCAAGTGACTTTCAACAAAGCAATATGATAGATCAAGTCAGAATACAACACAATTGTGTTAACAGGTAACAGGAAAGGTAATATTTACTTAGTAGATTTTCATTCATCTAAGGTAGATATTTGCCTGTTCAATTCCATATCTAGACCTAATATATTATGGCATAAGAGACTAGGACACATTAACCTTAGAACCATTGCTAGGCTATCCAAGGACAACCTTGTTAGAGGACTACGTTCTGGCCCCTACAAGAAGGAA
This sequence comes from Platanthera zijinensis, assembly GCA_039513925.1. Classification (NCBI taxonomy): domain Eukaryota; kingdom Viridiplantae; phylum Streptophyta; class Magnoliopsida; order Asparagales; family Orchidaceae; genus Platanthera; species Platanthera zijinensis. The sequence goes on along the minus strand of CM077095.1, from coordinate 110,573,727 downwards.
GGACTTTGCAAAGCTTGTCAATTAGGCAAGCAAACTAAAAATAGTTTTAAATCAATTAACAAGAGTGATTCACCTAGGATTTTGTATCTGTTACACATGGATCTTTTTGGACCCATTACAGTACAAAGCTTAGGAGGGAAATCCTACACTTTAGTGGTTGTAGAGGAATTCTCAAGATTCACATGGGTGTTCTTTTTGAGGAAGAAGTCTGATAACTTCAAATGTTTGACAGAGTTTCTCAAATGCATACAGATTGAGTTCAACACTCACATTGCCCTGATCAGAAGTGATCATGGGACAGAGTTTGATTCTCTTCTTATGCAAGAGTTCTGTCAGAGTGAAGGGATCAGGCTTACATTCTCAGCTCCTAGAACTCCTCAACAGAATGGGGTAGCTGAAAGAAAAAATAGAACCCTAATTGAATCTGCAACTACATTATTGACAGATGCTCACCTTCCTCTATCCTTTTGGGCTGAGGCAATGAACACCTCCAATTATGTGTTGAATAGAAGTCTAATACATAAACTGCAGGGCAAGACTCCCTATGAATTGCTCAAAGGAAAAAAAACCTAAAGTAGACTATTTTAAAGTTTTTGGTTGCACTTGTTATATTCACAATAATGACAAGAGATATTTAGCAAAATTTCAAGCAAAAGCTGATGAAGGAGTGTTTCTGGGATACTCTATGATCAGTAAAGCTTATAGGGTTTATAATAAAACTACTCTAAAAATAGAAGAATCTGTTCATATTTCTTTTGATGAAACTATTATGTCTTTCAAGGAGAAGAATGCTTCTACCATAGAACAATTGCAGGTACATTCTCTAGCTGAAGACTTGGACAGATTGCAAGTTACTCAAAAGGATGAAAGTAGTGAAGATGAAGAAGCTGCTCCACATCTGGAAGAAAATCTTCTTGAAGAGCCAGTTGCTGTTCCACAAGAGGAAACAGCAACGCAGGTTGGTGAACAATCAAAACCCCCTGTTGATTTATTAACATCAAGAGATCATCCAATCTCCCATGTGATTGGAGACATCTCAGCTGTTGTGCAAACAAGAAATCAGGTCAACCAAAACCTGATGTACACTTGCTTTCTCTCTCAAATTGAACCTCAATCCATTCAAGATGCAGAGAAAGACCCATACTGGATCATTGCAATGCAAGAGGAGTTGCATCAATTTGAAAGAAACAAAGTCAGGGAACTAGTGCCTAAGCCAAAGGATCATTCCATTGTTGGAACAAAATGGTTGTTCAGAAACAAATTAGATGATCAAGTAATTATTGTAAGGAATAAGGCAAGGCTAGTTGCTCAAGGATATTCTCAAGAAGAGGGGATTGACTATGACCAGTTGCAAGGTTAGAGGCCATAAGAATCTTCCTGGCTTATGCTGCTCATAAGGGATTCAAAGTCTACCAAATGGATGTGAAAAGTGCTTTTCTCAATGGGGAGATCAAAGAAAAAGTCTATGTCAGACAACCCCCAGGTTTTGTCTCTCCAACTCATCCTCATTATGTTTTCAAACTGCATAAAGCATTATATGGTATAAAGCAAGCTCCTAGAGCATGGTATGAGACCCTAACATGCTTTCTTCTGGAAAATGATTTTATTAGAGGGAGAGTAGACCAAACTGTTTTTATTAGAACCCATAAGGCCCTTACCCTACTAGCACAAATTTATGTAGATGATATTATATTTGGTTCTACTGATTCAAACTTGTGCAAAAAGTTTTCCAAGCTTATGCACTCTAAATTTGAAATGAGTAGCATGGGTGAGCTATCCTTCTTCTTAGGATTGTAAGTCAAACAACATGCTGAAGGCATATTTATTTCTCAAACCAAGTATGCAAAAGAATTGGTTAAGAAATTTGGTATGTCTGATGCATCATGTATGAAAACACCCAAGCCTACCAATGCTGTATTGGATGCTGATGAACATGGGAAACCAGTTGATCAGACAACATATAGAACAATGATTGGCTCTTTATTGTACCTTACAGCTAGTAGGCCTGATATAATGTTTGCTACATGTATATGTGCTAGATTCCAAGTTAGCCCTAGAGAGTCACACTTAACTTTAGTAAAGAGGATTCTTAGGTATGTTAAAAGCTGTCCAAATCTAGGACTCTGGTATCCAAAAGATTTAGCATTTGACTTAACTGGATTTTCAGATGCTGATTATGCTGGATGCAGAATAGACAGGAAAAGCACCAGTGGAACTTGTCAGTTTCTTGGTGATAGACTTGTCTCTTGGTTTTGTAAGAAACAAACATCTGTGTCAACTTCAACTGCTGAAGCTGAATACATGGCTGCAGGTAGTTGTTGTTCACAAATCTTGTGGATTCAAAATCAACTCCTAGACTATGGTTACAACTTAGAGAAGTCTAAAATATTTTGTGACAACACCAGTGCTATTTCCATTGCACAAAATCTAGTCCTCCATAGTAGGACAAAACACATAGAAATTAGGCATCATTTTCTAAGGGATAATGTTGAGAAAAATAATATTGAACTTCAATATATCCCAACTGATTTGCAAAGGGGAGATATTTTCACCAAGTCTTTGGATGAAAAGAAACACAACTTCTTCCTCAATTAGTTAGGCATGTTAGATGGAGGAAGCCTAAAATAAATTACAAGATCTTGAAAAGCTAAAAATAGACCAAGATTAGGCTAAAAACTCTTTTCTTTTTGTGTCTGTAGGATAGCTTCTGTCTCTGAACTACGCTCGACGTTTTCCCTAGAAATCGTCGAACGACGATCGACGGTTTCCCGAAAAATGTCGAACGGAGATCGACGTTTTCCCAAAACATCGACCGGAGTTCAGAGCTTGTCAGATAGTTGTATACTATCTCTTTCAGGCCTTCGATCGTCGAACTGAGCTCGACGTTCTCTAGATCGTCGAACTGAGATCTACGATGTTGAAGACCTTTCCGATTCCCTTAGGAGTCCTGATCGTCGAACGGAGATCGACGATCCTTCCTTTTTCGCGTCGAACCCTAATATAAAATCATTTTTCGGCCGCCGCTCGTCGTTTACTCTTTCATACTCTCTGCAAATTTGTCTCTTTCCCTCCAAACTCTCTACACTTGGTCGTGTTTGTTGAATTTTTACAGGTACAGATGGCAATGTCGGTCACCGCTCAATCTAAAATGAAATTTGATACAGGCTTTGACATAGATATGAACTCCTTCGATGGCAGCGATCAGCGGTTCAAAGATATTCTGAATCTCTTTCGCTAACAACAGTTGGTTCAGTTGATGACCACTAGAATAAAGATTGTAGCAGATGAAGTAAGAGAATGGGTTTTTACTGCCACCAATGAGAATGAAAACTCTATAGTCGGCACAATCAATGGAACACAGGTACCAATGTCCCCCGCTCTTTTGACAGAAGTATTCGCCTTAAGTACTGGGAATGACTCCATCGATTTGTCTGGAGAGGAATATGATTTGCTGTTAGATCGAATGGGTCACTCTGCTGTGAACCCTAATAAACTGCTGAAAAAGAATTTATCTATTGAATTTCAATTTTTGGCTGATGTTGTTGGGAAAGTGCTTCTGGAAAAGCACTCAGCTCATGATACAATCTCAAGGTATCAGTTATGCTTAATGGGAGCTTTAGTTAATAAGAAACATCTGGATTGGGGATCAATCTTCTTTAATTTGATCAAGAAGAAAATTAGCAAAAGCTGTGTCAGTTTGGGGAGGATTATAGGGGTTTACCTACATCACAGGTGCCCTGATCTGCTGGTTTCAAGTGGGATGCACATCAATGCATCCAAAAGGCTCACCTGTGCCCTTTTCAGTAGGTGGGACAGACAGATTATCAACCCCAATAGGGCTGCTGTATCAACATCTGCTTCAGGCACAAGGACTGCCTCAGTCACTCCTCCTCAGGTCTCTGCCCCAGCAGAAGATTTGCCTGCTTCTCCTTCTCCTCCAGCTGTCTTTGCCTCAGTCTCCATATCAACCTCACCACTCATCTTAACCATAGCCATATCTTCCCCCATTACAATCTCATCACCTATTTCACCTTCTCCAGCAACTACCTCAGAACCATTCCACCTCTGTATTTCTATCCACCTATCACCACTCCATCATTTCATCTTCTAGATGACTCCTTCATGGATGATTCTCCTCCTGATATTCCAGCTACATCTTCCTACCAACAACTTCTACAAGACATACTCTCTCAATCATCCTTCACCCCATCCCTTTCCTCTCCCTTATCATCCATCTCCACTTCAGTAACATCAATCTCAACAATTCCTACTACTGAGCCATCCATCCCTATACCTCCTACCTCCACACCATCCATTCCATCAGTTCCAGCCAACATCCTTCCAGCTGCATCAACTCCTACCTCTACTCAAGCCCCTCTTGAGCATGTAGATCTTTCAGCTTTGGCAGACAGGTTGTATGAGCTGCTAGCCCCCAGGCTAACCTCATTGCTGGAGACCACCTTGGCTCCACTCCTGAAAAATGTTCAGGAGCTGTCTACCAGGCTATCTCCCTTCCTTTCCTCTAAGGCAAACCCTTCCTCTGGGTGCCTTGATCCAGTTTTCATTGAATCCAGGCAGGGGGAGATGCCTAATGAAGCTCTGGATTTGCTTGAGGCTGCTGAAGTTTCAGAACCTGCTCCAGTATTTGCAGTGGATCTTCAGAGCCTGCTATCGGTTTTTGATACTGTGTATTCAATTCTCTGCCAGTTCAACAAGTTGAAGACCTTACTAAGGCCATTGTGCCTATTATAGAATGTGATCCCAGCCTGATTGCATCATATGTAAACTCTTTCAAGGCTGAGGATGTTGTTGCTTCTATTTTTACTACTACTGCTGCTACTGCTGTTACATATATTAGATCCTCTGATATTGAAATGCTGTCTGTTGTTGCTGATGCTGCTGCTATTGACGAACTTGCTACTTATCTAGAAGAACATGAACTTGCTGCTCCAATTACTTTTGCTCCTATTGCTGCTTCAATAAGTTGTGTTTTTGCTGCTGCTCCTGCTCTGACTCCTGAACAACTGAAACAACAAGAGAAGTACATCAAAAGCATTGATGATCTGTATGATAGACCCTAGAGCTCAGAAAGTGATCAGTTTCACACTTACTCTGATGACTCTTCTAGTACCATTGCAAAGAAAAGGAAGGCCAGAAGCAAGGCCATGATGAAGGTCCCTCCTGCTAAGGCCAAGGATGCTAATGATATACCCTACTATATTCTGCATGATTGCCAGATAACTGAACCATGGATGCAATATTATAAAAACCAACTAAAGGCCATGAAGAAGAAAAGAAAGTTTGATAAGTATGAGAAAGGTTCATCCCAGTTTCAGCCTCCTCCTCCTCCTCCTCCAGATTCAGGATCAGGTGGAGGCTCAGCTTCTCAAACCTCAGCTCCAAAGCAAAGTTCCTCCCAATCCTCTCAAAGATATCATCCCAGGGGGAAATATCAAAGAGGTTATCAGTCCAGAAGGGGACAATATAGAGGAAATCAAAGAGAACATAGATTTCAAGAAAGGGAAGGACAAAGACACATGGACTCAACTCAAGGTCCTTTCCCTTATAAACTCAGAGAAACTGTTGATACAAGAACTCCTACTGCTTCAGAAACTGTCAACAGATATGAGCCTGCAGTTCCTTTTGAAGATCCAGAGAACAATCCATTATCATGGACTGCTAGGATGAAAGAACTGGCTGCCTTAGATCAGCTGAAGAAGGCCAAAGAACAAGGGAAATACACTTCCAACATTACAACCTTGTCAGATCAAAGAAAGGCAGAACTGGAAAGGTATGCATCAAGGAAATTCTTTGACCCAGTGGACTACATGAAGCTGCATCCTGAGGCTGTGGTTCCCAGGGCTAGATCTCAAACCTCCTTAGGTGCAGAGGATGATAGAAGGTCAAAGAAAGAAGCTCTAAATCCCAACAGGGAAATCTTATTCAAGAAGGGAAGTGAAAAGAAATGACATTTGTAAGCAGACAGTATACTCATTTTGAACATTTGCTGATATTCCATCTGATTGCTGCTATGTTGCATGATCTGCTCTATTGTGTTAGATTTTTTTTTGTTTTTCTGTATGTTGATTTGGTATTTATTACTGAATTCTGTAAATAGTAATCCTAACCCAAATAGGGGGAGATTGTTGGAACACCTTATTACTAATTTGGGCAAGGATCACTATGTTTTTAGGAAATCAGTTTGACCTAGATGTATAGTTGAAAAGGTCAAGTTAGAATGAGTCTAGGGCTTAGAACTTAGGTTTGAAGCTGCCCCTAGGACCATCCAAGGATTCAGACTTAGAGCTGAGACAAAGACATTTATCGTCGAGCTTAGGTCAACGAAACATCGAACTCCGTTCGACGCTCTCTGAGCTCAACTCTGCTAAATCGTCGAACTCCGGTCGACGATCTTCGAGCTCAGATCGACGATCTACCTTCAGCTTATTCTTCAGGTCGCTGAGCTCCGGTCGACGATTTCCGAGCTTAGGTCGACATTTTCTGTCTGATGTTCAATCCAATCTCTGAGCTCAGGTCGACGATCGTAAAGCTCAGATCGATGTTTTTCCTGAGAGATGGACGACTTTGAGGATTCAAATTCAGTCAGCTTTTGGAATGTTTTTTCAAACTCTCTCAGCATTTATTTCAAGAGATCTGCTAGCCGTTTTCATTTATTCTGGAGCAAGTTTCAAGGGATTTATCAGAGAATGTTTATTGGACTTTGCTCCAGAAGGCAAAACATTTATGGAAGACATTTATTGACTGCTAACGGCTATCTTGGATAGAGGATCTTCAGAGAATAAAACATCTTACAGCAGATCAAGACAAAAAATCTATCACTCAATACAGACATACATAGATAGTCAGAAAAACTTAAAGGAAAATCAAGTGATCAATCCTGAAAAGTTTTGATTGATTATTGGCATACTGAAAAGTGATCAAGGCTTCAACATCAAGGACTCCAGACAATTCATATTTCAGCCTCTACTGAAACCATCTTCTGCTGGAGATCTGAAGTTTCTGAAGACCTATCACCCTAGCAAAGCTCTCATCTCTGAACCATCTACATCTCAAGGGGAGCTTTGACAACATAATCAATCCACTAAGTCTTCTCTCAGTGATTGAGACAGAGAAGACAACTTCACCTCTTCCTTTTTCTTTTCTTGCTGTAAAAGGGTTATCAAGACTCCCTTCAAAAGTTTTGGTTCTGGTTCTGAGAGCCTTGTCAAAACTCAGTGGTGGCAAGACACCTGATCAAAAAATCCAGTTTGGTATTTGAGCACCTTATCAAAAGCTCATTGGTGCTTAGGACACCTGATCAACTCATTATGTAGTGGATTCCTACCAAGGGTGGTAGACGAGTTGATGTACCCAGGTTTTTGGGGAACCACTATAGCTCCTTGTGTCTTCTGGTTTTCTTGTGCATATTCTTTGCTGTGTGCTGTGGTTTTTATTTTACTGCTTTAGTTTTATTTCTACATCAAAGCACCTTACACCTATATATATATATTAAGCCTTTACTGCTGTGCAATTTTAATTTGTGAACTTACCTTAAAATACTTTATTCACCCCCCCTCTAGAGCTAAGATAGATCTTATCCTCACTTTCAATTGGTATCAGAGGGAGGTTGGTTGTTCATACAGGCTAACACCTGAACCAAAAGATCCCTGATAAGATCAATCCTTTAAGAGGGTTATTTTCATTATATTTAATTTTATATAAAGACATGACACAGAACAAAGATTATGCAAGCACCAGGCCTCTAGTGTGCAATCTATCCAAGTTTGCACTTTGGAAAGCAAGGATTAGACTTTATATGAATACTTTTGATGAAGACATATTTAATTCTATTTTGATAGTGTGCCCAAGTCCACCAGCAAGCTCAAGTACAAATGTTGTTCCACCTCCTTCAGGAACAGATGCTGAAATAAAGAAGTGGAAGACAGCAGATGCCAAGGCTATGAATATCTTAGCTCAGACAATGTCTAATGAGATATTTCAGAAGGTAGCTGAATACAACTCAGCCAAAGGAATTTGGGACAAACTTTCTGAGATTGTCTCAGGATCTGCTGATGAGAGAAAAGATAGAAGATCCCATCTCATATCCCAATATGAGAACTTCAAGAAAGGAGAAGCTGAATCAGTTGCAGACATGTACAATAGACTAAGTCTGATTGTCAATGAGTTAAAGACTCTAGATAAAGAAATCTCATTGACTGAGCTGAATGACAAAATCCTAATGTGCTTCCCTAGCACTTGGGATTCAAAAATCTGGCCAATCAAAGATGCCAGAAGTCTAAATGATATTACAACTGAAGCTCTCCTGGGCAAGCTCAAATCTTATGAGCTGCTCATTAAAAATAGAGAAGAAGAACAGAAGGCTGCCTCAACAACCACAAGGAAGGAGAAGAACATAGCCTTCAAATCTACAAAAAAGGAGCCTGAAGATAAAGCTACAGGAAATGATGAGCTCCTAAGTCTACTGGCCAAAAGATTCTACAAAATGGCCAGAAAAGACTTCAGAAAGAGATCATACAAGGGACATGATAAGCCAAGGTATGATAAATCAAATAACAACAAAGAAATTATATGCTTTGGTTGCAGGAAACCAGGCCATATTGTGCCTGACTGTACAGAAAACAAAAACAAGGATAAGAAAGATAGAAGAGAAAGAAGAAAGGAGAAAGACTTCAAGAAGAACACCTCAGACAAACCCTCCTACAGCAAGAACACACATACAAGGAAGGGATTTGTTGCTGAGACATGGAGTGAAACTGAAGAGGATTCTGAAGGCTCATCCAGCTCCAGTGATGATGAGGATGATGCTGATGAAAAGGAGTTTTGCATGATGGCTATCAATGCCTCTCAAACAGATTCAGAAGCAGAAGAGTCAGAATCAGATTCAGAAGTTCAACTAGAAGAAGATCAGGTAATCAATTCATTTGATTTCAATTCTGAGGACTTTAGACATGAGTTTAAAGTATTATGCCTAGATCTGTTGGAGTCTGAGAAGGAAATCACTTCCCTCAGAAAACAACTGTCTGAGTATAGCACTTTAAAATCAGAGAACCTCAAACTCTCTGAAGAGTTAGAATGCTATAGGGAGGAGATAGCTTCACTGAAGAGTGAACTATCCAAGGCCAAGCAGTTTGAAGAATCCCTTAATGGGAGAAGCATCAAACTGATGGATATCACAAGCACGGTGAACTCTAGACTTAATAGTACACTGGGCTTGGGAGCTTCATCATGCCAGCCTATAGTTCTGACAACTCCAATCAAATTTATCTCTGATAAAGGGAAGGAAGTTATAGATGTAGCTAGGAAGAATGCAGATTTGCCAAAGAAAGCTATAGTTCAACAAAATGCGTCGAACAAAGCTCAATGATCGTCGAACGTCGCTCGACGATCTAAGAAACGATCGTCGAACTCAGCTCGGCGACACCTGAACTCTGAACTCCAGGATAGTCGATCTTTGAACAGAGATCGACGATCTGACCCAAGATCGTCAACCTCAGCTCGACGATCGTCGAACAGAAATCAGGACTTTGAACAATCCTTCAAGGGTACATCTAGATTCAATCCTAGAAGTCCTACATCCCAAGGTTTCAACCCCTATGCTGAATGGATAGTACCTCCTAGGAGATAACATCCTGAGGTTATAAGAGTCAACCTGGGATGTCTTTCATTTCTGAATTTAAGGGATATCAACCAAGGCCCAAGGTAAACTGGGTCAAAAACATATAAGCTGTTTATGTGCAGGTGAAGACCTATCCAACATCAAACCAGCCATGTTATCTGGATAGTGGGTGCTCAAAGCACATGACAGGGAACAAGGACAACTTCACATCCTTTAAAGCCAAGCTTGGACCCAAAGTAATCTTTGGTGATTCAAACTTTGGAACAACAAAAGGATATGGTGCAGTCCAAATTGGAACAGTCACCTTCAAGAAAGTAGCTTATGTTGAAGGACTCAAGCATAACTTGATAAGTATCAGTCAACTTTGTGATGAAGGATATCAAGTGACTTTCAACAAAGCAATATGCAAGATCAAGTCAGAAGACAACACAACTGTGTTAACAGGTAACAGGAAAGGTAACATTTACTTAGTAGATTTTCATTCATCTAAGGTAGATATTTGCCTGTTCAATTCCATATCTAGACCTAATATATTATGGAATAAGAGACTAGGACACATTAACCTTAGAACCATTGCTAGGCTATCCAAGGACAACCTTGTTAGAGGACTACCTTTTGGCCCCTACAAGAAGGAAGGACTTTGCAAGGCTTGTCAATTAGGCAAGCAAACTAAAAATAGTTTTAAATCAATTAACAAGAGTGATTCACCTAGGATTTTGTATCTGTTACACATGGATCTTTTTGGACCCATTACAGTACAAAGCTTAGGAGGGAAATCCTACACTTTAGTGGTTATAGATGACTTCTCAAGATTCACATGGGTGTTCTTTCTGAGGAAGAAGTCTGATAACTTCAAATGTTTGACAGAGTTTCTCAAATGCATACAGATTGAGTTCAACACTCACATTGCCCTGATCAGAAGTGATCATGGGACAGAGTTTGATTCTCTTCTTATGCAAGAGTTCTGTCAGAGTGAAGGGATCAGACATACATTCTCAGCTCCTAGAACTCCTCAACAGAATGGGGTAGCTGAAAGGAAAAATAGAACCCTAATTGAATCTGCAACTATATTATTGACAGATGCTCACCTTCCTCTATCCTTTTGGGCTGAGGCAGTGAACACCTCCAATTATGTATTGAATAGAAGTCTAATACATAAACTGAAGGGCAAGACTCCCTATGAATTGCTCAAAGGGAAGAAACCTAAAGTAGACTATTTTAAAGTTTTTGGTTGTACTTGCTATATTCACAATAATGACAAGAGATATTTAGCAAAATTTCAAGCAAAAGCTGATGAAGGAGTGTTTCTGGGATACTCCATGATCAGTAAAGCTTATAGGGTTTATAATAAAACTACTATAAAAATTGAAGAATCTGTGCATATTTCTTTTGATGAAACTAATATGTCTTTCAAGGAGAAGAATGCTTCTACCATAAAACAATTGCAGGTACATTCTCTAGCTGAAGACTTGGACAGATTGCAAGTTACTCAAAAGGATGAAAGTAGTGAAGATGAAGAAGCTGCTCCATATCTGGAAGAAAATCTTCTTGAAGATCCAGTTGCTGTTCCACAAAAGGAAACAGTAACGCGGGTTGGTGAACAATCAACACCCCCTGTTGATTTAGTAACATCAAGAGATCATCCAATCTCCCAAGTGATTTGAGACATCTCAGCTGTTGTGCAAACCAGAAATCAGGTCAACCAAAACCTTATGCACACTTGCTTTCTCTCTCAAATTGAACCTCAATCCATTCAAGATGCAGAGCAAGACCCACACTGGATCATTGCAATGCTAGAGGAGTTGCATCAATTTGAAAGAAACAAAGTCTGGGAACTAGTGCCTAAGCCAAAGGATCATTCCATTATTGGAACAAAATGGGTGTTCAGAAATAAATTGGATGATCAAGGAATTATTGTAAGGAATAAGGCAAGGCTAGTTGCTCAAGGATATTCTCAAGAAGAGGGGATAGACTATGACCAGACCTTTGCACCAGTTGCAAGGTTAGAGGCCATAAGAATCTTCCTGGCTTATGCTGCTCACAAGGGATTCAAAGTCTACCAAATGGATGTGAAAAGTGCTTTTCTTATTGGGGAGATCAAAGAATAAGTCTATGTCAGACAACCCCCAGGTTTTGTCTCTCCAACTAATCCTCAATATGTTTTCAAACTGCATAAAACATTATATGGTCTAAAGCAAGCTCCTAGAGCATGGTATGAGACCCTAGCATGCTTTCTTCTGGAAAAATGATTTTATTAGAGGGAGAGTAGACCAAACTCTTTTTATTAGAACCCATAAGGCCCATACCCTACTAGTATAAATTTATGTAGATGATATTATATTTGGTTCTACTGATTCAAACTTGTGCAAAAAGTTTTCCAAGCTTATGCACTCTAAATTTGAAATGAGTAGCATGGGTGAGCTATCCTTCTTCTTAGGATTGCAAGTCAAACAACATGCTGAAGGCATATTTATTTCTCAAACCAAGTATGCAAAAGAACTGGTTAAGAAATTTGGTATGTCTGATGCATCATATATGAAAACACCCATGCCTACCAATGCTGTATTGGATGCTGATGAACATGGGAAACCAGTTGATCAGACAACATATAGAGCAATGATTGGCTCTTTATTGTACCTTACAGCTAGTAGGCCTGATATAATGTTTACTACATGTATATGTGCTAGATTCCAAGTTAGTCCTAGAGAGTCACACTTAACTTTAGTAAAGAGGATTCTTAGGTATGTTAAAAGCTGTCCAAATCTAGGACTCTGGTATCCAAAAGATTTAGCATTTGACTTAAATGAATTTTCAGATACTGATTATGCTGGATGCAGAATAAACAAGAAAAGCACCAGTGGAACTTGTCAGTTTCTTGGTGATAGACTTGTCTCATGGTTTTGTAAGAAACAAACATCTGTGTCAACTTCAATTGCTGAAGCTGAATACATGGCTGCAGGTAGTTGTTGTTCACAAATCTTGTGGATTTAAACTCAACTCCTAGACTATGGTTACAACTTAGAGAAGTCTAAAATATTTTGTGACAATACCAGTGCTATTTCCATTGCACAAAATCCAGTCCTCCATAGTAGGACAAAACACATAGAAATTAGGCATCATTTTCTAAGGGATAATGTTGAGAAAAATAAAATTGAACTTCAATATATCCCAACTGATTTGCAAAGGGGAGATATTTTCACCATGCCTTTGGATGAAAAGAAACACAACTTCTTCCTCAATTAGTTAGGCATGTTAGATGGAGGAAGCCTAAAATAAATTACAAGATCTTGAAAAGCTAAAAACAGACCAAGATTAGGCTAAAAACTCATTTCTTTTTGTGTCTGTAGGATAGCTTCTGTCTCTAAACTACGCTCGATGTTTTCCCCAGAAATCATCGAACGACGATCGACGGTTTCCAGAAAAACGTCGAACGGAGATCGACGTTTTCCCAAAATATCGACCGGAGTTCAGAGCTTGTCAGATAGTTGTATACTATCTCTTTCAGGCCTTCGATCGTCGAACTGAGCTCAACGTTCTCTAGATCGTCGAACTGAGATCTACGATGTTGAAGACCTTTCCGCTTCCCTTAGGAGTCCTGATCGTCGAACGGAGATCGACGATCCTTCCTTTTTCGCGTCAAACCCTAATATAAAATCATTTTTCGGCCGCCGCTCATCGTTTACGCTTTCATACTCTCTGCAAATTTTTCTCTTTCCCTCCAAACTCTCTACACTTGGTCATGTTTGTTGAATCTTTGCAAGTATTGATGGCAATGTCGGTCGCCGCTCTCTCCAAAACGAAATTTAATACAGGCTTTGACATAGATATGAACTCCTTCGATGGCAGCGATCAGCGGTTCAAAGATATTCTGAATCTCTTCCGCGAACACTAGTTGGTTCAGTTGATGACCACAAGAATAAAGATTGCAACAGATGAAGTAAGAGAATGGGTTTTTACTGCCACCAATGAGAATTAAAACTCTATAGTCGGCACAATCAATGGAACACAGGTACCAATGTCCCCCGCTCTTTTGACAGAAGTATTCGCCTTAAGTACTGAGAATGACTTCATCGATTTGTCTAGAGAGGAATATGATTTGCTGTTAGATCGAATGGGTCACTCTGATGTGAACCCTAATAAACTGCTGAAAAAGAATTTATCTATTGAATTTCAATTTTTGGCTGATATTGTTGGGAAAGTGCTTCTGGCAAAGCACTCAGCTCATGATACAATCTCAAGGTATCAGTTATGCTTAATGGGAGCTTTAGTTGATAAGAAACATCTGGATTGGGGATCAATCTTCTTTAATTTGATCAAGAAGAAAATTAGCAAAAGCTGTGTCAGTTTGGGGAGGATTATAGGGGTTTACCTACATCACAGGTGCCCTGATCTGCTGGTTTCAAGTGGGATGTACATCAATGCATCCAAAAGGCTCACCTGTGCCCTTTTCAGCAGGTGGGACAGGCAGATTATCAACCCCAACAGGGCTGCTGCATCAACATCTGCTTCAGGCACAAGGACTGCCTCAGTCACTCCTCCTCAGGTCTCTACCCCAGCAGAAGATTTGCCTGCTTCTCCTTCTCCTCCAGCTGTCTCTGCCTCAGTCTCCATATCAACCTCACCACTCATCTCAACCATAGCCATATCTTCCCCCATTACAATCTCATCACCTATTTCACCTTCTCCAGTAACTACCTCAGAACCATTCCACCCTCTGTATTTCTATCCACCTATCACCACTCCATCATTTCATCTTCTAGATGACTCCTTTATGGATGATTCTTCTCCTGATATTCCATCTACATCTTCCTACCAACAACTTCTACAGGACATACTCTCTTAATCATCCTTCACCCCATCCCTTTCCTCTCCCTTATCATCCATCTCCACTTCAGTAACATCAATCTCAACAATTCCTACTACTGAGCCATCCATCCCTATACCTCCTACCTCCATACCATCCATTCTATCAGTTCCAGCCAACATCTTTCCAGCTGCATTAACTCCTACCTCTACTCAAGCCCCTCTTGAGCATGTAGATCTTTCAGCTTTGGCAGACAGGTTGTATGAGCTGCTAGCCCCCAGGCTAACCTCATTGCTGGAGACCACCTTGGCTCCACTCCTGAAAAATGTTCAGGAGCTGTCTACCAGGTTATCTCCCTTCCTTTCCTCTCAGGAAATCCCTTCCTCTGGGTGCCTTGATCCAGTTTTCACTGAATCCAGGCAGGGGGAGATGCCTAATGAAGCTCTAGATTTGCTTGAGGCTGCTAAAGTTTCAGAACCTACTCTAGTATTTGCAGTGGATCTTCAGAGCCTGCTGTCAATTTTTGATACTGTGTACTTCAATTCTCTGCAAGTTCAACAAGTTGAAGACCTTACTAAGGCCATTGTGCCTATTCTAGAATCTGATCCCAGCCTGATTGTATCATATGTAAACTCTTTCAAGGCTAAGGATGTTGTTTCTTCTATTTTTACTGCTGCTGCTGCTACTGCTGTTACATATATTGGATCCTCTGATATTGAAATGCTGTCTGTTGTTGCTGATGCTGTTGCTATTGACGAACTTGCTACTTATCTGGAAGAACCTGAACCTGCTGCTCCAATTACTTCTGCTCCTATTGCTGCTTCAATAAGTTGTGTTTTTGCTGCTGCTCCTGCTCTGACTCCTGAACAACTGAAACAACAAGAGAAGTACATCAAAAAGCATTGATGATCTATATGATAGACCCCAGAGCTCAGAAAGTGATCAGTTTCACACTTACTCTGCTGAATCTTTTGGTACCATTGCAAAGAAAAGAAAAGCCAGAATCAAGGCCATGATGAAGGTCCCTCCTACTAAGGCCAAGGATGCTAATGATATACCCTACTATATTCTGCATGATTGCCAGATAACTGATCCATGGATGCAATATTATAAAATCCAACTAAAGGCCATGAAGAAGAAAAGAATGTTTGATAAGTATGAGAAAGGTTTATCCCAGTTTCAGCCTCCTTCTCCTCCTCCTCCAGATTCAGGATCAGGTGGTGGCTCAGCTTCTCAAACCTCAGCTCCAAAGCAAAGTTCCTCCCAATCCTCTCAAAGATATCATCCCAGGGGGCAATATCAAAGAGGTTATCAGTCCAGAAGGGGAAAATATAGAGGAAATCAAAGAGAACACATATTTCAAGAAAGGGAAGGACAAAGACACATGGACTCAACTCAAGGTCCTTTCCCTTATAAACTCAGAGAAACTGTTGATACAAGAACTCCTACTGCTTCAGAAACTGTCAACTGATATGAGCCTGCAGTTCCTTTTGAAGATCCAGAGAATAATCCATTATCATGGACTGCTAGGATGGAAGAACTAGCTGCCTTAGATCAGCTGAAGAAGGCCAAAGAACAAGGGAAAGACACTTCCAACATTACAACCTTGTCAGATCAAAGAAAGGCAGAACTGGAAAGGTATGCATCAAGGAAATTCTTTGACCCAGTGGACTACATGAAGCTGCATGCTGAGGCTGTGGTTTCCAGGGCTAGATCTCAAACCTCCTTAGGTGCAGAGGATGATAGAAGGTCAAAGAAAGAAGCTCTAAATCCCAACAGGGAAATCTTATTCAAGAAGGGAAGTGAAAAGAAATGACATTTGTAAGCAGACAGTATACTCATTTTGAACATTTGCTGATATTCCATCTGATTGCTGCTATGTTGCATGATCTGCTCTATTGTGTTAGATTTTTTTTGTTTTTCTGTATGTTGATTTTGTATTTATTACTGAGTTTTGTAAATAGTAATCCTTACATAAATAGGGGGAGATTGTTGGAACACCTTATTACTAATTTGGGTAAGGATCACTATGTTTTTAGGAAATCAGTTTGACCTAGATGTATAGTTGAAAAGGTCAAGTTAGAATGAGTATAGGGCTTAGAACTTAGGTTTGAAGCTGCCCCTAGGACCATCCAAGGATTCAGACTTAGAGTTGAGACAAACACAATTATCGTCGAGCTTAGGTCGACGAAACGTTGAACTCCGTTCGACGCTCTCTGAGCTCAACTCTGCTAAATCGTCGAACTCCGGTCGACGATCTTCGAGCTCAGATCGACGTTCTACCTTCAGCTTATTCTTCAGGTCGCTGAGCTCCGGTCGACGATCTTCGAGCTCAGGTCGACGTTTTCTGTCTGATGTTCAATCCAATCTCTGAGCTCAGGTCGATGATCGTAAAGCTCAGATCGACATTTTTCCTGAGAGATCGACGACTTTGAAGATTCAAATTCAGTCAGCTTTTGGAATGTTTTTTCAAACTCTCTCAACATTTATTTCAAGAGATCTGCTAGCTGTTTTCATTTATTCTTGAGCAAGTTTCAAGGGATTTATCAGAGAATATTTTTTGGACTTTCCTCTAGAAGACAAAACATTTATGGAAGACATTTATTGACTGCTAACGGCTATCTTGGATAGAGGATCTTCAGAGAATAAAACATCTTACAGCAGATCAAGACAAAAAATCTATCACTCAATACAGACATACATAGATAGTCAGAAAAACTTAGAGGAAAATCAAGTGATCAATCCTGAAAAGTTTTGATTGATTATTGGCATACTGAAAAGTGATCAAGGCTTCAATATCAAGGACTCCAGACAATTCATATTTCAGCCTCTACTGAAACCATCTTCTGCTGGAGATCTGAAGTTTCTGAAGATCTATCACCCTAGCAAAGCTCTCATCTTTGAACCATCTACATCTCAGGGGGACCTTTGACAACACAATCAATCCATTAAGTCTTCTCTCAGTGATTGAGACAGAGAAGACAACTTCACCTCTTCCTTTTTCTTTTCTTACTGTAAAAGGGTTATCAAGACTCCCTTCAAATTTTTTGGTTCTGGTTCTGAGAGCCTTGTCAAAACTCAGTGGTGGCAAGACACCTGATCAAAAAATCCAGTTTGGTTTTTGAGCACCTTATTAAAATCTCATTGGTGCTCAGGACACCTGATCAACTCATCCTGCAGTTGATTCCTACCAAGGGTGGTAGAAGAGTGGATGTACCCAGGTTTTTGGGGAACCACTATAGCTCCTTGTGTCTTCTGGTTTTCTTGTGCATATTCTTTGCTGTGTGCTGTGGTTTTTATTTTACTGCTTTAGTTTTATTTCTACATCAAAACACCTTACACCTATACATAAATTAAGCCTTTACTGCTGTGCAATTTTAATTTGTGAACTTACCTTAAAATACTCTATTCACCCCCCCTCTAGAGCTAAGATAGATCTTATCCTCACTGTCATGCTTCATCGATCTCTAATATCTACACGATCGTGGTGATTCCAGATTTCAGATCCATGGATTTCTGTCAAGTCTTCTTCAACAATTTCTGTCCAAGCCGAAAGCTCTCAACGAAGAAGACAAAGCCAAAGATCCAGATCTGTGTTATTTATTGTTTGTATTTTTCTTCAAACAATTTTCCTTGTAGGAGATTCATCTCCGAGTGGTAGGAAGTTCTATCTTCCGAGTGTAGATCCATTTGGGATCGAGTTTTATAGTAACGTGATTCTGAGGTATAGGATTGGTTTGCAATCCGAGATAGTGGAGTAGCCGAGTCTAGTGATTTGCTAGATCGCTGAGGAAAGTGGACGTACCCAAGATCGGGGAACCACTATAAATCTCTTGTCGTTTGTGTGATTTCTTGCTTACTTATTTGTGCTAGTTGCTAATTTTTTATTCCGCATTAGATGCACGTATCACCTATTCACCCCCCTCTAGGTGATTTAGGTAGACAACTAAGAACTTTCAATTGGTATCAAAGGGAGGTTGATCGTTAAAAGGTTAACACCTTGATCTAATCCTTCCCAAGTGTTCTTTAGTGAAGTATCAAGCATGAGTAAGACCAAGGATTTTGCTAAGCTCCATATATATACCAAGAATAATTTTCCTATGTGGAAGGAAAGAGTTAAACTGTTCATGGAAGCTGTGGATCCTCGGATCTTCATGATTGTTAAAGAAGGTTCGTATGTTCCTTTGACTGCATCCACAATAGATCCAACCAAAAAGATCCCAAAGAAGTTGATGGATTTGGATAAGGATGAGATTGCACTTGTCTCACTGGACAAGAAAACTAAAAACATTATAGCAAGTGCAGTCGATGACTCGATGCTGCAAAATCTGATTCATTGCCAGTCTGCCAAGGAGATGTGGCAATCCCTAGTGACTCTGATGTAAGGCACTGAAGAAGTTAGGGATGATCGGAGATCCCTTCTAAATCAGAAGTATGAAGCCTTCAGGCAAGGTCACAAGGAAGCCAAAGCTGATACCTTTGAGAACTTCTTCAAGATAGTCAATGGCCTAAGAGTTTATGGCCGAGTCTTCACAAATGGGGAACTGAATGACAAATTCTTAAGATCCCTGACCAAGGAATGGGATAATAAGGTATGCGCCATTTGGGAGTTCAGAAGGTTAGTCGAGACAAACCCGCAGAATCTGTTCGGAAAGCTTATGTCTTACGAGCTTCAAATAAACTCAAGAAAAGCAGAATAAGAGATGAGTAGGTCTGCATCCAAGGAGAAGTCTGTCGCTCTGAAGGTAGATAGCTCAAGGAAGACAAAGGCTAGCTCTACTGCCCCAGCTCCTGTAGCTGATGAAGAAGAATCATCTGAGCCAAGCTCCTCTGGCTCAGAGCTATCTGATGGAGAGTTCACTCTACTCTCAAGGCAGTTCAAGAAATTACTGAACAAAGAGAAATAATGGAAAGACAAGGATGCCTTCAATAGAAGATGACACAATGATGGTGATCGCCATAGAAAAGGCTCAAGTAGTCAAGACAGGTATGGTTCTAAACCGAATAAACATTATTCGACTGACATTGTTTGCTATTGCTATAATAAGCCAGGTCACGTCATTACGAATTGCCCCCACAAGAAGAAAGAGGGTGGCAAAAGAGAAGAGAAGAAGTCCTACAATAAAAAGAGGATAGAAAAGAGCCTATTAGCCAAGAAGGGCAGAACCCTCAGTGACTCCGACTCATCTGAGTCGAGTGCAGAAGAGGAAGAAGCCTACATTGGGCTAATGGCTCTAACTAATGATGAACAAGTCCCCCAGTTCACTGAGGAGGTAAAATCTCACACTCCTCTTTCAGAATATTATGATGATAATGAGCAAGAGGGCTATCCCTCTGAGGATGAATCTGAACTCATGAGACAATATAAGGAGTTACTCAAGGCTTACGACAAATGTCGCCGAGTTGTGAAAACTCAAGCTATAGAGATAAAATCTCTAAAAGCTGCAGAGAGCACCTTAAGAGAAGAAGTCTCTAAGACTGACTCTCTCAAGGAAGACTTCAATAAATCTATTGAAGAATATAACAAGGCTCTTGAGCACCTTGACCTTAAGGAGAAAAACATCAAGGAGTTGGAAGAACAACTCTCGGTGAAAAAGAAACTTGTAGAAGGTTTCTCTAAGCCTAAGACTGTACTTCCTCTGATTGCTGAATTCTCAGCTGAGGCCAAGGGTGCTGGGCTAGGCCACAAAGGTGCTCCTAGTAAATCCTCTAGGAGAAACAAGGCCAAGAGAAAGAATAAGAATGCCAAGAAGGCCTTGGCCGATGAAAAAGGGAAAGCTCTTTTGGAGCCAGTATCGTTCAAGAAAGTTATCTTTCCTACGAACTAATTCGACTATGAGTCCACCTATGGACACTTCTCTAGGACGATCCCAAAGAAGGCCAAGTCAAGGTACCAAGGATGGACCCGCCCCCGTAACTTTGGCGAAAGTGTCTTCAAGGCACCCTATGAAGAGATTCAACTTCAGAGCTATGGACCATATGCTCATGGTCATAACATCAAGAAGACACCAAAGGTAAAACCTATTGTGGAAAAGCCTCTAAAGGAGAAGACTTCATGTAGCTGCCATCATCATGAAGCTTCTTCCTCCAAGAATGCTACCTCGGCTGGACCTCCTCCCAAGAAGTTCAAGCAGGAGTTTGGAAGGCAAAGATACAACAGATTCGACTGTTACTGCTGTGGTAGAGTTGGTCACTTTGCCATAGATTGTTGGTTTAATCCTAGAAATGCTGCAACTCCTCAAGATGGCAACGTGAGAATGACCACTCATGAGGCTAATACTCGTAGGGGGAGTATTCTAACTCGAGACCAAGGACCCAAACGTGTTTGGGTTCCTAAGGCTAAGTGATTGTAATTGTAGGTACGTCCAAAGGCCATTAAAACACCAATCTGGTATTTGGACAGTGGATGTTCTCGGCATATGACCGGGCAAGGAGCCTACTTCAGAACTTTTCACCGGTGTTTAACGGACCAAAGGTCATCTTTGGAGGTTCAGACCGAGGAATTACCAAAGGCTACGGTATGATTACTAACGATAACATATCCTTTTAGGATGTAGCCTATATTGAAGGATTGGAACACAATCTCATCAGCATAAGCCAACTATGCGACAAAGGATACGTGGTTGAATTTCATGCTGATAAGTGTTTGATAAAATCAGTTGACAACATGGAAACTATCTTATCAGGCACTCAAAGCAGAAATATTTTCTGTTTAAATTTCATCTGTATTGACTCATCTACACCAGTATGTCTTTTAGCAAAAAGTAGTGCATCTCTTGCTGACCAATGGCACAAGAGACTAGCACATATTAATTTAAAAACTATTAAAAAACTATTCTCTCAGAACTTAGTGCGTGATGTCCCTAACGTCAAGTGCATTAAGAACAGCCCTTGTCATGCCTGTATAAAAGGCAAGCAAACAAGGAGTTATTTTAAAAGCATTATAGGCAAAGATTCTGATAGAAGCTTACAGCTTATTCATATGGACTTGTTTGGTCCACTGCAAGTTAGAAGTTTGGGAGGTAAGGAATATACGTTGGTTATTGTGGATGATTACTCGCGCTTTGCGTGGGTGTTCTTTCTGAAACACAAGTCAGATACCTTCAACATCTTCACTAATTTTGTTAGTCAAGTCCAGAATGAATACAACTGCTCCGTTGTTAAAATCTGAAGTGACAATGGAACAGAATTCAAGTCTGGGGCCATGACAGAATACTGTGAAAGTCAAGGTATCTTTCATGAGTTTTCCTCTCCTTGCACTCCACAGAAAAATGGAGTAGCTGAGAGAAGCAACAGAACACTCATAGAGGATTGCAGGACCATGTTGAGTGATGCCTCACTTTCAGAGTATTTCTGGGCTGAAGCCGTCAACACCGCTTGTCACGTGCAAAATCGAGCACTCATCAACAAGAACCATGATAAGACTCCTTACGAACTTCTAAAAGGCAGGAAACCAACCATTTCATATTTTATAATCTTTGGTTGTAAGTGCTTCGTACTTAACAACGACAAGTATCACACTACCAAGTTTAGCAAGAAAAGCTTTGAAGGTATTTTTGTAGGTTATAGTAGCCATAGTAAGGCCTATAGAGTATTTAATAGAAAAACTCTGGTGGTAGAAGAATCGATACACATTGTATTTGATGAGACGAGCTTGCTGCAAAGCAACTCTTCTAGTGTGCTTATTTAAGATGCAGGTACAAAGATAAAGGAACTCAGCCTAGATGAATCTACTGAAGATAAAGATGAAAAGTTCATAAAGATCACCTCTACAACCCCGATTGGAGAGGTAGATGATCAAGATGAAGAACTCATTCCAGCTGAAGATGCAACTCCAGTGGCTGAAGAGATCCCATATATAAGGACTCTAGAACTAAGACACCTGAAGGATCATCCCGTGGACCAAATCATAGGAAATCCCTGGGATGGTGTCAGGACTCGGAGAGGTACAACTAACGAGAATTTATTCTTAAGTTTTCTATCACAGGTTGAACCTAAGAAGTTCGAGGAAGCAAACTCGGATGCATCTTGGATTCTAGCAATGGAAGAAGAGCTAAATCAGTTCAAACGTTGCAAAGTTTAGACACTTATTCCTAGACCCAAGAGCAAGAACGTCATCAGAACAAAATGGGTCTACCGGAACAAGATGGACGAAGATGGAACTATTATAAAGAACAAAGCCAGACTCGTTGCCAAGGGTTATCGCCAAGAAGAAGGAATCGACTTAGATCAAACGTATGCTCCAGTGTCAAGACTGGAGGCGATCAGGTTATTCCTTGCTTATGCTGCACTCAAGGGCTTTACCATCTATCAGATGGATGTAAAGTCCGCCTTCCTGAATGGTGACATAAAGGAAGAAGTGTATGTAGAGCAACCGTCAGGTTTTGTTGACTCAACTTTTCCTAATCACGTTTATTTACTGCAGAAAGCTTTATATGGTCTTAAACAAGCTCCTCGAGCTTGGTATGAGACGTTGTCTAGCTTTCTTCTTGAGAACAAGTTCACAAGAGGAAAGATAGACAAGACATTATTTCTTAGGGAAATAAAAGGCAAGATTTTGCTAGTGCAAATCTATGTCGATGACATTATTTTTGGCTCAACGGATAACAACCTCTGCAAGAAGTTCTCTAAACTTATGAAAGGGAAGTTTGAAATGAGCAGTATGGGCGAGCTGAAGTATTTCTTAGGGCTTAAGGTGAAACAATCTGAGGATGGAATTTTCATTTCACAGATCAAGTTCACCAAAGAGCTACTTAAGAAATTCGAAATGGAGAATGCAACCTCTATGCGGACTCCAATGGCCTCAGCTATGTCTCTGGACAAGGATGAGAAAGGGAAACCTTTTGATGAAACCAAGTATAGAAGCATAA
This sequence comes from Platanthera zijinensis, assembly GCA_039513925.1. Classification (NCBI taxonomy): domain Eukaryota; kingdom Viridiplantae; phylum Streptophyta; class Magnoliopsida; order Asparagales; family Orchidaceae; genus Platanthera; species Platanthera zijinensis. The sequence continues at coordinate 110,550,416 of CM077095.1, read as the reverse complement.
TTGGGTCTTTACTCTACCTTACCGCAAGTAGACCAGATATCATGTTTTCAACATGTGTATGCGCTAGATTCCAGGTGAACTCTAAGGAATCTCACAATATCGCTGCAAAACGAATTTTGAGATACCTTAAAGGTACACCAAATCTTGGCTTATGGTACCCAAGAAGTAATGATAGTGAACTAATTGGATTTTTAGATGCAAATTTTGCAGGAAGCAAAGATGACAGGAAAAGCACTTCCGGGACTTGCCAATTCCTAGGAAGGAGACTTATTTTCTAGAGCAGTAAGAAGCAGAACTATGTAGCCATCTCAACGGCTGAATCAAAGTATATCTCTGCAAGCAGCTGTTGTGCACAACTTCTGTGGATCAAGAATCAATTTGAAGACTACAACATGAAGTTCCAGAACATTCCTCTATTTTGCGACTCGTCCAGTGCAATAATAATCGCCAACAACCCAGTCTCCCACAGCCGGACAAAGCACATAGAGCTTCGATACCATTTCATCCGAGAGAATGTGGAGAATGGAGACATAGATCTACAATATGTCTCCACAAACAGGCAAGTTGCAGATATATTCACTAAACCACTGGATGAGACCAAGTTCTCGTTCTTCAAAACGGAACTCGGGATGCTCAACAAAGAAGAATAGTGATAGTTGATTCATTCAAGGCTCAGAGATAAAGAAATCGGTGAAGTTGGACAAAAGGGCTGAAACAAACGTTATGAAGGTTTGTGAAGAAGTTGGTACTTTCATAGATGAAGCTATTGCTAAGCTATCTATAAAAATCAATAAGGGGGAGAAAATAGTGAAAGAACAAGTTAAAAAATAATTTCTTTGCTAAGTAGTTTACTGCTTTACTTTTCATTGATATATGCTATCATTGTTCTTCTTACTCTAAGTAATTCACCTTAGTATAGAGGGTGCTGACTGCTACAAATAGGGGGAGATTGTTGGGATTTTTTTCCACAATACCTCAGATTTGTAGGAAGTCAGACCTTGAACTAAGATGAATTAAGTTGTATTTGATGCTATGTTTGAGTTGTATGTATGCATGATCTTATTGCCAAGTGTAGACCAATGTCAGTCTATAATGGGTCACCAAACACAGGACCATACAATGTAATTCCTCATTGTGTGATCCAAGGTGTTGACTCATGTATAGCCTCTCTATTAGGATACACTTAATCTACATGCATTTGGACTTATGGACTGGAGTATTGAAGATTATTTCAGAAGATTTTTTTTCTAAGTCCACCTACTTGAGTAATATCCCTCATATACTCGAGTAAGTGACTTAGTACTCGAGTAGTTCATTCAACATACTCGAGAAGACTCTGAATACTCGAGTATGTAAGCTTATACTCGAGTAGATTTTCTTTTACTCGAGCGAGCGATATCTCATACTCGAGTAGATGGTTAGTCACTCGAGTAGGATATGTTTTATACTCGAGTAGATCCTTCTGTGATCAGTCTGAAATTGTCTAAGTCCACATACTCGAGTCCTTCTTTTATATACTCGAGTAAGTGACTTAGTACTCGATTATATTTATCTTATTCTCGAGTAGTTCTGGTTTCTCCTCTCAGATTTATTTTCTAAGTCTTTTGACTCAAGTAGATTTATCTTATACTCGAGTAGTTGCTCAGGTACTCGAGTGGATCCTTTGTGTTTACTCGAGTAATTTGTCTTCTTTGCACTCGAGTATTTCCAATTCTTATACTCGAGTAGTCCTTCAAGTTTCTTTCTGAGAAATATTTCTAAGTGCTTATACTCGAGTATATTCTCTCATACTCGAGTAGGTCTTCTGTTGTACTCGAGTAGTTCCTCTAAGATACTCGAACAATTTCTTTCTTTGTACTCGAGTATATTCCTCCCTTATCTACTCGAGTAGCAGATCTCTTATACTCGAGTATATTTCTTCTCTCGAGTATACTGGTTCAGATTTCATGGAATATTTCTAAGTCCAGCTTCAACGTGTATTTTGGAAATAGTCTTTTCTGATTGGTCCACGTATCATCATTAAAGATTATTATGACCTTTGTAGATCACCTATAAATAGGTCCATTCCGATTTGACCTATTAACAACAATCATAAAAGAATACAGAGATTATTTGTCTTAAGAAAGAAAATTACGAAAACCTAATTTTCCGTCGGCCGCCTTTACTGGTTTCGGAAAAATAAATTTTGGATCGTTGTTCTCACAGCGCTCTGTCGATCTCCTGTTCTCAAGCGATCCAGACTCAAGAAGAATCATCCGATCATTTCATGCTTCACTGATCTCTAATATCTACTCGATCATGGTGATTCCAGATTTCAGATCCGTGGATTCTTGTCAAGTCTTCTTCAACAATTTCTGTCCAAGCCGAAAGCTCTCAACGAAGAAGACAAAGCCAAAGATCCAGATCTGTGCTATTTGTTGTTTGTATTTTTCTTATAACAATTTTCCTTATAGGAGATTCATCTCCGAGTGGTAAGAAGTTCTATCTTCTGAGTGTAGATCCATTTGGGATCGAGTTTTGTAGGAACATTATTCCGAGGTGTAGGATTAGTTTGCAATGAGAGATAGTGGAGTAGCCGAGTCTAGTGATTTTTTAGATCGGTGAGGAAAGTGGGCGTGCCCAAGATTGGGGAACCACTATAAATCTCTTGTCGTCTGTGTGATTGCTTGCTTACTTATTTGTGCTAGTTGCTAATTTTTTATTCCGCATTAGACGCACATATCACCTATTCACCCCCTCTAGGTGATTTAGGTAGACAACTTGGAACTTTCACCTTCAAGGGTATTGCTGAAAAAAATTCTTCACGAAGCTTATATTTGCTTCATATGAATTTATTCGGTCCTATGCCTATTCACAACTTTGGAGGTAAGTGTTGGGTACATTGGAAAATGTGTACCTGATTTGGAGAAGCCTCACTTAGCTCAAATATATACATCAAGGTGTATTTGATGTTATTTTTAGTTTATATGTGCAGGTTAAGTATTGGCTAAAATGCAGAAAAAATTTCTAAGTCCATGTGTCGACACTTAAGGAAGTCTGTGTCGACACTTGGAAAAGCTGCGTCGACACCTGAATCAACTGTATCGATACCGGGAGGCAGTGTCGACACACAAAATATGTTAGTCGACATCAACTGTGTCGACACCGGGAGGCAGTGTCGACACACAGAAATAGTTAGTCGACATCAACTGTGTAGACACCTGGAGGCAGTGTCGACTCACAAATTCTGAGACAATATCAACTGTGTCGACCCACATGACTTGTGTCGACACACAGCAGATTTTCAAGATAGTTGATTGTTGTGGAGTGGAGAAGTGATTGTGTCGACATAAATAATCAGTGTCGACACATTCTCAAGATGTAGTGTCAAGAAGCTGTGTCGACATCAAGGCAGCTATGTCGACATTACCAAAGTCTGTGTCGACACTTAAGTCACATGTGTCGACACATATTGACAGTTTGTCTCGACACTTAATGACAGTCAATATCGACGCTTTGCTGACAGAGACAAAGGCTTAACAACTATTTGAAGACTTGACAGCTGTGAGTTACAACAGGTTTACTGAAGCTGTCAGACTTGTCAAAAGTTAGTTAGAAACTGGATCAGCCGGTTACCATGGATGAAGTCTATATATAGATGGATACAGAAGAAGAAGATGAAGAATTGACACACAACTAACACAACTATTGTGAGATTGATCTCTGATCAAGAAAGTGCAAGTCACAGAAGAAGATCTTTGTGAGAAGATCTAAGAAGACATTCTGTAGTGTTCATCCACTCAGATTTTGTCTAAGGGGAATTCATTCAGAATTCAGAAGTAACTTCAGAAGGTTTTGGGAGAGAGAGCTCCAGCTGTTTTGTGGTCAAGAAGGAGACAATCACAAGTCTCTTAAGAAGTAGATTCTGAACTATTCTACAAAGAAGATCCAGATCCATATCTTCAATCCAAGAAGGAAGCTGGCAGTTAGTCAACTTCAAAGGAGATCAACCCAACTAAGTTCAGATTCAAGAAGCTTTGAAGAAAGCTAAGCACAGGTTGATTTTAGTCTTCAGTTTCATCAAGAAGCTGATCAAGAATTCTCTTATCCTTTCTCTCTCAATAAGGATAAGAGACCATCAAATTACTTTTCAATTTCAGTAGGATCTTTTCAAAGATCTGAGTTGTAAGCCTGTGTTATAAAGGCTGAGTGTAGGAGATTTTGATCTCTGAGTGGTAAGGCAGTTTGAGCCTGAGTGTATGAGATTTTTTTTCTAAGTTGTAGGCCTTGTGGCAAGGTTGAGGTAGGGCTGTTAGCCTGAGTTGTAGGAGAATTTGTTCTCTGAGTTGTAGGCCTTGTGGCAAGGCTGAGGTAGGGCTGCTAGCCTGAGTTGTAGGAACCTTTCAGGTTCTGAGCTGTAAGATCTGTGGATCTGAGAAAAAGGAAGAAGTTAGGCCGAATCTAGCACACTGCTAGATAGGTGAAGGGGGGGAAAGTGGATGTACCCAGACCTTGGGGAACCACTATAAATCTGTGTGTAATCTGTGATTCTTGTGTTATTATAATTTCTGTGATTGTATGTACTGTGGTAGCTGTAAAGATTTGAGCTTTATATTAAAGATCTGTAGCTATATTCTGCCTTAAGTTAAAACAAGGAAAAGAACCTATTCACCCCCCTCTAGGTATTTAGGTTGTCTTGAAGTTAAAACTATCAAGTGGTATCAGAGGGAGGTTGCTCAAAGAAGGACTTAACAGTCTGAGTTAGATCCCTAAGGCAGAATCAAGAATCAAGAAAATTGGTTCTGGAGAAAATCACAAGGAACTAGGTTTTATGAAATTATCCATCTGCAGGAAGGAGATATTTGGAATATGGAAAGAAATGGTCAGGTTTTTTATGGAGGCTTCTGATCCAAGGATCTATATTACAGTACAAGAAGGTCCTTATATTCCAATGAAGGTGTCTGTTCTAGATGCAAACCAGAGAACTCCTAAAGATTTTTCTGAGATGACTAAGGATGAGATTATACTGGCAACTATGGATAAAAGAGCTCAGAATATCATAGTAGTGCCATAGATGATTCAACCTTTAAGATTTTAATTCACTGCAAGACCTCCAAGGAAATGTGGGATACTTTGATAGTCTATATGGAGGGTTCTGAAGAAGTTAGACAAGATAGAAAGTCTATGCTAAATCAGGAATATGAAAGCTTTAGACAAGGGAAGTCAGATAGAATATCTGAGTGCTATAAGAAGTTCTATAGAATAGTTAATGAGCTGATGTCATATGGAAGGGTCTTCAGTACATATGAACTGAATGACAAATTCTTGAGATCCTTGACAAAGGATTGGGATACCAAGATTTGTGCCATTAGGGAAGTGGCCAAACTTGCAGATATTTCTCCTCCAACTTTATTTGGAAAGTTGCTGTCTTATGAAATGCAACTAATGACTAGAAAAGAGGAAGAAAGAAATGCAAAAGGAGAGCATAGAGAAAAGTCTGTGGCCTTCAAGGTTGAAGCTACTAGAAAGAGCAGGAGGATGTCTCCATCACCTCCTAGGGAAGTTACTGAAATTGCTTCAGATAATTCAGACAACCAAAGTTTAGATAACAGTGATTCAGATACAGATTTTGCTGCCTTTACAAGACAGTTTCAGAGATTCTTGAAGAAGAAGCAGTGGAAATCTCTGCCCTCCACATCACAACCAGTTGATGACTATTATCAAAAGAGAAAGTCATCAAGGAAGGACAGGAGCAGGTCTAACCTAGCAAATCTACAACATCAAAGATAGTATGTTATTGCTGTAATAAGCCTGGACATATTGTGGCTGAATGTCCTGACAAAAGAAAGGAGTCTGCTAATAAAAGAAAGAATCAACAAAAGAACAAGAAGGAGAAATCCTTTGTTGCTAAGAAGGAGAAAATCTTGACAGACCAATCAACTTCAGAATCTGAATCTGAAGCTGAGTCATACATTGGTCTTTATGCAGCTGATGAAGAAGAAGAGTTTATGCAATTGCTGAACTCTATCTATGCACAAGAATACCATCAGTGTATGGGACTGATGGCTATATCAGAAGAAGACAAATGCCAGGATGCGCTTGGTCTTAGCAAGGTACAATGTTTGTCTAGTAATTCAGTTTGTAGTACTGGCACAGAGTCAACTACATCTACATCAAGTGATGTGGTTGATCTGAGTCTGAAGGTGATATTCATCAGCTGATAGATGAATATGGGGACTTCTTGCAGGCTCTAAAGAGAAGCAAGAACCTGGCCAAAACTCAGGCTAAGGAAATTACAGATCTTAAGATGACTGCATCTGGTTTAGAGAAAGAATTGGATCAAAACATGAATGAGGTTGTCAAGCTGAAAACTATTACTGTTATTCAGATGGGTACAATCACATACAAAAATGATTTAATCAAAAGTCTGGAAGTCAGACTTCAAAAGGAGAAAGATTTGGTGGCTAGTTACTCCAAGCCAAAATCAGTTTTACCCTTAATAGATGAGGTTGTGGCTCAAAAGGGTAAGGCTGGAATAGGCTTTAAAGGTAACACCAGGGCTGCCCAATTCAAGAGAAAGGGCAAAGCCTCAGTCCAGCCACTGAATTTTAAAGTCCCTGTAGTTTTCAGAAAGGTGCATGAGCCTTCTAACAAGTATAACTTTGAGAATACTCAAGGTCATGGTAAGACTAAAGTCTTGAATGATAAGGGTGCTTATGTCAATAAGGCAGCCCATGTTCATAAACCCTATGGTTATAAGAAACCAGTGGGTGTAGCTGCAGCAGTACCAACACAATACAAAAGAGTTTATGTATCTAAAAATAGATATAACAAGTATGAATGCTGGTGTTGTAGAAAGACAGGTCATTATGCCATAGATTGCTGGCACAATACTAGTGTCAGGAAGAACAACAGTCTACCTGTTAGAAGAGTTGCAGGTAGATTTGTTAAGAATGAAGCTAACTTGAACCAAGGACCCAAGACTTACTTGGGTTCTAAGGGAAAGTAATTCTTTATTGCAGGTGAGTCCAAGTCACCATGCCCCTATATGATACTTGGACAGTGGATGTTCCAGGCACATGACTGGAACAAAGGGATTGCTGAAGGAGAATTTACCTATCTCAAATGGGCCTAAAGTAATCTTTGGTGGCTCAGAAAAAGGCATCATCAAAGGATTTGGTAACATTTCTAGTAACCAGATTACTATCACTCAAGTGGCCTATGTGAAGGGTTTGAAACACAACCTTATAAGCATAAGCCAGCTGAGTGATTTAGGATATGATATTTCATTTGTTAAGAATGGATGTCATATCAAAAGGTCAAGTGATCAAAAGATCATTTTGACAGGATATAGAAAGAGGAATGTGTACTGTCTCAATTTTGAGTGTGAGAACAAAGGTTCTCCTATTTGTCTTGTAGCTGATGAGAAAGCCTCTCATTGTGTAAAATGGCACAAGAGGCTGGCTCATCTTAACTACAAAACAATTGGCCAATTCTTTAGCAAAGAGTTAGTGAGGAATGGTCCTCAAGTTAAGTGTATAAAGGAAGGGATATGTTCAGCTTGTCAAAAGGGCAAGCAGACAAAATCCTCCTTTCATAGCCTTGAAAACAAAGATTCAGTGAGGTGTCTATACCTCTTACATATGGATCTTTTTGGTCCTATGCCAGTTCATAGTGTAGGTAGGAAGGTCTACGCTTTTGTGGTGGTAGATGACTATTCTAGATATTCCTGGGTGTTCTTTCTGAGACAAAAATCAGAAACACCAAGTGTTTTACATAGTTTTGTGAGACAAATTCAGAATGAACTAGACAGTACAGTGGTCAAAATAAGAAGTGACCATGGCACTAAATTTCAATCTGAAAGTATGATAAGACTGTGTGAAGAATTTGGGATTTTCCAAGAATTCTCCTCACCTAGAACACCACAGCAAAATGGTATTGCTGAAAGGAAGAATAGAACATTGATTGAGGCTGGGAGAACTCTATTGAGTGACACTTCTCTCCCATAATATTTCTGGGCCGAGGAAGTAAACACTGCATGTCATGTGCTCAACAGGGCTTCTTTCACCAAGTACTACAAAAAGACTCCCTATGAGATCATGAAAGGTAGAAAACAAAATTTATCCTATTTTAGGATCTTTGGTTGCAAGTGCTATATCCTTAACAATGGTAAGTCTTATCTAACTAAGTTTGTTGCCAAATCCCAAGATGGGATATTTGTTGGGTACAACAACAATAGTAAGGCTTATAGGTTCTACAACTTGATTACTCAAGTTGTAGAAGAATCTGTACATATTGTATTTGATGAAACTAGATTAATCAACAGTGAGGTTCCTTATAGTTCATGTAGTCTAACAGGTATAAATGAGAGAATGGACAAGCTTTCCATTGCAGAATATTCAACTACAGATCAACAAATGGAAAATGGTGGCTACTATCCAAGGGGAGTACAGGACTCTCTAGATACTGAATTATATCAAGAGGTACAGCATATTGAAGAGACTGGAGGTGTTTAACCAGAAGACAGTCTACCTCCAGCTGTTAGACACTTAAAAGGATCATCCAGCAAATTAGATAATTGGTGATCTAAGACATGGAGTGCAACCAGAAGCAGGAACTTGAATACAGTGCTATGGTCAAGCTTCCTATCTCAACTGGAGCCAAAGAAATTTGAAGAAGTTATCCTAGACCCACATTGGATTAATGACATGCAAGAGGAGCTGAATCAGTTCAGAAGATGTAAGGTCTAGGAGTTAGTTCCTAAACCAAAAGACCACAACATCATTGGAACAAAGTGGATCTTTAGGAACAAACTGGATGAGAATGGAATCATTGTGAAGAACAAAGCAAGACTTATTGCAAAAGGATATAGGCAGGAAGAGGGTATTGACTTTGATCAAACCTTTGCCCCAGTAGAAGGACTGGAAGCCATTAGAATGTTCCTTGCCTATACAGCATATCAATGATTCAAAGTATTCCAAATGGATGTAAAATCAGCATTCCTGAATGGAAATCTAAAAGAAGAAGTCTATGTAGAGCAGCCTTCAGGTTTTGTAGATTCTCTCAAACCTGATTATGTTTATAGACTTAGGAAAGCTTTGTATGGGTTAAAGCAAGCCCCAAGGGCTTGGTATAACACCATGTCTACTTTCCTTATTGAGAACAAATTCTCAAGAGGGAAAATAGACAAAACTCTATTCCTAAGGGAATCCAAAGGTAAGATAATCTTAGTCCAGATTTATGTAGATGACATAATTTTTGGGTCTATAGAAAACAACCTTTGCAAGAAGTTTGCAAAACTTATGCAAGGGAAGTTTGAAATGAGCAGTATGGGGGAACTTAAGTTCTTCTTGGGACTCCAAGTAAGATAGACTGAAGATGGCTTGTCCATATCCCAGTCTAAGTTCACCAAGGAGTTAATTAAGAAGTATGGTATGGAATCATCCTCCACCATGAGAACTCCTATGGGAACAAGTATGCCTATATGCAAAGATGATGCAGGTAAACTGACAGTTTTACTTTCAAGACAACCTAAACACCTAGAGGGGGGGGGGGGGGTGAATAGGTTCTAATTGCTTGTACAAATTTTTAGGCAGAATTCAATTACAAAAATTAAAACATCTAGCACAGCATTCACAGACATTTAATCATCACAGATTGCACAATGTTTTATAGTGGTTCCCCAAGGTCTGGGTACATCCACTTTCCCCCTTCACCTATCTAGCAGTATGCTAGATTCGGCCAAATTTCCACTATTCTCAGATCCTCAGATCCTACAGCTCAGAACCTGGATAGGTTCCTACAACTCAGGCACAATAGCCCTACCTCAGCCTTGCCACAAGGCCTACAACTCAGAGAAGAACCTTCTCCTACACTCAGGAAAACAGCCCTACCACTCAGAGATCAACTCTCCTACACTCAGCCTTTATATCACAGGCTTACAACTCAGATCTGTATAAAACAGATCCTACAGAAATTTAGAAAAGAAGTTTTAATGTCTTGCCTTTGTTGAGAGAGAAGAGGACAAGACAATTCTTGATCAGCTGATGAAATCAACTAAATCTGAGCTTTCTTCAAAGCTTCTTGAATCTGAACTTAGCTGAGTTGATTTCCAAACAGCTTCTTGAGAAACCACTGATGGCTTTCTTCTTCTTCTTCAAAAATGGGTGGATCCCTCTCTATCCAGCACCTTTGATGATACTTCTGAATTCTTATTAGAACTCTTCTTAGATCGATCCTGAGATCGTCTTCTTAGATCTTTTGATGAAGATCTTCTTTAGTGTATCACACCTTCTTGATTTGATTTCTCAATTTGATTGCCAAAGTTCAATCTTCTCATTCCTTGTTTACTTCTCTCTGAATCTGTCTATTTATAGATCTTCTTAATGGTAACCGGCTGATCCGGTTTATAACTGTCTTCTGACAAGTCTGACAACATCAGTTAACTGGCTGCAACCCACAGCTGTCAAGTCTTCAAACAGATCCTGTGCCTTAGTCTTGGTCAGCAATGTGTTGAGACAGACTGTCAGGAAGTGTCGAGACCAACTGTCTGTATGTGTCGACATAAGTAACTTTGGTGTCGACACAGCCTTTGATGATGTCGACAAGTTTGCCTTTAAGTCGACACAGCTTCTTCAGAGAATAACTTGGTCTTGACTTTGCAGTGTGTCGACACAAGTCCTGTGTGTCGACACAGTTGTTGTAGATTCAGAACTCAGTATGTGTTGGCTTAGTCTTCTGGTGTCGACACAAGTATTGTCGACTTCTGCCAATGTGTGTCGACTCTGTCTCATTGTGTCGACACAGCCTCCCAGTGTCGACACAAATGTGGTCGACTATCTTTCTCTGTGAGTCGACACTGCTTCCCAGTGTCGATACAAATGTGGTCGACTATCTTTCTCTGTGAGTCGACACTGCTTCCCAGTGTCGACACAAATGTGGTCGACTATCTTTCTCTGTATCGACTATCTTTCTCTGTGTCGACACAGCCTCCTTCAAGTGTCGACACAAATATTCTGAAGTGTCGACACTGTTTCTGCAGGTGTCGACACATGGACTTAGAATGTTTTTCTGCATTCTTTAACACTTCTTCACCTGCACATGTCAACTTAAAACAACATCAAATACACCTTGATGTATATCATTGAGCTAAGTTGGGCTTCTTCAAATCAGGTACACATTTTCCAATGTACCCAACAATCTCCCCCTATTTGGAGAAGTCATAACCCTTATAGCCAATGATATACACCATTTATAAAAAGTATAATATGATGATATATGACATAACAGGAATACTTAATATAAACAAAATATGAACAATCCATCACAGAGTGAACATTATATGATTCCAAACAAAATATGAACAATCCATTATAGAGTGAACATTATATGATTCCAAACAAAATATGAACAATTCATCACAGAGTGAACATTATATGATTCCAAACAAAATATTGTTTATAACTTGATAATGTTTGATTACAGAGTTTTACATTGAATGATTTAATCAAAACATTACAAAATACTTTTGAAAGAGCTTAAAATTAAGACTGATCAGGCTCTCTTATGACAATCCCTTTGGCAGATTGGATTTGAGCCTTCACAGGAGCTTCAGCATCTTCAGCTGGCTTCTTGCCTTTTTGATCAGCCTTCTTCTTTGCTTCTTCCTTGAGCCTTTGCCTTTCAAAGTAATGAAAGGACTTTGGAAAGTACTTTCTTGGCTCCTGAGCATCTGGTGGCAGCCTACCCAGCTTGGCTTTTCTTCTGAACTGTACTATTGCCTCCTGCCTAGTTTCATGCTTTTGCCATTCTATTTCATTATACCACTTTCCTCTTTCATGAACTTGGTCTTTCACAGCCTTCCATGCAGTGAGTATAATATTTCTTGAAGTAGGGCTCCACTGCTCAAAATCTGGCTTAAGTTCAGCCTGCTCTCTAAATCTCTTCTTAGATAGTAGAGCATCTTGCTGTTCTTTCAAAGTGGCCTCAGGCTTATCCACTTTCTCAATAACAACCCTGTCAACCTCCTTTGGAGGACTATACATTTCTTGAACTTGCTGATCAATCATATCAAAATCTGGAGGAGGGTAAATGACTTGGGCAACCTCAGGTTGATTGCCTTCAAGTAGACCTGTTTGTATTCCTGACTCAGCCACCATAGCATCATCACACAAAGGTGGATATCCCAATGTGGCTCGAATTCTATTGGTCACCCATTTGGTGTGCTCTGAGCCTGCATGAACTAACAACCTCTCCCCTTCTCTGGTAATTTGATCTCTTAGATCTTCCTTATGAAATCTTATCTGTCCATCCAGATAATTCACACCCTCTTTAAAAAATAGTTTTAACTTTTGAAGCTTGTCAGATATGTCCTTTTGAGAGGTAGTGATAGCAGTTTTAACAGATTCAATAGCAGCTTGAAATGTCTTATCAAATTCTTCCATCTCTTTTGCTCTAGCTGCAGGCAGGCCTGGAGTATTCTTTTTCAATTCAGCAATAATCTCATGATGAGATTCAGTTAAATTGTCATTCATCCTTAGCTGATTCTACAAAACATAGCTTTGCTTTAAAGCAATATCATCCACTTTAGGGATGATGGACTGCTGTTGTTTTGCCAAATACACCACAGCATTACCTCCCTTATGGAAGCAATCAGTCATCTCCTTCTTATGCATATTGACTTCAAATCGAATTGACTTAATATCCTGGGCCAAGTCAAATTGAAGGGCCTTATTGCTCTCATCAACATATTTTTCAACTGCCACTCTATAATCATCTAACTTAACTTGCAAATCAACCATAAACTTGTTATAATTAAATTCAGAATGGGATGGTTGAGTTGTAGTCTGTAGAGCCTGCTTATAACCTTTGCTCCTTCTCTTGAAGACTACAAGTTTTCTTTTCTTAACCACTCTGGCTTCTTCAGTCTCAGATTCAGATGAACTATCAACTTGAACTCTTTCTTGAGGAGGAGGAGGAATATCTGTCTCAGTGCCATGTTATTCAGCTTCAACATGCACAGACTCCCCCTCAACCATTTGCTCCTTCTCTATTTCTATCTCCATGTCAAGGGCCTTTTCAATCTCTTGCCCCTCTTCCACTCTATCAGTAGCCATATCAACATTAGGAAATAACTCATCTAGAGTATATTCCTTCTGAGCTTGAACATAAGATGTATCAATTAGATCTTCTATATTCAGATCTTTGGAGATATCAACTTGGACTTCCTCTTGTACTGGGTCAGATATCTTCTCCCCCTGTACTTGTTCAGTATTCGTAATATCCTGGGCAGGTGAGTACACTTGCTCCCCCTGCACCTGTACAGAAATAGAAGTATTAGAAATGTCTTTAATAAGAAAATACACCAGCTCCCCCTGCAACTATACCTGGTTAGGAGTAGATTCATTCTGGGCAGGAGAATGAGCTTGCTCCCCCTGCATCTGTGCAGGTATAGTGTCTTGCTGGGCTGGAGTAGACACATGGTGATCTTCAGCCCGCTTCCTCTCTTGTTCTTCTTGAAGCTGCTCAGTATTTGAGCATGAGAAGAGGATTTCACTGGGGTGTCCTGCCTGCTCTCATCAGGCACATCCTTAGACAGCACCCGATCCTACCTAGAAAACAATCTCATGTCCATCTTTCTCATGTGATTGATCTTTGTTCCTGGCAGGTGTTGCATTACCTCAGGGATCACTCCATTCAAATATAAACTCATAATTCTAGCCAGATTTGGCTTCTTTATTCCTTCCTTGATCTTTTCAAAGATAACAGCTGACTAATCAGTTGGAATTGTAAACACAATTCTGGTCATGAGGCTGAACATAGAGGCTGAAATCCTATCATGTCCTCCTGTTTTGCACAGAATCACCTTGCCAACTACTTCAGACAGAAATTTCCCTTGCTGATTCATCCCTTTCCTGTTGAAAGCAGCTCCAATCTTCAGAGTGGGATCCAATCCGCACCATTGGATAGCCTCCCTTAACTTAGTAGCAGGGACTTCTTCTTCATTCTCAATTATTGGTAACTGTAGAATCTTCCTTAGACTTCTTGGGGTAATCTTCACTGTCGACCCATGCACAGTGGACTTTATCTTGAGAACATCTGAACCTATTGATGCAGAGTTAAAGAATTCATGCACCTCCTTCTTCCATATCTTGGAAGGTTCAGAAACTATGAACTCTAATCCGGATTCGGAAAGAAGAGAGATAACTCGTTGAACATCTGCTGGGGCTTCGGCAAAGGCATTCCTTATTAACTCATAACCTTCATTGATGTTGTCTTCAATCTTCGGCGCCATTGTTTAGGTGAGAAAGCATGAGAGAAGAGAGAGAGAGAGAGAAAGTCGACACAGGGTTTCAGTCTCGAAAACCTTGTAAGCGTGTCGACTGAATAAGTTCTTGACCTATTTATACCTTCTATTGAAAGAAGATCAAAAGGCGGGCAAAAACAGTCTATATGTGTCGACACAGATGGAATGTGTCGACACAAACTTCTATTGACTCGACAACAAATCTGTCTACTATGTGTCGACACCTAATGTGGATATGTCGACACCTGAGAGATATAGTAGAGTATCAGAAAATCTGTGTCGACTCTTAGGATAAGTGTCGACACAAAATTTGTAAGTGTCGACATTACTATTCTGGTGAAGTCGACACTACATTCCTGGATAAGTCGACAATTTAATTCGTAAGTGTCGACACATATTCTCTGTGTCGACACAATATTTCTGACTTGTCGACATTACTTCACTGAGTCGACACATTATCACTGAATGTGTCGACACTATTTTACTTAGCCAATTTCTGTTTCTGTCTACACCACTTAAGACCATTTGATAATCTAATATGTTATTTGTAAGTTTGTTGATAATCTAATCAATGGTCAGCATGCCTAATTCAATTTTAAATTTATTGAATTTTATTTCATCCAGAGGCTTAGTGAATACATCTGCTATTTGATAATCTGTTTTAACAAATTCCAATGTGATGTCTTCTCTTTCTACATGATCTCTAAGAAAATGGTATTTAATTTCTATATGCTTAGTTCTACTATGAGAAACAGGATTATTAGCAATAGAAATTGCACTTTTAGAATCACACAAAAGAGGTGCTCTACTTACTTGAATACCATAATCTTTAAGCTGATGCTGTGTCCACAATAGTTGTGCACAGCAGCTGCCAGCAGCAACATATTCTGACTCAGCTGTAGATATAGCCACACTGGTCTGCTTCTTACTACTCCAAGATATCAATCTTCCTCCCAAGAATTGACAAGTACCTGTTGTACTCTTCCTATCCTCTCTACAGCCTGTAAAGTCTGCATCTGAATAACCTGTTAGTAGAAAATCTCTATTCCTAGGGTACTAAAGGCCTAGATTAGGTGTGCCCTTAAGATATCTCAGAATCCTTTTAACTGCAGTATAATGAGACTCTTTAGGGCAGGCTTGGTACCTAGCACAGACACATGTAGCATACATAATATCTGGTCTACTAGCTGTGAGATATAGTAGAGAACCAACTATTCCTCTATACAAAGTCTCATCAACAGGTTTACCTGCATCATCTTTGCATATAGGCATACTTGTCCCCATAGGAGTTCTCATGATGGAGGA
Source organism: Platanthera zijinensis (assembly GCA_039513925.1). Lineage (NCBI taxonomy): Eukaryota > Viridiplantae > Streptophyta > Magnoliopsida > Asparagales > Orchidaceae > Platanthera > Platanthera zijinensis. The sequence goes on along the minus strand of CM077095.1, from coordinate 110,534,827 downwards.
TGACTCCATACCATACTTTTTGATTAATTCTTTAGTAAACTTTGACTGGGATATGGACAAGCCATCATCAGTCTGTCTTACTTGGAGTCCCAAGAAGAACTTCAGTTCCCCCATACTGCTCATCTCAAACTTCCCTTGCATAAGTTTGGCAAACTTTTTACAAAGGTTGTTTTTAGTAGATCCAAAGATTATGTCATCAACATAGATCTGAACTAAGATGATCTTGCCTTTGGATTCCCTAAGGAATAGAGTTTTGTCAATTTTTCCTCTTGAGAATTTATTCTCAATAAGGAAAGTAGACAGGGTTTCATACCAAGCCCTTGGGGCTTGCTTTAACCCATACAAAGCTTTTCTAAGCTTATAAACATAATCAGGTTTAAGAGGATCTACAAAACCTGATGGCTGCTCTACATATACTTCTTCTTTAAGATCACCATTCAGAAATGCTGACTTCACATCCATCTGGTATACCTTGAAGTCTTGATAGGCTGCATAGGCAAGGAACATTCTGATTGTCTCCAGCCTTGCTACTGGGGCAAAGGTTTGATCAAAGTCAATCCCTTCTTCCTGCCTGTATCCTTTAGCAACCAATCTTGCTTTATTTTTCACTATTACTCCATTCTCATCCAACTTGTTCCTGTAGATCCATTTTGTCCCAATTATATTGTGGCCTCTTGGTTTAGGAACAAGCTCCCAGACATTGCACCTTCTGAATTGATTCAGCTCCTCTTGCATAGCATCAGTCCAGTGAAGGTCTTGGATGGCTTCTTCAAACTTCTTAGGCTCCATTTGTGACAGGAAACTTGAATGCAGAAGTGTGCTTTGAATTCTGCTTCTAGTCTGCACTCCCTGTCTTGGATCACCTATTATCTGATCAGTTGGATGGTCTCTTAAATGTCTTGTAGCTGGAGGAAGATTCCCTTCTGGTTGAACATCTCCAGACCCTTCATTATGCTGCACCTCTTGGTTTTCTTCATCTTCTATTGTGTCTTGTACTCCCCCTGGACAGTATCCTTCATTTTCCAATACTCCATCTTCCCTTGAAGCTTCAGCAATGAAGAGCATGTCCATTCCTTTGCTTATACCTATTGAGTCATTTGATCTACAAGACAACTCACAGTTGATTAATCTTGTTTCATCAAACACAACATGCACTGATTCTTCAACAACTTGAGTAGTCAAGTTGAAGATTCTATAGGCCTTACTATTTGTGCTGTACCCAACAAATATCCCATCCTGGGATTTGACAGCAAACTTAGTCAAATATGACTTACCATTGTTAAGTATATAGCATTTGCAACCAAAGATTCTGAAGTAGGATAGATTTGGTTTTCTACCTTTCATAATCTCATAGGGAGTCTTTTTGTGGCTCTTGGTGATAGAAGCCCTATTGATCACATGACAAGCATTGTTTACTGCCTCAGCCTAGAAATATTCTGGTAGAGAGGTGTCACTCAATAGAGTTCTACCAGCTTCAATTAATGTTCTATTCTTTCTTTCAGCAATTCCATTTTGCTGAGGTGTTCTTGGTGAGGAGAACTCTTGGAAAATCCCAAAGTCTTCACATAACTTTGTCATGCTTTCATATTGAAACTCAGTACCATGGTCACTTCTGATTTTGACCACTGTACTATTCAGTTCATTCTGAATTTGCTTTACAAAATTAAGTAAGACACTTGGGGTTTCAGATTTCTGTCTCAGAAAGAACACCCATGTAAATCTAGAATAGTCATCTACCACCACAAAAGTGTAGACTTTCCTACCTAGACTATGAACTGGCATAGGACCAAAAAGATCCATATGCAAGAGGTATAAGCACCTCACAGAATCCTTGTTTTCAAGGTTTTGAAAGGAGGATTTTGTCTGCTTGCCCTTTTGACAAGCTGAGCATATCCCTTCCTTTATACACTTAACTTGAGGACCATTCCTCACTAACTCTTTGATAAAGAGTTGGCCAATTGTCTTGTAGTTAAGATGAGCCAATCTCTTGTGCCACTTAACACAATGAGAAGCATTGTCATCAGCTACAAGACAGATGGGAGAAGCTTTATTCTCACATAAAAAATTAAGACAATATACATTTCTCTTCCTATACCCAGTCAAAATGATCTCTTGATCACTTGACCTTTTGATATGACATCCATCCTTAACAAATGAAATGTCATATCCTAAATCACTCAGCTGGCTTATGCATATTAGATTGTGTTTCAAACCTTTTACATAAGCCACTTGGGTGATAGTAATTAGGTTAGAAGAAATGTTATCAAACCCTTTGATGACTCCTTTTTCAGATCCACCAAAGATCACTTTAGGTCCATCTTTGACAGATGAATACTCCTTCAGCAGCCCCTTTGTTCCAGTCATGTGCCTGGAACAACCACTATCCAAGTACCATATAGGGGCATGGTTACTTGGATTCACCTGCAACACAGATTTACTTACCCTTAGAACCCAAGCAAGTCTTGGGTCCTTGGTTCAAGTTAGCATTAACAAAGCTACCATTATTTCTTCTAACAGGTAGACTATTGTTCTTTCTAACACTTGTGTTATACCAGCAGTCTAGTGCAAAATGGCCTCTCTTGCCACATCACCAACATTCAAACCTATTGTATCTAGTTCTAGATACATCCTTGACAAAAGAATTTCTGTCCATTGCTGGTGCTGCAGCAGCTTCACCCACTGATTTTTTATAACCATTGGGTTTATGAACACAGGTAGGCCTGTTGGCATTTACACCCTTGTTTTTCAGAACATTAGACTTAATATAACCATGAATATTTTCATGATCATATAGGTTAGAAGGCACTTCCACCTTTCTAAACTTAATAGGGACTGAAAAGTTCAGTGGCTTGACAGGAGCTTTGCCTTTCCTCTTGAATTGGCCAGCCCTGCAGTTACCTTTAAATCCTAATCCTGCCTTACCCTTTTGATTCACAAATTCATCAATCAAGGGTAAGACAGACTTTGGCTTAGAGTAACTAGCCACTAAATCTTTTTCAATTCTTAGTCTGGCCTCCAGACTCTTCACTTGATCATTGGTATAATTAATTGTGCCCATCTGAATAATAATTATATTCTTCAGCTTGGCAATTTCATTTAACTTTTGATCAATTACTTTCTCTAACTCAGTTGCAGCTACCCTTAGTTCAGCAATTTCATGAGCCTGAGATTTAACCAGGTTCTTGCTTTTCTTAAGGGCCTGCAACAAGTCCCCATACTTATCTATCAATTGATAGACATCTCCTTTAGATTCAGATGCATCTACATCACTTGATGCAGATGTAGCTGATTCTGTACTTGTACTACAAACAGATTTCATAGAAGGATATTGTACCTTAATAGGACCAGACTGATTCTGGCATATGTCCTCTTCTGATCCTGCCATTAGTCCCATGCACTGATGATCCTCTTGATCATAGATGGAATCTAGCAACTGCAGAAACTCCTCTTCTTCAGATACAGCATATAGTCCAATATATGCTTCTGCTTCAGATTCTGACTCTGAAGTTGACTGATCTGTTAGGCTCTTATCCTTCTTTGTAATAAAGGATTTCTCCTTCTTGCCCTTTTTATGAGTCTTATTCTTGTCTAAAGACTCCTTTCTCTTATCAAGACAGTCAGCCACTACATGTCCAAGTCTATTGCAACAATAGCAGACAATCTTTGAAGTAGTAGCCTTACTGGGCTTTGATCTGCTCTTTTCTTTCCTTGATGACTTTTTCTTCTGATAATAGTCATCAACTTACTGTGAAGTAGAGGGCTTAGACTTCCACTGTTTCTTCTTCAAGAACCTCTGGAATTGCCTTGTGAATGCAGCAAAGTCTGCATCTGAATCACAGCTTTCTGAACCCTGATTATCTGAATTTTCTGAACTGACTTCTGCAATTTCCTTAGTATGGGATGGTGATATCCTCCTATTCTTTCTGATGGATTCTGCATTGAATGCCATAGTCTTTTCTCTATGCTCTCCTCTTGAATTCTTTTCCTCCTCCTTCCTCACCAAAAGTTGCATTTCATAGGATAGCAGCTTTCCAAACAGTCTTTTCTCTATGCTCTCCTCTTGACAGTTTTACTTTCAAGACAACCTAAACACCTAGAGGGGGGGGGGGTGAATAGGTTCTAATTGCTTGTACAAATTTTTAGGCAGAATTCAATTACAAAAATTAAAACATCTAGCACAACATTCACAGACATTTAATCATCACAGATTGCACAATGTTTTATAGTGGTTCCCCAAGGTCTGGGTACATCCACTTTCCCCCTTCACCTATCTAGCAGTATGCTAGATTCGGCCAAACTTCCACTATTCTCAGATCCTCAGATCCTACAGCTCAGAACTTGGATATGTTCCTACAACTCAGGCACAACAGCCCTACCTCAGCCTTGCCACAAGGCCTACAACTCAGAGAAGAACCTTCTCCTACACTCAGGCAAACAGCCCTACCACTCAGAGATCAACTCTCCTACACTCAGCCTTTATATCACAGGCTTACAACTCAGATCTGTGTAAAACAGATCCAACAGAAATTTAAAAAAGAAGTTTTAATGTCTTGCCTTTGTTGAGAGAGAAGAGGACAAGACAATTCTTGATCAGCTGATGAAATCAACTGAATCTGAGCTTTCTTCAAAGCTTCTTGAATCTGAACTTAGCTGAGTTGATTTCCAAACAGCTTCTTGAGAAACCACTGATGGCTTCCTTCTTCTTCTTCAAAAATGGATGGATCCCTCTCTATCCAGCACCTTTGATGATACTTCTGAATTCTTGTTAGAACTCTTCTTAGATCGATCCTGAGATCGTCTTCTTAGATCTTTTGATGAAGATCTTCTTTAGTGTATCACACCTTCTTGATTTGATTTCTCAATTTGATTGCCAAAGTTCAATCTTCTCATTCCTTATTTACTTCTCTCTGAATCTGTCTATTTATAGATCTTCTTAATGGTAACCGGCTGATCCGGTTTATAACTGTCTTCTGACAAGTCTGACAACATCAGTTAACTGGCTGCAACCCACAGCTGTCAAGTCTTCAAACAGATCTTGTGTCTTAGTCTTGGTCAGCAATGTGTTGAGACAGACTGTCAGGAAGTGTCGAGACCAACTGTCTGTATGTGTCGACACAAGTAACTTTGGTGTCGACACAGCCTTTGATGATGTCGACAAGTTTGCCTTTAAGTCGACACAGCTTCTTCAGAGAATAACTTGGTCTTGACTTTGCAGTGTGTCGACACAAGTCCTGTGTGTCGACACAGTTGTTGTAGATTCAGAACTCAGTATGTGTTGACTTAGTCTTCTGGTGTCGACACAAGTATTGTCGACTTCTGCCAATGTGTGTCGACTCTGTCTCATTGTGTCGACACAGCCTCCCAGTGTCGACAAAAATGTGGTCGACTATCTTTCTCTGTGAGTCGATACTGCTTCCCAGTGTCGACACAAATGTGGTCGACTATCTTTCTCTGTGAGTCGACACTGCTTCCCAGTGTCGACACAAATGTGGTCGACTATATTTCTCTGTGTCGACTATCTTTCTCTGTGTCGACACAGCCTCCTTCAAGTGTCGACACAAATATTCTGAAGTGTCGACACTGTTTCTGCAGGTGTCGACACATGGACTTAGAATGTTTTTCTGCATTCTTTAACACTTCTTCACCTGCACATGTCAAATTAAAACAACATCAAATACACCTTGGTTTATATCATTGAGCTAAGTTGGGCTTCTTCAAATCAGGTACACATTTTCCAATGTACCCAACATAAACCTTTAGATGAGTCTTTATATAGAGGAATAATTGGCTCTCTACTATATCTCACTGCTAGTTGACCAGACATTATGTATGCAACATGTGTCTGTGCTAGGTACCAATCATGCCCAAAAGAATCTCATTACACTGCTGTAAAAAGGATTTTGAGATATCTAAAGGGCACTCCTAATCTAGGCCTTTGGTACCCTAGGAATGGAGATTTTCTACTAACAGGCTATTCAGATGCAGACTTTGCAGGTTGCAAAGAAGATAGAAAAAGTACTACAGGTACATGTCAATTCTAGGAGGAAGATTGATATCTTGGAGCAGTAAGAAGCAGACTAGTGTGGCAATTTCCACAGCTGAGTCTTAAAATGTGGCAGCAGGAAGTTGCTGTGCATAGCTGTTAGGGATTCAACATCAGCTAGAATACTATGGTATTCAGGTAAGTAGAACACCTTTGTTTTGTGATTCTACTAGTGCTATTTCTATTGCTAATAATCCCGTTTCATATAGTAGGAATAAACATATAGAAATAAGGTACCATTTTCTTAGAGAACATGTAGAGAAAGAGGATATCTCACTAGAATTTGTTAAGACAGATTTTCAAATTGCAGATATATTTACTAAGCCTCTAGATGAAACTAATTTCAATAGATTTAAAATTGAATTAGGTATGTTGACCATATATTAGATTACCAGAATTTGCTAAGTACAATTGTGTCGACACATTCAGGGAAATTGTGTCGACACAGAGGATTTGTGTCGATAATTTAGGAAAATTGTGTCGACACAGAGTCGTAGTGTCGACACATAAGGGAAAAAAAGTCGACACATCCAGAAAAGTAGTGTCGACACAACAAGAGTAATGGTGTCGACACTTACAGAAATTGTGTCGACACTTGTAATAAGAGTCGACACAGAATTTCTGTTACACTACCAAGTATATCCAGTGTCGACATATCATCAATTGGTGTCGCCACATAGTAGTCAGTGCCGTGGTCGAGACAATAGAAGTTTGTGTCGACACTTTTCAATAGTGTCGACACTTTTAGACAAATTTTGCCCGCCTTTTGACCTTCTGTGTTTAAAAAGGTATAAATAGGTCGAGAACATATTCTGTCGACGCGCTCTCCAGATTTTCGAGACTAAACCCTTGTGTCGACAAACTCTCTTTTCTCAATTCAAGATTTCTCTCCTTTCCAATGGCGCCAAAGGTTGAAGACAACATCAACGAAGGCTACGAGCTGGTGCGCAATGCTTTTGATGATGCGGCGACAGAGATTAAAGGGGTCATTACCCTAGTTACTGATTCTGGGTTAGAGTTTCTTGTTTCTGAACCTACAAAGATCTGGAAGAAAGAAGTATTTGAATTCTATGCTGCTGCAACAGTGGACTCCACTGGCCTCAAGATCAAATCAACAGTTCATGGTAATAAAGTCAAACTTACTTTGAAAAGTTTAAGGAAGATTCTTCATCTACCAAGAATTCAGGATGAAGAAGAGGTCCCAGCCTCAAAGACAAGGGAGGCCCTTCAATGGTGTGGATTAGATCCAGCCATGAAGATTAGCGCAGCAATCAACAGAAAAGGGATGAATCAACAAGGAAAGTTTCTATCTGAAGTGGTAGGGAAAGTAATTTTGTGTAAAAATGGAGGCTATGATATGATATCAGCCTTTATGTTCAGTCTGATGACAAGAATAATCTATAAGATTACCACAGATTGGTCTGCAGTGCTGCTTGAAAAGATAAAAGAAGGAATCAAAAAGCCTAATTTGGCTAGATTAATGAGCTTATACCTTGCTGGAGCAATTCCAGAGGTAATGCATCAGCTTCCAGGAACTAAGATAAATCATATGAGAAGGATGGATATCAGGATAATATCTAGATGGGATAGGGTCCTCTCAAAGGATATACCTGATGTGGAGACTGCAGCTAAATCACCAATACCTGACAATACTGAGCATGACCAAGTGCAGAAAGACACAACTAGTGCACAAGTGCAGGGGGAGCTAGATATTGTACAAGTACAGGACAGTGCTGAGAATGCACAAGTATAGGGTCGTCAGTTACTGCACAAGAACAAGGGGAAGAAAGCATTCACTTGGCAAGTGAAACGAATCCACAATCTATTCTTGAAACACCTCATGTCAACAGTCCAGCACTAGATGTGATCCTGGATGATACATCTATGGTTACTGATGCTCCAGAAAAAGCAGTTCACACTCAACAAGAGTTCACCCTGGAAGAATTATTTCCTGAAATAGAGGGAGCAGCAGTTGAGGGGGAGCAGGCTAATATTGAGGAAGTGCAGGATAGGACTGACAAGGAACTGCCTCCTAGTCCTAAAGAAAGAGTTGATATTGCCAGTTCTTCTGATTCATAGGATGAGGAGATAACAAGTGTTAAGAAAAGAAAACTAATGGTTTTTAAGAGGAGAAGCCAGACCTATAAGAAGGCTTTGCAAACAACTACATCACAACCAGTCCCTGAGATTGATTACAGCAAATTGTTGGTTGATTTATAAGTGAAGTTTGATGAGCAGAGATTGGCTCTTGAAAAATATGTGGATGAAAGCCAAAAGTCCCTTCAATTTGATCTAGCCCAAGACATAAAGTAAATCAGATTTGAGGACAATAAAAATAAGAAAGAGATGACAGATTGCTTCCACAAGGGGGGCAATGCTGTGGTATTTCTTGCCAAGCAACAAGCAGAAATAAAGAAGCAAGTGGATGAGATTGCTATCAAACAAGGCTATGTTCTTGAAAATCAAATAAGAATGAATGACAATCTGACTGAATCTCACAATGAGATAGTCACTGAAGTAAAGAAAATAGTTATTGCAATGAATGAGGCAAGAAATAAAGAGAAAGAAGACTTTGATAAGAAGCTACAGGAAGCCTTGGATTCCTTTAAGACAGCTATTACAACTTCTCAACAAACAATTTCTGATCAGCTTAAAAAGTTAAAGCCATTTTTTAAGGATAGTGTCAATTACTTGGATGGGCAAATCAGATTTCAAAAAGAGGATTTGAGAGATCATGTGACTAGAGAAGTCATAAAGGGGGAGAGGGTGTTAGTATATGCTGGCTCTCATCATGCCAATTGGGTAACCAACAGTATTAAAGCCACTCTCGGATATCCACCCTTATGTGATGATGATAATGTGGCTGAGTCAGGGGTGCAACCAACTCTACTTGAAGGTGATCAACCTGAGGTTGCCCATGTTATTTACCCCCCTGCAGATATTGAAATGATACATCAACAAGTTCAGTCTATGTACAACCCTCCACTACCAGTTACTAATGTTATTATTGAAAAGGTAGATATGCCTGAAGCTGGTCAGAAAGCTCAGCAAGATGCTCAATTATCAAAGAAAAGATTTAGAGAGCAGGCAGAGTTAAAATCTGATTTTGAGCAATGGAGCCCCACTTCTAGAAATATCATTTTAACTGCCTAGAAAGCTGTAAAAGACCAAGTTCATGAAAGAGGTAAATGGTATAATGAGCAGGAGTGGCAAAAATATGAGGCTAGGCAAGAAGCCATAATTTAATACAGAAGGAAGGCCAAGATTGAGAAGCTACCTCCTGATGCACAGGAGCCTAGCAAGTATTTCCCTAAATCTTTTCATTACTTTGAAAGGCAAAGGATTAAGGCTGAAGTTCAAAAGAAGGCTGATTTGAAAGGCAAGAAGCTCATTGAAGATACAGAACCTTCTGTTTAGGCTCAGATTAAATCTGGAAAAGGAATAGTCATCAAGGAGCCAGCCTAGCCTTAGTTTAGTTTTACTAGATGTTTCTAGAACTACGTAATTCTTAGTTTTAAAGAAATCTATGTAATCAAGTGTTAAGAAACTTTTTGATATGATAAACAAAACATTGTTCCATGTTCATCTAATTTGCATCTTTATTCTGTGATGTGATTATGATTATTTGTTTTGTTTATAAGTTACCCTGTTAAATAATATTTATACACATCATCATGTTTATTTATCATAAGTGGTGTATATCATTGACAAAGCGGTTATGACTTCTCCAAATAGGGGGAGATTGTTGGGTACATTGGAAAATATATACCTGATTTGGAGAAGCTTCACTTAGCTCAATGATATACATCAAGGTATATTTGATGTTATTTTGAGTTTATATGTGCAGGTTAAGTATTGGCTAAAATGCAGAAAAAGTTTCTAAGTCCATGTGTCGACACTTAAGGAAGTCTGTGTCGACACTTGGAAAAGCTGTGTCGACACCTGAATCAACTGTGTCGACACCGGGAGGCAGTGTCGACACATAGAATATGTTAGTCGACATCAACTGTGTCGACGCCGGGAGGCAGTGTCGACACACAGAAATAGTTAGTCGACATCAACTGTGTCGACACCTGGAGGCAGTGTCGACACACAAATTCTGAGACTATATCAACTGTGTCGACACACAGGACTTGTGTCGACACACAGCAGATTTTTAAGATAGTTGATTGCTGTGGAGTGAAGAAGTGATTGTGTCGACACAAATAATCAGTGTCGACACATTCTCAAGATGCAGTGACAAGAAGCTGTGTCGACATCAAGGTAGCTATGCCGACATCACCAAAGTCTGTGTCGACACTTAAGTCACATGTGTCGACACATATTGACAATTTGTCTCTACACTTAATGACAGTCAATCTCGACACTTTGCTGACAGAGACAAAGGCTTAACAACTATTTGAAGACTTGACAGCTGTGAGTTACAATAGGTTTACTGAAGCTGTCAGACTTGTCAGAAGTTAGTTAGAAACCGGATCAGCCGGTTACCATGGATGAAGTCTATTTATAGATGGATTCAGAAGAAGAATATGATGAATTGACACACAACTAACACAACTATTGTGAGATTGATCTCTGATCAAGAAAGTGTGAGTCACAGAAGAAGATCTTCGTGAGAAGATCTAAGAAGACATTCTGTAGTGTTCATCCACTCAGATTTTGTCTAAGGGGAATTCATTCAGAATTCAAAAGTAACTTCAGAAGGTTTTGGGAGAGAGAGCTCCAACTATTTTGTGGTTAAGAAGGAGACAATCACAAGTCTCTTAAGAAGTAGATCCTGAACTATTCTGTAAAGAAGATCCAGATCCATATCTGGAATCCAAGAAGGAAGCTGGCAGTTAGTCAACTTCAAAGGAGATCAACCCAACTAAGTTCAGATTCAAGAAGCTTTGAAGAAAGCTAAGCACAGGTTGATTTCAGTCTTCAGTTTCATCAAGAAGCTGATCAAGAATTCTCTTATCCTTTCTCTCTCAACAAGGGTAAGAGACCATCAAATTACTTTTCAATTCTTGTAGGATCTTTTCAAAGATCTGAGTTATAAGCCTGTGTTATAAAGGATGAGTGTAGGAGATTTTGATCTCTGAGTGGTAAGGCTATTTGAGCCTGAGTGTAGGAGAATTTGTTCTCTGAGTTGTAGGCCTTGTGGCAAGGCTGAGGTAGGGCTATTAGCCTGAGTTGTAGGAGAATTTGTTCTCTGAGTTGTAGGCCTTGTGGCAAGGCTGAGGTAGGGCTGTTAGCCTGAGTTGTAGGAACCTTTCAGGTTCTGAGCTGTAAGATCTGTTGATCTGAGAAGAAGGAAGAAGTTAGGCCGAATCTAGCACACTGCTAGATAGGTGAAGGGGGGAAAGTGGTTGTACCCAGAGCTTGGGGAACCACTATAAATCTGTGTGCAATCTGTGATGCTTGTGTTATTATAATTTCTGTTATTGTATGTGCTGTGGTAGATGTAGAGATTTGAGATTTATATTAAAGATCTGTAGCTATATTCTGCCTTAAGTTAAAACAAGGAAAAGAACCTATTCACCCCCCCTCTAGGTGTTTAGGTTGTCTTGAAGTTAAAACTATCAGTAAGGTCTATATGTTAGTAATTGTTGATGACTACTCTCATTTTACTTGGGTGTTCTTTCTGAAACACAAGTAAGACACCTTCTATTCTTTCACCAATTTTGTCCCTAAAATTTAGAACGAATTGAACTATTTAGTGGTCAAAGTCAGAAGTGATCACGAAATAGAATTTGAGTCTGGTGCCTTGACAGAATTCTTGTGGAAGTCAAGGTATCTTTCATGAGTTTTCCTCCCCGCGCACTACACAACAAAATAGAGTAACAGAGAGAAGGAATAGAACCCTCATTGAAGCATGTACAATGATGTTGAATGATACTTCACTCCCAGAGTACTTTTTGGCTGAAGCAGTCAACACAGCTTGTGACGTGCAAAACGAAGCACTCATCAACAAAAGCTATCGTAAGACCCCCTTTGAGTTATTGAAGGGCAGAAAACCGACTGTGTCTTACTTTAGAATCTTTAGAATTAAATGCTTCATACTTAATAATGGGAAGTATTACCGCATAAAGTTTAGTGAAAAGCGTTTTGAAGGTATTTTCGTAGGATATAGTAGCCATAGTAAGGCTTATAGGATTTTTAATAAGAAAACTCTGGTGGTAGAAGAGTCGATAAATGTTGTATTTAATGAGACTAGCATGCTCCATAGCAGCTCGTCTAGTGTTATTGGTGCATGAAAGAATTGGTTTCAAGAATGTCTAAACACCTAGAGGGAGGGGGGTGAATAGGTTCAATTCTTTTTTTCTTAGGCAGATAATAGATTATTCACAGTATAGCTAAGTTCTATAGCAATTACAACATACAACACATCAATCACAGCAAAAACACAGGTTTATAGTGTTTCCCCAAGAGATGGGTACATCCACTTTCCCCCTTCGCCTATCTAGCAATACACAAGATTCGACCAAACTTCCTTCCACCTTCTCAGATCCTCAGATCTTAAAAATCAGAACCCAAACTGGTTCCTACAACTCAGACTTCAATAAGTCCTACACCTTAAGCTCTGCTCAAGAACCCTACCTCAGAGTGAATCCACACTCCTACCACTTAGGCTATTAAGCCTTACCTTAGCCCTTATCACTAGGCCTAGAGCTCAGAGAACTTAATCTCCTATCTCAGGCTAACAGCCCTACCTCAGCCTTTATAATTACAAGCTTACAACTCAGAGGTTGAAATCTCTTACACTCAGATCTAAAAAAAGATCTTACAAAAATTTGTATAAAGAATTACTTTTCTTCCTTCAACCAAATAGAGAAAAGAGGGGTGAGGGAATCTTGATCAGATCTTTATTAATCTGTTTGCTTTAGACCTTTTCTACAATGAATCAGATTCAACCTTACATAGCTTATTCAAAGGTTCTTGAAAGAAAGAACCTAAGTTGAATCTTCTTGAGAAGTTGATGTAGACTCAGCTTCTTCCTTCTTGCTGACTTGAGTTAGCAATCATTGACAGATCCAAAGAGACGCTATCTCCTTCTATGATTTTGAATCAGAACCTTCTTGCTATATAGAATTCTGTGAATTCTTATTGAAGTATTCCTCCTTTTTGGCTTCCCTCTAATTTTTCTGTTTTACTGTGTATGTCTTATTTTCTCTGATTGCTCGGCTCTATTTATAGATCACATCAGAAGCAACCGGCTGATCTGGTGGATGACTGACATCTTACAGTTCTGACATGTCTAATTGGCCTTGACAATCCTGACAGCTGTCAAGTCTTTTGTCTGGAGATCTGGCAGTTAGAGTTATTTAACTCAGCTGAATGTGTCGAGACACAAGGATATTATATGTTGACACAGATGAAGTATGTGTAGACAAAACTACCTGGGTGTCGACACACTTCCTCTGGTGTTGTCAACAAACTTCAGAAACTGTCACCACTGCTCTTCATCGAGTCTCTACACTCCCTTTGTAGAATGTGTCGACAAACTTCAGTGACTTGATAACATAACTGATGTAGACCCAAACTCTACATGTCGATACAAGTCTTGTGTGTCAACACAGCTGATGTAGACTTAACTCTTTATGTTGACACAAGTCCTACTCATGTCAGGACTTCAATTCTAAATATGTCGACACTAGTCCCGAGTGTCGACACAATAATTGTCGACTCAAATTTCATGTGTCGACATAAGTCCTGTGTGTCGACACAACTTTGCTTTTGATCTCGACGCTGCTCCTTCAAAGATGTCGACACATTATAAATGTCTCGACACTTTTATACTTAGAATATTTTCTTCATCCTTCTGCCTTCACAAGCAAACTCAATACACCATTAAATACAACCTGATATATATTATTGAGTCAGGTGAGGCTTCTCCAAATCAGGTACATAATCTCCAATGTACCCAATAGTGCAAATGCATGTACTAGGTTCAAGGATCTAATCTTAGATGAAGCTGTCAAGGAAGAAGCTCCAAGCTCAGTCAAGCTCGTTTATCCAGGCTTGGTGGATGAAGAACCCATAGAGGAAGAATTTCCACAGCCTATAGAGGATGCACTGGATGTTGCAGAGCCTGCTGAAGGAAGAGCAAGGAACCTAGGGTTTAGACACCTAAGAGATCATCCAGCTGATCAGAACATTGGAGAGCCAGACGATGGTGTTAGAACCAAAAGAGGTACAACTAATGAGATTATACATCACTATTTTCTATCGCAGGTTGAGCCGAAGAAGTTTGAGGAAGTAAACAAAGATGCTTCTTGGATATTGGCAATGCAAGAGGAGATCAATCAGTTTGAACGATGCAAAGTCTGGGAGCTGGTACCCATGTCAAAGGGACAGAACGTGATATGCACCAAGTGGATATTCAGAAACAAGCTGGACGAAAATGGAGTAATCATTAAGAACAAAGCCAGACTTGTTGTACAAGAATATATACAAGAAGAGGGGATTGACTTCGACCAGGCCTTTGCTCTAGTGGCTTGGCTCGAGGAGATCAAGTTGTTTCTTGTGTATGATGCCCTCAAAGGCTTCATCGTCTACCAAATGGACGTGAAGTCAGCATTTCTCAATGGAAATCTGAAAGAAGGAGTATACGTAGCGCAACCCCTAGGTTTTGTCAATTCTAATTTCCCTGATTATGTTTACTTTTTGAATAAAGCATTATACGGGTTAAAGCAAGCTCCCTGAGCTTGGTGTGAGACGTTGTCTAGCTTTTTTCTTGAGAACAAGTTCACAAGAGGAAAGATAAACAAGACATTATTTCTTAGAGAAGTTAAAGGCAAGATTCTGCTAGTATAAATCTATGTCGATTACATCATATTTGGTTCTATAGAAGATAACCTTTGCGAGAAGTTTTGCAAATTTATGCAAGTGAAGTTTGAAATGAGCACTATAGGTGAGCTGAAGTATTTCTTAAGACTTCAGGTGAAGAAATCTGAAGATGGAATTTTCATCTCTCATACAAAGTTAACCAAGGAGCTTTTTAAGAAATTCGGAATGGAGTGCGCATCCTCTATGAGGACTCTAATGGGTCCAACTGTGTATTTGGACAAGGATGAGAAAGGGAAATCTTTTGATGAAACCAAGTACAGAAGAATAATTGGATCCTTGCTCTACCTGACTGCCAGTAGACCAGATATAATGTTTTCAACATGTGTCTGCGCTAGATATCAGGTGAATACTAAGGAATCTCATTACGTCACTGCAAAGCGAATTTTAAGATACCTTAAGGGCACACCTAATCTTGGCTTATGGTACCCAAGAAGTAATGATGTCGAGCTAATTGACTTTTTAGATGATGATTTTGCAGGAAGCAGGGACAATAGAAAAGCACTTCCGTGACGTGCCAATTCCTCGGAAGACTGCTTATTTCATGGAGCTGTAAGAAACAGAATTGTGTGGTAACATCTACTGCTGAGTTAGAGTATATCTCTGCGGGTTGTTGTCGTGCATAACTTCTATGGATCAAAAATCAACTTGAAGATTATAATTTGAAGTTCAGAGAAATTACGATGTTTTGCGACTTATCCAGCTCAATAGCTATCGCGAACAATCCTATTTCCCACAGCCGGACCAAGCACATCGAGGTGCGCTACCACTTCATGCGGGAGCATGTGGAGAATAAGGACATAACCCTCAGCTATGTCCCGACTGATAAGCAGGTTGTGGATATCTTTACAAAGCCGCTGGACAAGACCAAGTTCTCGTTTTTCAAAATTGAACTAGGAATGCTGAACAAAGACTCATAAAGAAAGCCAAGGAAGCAGGACCTCTCTTGAGGAATAATTCTAAAAGGCAGAAATTTTGCTAAGGCAAATTCGGTGAATATCAGCCATTACCTGCCGATTCGCCGTATCTTCATGCAATTTTTGCCGAATCTCTCATAGGAAAAATTTCTACATCTCATTATTGGATCCGAGAGCGGCAAACCCCAGGTACGCGCCTTCCTAGATCAATTTAAAATTATATATATATAAACAAATAAAGGGGGGGCATACTCTTTATTTCGACGAGTAGTCAGCCAATTTGCCAAATCAAGGATTCCGACTGTTCGGCTCCCGCAACTGTGTGCCTTCCTCCCTTGTCGCTAGTTTCTTCCTTCCATGCCGACTGTGGGAAATTTCTGTGTTCAAGCTCTCGATCTTCCTCGCCGGCTTGCCCTAATTCCCGATGACTCTGATCATTTCTAGTCGCCAACTCTGTCTCGCCGATTTTGATGCCTTGGACTCGCCGAATCCGACAGTATTCATCAATCGCTCCAGTACAGTGACCTATCTTTGGTTAATTCGCCATTGCCGACAAGATTGCAGGGTAGTGAGAGTTCTGTGTAGTATAGTAAAGTGGTTGGAATTTAAGTGAGCTTCAGTTAACAAAAACCCTGTTCTACAGAGATTCAATCAATTTTCTAGAAGTTCAGTTTTCCTTGATTTTCAATGGCTCCTCGAAGTACGAGTGGATTGCTTGGAGGAGGAGAGCTTGTTCTCACCAGGTTTTCTCATGCCTCAGATGAGTTTCACAATGTAATTCTCATGCTGGAGCCTGCAGGACTGTCCTTTTCCCTAGAAAACCCATGAAAAGTTCTGGACAAGGAAGTTCTTGAGTTCTTCTAGAATGCAAAGCTCAAACATGAAGACTCAGTGATTAAGTGAAAGATTCGAAAGTACAAGGTCAAGATTAATGCTTCTCTTCTGTCCAAGTATTTGAGTCTTCCAGTCTGTGAAGAGGCCGATTACCTAGACAAATCTAATTTCTCTAGAGACCTATAATTTTGTTGACTGCCCAGAGGTTCAAAAGCAGTCAAGAGCAAGGGGATGAACGATGAAGGAAAACTTTTTTTCGACATAGTTAGCAAAGTTATAATATGCAAGACTGGATCTTATGATTACCTTTCTACAGAAATGTTCAAAGTGCTCGATGCTATTATCTGCAGGAAGAGGTTGGATTGGGGTGCATTGCTGTTTGTCAAAAATCAAAGACAGCCTACGCACTCCCAACTTTGGGAGGATTATCAGCCTATACCTGAATCAATTAGATGGTAATAGGTTTGATATGACCAAAGGAGTTCTTATCCATCACCTAAAGAAGATAGACTCCACAATCTTCTCCAGGTGGGATAGGAGGACAATGAAGTAAGGGGGAGCCCTAGCTTTGTTAGTGGAGGAGGAAGAACATGCTCCTGATAACAGGATTCCTTCTCCACACCCTAATGAGATTCCTGATGGCTTGAGTGCAGGAATTGAGGGGGATACGGTGGTTCTAGATCTAGTTTTTGTTCCAGATCCATTTTCAGTTCCAGCAATTCCAAATTCAGTTCCTGATTCAGTGTCCCCAAATACAGTGTTTACCGACTCAGAGCCAGTTTATCTCCTAGCAAAGGTTGTTGTTGTTGGTGCTGCTGCTACTACAGTTGAGGTTCAATCAGTTGAGAATGCTGAAGAAGAGGATCCAGGTCCTTCTGAGCATGATGAGGATGCTGAGAATCTTGATGAGGATGCTAAGGGTTAAGATTTGACAGTTGATGATTATGAACTAAAGAATGCTACTGATGAGATTTTGGTTGCTGCTGATACGTCTGTTGCTGCTAAGGTGGGCTGTGATGCCATTATTGTTTTAGAGCCAATGTCTATGGATAATCAAGTTGTTTCTCACCCTGGGATGGTCACTACTGCAGTGTCTGAAGGGGAGGCAACCCAGTCCTGGATATCTATGTCCACTCAGGTTGACAGATTCATACGCAACCTAGAGAAAAGGATTGGTAAGCTGCCAGGTGCCCCTCCAGTTTTTGAGGAGGAGGTGGTCACCTTATCTGATGAGGAAGGAGATGCTGAGGAGTATGCTCCTATCCCAGCTATTGCTATACTAGTGTTGATTTCTCCGAATATTTTTATACCTGTGCTGACTGATGTTCCAAGCTCAAGTTTAGGTGATTAGTTTCTTAAAGCTATTGAAGCTATGTTGGTAAAGAAACATGCACAGTTCGATGCCTCATTGGAGAAAGAAAGATTTAAACAATCCGAGAAATTTATTCTAGTTGGCCTTGTTGAAGTTAAAGTGAAATTTGATAAGCATGATGCCAGGTTTGAAGAAAAGTTTGTAGAAGCTACAACTGCAGTGACTCTTATGATGAGTGGACTTAAGCACAACAAAGATGTACTGAAAACTGTTGACAAGAACACTCTCTCTCTGATCGAGGCCCATAATCGATCAATGACATATTATGATTCTTCCTTGCACACTTATGCCAATGCAATTGCTGCAGAAGCCAAAAAGGGGGAGGAAGCCCTTAAAGCTAAGGTTGCCGTTGTTGAAAAGTCTATGATCGATCAATTCAAACAAACTAATGATTATAGCTATAAAAACTTCGTGTGGTTACATGGAAAGCTATTCCCTTCTCAAGTTCCAGCTGTGCTTGATTATGCGTTCATCCGACTATGGATTACACTCAATACTGTACAGACTCACAAGACTTCTCCTAGGTTCATGTTGCTGATGCTATGACTCCCGATGTTAAGGCTGCTACTACTGCTGCTGTTGCCACTTTTTTAGAGGCTGTTGCTCTCAAGAAAAGAAAATTTGGGGAAGGCACATCTAAAGTCAGGCCAGTTCCAGTCAGATTAGAGCCCAACAGAGAATTGGAAGAGGTTTGGAGCTCGACTTCCAAAGGAATCATTTTGGATACCTTTTCTTTGGTCGAGCACGGAGTGGAAAAACATCAGGATCACTACAGTCAAGAAGAATGGAATAAAGACAAGGAAGAGTGCACTAGAAGGAGGATACATTTCAGGAACAACTGCAGTGGTGAACCAATACCTCCAGTACCTTCTAGATACTATTCGAAGCCCAGAGAATACTTTGAGAGACAAATTTTGAAGAGAAAGAACATGCATATCTGATTTCGTATATATATTTCTATTGTTGAATTTTGTGGGCTGCCCTCCCAAAGCTAAAACATTTTTGATATATATATATATATATATGATTTACCTAATTTTCTTGGAATGCATGTTATTTTATTATCTCTTCAAGTCTTAATTTAATTTTAATTGATATGTGCAATTCACCTTAGCTTGTAGGATTTTGGCTTCTTTAAATAGGGGGGAAATGTTGGGTATTGTATCCATAATAACCCTAATTTGAAGAAGGGCCCAGTTAAGCTAAGATGAATTGAGTTTGTATTTGATATTGTATTCTAGTTATGTACTTGCATGTTTATTTTGCTAAGTACACACCAATGTCAGGTTACAGTGGGTCAGTAAACATAAGACTATACAATATAATCCTCTATTATGCAGGCCAATGTGTTGACTCACATATAATATCTCTACTGGGGTGTACTTCTATCCTAAGTACAGGAGAAGGATCAAGAAAGGACAAAGACCTGGACTCAGAGAAGAGGAATTTTACCTAAGTAAAATTCGGCGAGTATGGTTAGTCATACACGTCGAATTCGTCGAGTATCTCCTTGATACTCGCCAAATTTGTCGTGTATGCTTCCCAATACCCGTCGAATTCGTCGTGTATACATAGGTTAAATTCTCTAGATATCTAGAAATCATCCAAGGAAAATTCACCGAGTATCACTAGCGATACTCGCCGAATTTGCCAAGTATCACTGGTGATACTCGCCGAATTCGACGAGTATCCCAGGCGATACTCGCCGAATGTGTCGAGTCATATGTCGACCACTCTAGATTTTCTTCTAAGGCTTATCCAACGTATATCGTTATATGGTTCGGCAAGTATCATATATGATACTCGAGAAATTCCATCGAAAAAGACTTGGGACATTTTTCCGAAAACTTTCTCGGGTTCGGGAAACCGTCGGCCATGGTCAGTAAATTCTAGGGTTCGTTTTTTTGAAAATCTTTTATAGTCGTTATTTCAATTCTTCCTATATATATATGATAGGTTGATTTTCGAAATCAAGCTTTTTTCCCTAATTAATTATTCATTTAAAAATCTTCCCAAAAATAAGAATCTGTCGGCCGCACCTACGCATTTTGCAATTTTCTTTCGATCGGCCGCCGACATCGTGCGATCATCTTCTTCGACATGATCGTGTTTTCTCTCAAGATTTATTCTACTCCTGTCCTTATTGGTTGAAGATCCAAGGTTCGATATTCAAGATCCAAAAGATTTCAAGTTTCCGAGTTCTCTAAGATTCAAGTTCAACCCTCTCAAGAACGTCAGATCAAAGACTTGCAATCGTGTTTTGTGTTGTAATATTGTTTTAAATATTGTAGGAGATTTATCTCTGAGTTAGTAGATCCGTTTGTGGATAAAGAGAGTAGATCCAGTTGTGGATTGAGTTTGTAGATCCGATTTGTGGATCGAGTTTGTGGATCCAGTTTGTGGATCGAGTTGTAGATCCGGTTGTGGATTGAGGTGTAGGATACTTTGTTCTCTGAGGTGTAGGAGCATTGCTCCGAGTTGTAAGATTGTGATAATCTGAGAAAGGTGAAGTAGCCAAATCTATCCCTTTGTGATAGATAGGCAAGACAGGACAATAGACGTACCCAATACGGGGAACCACTATAGATCTATGTGTTTGTGTGCTTGTTTATTTTTGAGTAATTTTTTAATCCGCGAAAAGACACAAACATCACCTATTCACCCCCTCTAGGTGAGTTAGTTAGATGCTAGATACTTTCATATTTTACAACCTCGGATCGCTAGCGAGGAACATTATGGAACTACAAAAATGGTTAGTCAAACTTCACAACATCATAAAGAACTTCAGGACTTTATAGTTATCCTTGGGTTGGATGAACAATCCGAAGAAGATCGTTTAACCGTAGCAAAAGCACTTCGTCGAGTTTACTTTGGAAATTTCTGATGGTTTCTTAAATCTTTTTTAGAAACAACTAAGTTAAATTGGTCGAGTATAAACATGAAGTATCGTGTCATTCGTCAAGACATCACGTGAATACTCGTGGAATTCATCGAATGTTCTCGAGTGGTCCAGTGTGTTAAAAGAAAATTTTCTTCTGGTCCAATTTTCGACTAAGTAAAATTCATCAAATGATCTTGCGTAATTAGTTGAATGCTCTCTTCGAATTCGTTGAGTGGTAAACCATTTCATCGAGTGTTCTAAGTATGACACGAGTCATTTTGATGAATGGACTTAATGATTTTTCTGGATCGATTTTTCCGACGGGTTCTATTTCAAAATGATGGCCAAGTACAGTGCACGTGGAAGCTCACTTTGGAAGGATATTTCTAGCCATTGAGACTGAATCTTATAAATACCAAGGATTCCATTTCTAACATTAAGTATTACATGAATCGATAACCTCTCAAGACCTAATTTTTAAAATCGTGAAACAGCCAAGATTTTTCTTTCCTGATCTACTATGCTCGGAAACGTTCGACCCGACGACATCATAGTTCACGATTAGCGATTCCTTACAAGAAGAAATTCGACAGATCACTGCTTTCTGATTCTACAAAGGTGTTCTTGATCTAGTCAGACTCCAAAAGTTTTTCAGATAAGGGTTTTCCTGTTTTCAAGTCTTCTTCTCCAACCTTCATTTCAAGATCTACTCTCAAAGAAGAAAGAAGATTGAATCCATTCAGATCTGAAGAAGAAGATTGTTCTCAATTTAGAAAGGTTTTCTAAATCAATTTTATTAATATAGAAAGTTTCTGTAGTACCTCCCAACCTTTGCCGGGGTCGGGCTGGAGGGTGTACTACTTGCCCAAGACGTCCACCCAGTACTCCTTAGGGGTAATGATCCACCCTTCCTAAGCACTAGTTGGCCGCCATGCTCGGCTAGAATCACAACATTCATAATACATCAGAGATTTACGGAAGCAATAACAAGAAAACACTATCAAATATATATAACATCATATATATTTACATGAGTACTAGGGCCATAGCCTAAGTTCTTATTATTGGGTCCATTGATCCCAATGTCTTGGATTTGAAGAAGGCCTAACATACAATATATACACATGTGGTGATCTAACTTGTGCTCAAGTTTAGTGATTGCAGGTTTTCTTATAACATTGATGGGACAGATAGCCTAAGTGGCTAAGTCAGGTAAATTCTTACCTAAGGTGTGGATAGATAGAAATCTGTCTAAGTATATAGGCATTGAGTGAAGGCTACTCACTCAATGCCAGATGACTTATAGCGCTGAGTGGAGCCTATAGAGTCAAAGCCAAAGTAATGGCAGGCTAGAAAAGTGACTAAGTCAACAGACATTGAGTGAAGTCAACTCACTCAATGCCACACAGTAAAAAGCTGTAAGACAAGCAAATGCAATAATAGCCTAAGTAGAAATGAGCAGAAAAGTGCCTAAGTCCACATGCGTTAAGTGTAGCTCACTCACTCAACGCCATAGCTTCATAATCGTTGATTATAGCTCATTCAGTCAATGCCACAGGAAAACTGTGAATATTTACAAAGTGCACAGGCATTGAGTGAGGCAAGCTCACTTAACGCCATGTAATAATGCGTTGACTAATTCTCAAAGGGAGTGTTCTTTTTTAGATACAGAAATTTGGCTAAGTCCAAATGCGTTGAGTGTAGCTCACTCACTCAATGCCAGATAACAAAAATGTGTTAAGTAGTTTGACATTGAGTGAAGCTTACTCACTCAACGACAAGTAATATTAAATCTGGTCAAGGAAAAAAGCGTTGAGTGAGGTATGTTCACTCAATGCTCTCAATGCTTAAGATGCTACAGACACAGAAAATTGGCCAAGACAAAAAGCATTGAGTGAGGCATGCTCACTCAACAATCTCAATGCTTAAGATGCCGCAGACGTAGAAAATTGGCTAAGGAAATAAGCATTGAGTGAGGCGTGCTCACTCAATGCTCTCAACGCCAAGCATGCAGAAATGGCTGAAGAATATGCTAAGGCAAAAAGCGTTGAGTGGGGATTGCCCACTCAACGCTGTCAATTCCTAGATTGATAGAATACTTTCCAAGTAATTTGACATTGAGTGAAGCTCACTCACTCAACACCTATGCTAATGTTGCTTCATTTTGGCTGAGTCCACAGCTGGTGACGTCAGTAAGTCAACAAGTCAACAATATTCAAATTGATAGCGAGAAAGCTACAGTACAAGCCAAAAGGCACTGCTGAGCTACTGTACGACAGTTGGCGTTAAAGCAAGGTTGTAGCTGACATTGAAAGTGTGGACCCACTGCTCAAAGAGCCATTGGGACATAATTGATAAAAAGGAAAAGCTTTTACAGAGGAAGACAACTTTTGAGAGGAGCATTTGGTGTCATTCTTCCTCACCGCCATTGTTACTATGACTAAATAACAAGAAGCTCAAGTCAGCAAGACTAAGAGCAAAACAAGTTAGCTGTTTTGTCTTCATCATTGACTATAACAAGATCAGAGCAGATCTCTGAAGAGGAAAAGAAAAGTTAGCTGGTGTCATTTTCTATCTGCACCAGCAAGGTATTCACAGATCCATCTTCTACTCTGAAGATCTTTTACTAGAGACTATGAGGAGGAAGTCAAGGCTAAATCTCCTCAGTCTAGGAAAGAAAGTGGAAGCAAAACTATTGTCTGCAAGTTGCTTCCATCACAAGTCTCCTCATCCTTGTTACTGTAAAGAAGTTGAGCTAAGAAACCTTCAGCTCAGTTTGCAGCTAGTTTTGCTGCAGTCACTTCACAGTTCCAGCAGGAAAAATCCCTGGTGCTGTGAAGAAGAATTTAGGACTGAGTATATCTCAGTTCAAGTAAAGGTAGACTCAGGAAATACATTCCTGGAGTCAAGGTAGGGCTAAGTCTATCTCATTCAAGGTAGATTGGTACAGAGAAATTTCTCTTGTGTCCAATCAAGACTCACTAACCCATTTCCATCTTATAGGATCCTCTTGGATTTGAGTGGTAGGAGCAAGTTTGCTATGAGGTAGGATCCCTAGTGGATCTTAGGTAGGGCTATCTTCCCAGCCTGAGTGTAGGACCTTTGGTCTGAGGTAGGTGATCAGCTGATCTCTGAGTTATAGGCCCTTGTGTCTGATTTGTAAGTCTTGGAGGAGATTGAGAGATCCTGAGGAATCTGAGGTGTAAGATCTTTAGAGCAGAGGTTTGGAGAAGTTCCTAGTCCATCAAGATAGTTGGTTAGGTGGGAGGGAAAGTGGATGTACCCTTGTTAGGGGAACCACTATAAATCTATGTGTGCTTTTCTGTGTTGTTTTCTTTGTGTAGGTTACTTGTCTTGAAAGCAAACCTTAATCATCTAATAAGGCTTCCAAATCAAATAAAATAAAAGATAGTTACTCAGGATCAAGAAACCTATTAACCCCCCTCTAGGTGATTTAGCTATCCTTAAAAACCAAGACTTTCAAATGGTATCAGAGGGAGGTTACTCAAAACATAAAAGTGAGGGATAGATCTAACTTTACTCTAGAGGGAGGTGAATAAAGTATTTTAAAAACTTTAATTTATTTTGATAGCGGATTTAAAGTAAGTGGTATAAGAATATATATATGAAGAGAAATCACAACACACAAATATAAAGAAAATAATCACAGATGATACACGGATTTTTACAGTAGTTCCCCAATAAATCTGGGTATGTCTACTCTTCTACCACCCTGGTAGGTTTTCCGTACAGGTTTTTCCTCAGGTTCCCTGCCACCACAAGATCTATTTTCTAAGGGAGATCTAGCAACCCTTTCAGCTTCTGACTAGGTGCCCAAAAACCAAGCTTAAGTCTTTTGATCAGGTGACTTAGGAAATAAGAGTTTACTTTTGAAGGGATTTAAAAACCCTGTACACAGTTTAGAAATAAACTATAAGAAATGATGTTGTCTTCTCTGTCAAGAATCTCTGAGAAGACTAGTGGATGATGATGCAAAAAGCTCCCCCTGATTTGAGTAGAGATTTGTGATCAGGAGGGGAAAATTTTCTTCAGGGTGTAGGCCTTCTTGTTTTTGATTGATTGAAGATTTTGCACTAGAAGACTCTGAAGCAGAATACCTGTATCTGTATATGTGTTGATCTACATTGATCTTGTCACTCCTAAAACTATAACCACATAGTCTATCACCCCATTAAGAACCAATCTTCTGAATATATAATATCTGAGAGGAATTCAAACATTGGAATTAAAACCATTCTGAAATGCCTGAAGAATCTCTGAGAATTATAACTGCCCTAAGAATTAATTAGAATTAAAACTCCGTGATAAATCCATATTTAATGCTGCCTTAAACGGTTATATTCAATTAGAATATTTAGTATTAAATATCAGAGTTGTAATTGATTGAAATTAAGCTTTTTAAAACATTCTGCCTCTGAATATAAAAACTGCCTGATCGTCGAGCACATCAAGGAATTCGTCGAACTGAGCCTGGAGTTCATTGAACTGAGTTTTCTATTTCGTTGATCTGAGCTCAGAGTTTGTCGAACTGAGATTGGCTTTCGTCGAGCTAAGCTTTTGAGTTGAGATCAGAGTTTGTCGAACGAAGCTCAGCGTTCGTCGAGCTAAACTCAGAGTAAGAAACCTAAGTTTGTCAAACTAAGCTTGGCGTTTGTCGAACTGTGCTCGTCATTTATCGATTTGAATTATGTATTCGTCGAACTGAACTTCTTTGGATTCCTTCTGAAGTAACAACCCTAGAAATAATCCTATGACCCTAGTCTATACAAGTTAGGTCAAACTAAACATCCTAAACAAATAATTGTGATCCTAGCCCAAATAAGTAATTGGGTGTTCCAACAATCTCCTCCTATTTGGGTGAGTATACTATCAAAAATGAAAAACACAAAGCATAATTATATGACAGAATTATAAATTTTCAACAGATATATAAAAGGTGCTTTGAGAAAGTTTATAAACAACAACAAAGTTTAAAGGCATAAACAAAAATTAAGAGTCCTTCTATGGAGCAGCTGAATGAGAATTTGAAGATGATTTGGTAAAAATTAACTTCCTGGTATGATCTTCAGCTTCTCTTTTACTCATTTTAAGATCTTGAGAACCAATGATCTTCAGGGAAGTGGTTCTTGGAACAACTTCTTCAGGATATAAACTCATATACTTGTCAACATTAAATAGGCATTTCTTTTGATATCTATCCAGTTCCTGTTGCCTGTAGGAGGACATAGTAGAGAATTGAAAGGTGTCCTTACCTTCTATCCTTGCTTTCTTAATCTGAGAAAGAGCAACTTGCTCATTGAACCTTGTCATTCTGTACACTGGATCTAATTCTGGATCATATACTGGAGAGGCTGGCCTTTCTTGATTTGAGTGTTGCTGGCTGCTTTGACTGCTGTGAAAATCAAACCTTGTAGGTCTATCCTGCTTGTGTTGTGTTGGTCTAGTGGAATGAGAAGTAGGATTCTGAGAAGAAGAAACATTACCAGTTGATCCTGCTATTAGAGGAGGAGTAGGAGGAGGTCCTCTCTAGGACTTTGGTGGAGAATGATGTCTTTTCATTTTCTTCCTATTCTTCTGCTCATTTTTGGAATACCTCATCAAATGTGGAAGGTCTGGAGTGAGAGGTATCCCATGTAGAATGTAATAAGGAATGTCTGCCGTTGAAGAAGGTTGAGGAGCAACCTTAGCTGGAGCCTTTTTTCCTTAACTTTCTTTTCTTAGAATAAGAATCTTCTGACTCATCAGACTCTGTATTAACATCTGACTGCTCTTCAGGCTAATCATATAAAGCATCAATCTGTTTATTTATATCAGTATGATCATCAAACTGATCCTCTGGCTATTTATAAACATCATCTACATTAGCCGCCTCTTTCATATCTTCATTAAGAAGATCATCAAAATTGGGCATGGGAGTCCATCCCATTCAAAATTAGGAGGGGAAGAAGCTTGCTCAGAAATATTTATTATATTATCAACTACTATAGGCTGTGAGACTTGAGTAGAACTAGTAGAAACAACTATGAAACTAGATCTAAGCTCTTCTAAAACTGAAGCATCAATGGGAGCAGAGTAGCAAACTACTGCTCTTGAGAGATCTTCTTCATAAACTGGTAAGCTAGGAGAATAACTATGCAGTAAATAAAAAACTGATAATAAAGAATATAAATCAACTATAGGATGAATAATGACATTACCAATAGTAAGAACTCCTAGCTCTACTGATAACTCATCCTCAGCTGCACTTGTCATTTCTGAATCATGAATATCATCAAAAACTGCTGCTTCTGTAACTAGAACTTCTTTATTGGCTATAAATGGAACTTCTACAATAATTGGAGCTTCTTCATTAAGCATCTCCCTTGCCTAGATCCAGGGAGACCTGAATCTAAGCCCCTAGAAGAAGGGACTGAATGAGAAGAGGCTTGTTTGGAAGAAAGTTCTACTGTAGAAGTAAGAACAGGAGCCAAAGCATCATCCGGGAGTTTCTTGAATGTTGGAGTGATGAATTCAAGAAGGTTAGAAGCAATGGAAGAGAAATCAAGATACATAAACTTAGGTGGAGCCTGAGTAGATATAGAGGATGGATTTTGAGTAGATGAAGAGGGAGTTGAGCTCTTTACACAATTTGTACAGATATAGAAATTTTGTGGCATAGATGGAGGATTGATGATAAGGGGGAATGTCATCAGGAATGATCTCCTGGATGGGTGAGAGAGGAGGAGATAATTGCTGTGGAGAGTAATGAGGTGGAGATGAATTAAGTAGAGACAAGTGAGGTGGAGATGAAAGAAGTGGAGATAAGATGGTGACTAATGAGGTGACTGATGAGCTGGTGAAGTTGTAGTGAAGGCCGAAGATGGAACTTCTTCAGGTAAAGTGGGTTATTGAGAAGGAGGTGTGGAAGGTCTAGGTGAAAGTTGTGGAGAATGGTTGGTGGAATAAACAAGGGGAGCAGAAGCCTCTTCTAGGGTATGGAGAGTGGCTAGAACATCCCTGGTGCTTTCAAAAAATGCCCTAGAGTGAGCTGTACTTGGAGGCTTAGGAATCACCCTCTCCCATTTTCCAAATAGGGCATAGGTTAGCCTCTTGGAAGCATTGATGTGTATGGTCTGAGAGACCAACACCTATGGACATTTAGCCTGTAAAAAGATGCCCAAAATTCTGCCATATCCTCCAGACTTGCTGGTGATCTTCTTCTTAATAAAATTAAATAGAATTGACTCCCAGTTAATGCTTCTGATCAACCAGAGCACACATCAAATGGAATTGGTGCCTGGTAACATAATCATGGGCTGAATGTTTGCCCAGAAGTACCTTGCCTACCACATCCGCCAAGAACTAAAATTCTATAGAAAAGTTCTTTTTCAACAAATGATTAGGGTTTCCTAGAGAGTGACCCAATCTATCTAGCATTACATCAAATTCTATACTAGATAACTCTATGTCATCTTCTCCATTAACAAAACCGAAAATTTCAGAATGAATTTCAGGTGTTAGAGAAACCTGATGTCCGGAAATTGATCCTATTATCATTAAGATATCCTGAATCTTTGCTGTATGAATCCATTCTTTAATTTTGGCGACTAGGAGTTTGATTCTGGTAGTCATAAAGTGTCGCAGATTCTGTGCCTCAAAGAGCCGTAAGATGTCCTGGAAGATTTGATCCGAATGTTGGAAAGATTCTAGGTTGATATCGAATCCTGCATCGAACTTCATCGCTGGGAGAATCTCTTATGAAATCGCCATTGTCCTGTAAAACAGAAAGATCAAGTGCAAGAGAAATGGAGAATGCGCGGGTTAGAGTTCGATGAAAACCTAAATATAAGTTTTCAGAAGTTGAAAAGACGAACTCCGTCCGACGAAAAATAAAACATCGAACTATGTTCGACGAACATCTCACAAATTAAAAACAATTTGTCGATCTCCATTCGATGAAAGGTTTACGAATGGATTACAATTCGGCGAGCTTCGTTCGACGGAATGTATTAGAAACTAATTCGTCGATCTCCATTCGACGAAAGTTTCACAGAGAAAATTCGTCGATCTTCATTCGACGAACGTTTCACGAAAAGTTCACAATTCGTCGAGCTTCGTTCGATGAAAGGTGCACAATTCGTCGATCTCAGAACAAAAAACAATTTGAAGACTCACCATTTATCATTCCTAACTGATTTAAGAAGAAAATATATTTCTTTTCATCTAAAGGTTTGGTGAAAATGTCAGCTCTTTGTAAACCAGTAGAAATAAATTCTAGGTTAATTTTATTTTTGTCTATATTTTCTCTGATGAAATGATGCATAATTTCTATATGTTTAGTCCTACTATAAAGGACTGGATTCTGTGCAATTGATATTACACTAGTATTATCACAAAATATAGTTGAATTATTTAAGTTGTAACCATAATCTAGTAACTGATTTTGAATTCATAAAATCTGTGAACAACAACTACCTGCTGCAATATATTCAGCTTCAATAGTTGAAGTAGAAACAAATATTTTCTTTTTGCAAAACCATGACACAAGCCTATCACAAAGAAACTGATAAGTTCCTGATGTGCTTTTTCTATCAACTCTACATCAAGCATAGTCAGCATCTGTGAATCTAGTTAATTCAAATCCTGACTCAATAGGATACCAAAGTCCTAGATTAGGACAACCCTTTATATATCTCAAAATTCTTTTTACTAAAATAAGGTGAGATTCTTTAGGATTAACTTGGAACCTAGCACAAATACAGGTTGCAAACATAATATCTGGTCTACTTGCTATTAAATATAATGGAGACCCAATGATTTCTCTATATGTTTTCTGATTACCAGGTTTGCCCTGTTCATCATTATCAACTACAACATTAGAGGGCATGAGTGGTTTCATAGCTGAGGCATCTGACATCCCAAATCTTTTAATTAGCTCTTTAGCATATTTAGATTGAGATATGAAAATGTCATCAGGTGTTTGCTTTACTTGTAAGCAAAGAAAGTAAGATAATTTACCCATGCTACTCATTTCAAACTTTGAATGCATCAGGTTAGAGAACCTTTTGCAAAGTTTGGAATTAGTAGAGCCAAAAAGTTATATCATCAACATATATTTGAACTAGTAAAATTTTTGTTTTATGATGTCTAAAAAATAAAGTTTTATCTACCATACCTCTACAAAATTTATATTATAATAAGAAACTAATAGAGTCTCATACCAAGCTCTTAGAGCTTGTTTAATATCATAAAGAGCTTTATTAAGTTTAAAGACATGAGTAGAATAAGTTGAAGAGATAAAACCTGGAGGTTGTTCAACATAAGCTTCCTCTTTGAGTTCTCCATTAAGAAATACACTATTCACATCCATTTGATATACCATGAATTTCTTGAATGCTGCAAATGCAAGAAATATTCTGATAGCTTCTAATCTTGCAATAGGAGCAAAAGTCTGATCATAGTCTATTCCTTCCTCCTGTGAGTATCCTTGAGCTACCGGTCTAGCTTTATTTCTCACTATGACTCCTTGAGCATCCAATTTATTCTTGAAGACCCATTTGGTTCCAATGACTGGGTGGTTTTTGGGTCTTGGAACTAAGTCCCAAACTCTACATCTCTCAAACTAGTTGAGTTACTCTTACATTGCAATGATCTAGTGGGGATCTTGTTCTATATCTTTTATGGATTGAGGTTCAATCTGAGATAAAAAACAAGTATACATCTGATCTTGATTGAGTTAATGCCTTGTTTGCACACCATCTGATATGTCTCCAATTACTTGGGATCTAGGATGATCTCAAAGTGTGACAAAATCAATAGGTGGACTTGGTTCTTCAATTATTTGTGTTGTTAATTTCTCTTGTGGAATTACATTAGTTACATCTTTTTCATCATAAATTTCTGGATTGTCTTCATCATTGTCTTCAACATTTTGTTGAGAAGGATGCAATGTATCCTCTTATTTAAGTTTTAATTCATCTAAATTCTCACACAAAATTTGTACCTGAAAAGAGTATATGGTAGAGGTATTCCTCTCCTTGTAAAACATGTTAGTTTCATCAAAAAATACATGTACATATTCTTCTATCTTAAGGGTGGATGTATTAAGGACCCTATAAGCCTTACTATCAAGGGAATATCCAAGAAATATTCCTTCTGTAGCTTTGACTTCAAGTTTTCTTAAGTATTTCTTATTATTATTTTGAATATAACATTTACATCGAAAAACTTTAAATTAACATACTCTAGGTTTCTTATTTTTAAGTAATTCATAGGGAGTCTTACCCTTCAGTTTATGAATGAGACTTCTATTAATTATATAATTTACTGTGCTTACTGCCTCTGCCCAAAAGGATAGGGGCAAATGAGCATCTGCAAGTAATGTTCTAGAAGATTAGATTAGGGTTCTTTTTTTCATTTCAACCACCCCATTTTGTTGAGGAGTTATAGGAGCAGAGAAACATTGCCTGATTCTTTCTTTCTCATAGAATTCTTTCATCATAAGAGATTCAAACTCAGTGCCATGATCACTTCTGATCAATGCAATCTGAGTAGAGTACTCAATCTTGATGTTCCTAAGAAAGTTTGTAAGAACTTTGAAGTTATCTGACTTGTTTTTAAGAAAGAACACCCAAGTGAATCTAGAGAAATCATCAATAAACACTAAAGTGTATGACTTTCCTCCCAAACTTTGTATTGCAATAGGTCCAAAAAGGTCCATATGTAGCAAATACAAAATTCTAGGTGAAACACTTTTAGATGTGGATTTAAAACTATATGTCCTAGCCTTTTATGCCAAAGTTCATTAGATTTACATATCTGATTAAATAAACATATTTCTTATTTAGTAGAGTTAAAGTAGACTAAATAAATATTACCTTGTCTAACTCTAGTTAAAATTTTTTTGTTTTCATCAGATGTAATAAAACATAAAGCCTTACTAAAAGATACCTGATAACCTTCATCACATAATTGACTAATGGAGATAAGGCTATGATTAAGACCTTTCACATAAGCTACCTTTCTGAAGTTAACTACTCAAACTTTGACATTGATGTAGCCCTCTATCTGGCCACAGTTGGAGTCTCAAAATATGACTTTTGGTCCAAGCTTTGCTTTAAAGTCATTCAGGTTTGCTTTGCTTCCTGTCATGTGTTTTGAGCACCCACTATCCAATTTCCACTATTCCTCTGTGGTAGGATAGTTCTTTTCCTATATAAAAATTAATTATGTGCTCTTGACTCAGGTAAACTTGGGCCCTAATTTCCTTTCATAATAATTTGAAATATAAGAACATTCAGGTTGATCTTTATAACCAAGTGGATGATATCTCATGGGAGGGATGATACACTCAGTAAAAGGATTTATAAATCTTGGTGTCTGATTATTCTTTTGAAAAGAATTAAAATTTCTGTTTGAAAAATTTGAGTTCGACGAATTATATTGATTTCATCGAGCTTCGTTCGACGAATTATAGTGAGTTCGTCGAGCTCTATTCATAGAATAGTAATATTCATTTTCTGTGTTAAGTGTTCGTCGATCTCTATTCAGCGAATCATATCAATTTCGTCGAGCACCATTCGTTGAGTAGTTATACTCAAATCCTGTGTTCAGAGTTTGTCGATCGCTGTTCGACGAATAATATTGATTTCGTCGATCTCAGTTCGACGAATTTTTTTGAACATAATTTGTCTGAAAATTTGTTATTTTATTTTAGAACATTATTTGGCAAAACTTCAGTTTCTTTATCTATAATTGCTAATATTTCTTTTTCTTTAGCAGATATGAATTTGACAGGGGTAGTTAAAATATTTTTCTGAAGAAGGTGAGGTTGATTGGAAGAAGCTCCCAAGCCCAGTTTACCATTTAGTCTTGCATTGACTGTACTTGTGATGTTCATCAGTTTGATACTTCTCCTAGCTTTTAAGAGATTCTTCAAACTTCTTTGCCTCAGATAATTTGTTTTCTATAAAAACTACTTATGCCTTAAGAATTTTCAAATCTTCTTAAAGTTTAATATTTTCTGAAGATAGTCTGTTTAATTCAATTAATTTTTCTCTGAGAAGTTTTATTTCCTTGTCTGATTGTATTAAATATTTACAAAGTAATTTAAAATCTTCTTTAAATTATTCTGAAGTAAATTCAAAGATAGTAATTACATGGTCTTCCTCAAACTCAGATTCATCAATAGAATTGCTGCATGATGCATTGATTGCCATCAGATAGACTTCTTTAGCTTTTTTTTCTTCATCTTCTCTTGAACTGGATGAAGATTCAGTATCTGATTCACTCCATGTTTCAGCTACATAACCTCTCTCCTTCTATTTTTGTTTACCAGAAGAGGGTTTGTTGGAGTGCTTCTTGTAGTTTTTCTCCTTCTTTTCTTTCTTTTTGATTTTCAGGACACCCTATAAGGATATGTCCTGATTTCCTGCAACCATAACAAACAATTTCTTTAGTTGATGTTTTGTCATACCTTGGTTTGTCTTTGTTCCTAGAAGATCTTCTCCTGAAGTCTTTCCTGGCCATTTTGTAAAATATCTTGGCCAAAAGACTCATAAGTTCTTCATTCTTAGGAAGTTGTTCTTCCTCTTCAGTTGTTTGAAAAGTAATACTCTTTTCTTTCTATACTGAAAGGAAAGTCTTTTGTTCAGCTTTTCTAATTTTGATGAGCTGCTCATAGGATTTGAGCTTGCCCAATAAAGTTTTTGTTTATATTTCATTTACACTTCTGGATTCTCTGATTGGCCAGATTCTTGAATCCCATGTGCTAGGGAAACACATCAGAATTTTGTCATTGACTTCTGTCAATGTAATATCCTTCTCTAAGGTCTTCAGTTCATTAATTATGAGACTGATTCTTGTGTACATCTTAACAACAGATTCAATTTCACCCATTTTGAAATTCTCATATTGAGAAATCAGGTGAGATCTTCTATCTTTTCTCTCATCTGTTGATCCAGCTACTATTATTGTGAGGGAGTCCCAGATAGCTTTTGTTGAGGTACATTCAACAACCTTCTGAAAAATATCATCAGACATTATTTGGGCTAGTATATTCATAGCCTTTGCATCAGCAGTTTTTGCTTTTCTATGAGCCTCTATCCATTCTGGTGGAGGAACAGTACTGGTTCTTGTTGTTGTCAGTGGTAGGGGTGGTCCTGTCAAAATAGAATTGTAGATATCCTCATCAATAGAATTCATATATAATCTAATCCTTGCCTGCCATATTGCAAACTTATTTAGATTGCAAACAGGAGGTCTAGTGCTTGAATACTCTTTATTTTGTGCCATGATAAATTTCTAGGTAAAATAAGATCTATCAAATCTGTTGGTTCATGTGTTAGCCTGTAAAACCAAATAACTAACCTTTGATACCAATTGAAAGTGAGGGATAGATCAAACTTTACTCTAGAGGGGGGTGAATAGAGTATTTTAAAAACTTTAATTTATTTTTATAGTGGATTTAAAGTAAGTGATATAAGTATATATGTAAAAAAAGAAATCACAGCACACAAATAGAAAGAAAACAATCACAGATGACACAAGGATTTTTATAATAGTTCCCCAATAAATCTGGATATGTCTACCCTTCTACAACCCTAGTAGGTATCCACTACAGGTTTTACTCAGGTGCTCTGCCACCACAAGATGTATTTTCTAAGGGAGATCTAGCAATCCTTTGATCTTTTGACCAGGTGCCCAAAAACCAAGCTTAAGTCTTTTGATCAGGTGACTTAGGAACCAAGAGTTAACTTTTGAAGGGAGTTAAAAACCCTGTATACAGTTTAGAAATAAACTATAAGAAATGATGTTGTCTTCTCTATCAAGAATCTTTGAGAAGACTAGTGGATGATGATGCAAAAAGCTCTCCCTCATTTGAGTAGAGATTTGTGATCAGGAGGGGAAACTTTTCTTCAGGGTGTAGGCCTTCTTGTTTCTGAATGATTGAAGATTTTGCACTACAAGACTCTGAAGCAGAATATATGTATCTGTATATGTGTTGATCTATATTAATCTTGTCACTCCTAAAACTATAACCATATAGTCTATCACCCCATTAAGCAGCAATCTTCTGAATATATAATATCTGAGAGGAATTCAAACATTTGAATTAAAACCATTCTGAAACACCTGAAGAATCTCTGAGAATTGTAACTGCCCTGTAAATTAATTAGAATTAAAACTCTGTGATAAATCCATATTTAATGCTACCTTAAAGGACTATATTCAATTAGAATATTTAGTGTTAAATATTAGAGTTATAAATGATTGAAATTAAGCTTTTGAAAACATTCTGCCTCTGAATATAGAAACTGCCTGATCATCGAACACATCAAGGAATTCGTCGAACTGTGCCTAGAGTTCGTCGAACTGAGTTTTCTATTTCGTCGATCTGAGCTCAGAGTTCGTCGAACTGAGCTTGGCTTTTGTCGAACTAAGCTTCAAAGTTGAGGTCAGAATTTGTCAAACGAAGCTCAGCGTTCGTCGAGCTAAACTCAAAGTTAGAAACCTGAGTTCGTCGAACTAAGCTCGGCGTTCATTGAAATGAGCTCGTCCTTCATCGATCTGTATTCTACGTTCGTCAAACTGAACTTCTCTGGATTCCTTCTAAATTAACAACCCTGGAAATAATCCTATGACCCCAGTCTATACAAGTTGGGTCAAACTAAACATCCTAAATAAATAATAGTGATCCTAGCCCTAATAAGTAATAGGGCATTCCAACAAAAAGGATCTAACATTTTGAGTAGACCTCAAAGGATAGATATAAAGGTTTAAACTTATGTGTTCAAAAGTGAACTATAAGGTGTGGAGATCAATGGAGCTCCAAGTCTGCAGAAAAGACAGGAACAACACTAGACTGTTGACAACTCTTATAGAAGACAAAGTACATCCAAATACTAGAGAAAAGATCAGGGCCCCTCTACCACATTCAGATAGTGATTCAGAGGTGGATGAAGCTGCTGAAGGAGAATGTAGAGGCTATGAGCTGACAGCTACACCAGAAGTAGAATCCTACCAGGATCAGCCTGGACAAAATGAGGTATATTCCCCATCTAGCTCATCCTCAGAGTTTGGATATGAATCCTGCTTAGACTCTGATGCATCCTCATCAAGTGATGATGAGAGTCCTCTGTCAGAAGATGATATCAATCAATTGATTGAAAATCATGCTGCACTTCTGAAAGCTTTCAAGAAAAGCAAGATGCTTGTTAAGAAATAAGCAGAGGAAATTACCTCCCTACAGCTGGTTGCTTCCCAACAAGATGAGACTTCATCTTTGCTATATCTAAAAGTGAGGGAAGTAGCTCATCTGAAGATCATAGTAGATATCTATGTTGAGTCCATCAAATATAAGGACTCTATTATCAAGGATCTTGAAGAGAAACTTGAAAGGGAGAAGAGAATTGTGGCCAATTTCTCTAAGATTGATGCTATCAAGAGAAAATCTGAATCTGAGTGGATTTCTAAAGTTATCCAATCTCAGAGGAGAGGCCAAGCTCCAGTCAGGCCTCAATCAACCTCTCACAGGGTAATTCTCCCATCCAACAGGTATGACCATGACTGTAAGTATGGTCACTAGAGGTGTGGAAATCTTTCATGTAAGATTACCAAAGTATCTTATAATGGAAGAAGAGAGGTCATGTGATTGAGTGCTTTGAAGGCTCCCATGTAGAAGTTCAAAAGGCCTAACCTGGACCTTTTGTATTTGGTGCCCCTGTCCCCTCGTTCATGGATGTGGACATGACCACTTCTAATGTTCTTCTAGTAAGAACTCAAACCAAAGGAGAGCCAATCAGTGAGGCTACCTTTGATATCCCTGAATCCATGAAGAACATGCCATCTGCAAAGAAGGCTATTGCTAATGATGTTCAGAGTAAGCCAAGTCCCTCTACTGGCAGACTCACTTTTGGTCAAGTTCTTGCTGAAAGAAATAAGAAGGCCACAGTTCTCCCCACTAAACAGGAAACCAGAAGTTGCTAGCACACTTCAAGGTGTGTTAAGAAAAGGAGATACAACATCCATGAATGTTGGTGCTGTGGCAAAGTGGGCCAGTTTTCCATAGATTGTTGACATAACCCCAGTGTGCTAAAGGCAAGGCAGTGTCTTCCTGACAGGACTCCTGTAGGTAGACATATGCATTCTTATGATAACAGAAACCTAGGACCCAAGTCATATTGGGTTCCTAAGGTAAGGTAATTTCTATTTTGCAGGATAGTCTAAGTTGTCATGCCCATATATGGTTCTTAGACAGAGTTGTACCAGACCTAAGTCTTGGTACAAGGATTGGATGAATTGAATAGCATGCATAAGATGCCTAACACATGTGCAATTGTTGAGGGGGAGCTTGCAAAAGAAAGCCAGATACATATCAATGGCTAAAGTTCAGGAGCAAGGAAGTTGGTGTGCTTAGAGGCTATGAATCCAGCATCAGCTCCTAGTCCACTAGAAATAAATAAGTAGAATTCATCCTATTTATGACTCTACTAAATGTTCTCTTAATTGCAAGAGCTATGCATATTAGAGATAAGATAGTTGAACTTAAAGTCTGAGAAGATGTAAGACAATTATCTAAATACTTGTCTAATTAAATAGTTTAGTGGCTCTCATGGTCACTATGCCACAAGATGCAACTATGCTTAACATCCTCAAACTTGACATAAGGATGTTGAGTTTATGTCTAATTTCACTCCAATAGGACACAGTATAATGTGCATTATAGGTCATCTTAATCCCTGCTGATTAGTCAAATTTAGTTTTACTAAAGAAGTCAAAGGCAATTCAATTACTAAAGAAATGGTCAATCAATTAAGATAAAGAAGTCAAAGGTTGAGGAGAATAAGCTTACTCAACAAAATCTATCGATTAATCGGTCTGCGACTAAGTAGCGGAAGTTAACCCTAGCCGTAGATCATATCTTCTATCTCAAACGGGTAAGTGACTTTCCGCCTTCTCTTAAGATATAACTATAAATAGTAGAGCTTGTGCATAAAGAAAAAGCTCTGGTCCTTGCCCTTTCCCGCCCGTATTCGCCATATCGACGGAAAGCCGTTCTCGATAGGTATCAGAAATTCACAAGTGAAAAGGCTCCCAAGGGACAAGATTTCCTCTTCGAAGGGTAAGAAGTAGTTCGAAATGGATTCACAAATGCGCCAGAGGAAGTGCAACAGGCTCTTCATCTTCTCCATGAGTCTGACCTAGGGTTCAACTTGACGGAGCCCTATTTACTATGGAAGCGAGAAGTCATAGAATTATTCTCCAATGCCAAAGCAGATGTATCTGGAGGCAAACTCAAGACTATAGTGAGTGGAAAGGAGATCAAAATCACTCCATGGAGATTAAGCAAGGCATTGCAGTTTCCTAAGTTCATTGAAACTTATGAGGAAGAAGAACTGATGTAAGATGACATAAAGTCTGTAGTAAAATGGTGCGGATTGTCTAAGTACGCTACAGGCTCCATCTTGAGAAAGGAACTAAACCTAAGGGGAAAGTTTCTGGCAGATATCATCGGGAAGACTCTGATATGCAAACTAGGCTCCCATTACAAAATATCAAAGAAGATGTTTGAGTTAATGACAAGGGTCATTCTATCCAAAATGACGTACTAGGGAAGAATAGTGTTTGAAAGGATTGTGGAATGCATTGTTGAACTAAACTTAGAGAGAATTCTATCCCTATTTCTTCGACAAACAGTCCCAGAAATCCTGAACATGAAGCTTGGGGCAAGAATACACTACATGCGAAGATGGACATCAGAATGCTTTAGAGGTGGGATAGGGTACTTCAACCCCATGGACCATCAGCTGCAGAAAAGAAAAGAAAGAAGATAGTTGTTCCAGAACCCTGCTCCACTAGTAGTTCTTCTAATGAGGAAGAAACACATGATCCAGAATTGTCATCCTCTACAGAAAAGTCTAGGAAGGATATGGACATTTAGGTATCTACTCTTTCAGATCCTACCCCACAAAGCCTTGTAAGCAAAATTGAGATAGATACTGTCCCTGGGGATGTTGTGCTAACTGCTGAGATGGCTGAAGCTGTGGCAGAGGAAGTTGTTGAGAAGATCTCTGCAAGGATGGAGGAAGTTGCTTCCAGACTTGAAGATACAGATGGGCATCTGCCTATATATGATGATGTTGGTGATCCCAGGCCTTAGAGTGAGGGGGAGCAACTGGCAAAAGGGATAATATAGGAAGCATTAGTGGTGGAGGAGCAACTTCAGGTACCTCCTGAAGGTATTCAGCTTGAGAACACTGAAAAGATAATTCAGGATGATGCTGCTGCTGACCTACATGTAAATGAAGGCATGACAGAGGCTGAGGGGGAGATTCTATCTAAACTCCCTGTTCATAAAGAAGTGCATGATCTAGTCTCCTCAGAATCTGATAAAAAGGAATCTAGTCATGAGAAAACACACTCCTCAGCACATACAGTGAATGAACTGTCCAAGAGTAACTCTACACAAGGAACAGGAAACAGGCCAATATAGGAAAATCAAGATGAAGGCACAACTTCCAGAATAGATAAACTGCCACCAATATTCCTAGCTCAACTGAAGGGAATTTCTAGATGAACAAAGGAGAACCCTAGAAACATTTGTGGATGGTGCATTAAAGGAAATCAGAAATGATCTAGCAACTGAGATCAAATCTATAAGGTTTGAAGTTAACTTAATGAAAGCTAAAACTGTCAAGTTCTTTAAAAGGGCTGCTCCAGCTGTGGATTACACCATGGTAAAACTGGATGTGGTAAGACAGAATACTGTCACTATCATAAAAAATCAAAATATTCAGAATCAGAACATGCTGAACAGTCATAATGCTGATAATATTCCGAGGGATAAATTGAAGACAAAAATCTTTACCAAGGTAGATGCTTGTACAAAGCTGCTTGATGATCACTTGTTGGAAGTAAAGAATCAAGTTACTACAGGAGTTAATTATCTAGAAACTAAAAGAAGCAAGGCCTGCACCACCCAGACCATTAAAATAGTTGAAAAAGTCAAAAAGTGGGAGAGTGAGGCAATAAGAACAAATACTGAGAACATGGTCTGGGCAACCAATGTGGTAAGAGGGTCATTGGGAATGGAGCAAATTTAATATGATAACATTCAAATGATGCCTGATCATGTTCAAGATGCCTTGCACATAATGTCTACTACTGATCAGGGACAAGATAATCAAGAGTATGTTCAGTACATAGAAGATAGTGATAGTGTTGGTGCCCAGTGGGGATAAAAATCTTCTACTGTTGTGATTCTTTCCTTCAGCCCCACTGTGGACCAGACATTGCTAACCAAAGAAATGACTACAACCGTTGAAACTAAAGAAGAGATCAGGCTGAGGAAGAAAAGATATAGAGAGGGAATGGAGAAGAGACCTGACTTTGAATTATGGAGCCCAGAATCCAGGTCTCTCATTCTAATTGCCTGGGATCAAGTAAAGTCCAAGAAGATAGATAGATACAAACTATATAGCACTATGGAATGGGACAAAATGGACAAGAGGGACACCTTAAGGAGGCTGTACTGGAAAAAAATGCAAACCTTTTGTCTCCTGATAAAGTTGAGCTCTCTAAGTACTTTCCAAATCCCTACATCTACTTTCAGAGACAGAGAGACAAGAGCTGAAGTTGAAAGGGAAAAAGCAACAAAGGCAAAGACAGCTGATGAAGCAGATAAGAAGGGAAAGAAGATAGCTGGAGTAGAAGACAAACCTACCA
Source organism: Platanthera zijinensis (assembly GCA_039513925.1). NCBI lineage: Eukaryota > Viridiplantae > Streptophyta > Magnoliopsida > Asparagales > Orchidaceae > Platanthera > Platanthera zijinensis. The sequence goes on along the minus strand of CM077095.1, from coordinate 110,494,226 downwards.
AGAAATCCAAGGGCAGTGGAATTGTGATAAGAGAACCTGAAACTTGAAAAGCTCCAAATTCTGCTTATAGGGTTGAGGAATGTGACATTTTATTTCATGCACAAACATTATAATTCCTTATATGTTAAATGAAATATCATTTGTTATGATTATGATTTTTTTGATTCATGCTATGTTAATGCTTTCTGTATATATTGCTTAAGTATGTTTGTGTATACATTAGAATAGGTTTTGACTTCTTCAAATAGGGGGAGATTGTTGTGTCCATTGATCTCAATGTCCTGTATTTGAAGAAGGCCCAGCACATAATGTATACACATATGGTGATCTAACTTGTGCTCAAGTTTAGTGATTGCAGGTTGTCCTATAACATTGATGGGATAAATAGCCTAAGTGGCTAAGTCAGGTAAACTCTTACCTAAGGTGTGGATAGACAGAAATCTGTCTAAGTCCACAGACGTTGAGTGAAGGCTACTCACTCAATGCTAGATGACTTATAGCATTGAGTGGAGCCTATAGAGTCAAAGACAAAGTAATGACAGGCTGGAAAAGTGACTAAGTCCACAGGCATTGAGTGAAGTCAACTCACTCAATGCCATACAACAAAAAGCTATGAGACAGGCTAATACAATAATAGCCTAAGTAGAAATGAGCAGAAAAGTGGCTAAGTCCACAGGCGTTGAGTGTAGCTCACTCACTTAATGCCATAACTTCATAATCATTGAGAATAGCTCAGTCAGTCAACACCACAGGAAAACTGTGAATATTTACCAAGTCCACAGGCGTTGAGTGAGGCAAGCTCACTCAACGCCATGTGATAATGCGTTGACTAATTCTCAAAGGGAGTGTTCTTTTTTAGACACAGAAATTTGGCTAAGTCCAAATGCGTTGAGTGTAGCTCACTCATTCAATGCCAAATAACAAAAATGTGTTAAGTAGTTTGGCATTGAGTGGAGCTTACTCACTCAGTAAATCTGGCCAAGGCAAAAAGCATTGAGTGAGGCATGCTCACTCAACGCTCTCAATGCTTAAGATGCTATAGCCACAGAAAATTGTCCAAGACAAAAATCATTGAGTGAGGCATGCTCACTCAACGCTCTCAACGCTCAAGTTGCTATAGACACAAGAAAATTGGCTGGAAAAAAGCATTTAGTGAGGCGTGCTCACTCAACGCTCTCAATGCCAAGCATGCAGAAGTGGCTGAAGAATATGCTAAGGCAAAAAGCGTTGAGTGGGGCTTGCTCACTCAACACTATCAATGCCTAAATTGACATAATTCTGTCAGAGTAATTTGGCTTTGAGTGAAGCTCACTCACTCAATGCCTATGCTAATGTTGCTTGATTTTTGCTTAGTGCACAGTTGGTGACGTCAGTAAGTCAACAAGTCAACATTATTCAAATTGATAGCGAGAAAGCTACAATACAAGCCAAAAGGCGCCGCTGAGCTACTGTACGACAGTTGGCATTAAAGCAAGGTTGCAACTGACATTAAAAGTATGGGGCCCACTGCTCAAAGAGCCGTTGGGACATAATTGATAAAAGGAAAAGCTTTTATAGAGGAAGACAACTTTTGAGAGGAGCAGTTGGTGTCGTTCTTCCTTACCGCCATTGTTACTGTGACTAAAGAACAGGAAGCTCAAGTTAGCAAGACTAAGAGCAAAATAAGTTAGCTGTTTTGTCTTCATCATCGACTATAGTAAGATCAGAGCAGATCTCTGAAGAGGAAAAAGAAAAGTTAGCTTGTGTCATTTTCTATCTACACTAACAAGGTCTTCATAGATCCAGCTTCTACTCTGAAGATCTTTTACTGGAGATTGTGAAGAGGAAGTCAAGGCTGAATCTCATTAGCCCAGGAAAGAAAGTGGAAGCAGAATTGTTGTCTGCAAGTTGCTTCCAGCACAAGTCTCCTCATCCCTTTTACTGTGAAGAAGTTGAGCTAAGAATCCTTCAGCTTAGTTTGCAGCTAGTTTTGCTGCAGTCACTTCACAGTTCTAGTAAGAAAAATCTCTAGTGCTGTGAAGAAGATGTTAAGACTTAGTATATCTCAGTTCAAGTGAAGGTAGACTCAGGAAATACATTCAAGGAGTCAAGGTAGGGCTGAGTCTATCTCAGTCAAGGTAGATTGGCACAGAGAAATTTCTCTTGCATCCAATCAAGACTCCCCAACCCATTTACATCTTATAGGATCCTCTTGGATCTGTGTGGTAGGAGAAAAGTTTACTCTGAGATAGGATCCCTAGTGGATCTGAGGTTGGGCTGTCCTCCTAGCCTGAGTGTAGGACCTTTGGTCTGAGGTAGGTGATCAACTAATCACTGAGTTGTAGGCCTTTGTGGCTGAGTTGTAAGTCTTGGAGGAGACTGAGAGATCTTGAGAGATCTGAGGTGTAAGCTCTTTGGAGCAGAGGTTTGGAGAAGTACGTAGTCCATCAAGATAGTTGGATAGGTGGGATAGAAAGTTGATGTACCCTTGTTAGGGGAACCACTATAAATTTGTGTGTGCTTTTCTGTGCTATTTTCTTTGTGTAGGTTGCATGTCTTGAAAGCAGAACTTAATTATCTAATAAGGCTTCCAAATCAAAGAAAATAAAAGATAGTTACTCGGGATCTAGAAACCTATTCACCCCCTCTTGGTGATTTAGCTATCTTTGAAAACTAAGACTTTCACTTATATAAGCCCGCAGGCTGTATAATTTCTATAAATAACTCCTCACTCTCTCTCCCTATCCTGCTCGCTGATACTTACATCTCAAAACTCTGAAGACATCAATGGTGCTTCTGCTCGAGTAGTCTTAACTACTGGCGCATTATCCTACGACAGGGGGTCCCTAAAGTGCTCCGTTTCCTGTGAATGGTTATTTAAATAACCGTTAGTCATATGGCTAAGTGAAAACAAATTTTGTCCCCAGATTCATATCCTGGGGACGAGCACACACCCACCCAACAATAGCCAAAACAAGAGAGAGTTAGTACAACATTTCATATTTTTAAGCTAAGAGCAATAATAAAGGAAGGACATCATAATATAACAAAATGGCAGTAGTAATAAAATCAGTTATAATAAGGGCTCCATTAGCACATCAGTACATCAGGTATTCACAACCTGTATCATATCATAAGAATTCACAGCCACAGACACATATCCTATGCAGGCATTCACAACCACGCACACATATCCTATGCAGGCATTCACAGCCGCGCACATATATCTAATGTTGACATAGTATGGACCGCTTCTGTTCCAACAGGGTAGAGAGCCCCGCAGGACTCACCAATATGGTCATCGGTGATAGTGTCCAGTCTTGCCACTTATGGGGGTGGTCGTACTGCACATCGCCATGCCCCAAACATACAACCCCGTGTACTATTGGATGTGAGTGACATCCGATAATACAACATTTTGGCTGACTAGCGAAGGAAAACCAAATGGGGAAAAACATAATGGCCAGTCACCCGAGGTACCCATCTCCATGTCGCCTTGAGTCGTCTACCTTCCCACACCAGTACGAACAGTCTACAGAAGGGACTGAACCACCACAATTCACCGCAAGTAATTTACAAGCAATCAAACAGTCAATTTTTGCTAGTATGCACCAGGTCTGTGGCGGCCTGCCCTACTATGATTAAATCTTCGGGCAGTAATGCTCAGCTCAACTTTCGACAAGGAGCATAAGAGCACTTTATTTGGGGATAAACCTGGAGGAACACCTCAACTCCGATTATCCCCAACTACAGCTCGACCTTAACAGATGTCTGCTCGTCAGATGAGGACCCGTACTTATAATAGTAAATTGCAGTAATGAAAATGTGTTAATTAAAGCTGCTGATAATATAAGCTGTATAATTAGAGTGCTGGAATGAAATTTGACCAGTACAAAACTTGAGTAGTACTTAAATGAAAGTACTGAATTGAACTTGACCAATACGGGACTGGAGTAGAACTGAAATGAAAGTACTGAATTGAACTTGACCAGTACGGGACTGGAGAATAACTAAATTGAAAGTATTGAATTGAACTTGACTAGTACAGGACTGGAGTAGAACTGAATTGAAAGTACTGAATTGAACTTTACTAGTATGGGACTGGAGTAGTAATGAATTGAAAATAATGAACTGAAATAAATAAAGGAACTGGACCAGTGCAAGACTCAAATAATCATAAAGAAAATGGTTAGTAGTCCAATCACTCCATTCAAGAGGCTTCAGTTCCATCTCCGTTCTCAGGAGGTGTATTCAATTCCTTCTCAATTTTCAAGATTTCCTTGGGTTGCACCCATTATTAAGATCCGATAATTTGATTGCGCCTTTTTAGTTCACGGCTTAATCAGATCACAGGCTTTTTAGGAGTTACCTCTTTATTATTCGTAAAGAATAATTAGCAACTCGCGAATCGTACTATACTTTCCGAGTTTGCCCAAACTACCCGAGGGTCGAGGTGCTCAGCGATTTCACGAAATCTCGAAACGCTCAGAGCTTGGCTTGCCTCGGCCACTCTCATTGATGAGGTAATTTGAATTTAGTATTCAAATTAGGGAGGGTGGTCGCGCACTCAAATTTTCATTTCTGAGGAAAAAGAGCAAAACAAAATCCCAACGTGACCCTAGGATCCCAGTAATTAAGAAAAATATCAATTCTTATCACCATGCCCCCAAATTTTAATACAACCTCTAATGGGGTATAAAATAAGATTAGAAAAAATTTCGTAATTTTCTGAGCTATTTTGGGACTTTATTTTGGCCAAATTAATTTTGTTTAGGCTTTTAAAAATACCAAATCATTTTCAAAAATTCTCAAATTTTTTGTGTAGAAAGCCCTTATTAAGGGGAACATCTTTTATGTTCAACACTTTTTCTCTAAGAGCCTAGATTTTTTTATAAAAATTATACAAATTTTGATTAAGGGTTTGGTCCGCATATAACAGATCAAGGCCCCATCCTGCGGCCAGGATTGCGCCGGACGGGGAAAACCGCCAACATTTCCCACAACGCGGATCAGACACAGATCCGCTGTGGGGGGCATAAAAGAGGAGGCGGGGAGGGAACTAAGGCTATCACAACTGTTCATCTCATTCCGTGAGATGAACGGCGGTGATCTCTCCTGCCAGATTTGAAGGCGGTGGCCATCTACTACCGCCGGACAGTCACTATAGGATGTCGGCACTACCCTCGATTGAATCGTCTGGGGCCAACCAACTTCTGGGCGGTGTTCTTGCGGCCTGCCGCTGCCGGCCACAACCTGAAATTATCATCCTGAGAGTAGGGTGGTGGTGGCTCTGCTCCTAGCACCGCCACGCCACCCTGCCTCTCCGGTGCTGATCCCGGTTAAGCAATGACCTCCGAACGGCGCGCTGGGGGCATGCCTCCTCTCTGGTGGTGGCCCGATGACCAGCCGCCGCCAGAGTAAAACAAAGGGAATCTCTGTTTCTCGGGTGCTGCCAGAGCGGCATTTTCCGACGGCACCCCGACCTTCTACCACCAGGGATTATCATCCCCGGTGTTTTAACCCTTTCCTAACACCACTTGAAAGAGAAGGGATAGATACTACTCTAGAGGGGGGGTGAATAGAGTTATCAAATTTTGCACTAGACAAAACTTAATGGTCTACCCAACTCCCTTGGAGTGAAGTACGGAATGAAAGATTATAGATATAGATTTAACCCTAGAGCCTAACACAAGTGGAGTGCACAAACTCAAGCTAACTGTAATTACAGTTAAGGCTTGGAAAACCTAATCAGCAACTAGCAACCTAGTTATATCTAATCACAGCCACACTACAGGAATTAAACAATGGAATCCAGACGACACAAGGAAATTTATAGTGGTTCCCCAAACAACTTGGGTACGTCCACTCTTCTACCCACACGGTAGGAATCCACTCAGGTTTTTGATCAGGTGCCCTGCCACCAACAGAATCTGCTTCAGGTATATTCAGAAACCCTTTAGACTTTTGATCAGGTGTCTAAAAACCAAGCACAGGTTTTTGATCAGGTGCCCTGCCACCAAGGGATACTTTTGAAGGGAGTAATAACCCTGTACAGGAGGGGGAAGAAGGTTAAGATGTCTTCTCTATTTTACAATAGATTAGAGAAGCACAAAAACTTGCACTGAGCTAGAAAGCTCTAAAGAATCAAGGATCCCCCTGGCTCAAAGACGTCCAGGTGAAGTCTTGCTTCAGTGCAGAAAACTCTTCAGAAAGTTCTGAAGGAAAAGCTACAGGAAGAAAGTAAATAACAAAATGAAATCTCTTCAAGCAGCTATCTTCTTCTTCTTCTTCTTCAAAGGATCTCTGAGTTTGAACTTCCTGAAAGCAGGAGAAATCAGGTTGAAGAAGAGTCGAAGATCTTAACACTTCTCAGTTAGATGGAAATTGCTGAGAGCAGAAAGCTTGAACTTGATGAAGGCTTGAAAGCTTGAATGAACAACTGGTTAGCTATTAGCTCTCAACTATTGACTATTTTCTCTTCACTATTGACTAGCTGACTAGCTTGAATCCTTCTTCAAGGGGTTCTTTATATAATAGCAGCAAGCAACGGCTCTCTTCCATTTGAATTATTTGTCTTCTTCTGAGCCTCGAGACCTGGGCTGTAAATATCAAGAAGACAGAAACATCTCTGCAGCAAAACATTCTATAAAAGGAATAACCCTTTTTCTAAGAAGCTGCAGGACCAAATCAAATAACAGAAGGACTAAATAAAGTCACATCAGAAATAATCTCTTTATAGCAAAAAGAAGACTTTTCAGTCCAACGGCTATAAAGGGCTGACAACAGATAAAGTAATTTACAAAGACAGCTAATAAGACAAACAACTTTATCTTAAAAAGATTTGACTCAGGCAAAAGAGATGGAGCAAATATTGCCTGGTAATTTTATCATACAGCTTAAAAAAATGTGCCAGAAAATGTATTAATTAATTAAATATAATAAATAAATAAAAAATATAAAGGCAGGCAGAAAGCGTCGAACGACCTTCGGAGATCGTCGACCGACGCACGGAGATCGTCGATCTATCGGGCAGATAGTCGAACGATCCAGATAGTCGACCTATCGAAGAAGATAGTCGAACTACCCCGGCAGATAGTCGACCTATCAGAACAGATAGTCGAACTATCAGATAGTCGATCTATCAGGACAGATAGTCGAACTATCAAGCGCAAACAGATAGTCGATCTATCAAGCAGATAGTCGACCTATCACAGAAAACAGATAGTCGACCTATCAACAGATAGTCGACCTATCAAAGCGGAACAGATAGTCGACCTATCAACAGATAGTCGAACTATCAGCGCAGAACAGATAGTCGACCTATCAACAGATAGTCGACCTATCATCACAGAACAGATAGTCGACCTATCAACAGATAGTCGAACTATCAGCGCAGACAAAGCATCGACCAACTGATAGACAATCGTCGATCAGCCGATAGACGATAGTCGAGCGGCGTTCGACTATAGTCGAACGAAAAACCTACTTAACCAAATTCTCAATCTGGAAAAGTGAGGACTCTACAACTAGACTTCTAACCATTGACCATAGATATTTCTTGGGTCAAGGAGCACAAAGGAGAGGACTAAACTCAAATCAAACTAGGGTACCAACAATCTCCCCCTATTTGAGTTAAGTCTCTCAAAAACTAAAAACAAACAGCTAGCTATAGAACACTAAAAAAATACAGGAAATAGACTAGCAGATTATCAAACAGATAAACAAATATAGCACAGCAGTTAATCAAACTATGGATCAACCGAGTCAGGCTTAGATACAGAGGAGCTAGAAACAAAAGATATTTTCCTTAACGGATCATCTGATTCTTTCTTTGACATTTTCAGGTCCTGCGCACCAATGATCTTCAGCTCTGCAGTTCTTGGGACTACTGCTTCCGGATGCTTTTCCATGTATTTGGAGGGGTCAAAAACCTCAGGATTAACCTGGAACTTTTCAAGCTCTTTCTTTCTGTAAACAGACATGGTAGTTAAACCAGTCGTATCTTTTCCTTCGGCTCTAGCTTTTCTAATTTGAGCTGCTCCTACTAGTTCTTGGAAACGAGCCATCCTAAAATTAGGATCAAGCTCAGGATTTTCATAAACAGGCTCAGGAGGAGCAGCCTCAGATACTTTATCTAGATAAGATATTAGAGAATACTTAGCAAAAGATTCTTGCTAGAAATTTTTAAAACAAAGTAAACTATTTACCTTTTGAAACACTTTTCTCAGAAAACGATTTGCCTTGCGAGCTTTGATAACTTTGTCTTGGCTGGGGCTGAAAAGAAACAGATCTTCCAGAAGAGGCAGCAGGATTAGCTGATAGGTTCCCAGAGGCTCCTGCACCTGGAGGAGGAGGAGGAGGACCTCTGGGAGTCCATCTAGAGACAGGACTATCATACCTCTTAGTCCTTTTCCTTTCTTTCTGCTGATTCTTTGAAAACCACATCCAGTGCTGAAAATCCTTGGATTTAGGGTCAATGCCCTTCAGAATATAATAGGGAGTGTCATTATCTTTACTTGGAGGAAGAGGAGCAGCAGCTTTCCTTTTCTTTGAAGCAGCTTTCTTTTTCTTTGATCTCTCAGAAACATCAGAATCATCCTCATCATCAGAGGGAGATGATGGAGGATTTTCATACGGATCATAGGCTTCAGAAACAGCCTTTTCTTTAAGCTTAAGAGCAGATTTTTCTCTTTCCTCTTCCATGGCATCCAGAGCCAGAAGGGAATCTAAGTCCAACCCTGGAGAGTCATCCCAGATGGTTGACTTTTCAACTTGCAATTCCTTTTCTTTCTCTTTTAAAGATTGTACTCTCAAATCCCAGGCAGCTCTTGCTTGAACTTCTTCCAAATTCAGAACAGGAGAGCCATCTTTGACTTTATCTTGATTTTCAGATTCCTCCTCTCTATCATCTAGAAAAGATTCTAGTTCAGGATCTACTGGGATATTAGGAATACTTGGAGCAGCCTCTGAGACAATTTCTATTATCTGAGCAGATAAATTTTCTCTAATATCATCTGTAGAATTATGAATACAGATCTGCTAAATAAACAGAAATCATTCCTTCCAGGAATTCACAAACTAACAAATTAATTGATTCATCAACAAAACGAATGAATGAGTTACCTTCATATTTAACCATCTCCCATGATTCATTCAGATATGAAGTTATAATTCCTTCTAAGAATCTAGCAATCACAGGAGTGGTAAGATCTTCCAGGCAGACTTTCACTGCAAATTCAGACAACATGATTCCATCTGTTATTTCCTTATCAGACAAAACTGGAGTTATTTCTTTCTCAGCAGGAGCAGATTCTTCCTGGGCAGACATTACAGCATCTGGAACTATTTCTATCTCAGCTTGAGCAGATTCTTCCTGGGCAGACATGACTGCATCTTTTATAGCTGGAGGGGAGGCAGGATGGTCTGAGGCATCTTCATGGAACATCTCCCCCTGCCTGATTTCAGTGGATACTGAAACCAGGCCCCTTGAGGAAGATGGCTCAGCAGATTTTGAAAGGGATTTGATGGAGGCAGTTAAGAGATCAATGGAGGCTGCAAGGGGAGCGATTGCCTCTTCAATCATGGTTTTGATTGACGGGGTAATCAGCTCCACAATGCGGGAGATAAGCTCAGGAGAGATCTCAATAGATGAAGGATGTGAAGTGGATGGAGCTGCAGCAGATATGGGAGTGATGCTGGGATGAGAAATGGTGTGGACAGGGGATCGAACTGGAGATGGAGCAGGAAAGTTAATTGGGGAATTAATTGGGGAATGAACGGGAGATACAGGAGGAGTAGGAATTCTCTCTGATCCTAACAAATCGAAGCTAGGAGCAGATATCCTAGCCAGATGAGTAGGTAGAGGAGAGGCTGGAGGGGAAAGAGGAACAATCGTAGTTTTTTCTGGAGCAGCAGAGGAAGAAGGTCGTACTTCAGCTGAAGTTGATGGAACTTCAACTGAGGCAGACAACACAGCAGAAGAGAAGAGAAGAGCTGAGCCAGCTTCAACAGGGTGAGGAGCGACTGATACAGTCCTTGTGTCCTCAGATGTTGCTGGAGCAGGTTTCACAAAAGTTCTCTTCCACTTTGAGAACAGGTGGGGATCCATCTTCTTGCTGGCGTTGATTGTAGTTGCAGTTGAACTCAGCAGATGGGGGTACCTTTCCTTCAGGAAAATACCGATAACCCTTCCTAGGGTGACTTCTTTCTTGCCATTCTTTTTCCTTATTAAATCAAACATCATTGCTACCCAATTGATCCTTTTCCGATTAACAATCGCACACATGAGTGCGAATTGCTGCCTTGTTATATTATCGTGGGCAGAGTGCTTACCCAGGAGCACTTTTCCTACTAACTCAGCCAGAAACTTGATTTTGAAAGGAAAATTCACTTTGAGCAGCTTCGTGGGAATGCCCTCAGCATGTCCCAGCTCAACTATCATTCTTCCGAATTCCTGAGCATCTTGCTCATAATCCTCGTCACCATTAACTAAATCAAAAAAATCAGATAAAATGGCCGGAGTCAGGAGTACCTCTTCTCCGCCGATGGTACCAGTCATCGATTCGTCTGTGGAAGACGACGTGAAAGCCCATTCTTTGATTTCTGGAAGGTTTATCTTAATCCTTGCAGACATTAACTTCTCTAATCCTTGATCCCTGCATAGCTGTAGAACTTCTATGATTCCTGCATCGCAGCTGCTGAATGCGTCGAAATCCACGCTAAATCCTGCATCAAACTTCACGACGGCCAGAACTGCTGGAGAGACCGCCATGGATTCGCTGGAGAAACGCGAGAAGGACGAAGAAGACGAAGGGGACGAAGCGGCAGAAAATCGCAAGCAGGAAAGCAGAATGCGAAAAGGCACGCTCCGTCGACGATAAAGCAAAAGATCTTTTGACCTAGGTCGACTATCGGCTTTATATCAGACCGGATATAGTCGGTCTATTAAAAAGATCTAGACCCGATGGTCGAACGGCCGTTCGACGATCGGCTCAGAAGCAGAGTAGTCGGACAATCGTTCGACTATTTCTGGCTTCTCAAACAACAGGCTATCGTCATCCAGAGATCGACGATTAGCTCGACCTGTTCGACGATGGTCGAACGTCGGTCGACGATCTTCAATCAGACAAACTTTCATCAACCATAGGTCGACGATGGGCTTGACCCGATCGACTATCTTCGAACGTCGTTCGACTATCTTCAAACAGATTTCAACATAGGCAGATATAGTCACACTTAGTCTCGTCCATTAATCATGCCTAGTTGAACTAAAAAGAACAGATGCTTCTGTTCATCTAAAGGCTTGGTGAATATATCACCTCTCTGAAACTCAGTGGATATGAACTCAAGACAAATCTTGTTCTTTTCCACACAATCTCTCAGGAAATGGTGCCGAATCTCAATGTGCTTCGTTCTAGAGTGGTGCACTGGATTTTGTGCAATTGAGATAGCACTGGTACTATCACACATGATCTTGGTGTTCTTGTGTGAGTAACCATAATCCACAAGCTGGTTTTGAATCCACAGGATCTGTGAACAACAACTGGCAGCTGCTATATATTCAGCCTCTGCAGTTGAAGTTGAGACAGAAGCCTGCTTCTTACAGAACCAAGAGACCAATCTCTCTCCCAGGAACTGGCAAGTTCCTGAGGTGCTCTTCCTGTCAACTCTGCAACCAGCATAATCAGAATCAGAATATCCAATTAATTCAAACTCTGACTCAGCTGGGTACCAAAGTCCTAGATCTGGACATCCCTTCAGGTATCTCAGGATTCTCTTTAGAAGAATCAGATGAGATTCCTTGGGGTTGACCTGGAATCTAGCACAAAGGCATGTAGCAAACATTATATTTGGCCTACTTGCAGTTAGATATAATAGGGAACCAACAATGGCCCTATAATTCTTTTGATCAACTGGCTTGCCGTGATCATCAGAATCAATAACTACATTAGTAGCCATGGGTGTAGGCATTGCTGAAGCATCAGCCATCCCAAATTTCTTTACCAATTCCTTGGCATATTTGGATTGGGAGATGAAGATACCATCAGCATCTTGCTTAACTTGGAGACCAAGAAAGTAAGACAGCACACCCATGCTACTCATCTCAAACTTAGAGTGCATCAGGTCAGAGAACCTTTTGCAAAGTTTGGGATCAGTGGAGCCAAAAATAATATCATCTACATACACCTGAACTAACAGGATTGTGTCCTTGTGATGCTTGACGAAAAGGGTTCTATCAACTACTCCCCTAGTAAAGTTGTGCTCTAACAGGAAACTAGCTAAGGTCTCATACCAGGCCCTAGGAGCTTGCTTTAGTCCATAAAGAGCTTTCTGCAACTTAAACACTTGTGAGGGCTGAGTTGAAGAAACAAACCCTGGTGGTTGTTCAACAAACACCTCTTCCTTAAGCTCACCATTCAGGAATGCACTTTTGACATCCATTTGGAACACCTTAAACTTCATGAAGGCTGCATAGGCCAAGAAGATCCTTATTGCTTCTAGCCTTGCAACAGGAGCAAAGGTTTGGTCATAGTCTATACCTTCCTCCTGTCTGTAGCCCTGGGCTACAAGCCTAGCTTTATTCCTTACTATAATTCCATTTGCATCTAACTTGTTTCTATACACCCACTTGGTGCCTATGATCAGTTGGCCTTTAGGTCTTGGAACCAAAGTCCAAACTTTACATCTCTCAAACTGATTGAGCTCCTCTTGCATTGCAATGATCCAGTGGGGATCTAGCTCTGCATCTTTAAAGGTGAGGGGCTCAACCTGTGAGAGGAAACAAGCATGCATCACATCCTGTCTTAATTGATGTCTTGTTTGCACACCAGCTGATATGTCTCCAATCACTTGAGATGTGGGGTGATCTCTAAGTGTGACAATATCAGCAGGTGGGATGTGATCTTCAGCAACAGTTGGGATTAATTCCTCAGGAGGAATTTGATCTACTGTTGGTGGAACAGCAACAGCTTCAACAGCTTCAGCAATGTCTTCATCACTGTCTGATTCAGTGATCTGAAGAGTTGAAAGTTGAAGAATTTCTTGAGGGGCATCATGTACCTGCAAAGAACTTGAGGAAGGAGAATTTTCTTTCTCCTTGTAAAACATCTGAGACTCATCAAAAGTCACATGCACAGATTCTTCAATTTTACAGGTTGATTTGTTATAAACCCTATAAGCTTTGCTTACTTGGGAATATCCAAGCATGATTCCCATTGAAGCTTTTGCTTCAAACTTTCTAATATATTCTTTATTATTATTATGAATATAAACAATACAGCCAAAAACTCTAAAATAATTAATTTTTGGTTTCTTTCCTTTAAGCAACTCATAAGGAGTTTTACACTTAAGTTTGTGTATCAAACTTCTATTCAAGACATAGTTGGCTGTACTAACAGCTTCTGCCCAATAGGATAGAGGCATGTTAGCATCTGCCAACAATGTGCTAGCAGCTTCAATAAGTGTTCTATTCTTCCTTTCAACTACCCCATTTTGTTGAGGAGTTCTAGGAGCTGAGAAGCTATGTTTGATACCTTCTCTCTCACAGAATTCTTGCATGAGAAGAGAGTCAAATTCAGTACCATGATCACTTCTGATCAAGGCCACATGAGTAGAGTACTCAGTCTGCACACATAGTAGAAAGTCTGTAAGGGCTTTGAAGTTATCAGACTTAGTTCTCAAAAAGAAAACCCAACTGAACCTAGAGAAGTCATCTACAATTACTAATGTGTAATACTTCCCTCCTAAACTCTGTACATTTATTGGGCCAAAAAGGTCCAAATGTAATAAATACAGGATTCTAGGAGAATCACTTTTATTTACTGATTTAAAAGAATTCTTGGTTTGCTTGCCTAGCTGACAAGCCTTGCATAGGTTCTCCTTCTTGTAAGGGCAAGAAGGTAAACCTCTAACAAGGTTGTGCTTAGATAACCTAGATATATTTTTAAGGTTTACATGACTAAGCCTTTTATGCCATATGGAATTATTATTAAGGGTTACTTCATTAAACAGGTAGATTTCAGAGTGAGATGAATTGAAATCTACTAAATAAATGTTACCTATTCTAATACCTACTAAAACAATATTATTATTTAAAGTAATGTTGCAATAGGAGTTAGAAAATGAAACCTGGTAGCCAGCATCACATAGCTGGCTGACTGAAATCAGATTATGCTTCAGTCCATTGACATAAGCAACTCTCTTGAAAGTAACTGCTCCAATTGTGATCTTGCCATAGCCTTCTGTCTGACCACAGCTAGAGTCTCCAAAGATAACCTTTGGGCCGAGCTTAGCTTTGAACTTTGACAGTAGATCTTTATTTCCTGTCATATGCTTAGAGCATCCACTATCCAAATACCACTTATTTTGAGTGATTGGATAGGCCTTCACCTGCAAGACAATTATTTAGACAGAATGGACCCAGGTAACCTTGGGTCCCTTGTTTTTCACATAAGAAAAACTGGAAATATATGAGAATGCAGGCTGAGGGTGATAACCTAGTGGGTGAGATCTCCTAGGTGGGATTCTCCATGCTGATGATGGGTCAACAAACCTAGGGTTTCTATTCTCATTTAGGTTTCTATGGAATTGATTGTGATTTTGAAAATCATATTGAAATCGTCGATCGACGTTCGACGATGGGTGCTCAGATCGTCGACCTTCGTTCGACCATTGAGCTTCCGATCGTCGAGCTGCGTTCGACGCTCTTTGCATTTCTTTAAAGAACTTCTTTCTCTTTTCTCTCTTAGCTTTATTTAAGGTTTTATTAACCAGATTTACTTGCTCAGTGTTCTTCTTTCCACTAACTGAAATGAAGTTCACTGGAGTTGAAAGATTATTTTTAAGAAGGACTGGGGGTTCACTGGGAGAAGCTCCTAAGCCTAGTTTATCATTACCTGACCTAGTGTTAGTCATGCTGGTAATTTCTAATAACTTAAGGCTTCTACCATTAAGGGATTCTTCTAATCTCTTAGACTTAGCTAACTCTATTTTAAGAAATTTGATTTCTTCACTACAAGTAGTGAGTTCTTCCTTTAACCTAATGTTTTCAGAGGCTATTAATTCTGAGTCAGCTAGCCTATTTCTAAGTTCTTTTATTTCCTTTTCTGAGCTAATTAAATCTAAACATAAAGATTTAAATTCTAACTTAAATTCTTCTGAAGTAAAATCATAAGAAGAAAGTACCTCATCTTCTGTAGGCATCTCTTCATCAGAATCAGAACTCTCTGCAGCAGAGTGGTTGCTGCAGGCATCTATTGCCATGAGGCAAACCTCTTTTGCCTTCTTCTCTTCCTCATCCTCACTGGAGCTTGATGAGGAGGATTCTTCATCAGAATCACTCCAGGTTTCAGCAATGAAACCTCTCTCCTTCTTTTTGTTTTTGTAGGAGGATGGCTTGGAGTGCTTCCTGTGCTGTTCTTTATCTTTTCTCTTTTCTTTGTTCTTCTCCTCTGGACACTCTGGCAAGATGTGTCCAGGCTTCCTGCAACCATAACATATAATTTCTTTAGCAGGAGAGCGATCATACCTTGGTTTGTCTTCATAGCGTGAAGACTTCTTTCTGAACTCCTTTCTCCCCATCTTGAGAAACCTTTTGGCAAACAGTGCCATAAGTTCCTCATTAGATTGGCTGCCTTCAGAAACATCTGCAGCCTTAAGAGCTAGAGATTGCTCTTTTCTTGTTGGAGTGGGGGTCTTGGCTTCAGCTTCTGCTTCTCTGGTCTTCAGCACTTGCTCAAAAGACTTGAGCTTGCCGAGGAGAGCTTCAGTGGAGATCTCATTAGTACTTCTGGCTTCTTTGATGGGCCAGATTCTTAGATCCCATGTGCTAGGGAAGCACATAAGAATCTTATCATTGACCTCTGTCAATGATATATCCTTGTCCAGGGTCCTCAGCTCATTGATGATTGAGCTGAGCCTGGTGTACATAGCTTCAACTGATTCAGCATCAGTTTTCTTGAAGTTCTCGTACTGTGAGATCAGGTTGGACCTTCTGTCCTTCCTTTCATCAGCTGAACCAGCTACAATCTGGTTCAGTGTGTCCCACATGGCCTTTGCTGAGGAGCAGTCAACAACCTTCTGGAACACCTCATCAGACATTGTCTGAGCCAGTATGTTCATTGCCTTGGCATCTGCAATTTTGGCCTTCTTGTACTCATCATTATAATATGGAGGAGGCACTGCACTCATATCAGATGATGAGGCAGTGGCAGCAGCAGGTGCTTTTGGGGGACCTGACAAAATAGAAGCAAAAATACTTTCATCAATAGAATTCATATAAAATTTGATCCTTGCCTTCCAGATGCCAAACTTAGCTAAGTTGCATGCTGGAGGTCTGGTGCTTGAATAATCCTTAGACTGGGCCATGATAGTGAATATCTATAAGCTTTGGTATCTATCAGGATCTTGTGACTTAGGTGTTAGCCTATTCAGTCAGTCAACCTCCCTCTGATACCAATTGAAAGAGAAGGGATAGATACTACTCTAGAGGGGGGGGGGGGTGAATAGAGTTATCAAATTTTGCACTAGACAAAACTTAATGGTCTACCCAACTCCCTTGGAGTGAAGTGCGGAATGAAAGATTATAGATATAGATTTAACCCTAGAGCCTAACACAAGTGGAGTGCATAAACTCAAGCTAACTGTAATTACAGTTAAGGCTTGGAAAACCTAATCAGCAACTAGCAACCTAGTTATATCTAATCACAGCCACAATACAGGAATTAAACAATGGAATCCAGACGACACAAGGAAATTTATAGTGGTTCCCCAAACAACTTGGGTACGTCCACTCTTCTACCCACACGGTAGGAATCCACTCAGGTTTTTGATCAGGTGCCCTGCCACCCTCAGAATCTGCTTCAGGTAGATTCAGAAACCCTTTAGACTTTTGATTAGGTGTCTAAAAACCAAGCACAAGTTTTTGATCAGGTGCCCTGCCACCAAGGGATACTTTTGAAGGGAGTAATAACCCTGTACAGGAGGGGGAAGAAGGTTAAGATGTCTTCTCTATTTTACAATAGATTAGAGAAGCACAAAAACTTGCACTGAGCTAGAAAGCTCTAAAGAATCAAGGCTCCCCCTGGCTCAAAGATGTCCAGGTGAAGTCTTGCTTCAGTGCAGAAAACTCTTCAGAAAGTTCTGAAGGAAAAGCTACAGGAAGAAAGTAAATAACAAAATGAAATCTCTTCAAGCAGCTATCTTCTTCTTCTTCTTCAAAGGATCTCTGAGTTTGAACTTCCTGAAAGCAGGAGAACTCAGGTTGAAGAAGAGTCGAAGATCATAACACTTCTCAGTTAGATGGAAATTACTGAGAGCAGAAAGCTTGAACTTGATGAAGGCTTGAAAGCTTGAATGAACAACTGGTTAGCTATTAGCTCTCAACTATTGACTATTTTCTCTTCACTATTGACTAGCTGACTAGCTTGAATCCTTCTTCAAGGGGTTCTTTATATAATAGCAGCAAGCAACGGCTCTCTTCCATTTGAATTATTTGTCTTCTTCTGAGCCTCGAGACCTGGGCTGTAAATATCAAGAAGACAGAAACATCTCTGCAGCAAAACATTCTATAAAAGGAATAACCCTTTTTCTAAGAAGCTGCAGGACCAAATCAAATAACAGAAGGACTAAATAAAGTCACATCAAAAATAATCTCTTTATAGCAAAAAGAAGACTTTTCAGTCCAACGGCTATAAAGGGCTGACAACAGATAAAGTAATTTACAAAGACAGCTAATAAGACAAACAACTTTATCTTAAAAAGATTTGACTCAGGCAAAAGAGATGGAGCAAATATTGCCTGGTAATTTTATCATACAGCTTAAAACAATGTGCCAGAAAATGTATTAATTAATTAAATATAATAAATAAATAAAAAATATAAAGGCAGGCAGAAAGCGTCGAACGACCTTCGGAGATCGTCGACCGACGCACGGAGATCGTCGATCTATCGGGCAGATAGTCGAACGATCCAGATAGTCGACCTATCGAAGAAGATAGTCGAACTACCCCGGCAGATAGTCGACCTATCAGAACAGATAGTCGAACTATCAGATAGTCGATCTATCAGGACAGATAGTCGAACTATCAAGCGCAAACAGATAGTCGATCTATCAAGCAGATAGTCGACCTATCACAGAAAACAGATAGTCGACCTATCAACAGATAGTCGACCTATCAAAGCGGAACAGATAGTCGACCTATCAACAGATAGTCGAACTATCAGCGCAGAACAGATAGTCGACCTATCAACAGATAGTCGACCTATCAGCGCAGAACAGATAGTCGACCTATCAACAGATAGTCGAACTATCAGCGCAGACAAAGCGTCGACCAACTGATAGACGATCGTCGATCAGCCGATAGACGATAGTCGAGCGGCGTTCGACTATAGTCGAACGAAAAACCTACTTAACCAAATTCTCAATCTGGAAAAGTGAGGACTCTACAACTAGACTTCTAACCATTGACCATAGATATTTCTTGGGTCAAGGAGCACAAAGGAGAGGACTAAACTCAAATCAAACTAGGGTACCAACACCACTGCTTACACTGGGTTGGGCTAGCCTCCTACGGCCGCCACCCAACTTGGAGCTTAGCTTAGGTTGTGCCGGCGGCGCTCCAGCCACCCGGAGGCACATGAAAAATGTTACAAGGATAGGGAAGGGAGAGGGGAAAGGTTCAACCTAGCCTGGAAGAGCTTGGGACAGGCCAGCTTGGTCAGCCATACAAGGTGGCAGAGGATGTGGGCTCGGGTTGGTCTTTTTCTGGCGACTTTAGCTCTAACAGAGGGGGGGGGGGGCAAGGTCTGCTTAAGTGAGCTTTTATGAGGGTATAACAGGGGGTGGGGGTTCCTTTTATAGCCAATGGAGGGATCTATATCCCTCCTCTCCCCAGTATGGGACTAAACCGAGAGGAGGCTACCTCCCCTCTTCCTCCTGGCCAGGTGGCGCCATATGAGAAGGCTGGTACTGCCATATGACAGTATCAGGGGGGGGGAGGACCTAATGAGCTTGGGTTTTTAAAAAGGAGAAAGAGAGGGGAGTGGGGTGGGGTTGAGTTGGTGGGCCTCCACTTGCCCCAAGGATAGGCTTGCTGGTTGGGGGCCCAAAGTGTGCGAGGGGGGCAAGGACCTAGCTAGCCATGAAGGGGCGTGGCCTTCTTCCTTAGGGGAAATTTCCAAAACAAATGGAAAAAGGGGGTTTGACCAAAGTCAACCCTAGGGAGGTTCCCCCATGCTGGTCAAAGTCAAAGTGGGTCCAAGACATCGGGAGTTGGGTCAAAGTTGGGGTGTCGCGTCATAATTTGTGTGTGCATGCTTTTCGGTGCATGATTATGCCTGAATTGACTATGGGTTGACTACTCGTATTGAAATTGACCGAGACAACTTCTATTGACTCTATATTGATCATACGAGTCCAATGCCACTGACCGTGGTCAAATCTGTGTTCGTTCGGTAAAAGCCCAAAATCTGTGTGTCGCGACACACTAAAACAGTCAAAATGTATGTATTCGTCGTTAGACCTCGAATTGAAATATAACAAGTTTTGATGTACTCATATTGACTATACGAGGCCACAGGAACTGACAGAACTCAAATCGGAGTTCTCCAGACCGATATTCAAAATCTTATCTTTGCGACGTTTTACGAGGAATGGTCATATCCACCATATGACCTTGGTGTCCAATAGAATGAGTTCCGATGCGCTCGTATTAACTATAATAGGCCACAAGAACTGATAGAACTCAAATCGGAGTTCTCTAGCTCTATTTTCCGCTTAGGGTTAACTCCTACCTGGTCGCGGGTAGGGGTTCGGGTCACTTTTATTGGGCCCACTAGGGTTTTTGTGGCCCAATAAAAGTAGGGATGTTACAATCCAATAAAAATAAAAGGATTTTCGTCCCCAAAAATTTGCTCGAAGTAGGGGGGAAAAGTAACATACCTGGGGAAAGAGCTCGGGGTGCTTTTCTCGGACGAGTGCTTTAGGTTCCCATATAAACTCATCTCGTCCGCTGTTTGACAACAATAACTTGACCATTAGAAGGGTCTTATTGCGCAAGGTCTTCATATTGTGATCCATTATTCTGAATGGTTTGAGCTGAACGGATCTATCTGACTGAAGCTGTACTGGCGGTATAGGAAGATGTTTTTCTTATTTTTAGAGGACTCGTCTCAAGAAAGAGGCATGAAATATATCATGAAGATTTCCTAATTCTGGGGGCAGGGCAAATCGATAGGAAACAGGGCCAACACGCTCTATCACCTGATAGGGGCCCAAATTACGGTGATCTAACTTCTTACTTTCTTAACCGGGAGACACCAAACATGGGTTTAATTTTTAGAAACACCATTTCCCCCATGCTGAACTCCACCGATCGGTGTAGCGCATCATAATTTTTGGCCTGCCAGCTCTGTGCCTCCCGCATCCATTCCTGGATTAGCCGCATCGCTGCCGTAGTGTAGTCAATATAAGCCACTCCTAAGGATTCTAGGTCCTCTTCCTGAGCCCAAGTCAATGGAGTTCGACAACGTATCCCATACAATGCCTGGTACGGAGCCATCTTGATGCTAGCCTGATAGCTATTATTGTAAGAAAATTCAACTAAAGGAAACAGATGCTCCCACGGTTCACTGTGCTCCACTATACAAAGTCGAAGTAGATCCTCCATCGTATGATTCATCCTTTTCGTTGACCATCTGTCTAAGGGTGGAAGGCAGTGCTGAAAGTGAGGGATAGATCTAACTAACTCTAGAGGGGGTGTGGGGGGTTGGGGTGAATAGAGTATTAAAAATTATAGATAATTTTTATAGCGGATTAAAATAGGTGATATGTATATATATAAATAAAGAGAAATATCACAACACAGAAAATAAACAAGTAAAGGCACAACCAGATGACCCAAGGAATTTATAGTGGTTCCCTAATAAACCTGGGTACATCCACTCTTCTACCACCCTGGTAGGAATCCACTACAGGTTTTTGCTCAGGTGCCCTGCCACCATAGGTTTCTGCTCAGGTGCCCTGTCACCACAAGATCAAATTTTCTAAGGGAGATCTAGCAACCCTTTGAGCTTTTGATAAGGTGCCCAAAAACCAATCCCAAGTCTTTTGATTAGGTGACTTGTGAACCCAAAAAGCTAACTTTTGAAGGGAGTTAAAACCATGTACACAGTGAAAGGGAAAAGTAAAAATATGTTGTCTTCTATATCTCAAGGCTCTGAGAAGAGTAGTGGACTTATTGATGTCAAAGCTTCCCCTGAGTTGTATGGATCTGATCAGGAGTGGAAACTTTGTTTCAGGGTGTATGCCTTCAAAATGATGTTGCTCTTCAGCAAGCTTTAAGACTGATTTTGATTAGTTATCTCTTGAAAGCCTGAAGCAGATGAAGAAGAACTCTGTGTTTATGAGAGCTGTGTTGTGTTCTTCACTGATTACTGATTGCTCTTCTTTTTCACTGATTCACTCACTTTTTCAATCTTCTGAAAAATCACTTTATATATTGATTGCAGATTCAAAATATTTGAATTTTAAATTCTTTCATTGAAATCCTCTTCATAATTTCTGGGATCTTGAACGGCTAATTGTTGGAACCCCACCTTGTTTAGGGTTGATTTGGGCTAGGTTCACTATTAGGTTTGTTGACCCATCTTATATATAGCCTAGGGTCATTTGTATTTCTAAGGTTAAGGTTAGTCTTATTAGGTTAGCCTTTGAAACTGCCTTCAGAAGACTTCAGAGACTCAAGAACTTAGAGACAAGTAGTTTTAAAGACTTCAGAATTTCTGCTCGACGATAGCTGAACTCAGCTCGACGATCATCGATATCCGATCGACGAACTCAGAGTTCCTTCTCTTAGTTGAGCTCGATGAAAGTCAAGCTTAGGTTGACGATTTCTGATCTCATATCAGAAGTTAGCTCGACGAAAGTCATTCTCTAGTCGACGAACTTGGAGTTCGTATTTGAAGTCCTTTTTTAGTTCATGATCGCTGAGCTCAACTCGACGAAGGAGATTTCTCAGCTCGATAAAATTGGAGTACTAGTCGACGAAATTCATCCTGAGGTCGACTATTTTTTGTCTGGTTCTGCTTGACGTTTTTCCTCTTTAGTTTCTCAGTTTTACTGTCTATTTATTTGATTATATTTAAGCATTAATACTTTGAAAATTAATGCTTATATTCTCAAGAATATAGCCATTCCATGACAACATTAATTATGGTATTCATAGAGTAATTATTTGGCTTATTTACTAGGACAATTGAGGAAACAAATTTAAGACAATTCTAGCCGTTCAGTTTTCCAGATTTTCTGCAGTCAATAAAGAATTGGATTCAAAATTCAAAAGCCGATTTTCTTCAAGGAATATAAAAGACTTTCTTTTAGAAGATTGGATAGACAGGAATAAATAGAACACATAAGTTATTGAATTGTGCATACAAAAAACTGAAAGAAGAAGAACAACTTTTATACAATTTCAGTCTTCTTCAGTTTTGGTTTAGGACTTTTCAAGAGAAAAACTATCTTCATCAGTCTTAAAGTTTCCTGAAGATCATTCTTCAATTTTAAGGCCTACACCCTGAGCAAAGCCCTCATTCTTCTGAATTCTTCTACATCTCAGGGGGAACTTTGACAACAACAACATCCACTAGTCTTCTCTCTGATTGTTGATAGAGAAGACATGATCTTTATTTTCTTTCACCACTATAAAAGGGTTTCTTAACTCCCTTCAAAAGTTATTCTTTTTGGTTGTCAAGTCTCCTGATCAAAAGACTTTGTTTGGTTTTTCGGCACCTGGTCAAAAGCTCAAAGGGTTGTGTGATCTCCCTTGAAATAGATCTTGTGGTGACAGGGCACCTGAGCAAAAACCTGTGGTGGCAGAGAAACTAATAAAAAACCTGTTAGTGGATTCCTACAATCGTGGTAGAAGAGTAGATGTACCCAAGTTTAGGGGAACCACTTTAATTTTTTTGTGTCGTCTAGATTGCTCTATTGTTTATTTCTGCGTGTTGTGATTGTCTTTGTTTTTACTTCTCTCTATAAATATACTTATCACTTATTTTAATCTGCTGTAAAAATTAATCAAAGTTTTTAAATACTCTATTCACCCCCCTCTAGAGTTAAGACAGATCAATCCCTCACTTTCAATTGGTATCTAAGGGTAAGGTTATTTGGTTTCACAGAACAACACCTGAACCAAAAGATCTTTGATAGATCTAATTATCTGTAGTGTCTTTTTTATATCATGGCATAAAATAAAGAATATTCAAGCACCAGACCTCCAGTGTGCAACCTTAACAGGTTTGCACTTTGGACAACAAAGATTTGGTTATACATGAATTCAGTTGATGAAGATATCTACAATTCCATTTTGAAAGGTCCACCTACTCCTTCTGCAACAACATCTACAAGCACAAGTGCAGTTCCACCACCTAAGTGGACTGAGGCACAGAAGAAAGCAAAGGTTGCAGATGCTAAAGCAATGAACATTCTGGCACAAACAATGTCAGATGACATTTTCCAGAAGGTTGCTGAGTGTACATCAACAAAGGCCATTTGGGATTCTCTTAACCAAATGGTAGCATGATCAGATGATGAAAGAAAAGATAGAAGATCTCATCTCATTTCCCAATATGAGAACTTCAAGAAAGAAGAATCAGAGTCAGTGGCTAATATGTACAATAAACTCAGCTTGATCATCAATGAGCTGAAGAACCTAGATAAGAACATATCACTGACTGAGATCAATGATAAAATCCTTATGTGCTTCCCAAACATATAGGACTCTAGGATCTGGCCAATCAAGGAATCCAGAAGCCTAAATTTAATTTTTACTGAGTCTTTCCTAGGCAAGCTCAAGTCTTATGAGCAGCTTATCAAGACTAGATAAGTAGCTGAACAGAGAATCCTACCTCAAGAAGGAAGGAGCAAAGCATTTCCTTTAAGGCATCTGAAGAATCAGAAACTCTACCAATAAATGAAGAGTTGATGAGTCTCTTAGCCAAAAGATTTTACAAAATGGCTAAGAAGGATTTCAGAAGATGATCAACAAGGAATGAAGATAAGCCAAAGTATGACAAGACTCCTACTAAGAAAGTTATCTGCTTTGGTTATAGGAAGCCAGGACACATTCTTTCAGAGTGTCCAGAGGATCAAAAAAAGGATAAAATAAAAGAGAAGGAATACAAGAAGCAGTATAACAAGCCTTCTTCCAACAAGTATAAGAAGAAAGAAAAAGGCTTTGTTGCTGAGACTTGGAGTGAGTCTGAAGAAGAGTCTTCATCTTCCAGCTCTAGTGAGGATGAAGAAGAAGCAAAAGCCATAGATATTTGCTTGATGGCAAATTAATGCTTCATGCAGTTATTCAGTAGCTGATGAACTAGTAGAAGAATCAGAATCAGAAGGGGATCAGGTAATAACCTATTTTGATTTCAATTCTAATCATTTTAAAGCTGAATTCAAACTTTTATGTAATGATTTAATTAAGTCTGAGAAGGAAATCAAACTTCTCAGAGACAAACAAATTGAATTTGATAATTTGTTTTCTGAAAACATAAAACTAAAAAATGAACTAGATATAGCTTTTGAACAAATCATTTCTTTAAAAACTGAACTAAATGAGGCTAAACAATTTGAAGAATCCCAAAATGGGAGAAGTATTAAATTAATGGATATAATCAGCACAGTAAATAATAGGCTTAATAGTAAATTAGGCTTAGGAGCTTCATCTTGTCAGCCACTAATACTTATGAAAAATATTCTTTCAACCACTATCAAATTCATATCAGAAAAGGGAAAAGAAAAATTAGATGAAAATAACCAACAAATTAAAGTATTTCAGTAACCCAAACAAAAGAAAAAGAAAAATAAAATTTTCAATAAAAACCATGTTTAACATTTTTCGTTGAACTCAGATCGACGAAATATATATGGTTCGTCGAACTCAGATTGGCGAACTATGAACGCAGATTTTATATATAATAAATCGTCTAACTGCGATCGACGAAATTTATATGGATCATCGAACATCGATTGATGAAATTGGGGCACAGAAAATAAATACGTTCATTCTCTGAGCGGAGTTCGACGAACTCATCCCTATTCATCGAACGCAGATCAATGAACTTTTTGGAATTCATCGACCTTAGATAATTCCAACAGAAACCAAAATTTCTCCAGAAATGTTAATCAACCTAAATCATTTATTAATCCCTTTACCCAATGGATAATTCCACCTAGAAGATTTCACCCCTTAGGATACAAAGACCAACCTGATTATTCTTATATTTCTAGCTATAAGTTTGAGAAGAATCAAGGACCCAAGGTTACCTGGGTGAAGAACAGCTAATTTCTTTTCTTGCAGGTATAGAACTATCCTACCACAAAGAAACAGTGGTACTTGGATAGTGGATGTTCAAAGGATATGATAGGAAGCAAAGACAACCTAACTAACTACAAGTCAAAACTTGGACCAAAGGTGATCTTTGGAGACTCCAACTATGGCCAAATAGAAGGCTATGCGCATATTAAAGTTGAAGCTGTTACATTCAAAAAGGTTGCATATGTGAGTGGTCTAAAACATAACCTGATATCCATAAGCCAGTTATGTGATGAAGGTTATCAAGTATCTTTTAACAAATCTTCCTGTATTATTACTTTAATAGACAACAAAACTGTTTTAACTGGTCTTAGATAAGGAGATATTTATGTGGTTAATTTCAAGTCAGCTAGTTCAGAAATTTGCTTATTCAATCAAATTAGTAATAATAATGATTTATGGCATAAAAGAGTAGGACATGTAAACCTAAGAAGTATTGCTAAATTATCTAGGGACAACCTTGTTAGAGGATTGCCTTCTGGCCCCTACAAGAAGAAAAGTCTCTGTAGGGCTTCTCAATTAGGCAAGCAAACTAAAAATATCTTTAAATCTATTAATAAGAGTGATTCACCCAGGATTCTATACTTGATACATATGGATCTCTTTGGACCCATTGCAGTACAGAGCTTGGGAGAGAAATCCTATACTTTAGTTATTGTAGATGACTTCTCTTGATTCACTTGGGTGTTCGTTTTGAGAAACAAGTCAGATAACTTCAAAGTTCTTACAGACTTTCTTAAGAGAATTCAGATTGAGTAGTCTAATCTAGTTGCATTGATCAGAAGTGATCATG
Source organism: Platanthera zijinensis (assembly GCA_039513925.1). Classification (NCBI taxonomy): domain Eukaryota; kingdom Viridiplantae; phylum Streptophyta; class Magnoliopsida; order Asparagales; family Orchidaceae; genus Platanthera; species Platanthera zijinensis. The sequence goes on along the minus strand of CM077095.1, from coordinate 110,468,084 downwards.
GCACTGAATTTGATTCTCTTCTCATGTGAGAATTCTATGAGAAGGAAGGTATCAGACATTGCTTCTCTGCTCCTAGATCTCCTTAATAAAATGGGGTAGCAGAAAGGAAAAATAGAACTTTAATTAAATCTGTAGGGACATTGCTTGCAAGTGCTTATTTTCCCCTATCCTTTTGGGCAGAGGGTATAAGCACAACAAACTATGTTCTTGAATAGGAGTTTAATACATAAACTTAAGGGTAAGACTCCCTATGAACTGCTCAAAGGGAAGCAACCTAAAATTGACTATTTTAGAGTTTTTGGTTGTAGATGTTACATACACAATAATAACAAGAAACATCTTAGAAAGTTTGAAGCCAAAGCTATAGAGGAAATTTTTCTTGGATATTCCCAAGTCAGTAATGCCTATAGGGCATTTAATAAATAAACTTTGAAAATGGAAGAATCTATTCATATATCTTTTGATAAAGCTAACATGTTTTACAAGGAGAAGGATTCTTCTATCAGAGATTTATTGCAGGTACCCCAACTGTGTGAGAAATTAGATGACTTAAACCTCACCCAAGAGGTTATATCACATCCCTCTCCACAAGTTGATGGAGATAGTGAAGAAGATATCATTGAAATAATTCTAATAAATGAATCAATAATAGCTAATCTAATTCCACCAGAAAATTAATTCCCAATGCTGTTGCTGAACAAACTCCTCCTACTGATCTTATCACACTTAGAGATCACCCTATAGCTCAAGTGATTGGAGACATGTCAGTTGGTGTGAAAATAAGGCATCAACTCAACTAAGACTTGATGCATGCTTGCTTCATATCTAAACTTGAGCTCCAATCCATAAAATATGCAGAGCAAGATGCCCAATGGATTATTGCAATGCAAGAGGAGCTCAATTAATTTTAGAGATGCAGAGTTTTGGATTTAGTTCCAAGACCCAAAGACTGCCCAGTCATTGGAACTAAATGGGTATTCAGAAACAAATTGGATGTACAAGGAGCGATTATAAGGAACAAAGCAAGGATGGTAGCACAAGGATATTCACAAGAGGAAGGAATTGATTATGATCAGACCTTTGACCTTATTGCAAGGTTGGAAGCTATC